>OY757917.1:28201232-28303732 GCA_963585895.1 Sepioteuthis lessoniana
GTGTGTGTTTGTATATATACATGTATATATGTGTGTGTATATATATATATATACATATATATATATATATATAAATACATATATATGTATATATACAAACACACACGTGTATATATATATATATAATATATATATACACACACACACATTATATATATATATATATATATATATATATATATATATATATATATATATCTGTACGTTTACGTTAAGTTATTATTTAAAGTTTAAATCTAATTCAATAAAAAATCTTTGATTTAGGTCTAAGTATAAATAAAAAATTATTATTTAAAGAAAAGTTTTTTAAAAAAACAATTTTTACTATATTATTAACCGAAATTTAAATTTAAAACAGAAAATGCCTTAATGAAGAGGTAAATCTTCACCTGTCTTCTATCCACTCCCACTCCTATATGTCTATTCTAGTTTTTTTATCAAAAAGATCTGATCAGAAAAGTCCTGTTACTTTTTTCGTGCTTTTGGAAATTTCAAAAATGCTTAACAGGATTGAAATAAATTAAAAATCTTATGTGACCTGTTTCGTTGTTTTTCTTAAAGAATTTATTGCTCTGTATTATTGGTATATTGAGCTCTTTACCAGGAAAATTTTAAATATTCATTCCTGAATATCTTCTTGTCCTGATGGAATTACTCCCAACTCCGGTTTAACTGGCCCAAGAATAATATATATATATATATATATATATATATATATATTTATATACTTGTGCCTCTGAATATGTGTGTGTGTATATATATATGTATATATATATATATTGTTATATGTGCGTGTGTGTACAAACATCTACATATCCCTGTATTTGTTTGTACATATATATATACAGATATATATGTTTGTGTATATATGTTTAAGTATTTTTATATATATATATATATTTTTTTTTTTCTGTCCGCGAGCACTAGTGTGTTCACTTATATGTATATATAAATATATATAATCAATGTTCTTTGGAAGATTATGTATTTTTTAACACCTCTATTGTATTGTTTTTATGTCTCAGTTTTAAATAATTGTTTTTTTTGCAATTTTAAAAATTTTTCTAAGTTTTTCTCGTTAACCCTTAAAATTACCTAAGATTGTTTATACTACAGTAGGAGGAAAGTAACCACTCTTATATACTTTTTATAATCGAAAAATTTACAGAATCCTCCCCTTGACATGACTCATGGTCCACTCTGACACTGTGTCATAGCACTTGTTATCATCTGAGTGATGGGTCACATAGAATAGTTTCAGTTTTTTCCATTAGGCTCTCTTACAAAAAGAGAAATCTTGTTCATATTTATATTTTGTATAGATAATAACATTCAAATCATGTGTTTCCATAACTTCTCTGCATTAGGTAAGCATAGATTGGGTTAACCTGCCATCAAAAATCTGCCGATTTTTAATGAATGTAGTACCAAACATCTATGACCCTTGTTTGAAAAAAAGAAGAAATAAATCACAAAAACAAAAATTATAACAAGTCATCTCAGGTCTTTAATAAAATCCCGTAAACTGAAAAATATTAACTGAATAATAGGTCTTGGACTTTTGATCGAAGGAGGAAAGGTCTTAAAGTTGTCTGCTTATAGTTTTATATTTTATTGTTCATTTTCTGGGAAGAAAATTTTCGCTTTAGATAGTCTTCCTTTTGGACAAATTATTAAGGAAAAATACATGTCAGTGTTGGATTATCTTTTTTGTTCTTTTGAATTAAAAACAAACAAAATAATAATACACAAAACCAGGAAAAATTTGTTTCAAAACTATCTGTAGTTTTCTTACAATCTGCTCGTCTCCCTTGTGTTGTATTGGAGGAGAACACTGCATGCTGATTGACAGGCCACTGTTATTCTACACTGCTGCTGCCACTCTCCTGGTTTGGTCTCCACTCACCCATGTCTGTTGCTTTGTTTGACTGTTTGTGCCATATTGCTCATTATCCATTTATTCATCTCTTCCTCACTCTGCTTACTAACTAATCCTCATCGTGGCTTGCCTGCTTAATTTTCCCAGCGGAGAGCCGATCTGGACGCAGCCCTAACCCCAATAACCCCAGCGAATACTGCTCCACCATCCCACCATTGCAACAAGCCAACGCGCATGTTCCATTGCCAACTGTTATGGTCCCAGTTGGTGTGCTGAAGAGAGAGGGTGAGTGACAATCAGTTGGTGTTGTTGTTTCTCACTTTTTTTCTTACAGGATTCTGTCATGTGTTCACATGTGTAAAGATTCCCAATGTCTACTTCTCTAGTCTTTATTGATTTTCATTTTTTGTCAGTAAACGATATCTGATAAAAATAAAAACCGAAATTTCTAGAGCTTTTTGCTTATAAGGTAGAAAGTTGAATGAAACTTATATACCAGATCTAGTGCCCTATTTGCTGGTATGAACAGGTGCAAGTTGTTTTCTGCTGTTTTCTTGGTTTATCAACTGTGAAAATTTGTTGACTGCTGCCGCTGCAGAAGGTACAAAACTTTTGTGTTTCTCTACTTCCTTTTCTTTCTTAAATCTTACAAAAATGAGTCCCTAACCTAAAAGGAGACAAAGCAGAAAATGTTCAATTATTTAAGTAGTTACATTAGATATATTAGTATAATTTTTGTACGATGCAGCAAGAATGACACATTATAGCAAGATTTTTGGGAAGCTAATAGCATTTAGATTGCTCCAAATTAAAGATTAAAAAGTTTTCCTATCCAATTTGCAACTTCTGGAGCTTGTTTGTTTTCACACTGATAATTAACATTTTTTAAGGGAAAGACAATCATTTTTCCTAGTTAGAATTCTGTAGTCATCATTTGTGAATTGTTGAAAACTTGTTAGAGGCATTGACAAACTAACTGAAGGTAGTGTTAGTTGAAGACCCCCAGCATTGTTTCAATGAGTAGAAACAATGTTTTGTCAGTGTGTGACTTCCCAAGGGAACTATTTTAAAGGGGATACATTTGATTAGCTTTAAATAAACCTCTCTGCACTCTGAAAATCACACTGAAAGCACCGATTTACTCTAGATCACCAAAATTAAGCAATGACTAACCGGTTCAATACTTGGATGGGTGACCACTTAAGCAACGGCAGGTACTGTGAGCAACCTGAGGCCTATGTTGCCATATCTAAGCAAAAAAGCTTAGTAAAAAAACATGTCATCACTCTAGAGCAAGTTTGAATGTTTTTTACATTTGAGAATTTTTTGAGCTCTTAGGAGTTAAGTCTCTGGTCAGCCATCTTAACTAACATCTTAAAATTAGATTGCAGACTTTACAATAATAAATATTTTAAAACAAATATTAGATAATGCTTAAACTGCCCAAATAATGGGATATGTATTTAAATACATGTAAATGCTGTTTGACATAAAGATATTTTTAAAAGAAAAATTTTAAAACTTTATTTCAACAGATTATTTTTAAACTAAACTAAACTAAACTAAAATACTAATCATTAATTACAATTAAGTACAATTGTTTTCTCCAAATTTTTAATCCAATTAGAATTAATTTTGTAGCTGTTTTCTTTATCAATATTTAAGTGTTTGAATATGTTTTAATTATTGACATATTTAATTGTTGAAATTTCTTGGTAAAGTTTAATATTCAGTACTATTATTCACTTAATTTTTTTTAAGATATCATCTGAAAAAAAATTATGGATTAAAAGTTGTCTTGTGTGAAATTACCAAGTGTTATGAAATATATATATATATATATATAAGGGTCGGTTGAAAAGTTTGCTGACTGACCATGATACTCATGGAATATTTCAAATGAAGTTTATTTTTCAACATAGACCCAATTGCACTCCACATACTTCTTCCATTTGTGTTATAGTGCATGTACTCCAAAAGTCACCAGTAGCAGATATGACATCATCATATGAACTTTTCAGCCAACCCTTATATATATATATATATATATATATATATATATATACACATGTGTGTATGTGTATATATATATATATATATATATATATATATATATATATCCCCTAAAAAAAAACAACAGACACATTAGGATCTTTTTTTTTTAATTATTTGCTCTGTGAATTTTAATTACATTGAGCTTTTTACCAAGAATATTTAAGTGCAATATTCTATTTTTTAATATTTTATTTGTCCTGATTGGAATTATTCCCTATCCCAGATTTATTGGATTGAATAATTTTTCATATATATATATATATATATATATATATATATATATATATATATGTAGTGTGTGTAGTTTGTCTTGTTTGTTAGAGTGATGTCCCTTAGATTGTGCATGTTTTTTCAGTGTTATTATTAAAAACATTTTACTTTACACTTTCAGTCTGTTGTGAAGTTGCTTTAGTTTGTTTAAACAAATTGCAAAACGTATTGAAAATCATATGATAGTCAATACTTTTCACAATTTCTTTAGTTTATTGTATAAAGTTAATTGGCTAAAAGTGATAACTAATGATACTGAAACTATAACTTTTTGAAAATTATAATCAAGATCTGTGCACAATTGAGTTATTTATATAATAGAGTGAAATCTTAACTGCTGTCCTGACAAATTGGTGTGCTACACCCTCAAGAGACTTAGCTCCATGTTTTTATTTCTTTAACTAAAGATTTTTCTCGAGGTTAAAATCTGAGGACATGGAGAACATTGAAAAACATCTGAGAGCAGAGCTTTACTCCATAACAAATGAGAAAGTTTCAGAAGTGTTTTGTTGAATAACTAACAAAAAATTAACTAGAATAAGAGTGTTGAATGGGATTATTTAAAAGAAAATTAGTTTTTTGACACATTGTTCATTTCTGTCTTGGTAAATACAGCTTCAGTCACAATACTTTTTTTTAAACACACATTATATAAAGCATGCTATTAACAGTTGAACATATACCAATAAAGAGCAAACTTAATCAACTTTTTATCTGGTTGAACAAATAATCTTTATTGCTTAGAAAGTGCTGGCCCAAAATAGGGCCAGTTTATATTTACCCAACCCCTCCTTAACAACCAGGATGCAATGCAAGGTCAGTTTTTTAAGTGGAGTTTAACGGGTTTGAATTCAGTTTTCCTTCTCCTAGACTGGTTGTCATATGAAGGTTAAAGAGCCAAACTGCCCTTTTATTTATCCATAGCTGAAGAGAGAATATTTGGATCTATACTTTAGTTCTATGTGAAATGCAAACAGCCTTGTCCAGGATTTAAATTTGGGTCTTCAGTTCATTTCCTATGATGATAACTGTTACATTATGAGCACCTTCAAAATAAAAATAAAAAAGGCATGGAGCAATTGTCTGTTGTAACAGTTGAGAAGTAAAAATCAAGGATAGTAAGAGGTAACCAAATATAGATCTTATGTCTGGTGCATTTGTAAGAGCTTTTCATTCATATTAGACAAGAAAAAAAAGAAGACTGTTCCTAGAACAAATACCTATATGTAGATTACAGAATCTGAATTAAGCAAAAAAAAAAAGATTTGCTTATGAGAGATTTTCTGAAAGTAATGCCGTTTATTTATTCCCACAGAGACTACAATAGATATAGAAAACATAACAACACCATTAGATAAAGCAAGTTTTCAGCTACAAAACATTATTTTTCCACATTGTCACCACCGTTGGGAATGGTTTTTTTTTTTTTTTCTTTTTCTGTTTTTTTTTTTTCAGTGATGAACAAGAAGCTGCATGCTGTGTTTGTAAAAATCTGCACCAGTGGAGGCAACACACTTTTTTTTTACAGCTATGATATCCACTTCATTGTCGGAAAAATGCAGTCTGCATAGTTTATTTTTCATCAATTTGATTTGTGGAGATGAGTTGCTTGTGATGTTTTTCATTATATGTGTTGAGAACTGTGTTGAACATGGATTGTCAGTTATGTCACTGCCCCAGGTGCTGAAAGGAATTGTCCCTTCCTCACATACACACATACCACACTTAACTAGGCTCATATCTACTGTTTGGCCATGATAAATATACAGCAAGCATCAATGAAATTTTTTTTCCGTCTGAAGAATTTCCGTAACACACTTCTTTCATGTCAAATGCCATTTGACAAACTGTCACTCAATTAGTATCTGTAAGGATGCGAAAAGAATAATGGGTTGTTGGCAAGAAGGTTCTATTGCTACTGCCATACCATCAGCCTCCACCTTTAACATTGTGGAACAACATAATAAAATATAAGGCAATGCTATCAGAGCAATCTGCTACAAGTGGGGCATACAGGTTCTTGTTCATTGCTGGTGAAAATGCACAACCAATAGTGCTGACTATGTGAAAAAAAAATTATTTTGTAGCTGAAAATTTGCTCTATCAAACAAGGTTATTTTTCTCCCTGTATTGATTGTAATTTCCATGAGAATTAATGAAGTTTTACTTTTGTCACCTTCTTCATATCATCCCGACTCAATGGAAAATGATATCTTGACACTTATTAATCTTTTAATACAAGTTATATTTGTATTAGATATCTTTTTCTACTTATCCTGTGACTTGGTTTGATCATTGGTGTGCTGGGCAGAAATGCCCTGGTGAAGCCCATTCCTTACTAGGTTTTGAACTGGTATTTATTCAGAGTTTTCCTTTTCTTAAATCGGTTGCCATAACTAGGTTAAAGAACCATATCTTCCTACTATTTATCTCGAGTTGGAGGTAGAACAGTTGTATTCATACCTCTCCAAAGAGTATTAGCATGATGTAAAATGCAAACAGCCTCATTCAGGATTTGAACCCGGGTAACCAAGTCCATTTCCTATGATCATAACTGTTATGCCACAAGTAACTCCAATATTTTAGAATTAACTGTTTCATTTTTTTGATTGGGTAATACTTGAAATTATAGAATATATTTATTAGATTAACTTGATGGTTATTATGTCTTGATAATTTATATAGTTATAATATTCAATTATTATTTTACTATACATTTCTTAAATTCTCCTTTGTCAAATACACCAATTACTGTATTTTGAAAAGATAAGTTGTTTTTTTTTTAATTAACATGATTTTTTAAAAATCATCTCTGTCTCTGCTGATTGTTAGATATGTTGGCTTTGATTCTATCTTAGTTAGTTGTTTATTATTTCTTTTTTATTTAAATAAATTCTGCATGATTTTTATTTTATTCATAACACTGAAGGAATCATCCTCTTACCATCCACTTGGTTTTTGTGTTGTTTTGTTTTGTTGTTGTTTTCTGTTTTGTTTTTTTGCATGGGGTGTGTAGTCTTAAAATTTTTGTTACTTTTCCATATTTGACTGATTATTTTGGAAATTTTGCAAAATAATATAAAACCTATCTTTAAAATTATCAGGCAATTTTTGTACCATTTCTATTTTTCGTGCCGTTTCCATTTTATTTTATTTTTTTTATTTTTTGGTGTATCTGTATATTTTGTTTAGAATTTATTTTTATTGAATAATAAAAATATTCTTAGTTTTAAATGCTTACTATATTTAGTTTGTGCTTATTTTAAATTAGATGCAAAGATTTTTAAGATTCTTTCAATGTGATAATATAAATAATGTTTTGCTGTGTTTCTTCTGTATCAGCGATCAAAACTTGCATTTTATGAAAATATCTATAACCCAGGTTAAAGTCGCAGTAAGGGTTACTCAAAGTCAAACCATTTTAAAACTTATTTTTCATTGGGAAACGAGAAAAAATTTTCTATCGCCTACACCAGTTACCATATCAAGGGTTAAAGAGCACAGTCTGCTCTAATACTTATCCCTAGCTAGTTGGAGAATAGTTGGTTTCATACCTTTCTCGTGGGTATTAACACTATGTGAAATGCAAACAACCTCGTTCAGGGCTTGAACTTGAGTGGCCATGTCCACTTCCTAAGACTATAACCATTGTCCCGAGTATTTCCTAGTCTATCAAAATTTTGATTGTTTAGATATTACTTGTTATGGTATTTGATATTATTATTACAAATCAAAATGTTTTTCTTAAAGTAATTTATACTCAGCTCCAGTCTCTGTTTAATTATTCTTACTTCTCAAATTTTTCTGCTCTTAAGATCTTATTATCCACTGTCATTTAATCAGTACATTTTCTTTTTTCTTCTATCCTGATTTATATTGATTTCTAGATCTGATTATTTAGATCAGGCTTTCTCACCATGGACAATATAGTCCCTATCCCAGGAGGTGAAGTTAGGCTGAATGAAAGGTGATAAATTATATATAAAGGAATTTTTTCATAATTAATTGAATATCTTTGGTTTTATGTTGGTGAATAAGAAATAAGAGTAAGCTATTTACACTTGGTGAATAAGAAAATATATATTTTAATCATAAATTTCTGTTTTCATTATGTAAGTAACTTCTAATCATATCCAATATTCGCTTACTGAATCTTACTGAGCTCATGATTGGTAATTTTGATCTATATCTGTGTTTCTATATTTTAGGAGATATAAAAACTAAAAATATAAGTAAAATGTCATTTTACAGGATGTTTCTGAAAAATCGATATCATTTTGTAATCTAATAACTTGAACAATTCTCATTCAAATGATCTCAAATTCTAACAGTATATATTGGAACAATTAAAAATTTTATGTTTAAAGTTTTTTTTCTTTTCAAGTGTAAAAATTCCATTCACTCAAAAAGAAAAGGCATTTTAGCATAGAATTTTGAGTTGTTTCTATGGGAGCTGTTAAAATTTGAGATCATTTGAACTAAAATTTGTCAAGTTATTAGATAATGAAATGATATCAATTTTTTGAACTACCCTGTAGTTTCAGTAAAATTTTTTGGAGGCGGGCTAAAATATTACCTAAAGGGAGAAGTAGTGGTAAGAGGAGAAAATCTAGTGTAGATATTTAAAATTTTCAGTCTTTTTTTTAATACCAAAACCTAACGGAAAAGGGGAATGTAAAAGGTTCAGTAAAAAAAAAAGGCAATTTTTTGTTTGACTTTCAGGGAGTCAGAGGAAAGGAGAACCAAAGCAAGTCATATTTTCAGATGGTATCCGACCTGGTGGTGATCTTACTGAAGAAGTGGATGGGCCTCAGGAAGCTCGTTTACCACCTAGACGAACTGGACGAGCTCAGAAGAAAGTTGAAAGAGTATCTCAGGGTAAGCCAAGTTTGCTCTGTGATTGCAACTCTGTGGAGTTTTTTTTATTGTTATTATAATCTCTTTCTTTTTCTTTCATAGGCAATGAACAGTCAGGATCCCCACGGACACGCTGTTTACGGTCTACAGATAGTCCTCGGAATAAATGCCTCATTCCTGAAAATGGACTGCCTCCTGTTTTACTTTCTAGTGGAACAAAGGGTCAGTTAACAAGATTTTTATTCTTTCCATTTATTTATTTATTTATTGGATACAGAATGAACTGGCTGTTCAGTATAATAGTTCAACCCAGGGGTATAAAATGTCAGCTTTTGGTCAACTTTGCTCATGCTCTCATTCCAATTGATATAGAAAAATGTCTGCAATATTTGAAGAAAGTTAGGTAATATTTAGAGGTCCTGACATCTGCAAACTTTTGAAATTAAACTCATTCAAATTGAGTATTATATTGACTGAGAAAACATGATTTTGTATTTTTCTATTTATTACCAACAAAAATAAACAAATTAGTACCATAATTATTTATGTATAAGATACACTATTTTCCATAGATCCTTCATCCCAAAATTTAGGGGTGCATATTATACATGAGAACTATATAATTAACTTTTTCTCTGGCCATATACCTGACCATATTCAGGATAAGATGACTGGAAGTAAGTTATAACTATAGTCCAAACTAATGTATTTTATGCTATTAGAGAAACAATAACCACTGAAATGTGTTTGTTTATAATTTTCTTTCTCCTAATGTGAGATTATTTTTACTGCAAGATTGTTGTAGTTTTGTGTGAACATGTCCATGTGTTTACTCTAAATACTGTGTAAATTTTGTGTTTAAAGACATAATGTAAACTATATAGATTTTTATTTATAGACAGTATCAACCAATAAAAAGTTGAACAGATGCGAAATTTGTTAAATTTAGCTGCTAATAATTCTAAATTAAATGTCTAAATTTCTGAGATGAAGTTTGATGATTTTTATCATTTAGTGTATTAAAACTATTGTCTTCATCTTAATTGTTATATTCACAACGTTTTGGCTGATGCGTCCTTTGGCCTTCTTCAGGTGTTTTGTGTTGAACTCAGAAGCTTCTACAGAACTTTGAATTGAACCCTTTATTTAATCAATGGGGGTAGATTGTTCTAATTCTATTAACCAAAACCAGGTATAAGTGTTACACTATAGTAAGTATACCTTGTTATTTACCTGTTGTAACAGTATAACAATAAAGGTGAAGACAATAAATTGAATACACTAAATGATAAAAATTAGAGTAAAGGAGGTTAGAAAAATGTGTAATGTAATATTGACTAAGAAAACAAGATTTTGTATTTCCCATTCAACCAAACTGAACATAAATTCATTGTTAATAACTTTAATGTTAACAAGATTATTAACCCATTTCTATCTGTCATGCTATATATTTACAGCATATCCTAATGTAATAAAACACATATTTTTATGTTCAATAGGTGGTAGATGACATTAATATAATCTGAAATAGGTTCATTTCAAATTCTACAAGAATGACATTTAATAAACTATAGTCTAAGAGTATTTTAACATTATTTCAAATAAATGTATTTCAGAAACTACGAGAGTCAGCTAAAAAGTCCATAGGCTAACCAAGATACTCTCATAGAATGTGACCAAATGAGGTTTATTTTTCACCATAGTCCTCTTGGTGGTTCACACACTTCTTGCATTGGTGCTGCTGTTCTTGGATATCATTAGTTAAAAAGTTATCAACATAAGTTATAACCTCATTATATGAACTTTTCAGTCCACTCTTGTAAATATGGTACCTGAAGTTACTTCATTGACTGATTTAGCTACATAGCATACCAAAATGACAGTAGAACAGAACTATTTAATATTATCCAATTTGTCTAGACATTGGAATATAGGTCATTTAGAAATCAGGGGGAAAACAAAATGAGATGAAAATATCCATCATGTTATTTCATATCGATAGTTCTAAAAAAGACATTTACATAAAATTTCCGTTTATATAAATGCCTTGATATTTGAACCAGAATTTTAAAGTATTGGTTCAAGATGGAAAACTTATGTTAGCCCATTATAACAGCTATAAGTTACTAATTAATAAATTCATAGAACAATTGTACCTATTTTGTCTGTTGGGACACTTTTGTGAATTCTTTTCAATACTTCTTGTAATTATATCAGTTATATATTAAATGGTTCTATATGTATAAATGAACTTATCTTCTCTTTCCTTCTGTTGATTCAGTGTTAGTGTATAATGAATACACTAATACCGAAATTGGACCTTGGTGAGTGGAGACTTTACTAAATATCCTTCCTGCCACCAAGCAATCCAGTAGTCCTTATTGACTGTTATCAAAATTTGGTGTACATTCACTATTACATAATGTTACTGTTTGAAAATATTTTGGCCCTATTGGTGGGGTTTAGAATATGTAGACTGCATCATGTCCTCTGTATTAAATTAAAGTGTATCGGGTGGCAAGGCTTCAGTTCTGGAACTCTGGGAAATGTGGAGTACTCTTTCATTGCTATTATTCTCAGGTCCGCTCTGACTCAGAGTTCTAGTACCTGTAGAATCCCATCTATAGGTTGATATACTGTTAAACAAATAGACCGAACCAAACCATAGCAACCTTTTGTCAGTAAAAGCAAATATATTTTTAGAATTATTTCATTTTGGGATCACGCTCATGAATTCTTTAGTGTGTTTAAATTGATATTATGGTGTAAAAGTGTTGCTAATGTTAGAGAAAGTTTAACATTAAGTCTGAAAATGATTTGGTTAACAATAACAAGCACAAAATAATAGCAATAAAATTGATTGATATATGCAATATTACAAACATTAAATATTATAGCATTATCTTTTAGGCATATTTGAGACATGTGAGTAAAAAGTAGCTAATTTTGGTGTGGATTGTATGTGGACCCACACTTATTCACTCTGAAGGAAGCAGAACCAAAAGAGAGCAAGAGGCTAGGACCTTTTGTCTTTTATATCTCTATGCTGCTGCTATCATGTACATGTTAAGACACTACATCACTCTCTTTGAATAACCTCTTCATATTTACCCCCTCTTCTTCTAAGTAGTAGTTGTAGAATATGATGTTTCTTACTTTAAAATATTAATAGCTTCTTATAAATAAATATCTTATCAAACATTTATTTCTTCTTTGCAGATTATGGATTTGATGGGAATCCTGATCCTGAGCAAATTTTACCGAAAATTAAAAGTAAGTTGCTGAATTTCTTTAATTTCTTCAACTGTTATTATTATATCTAACAAATAATGTGATGATATGAGGTTTTCAAGAAAGTTCGTGGAGATAAAGATGAGATGAATAGATGACAACAAATTCATAGAAAAATTGCGCTCACTTTATTATCAATGTGGCAAATTCCCTTAAGACTGGTCTCAAAAACAGAAGATGTGAAAAGGTATTCATGAGTCAGTCGAGGAAAGATCTGTTTGATGAATTGTTGCTCACTCCCAATGGGGTGAGCAGTGATTTTGCTAGCCCAGAAATTTAAGTCTTTATCCATTGCTCTCTCAGTAACCACTGACTGACCCTTCTGAAAAATCCCCAACTCTCATTTGTGACTGTTTCTCACCCCTACCTCTAGAGTTCTTGTCATTGATCATTTATTGTTGGTTAAACAGGGTCATTGTTGGTGGGAGGTGGCCGCTATATTATAATAACAATTTACTATCTTAGTACAACTATTTTTTCATTTTATCTTTGTCATACCAATATGTTGCCTTTAACTAAATCCTCACAATTAACTGTAAAATAATTAACTTAGCTGTCATTTTAATTTTACTTAGAGGAACTGAATTTTGCTCCTGGATCATTCAATAAATAAGGAGAACTTTGTCCAAGAAGTTGGCAGTTGGAAGCGCAGTTTTACAGTTGTTGCTTTTTCAAGGAAATCAATAGTGATGGGTCCTTGTATGGGTCCTTCCATTCTGTGGATTTGTCTTCTTGACTTGGCTTGTTGTGGCAAACCTATGTTTAGTCAATTTGTAAAAAATCTTTTTTACTAAAACATGCTTTTTGTACACATTACATATCCTTCTGTAAATTTAACATAGTTTGCACTTCTCAGCCATCAAAAACATCATGACAAACCTCTCTGTTGAAGCCTAAAGGACTCTGATTTACTGCCATTTTAAATAGCCTCAAAAGAAATATTTTTGCAAGATCAAAATAATTTTTGCTATGAACCAATTCCAAACTATGCAGAGTTCACATTCATGGAAAAAAATTGTAAAAAAAAATTTATTTTGCTTTCTTCAAAAAATTCTTATTGAATGATCAAAATTAGCACACCATAGCAAGATTTTTAGTTGAGTACAAATGCTTGAGTAATAAACTTCAAATGCAATTTCCAGTTTGCTGTTGAATGATAATCTTTTGGTATCAGCTTTCCCACTAAATGTCATTTTTTAAATCATCTAAATTCTCAATATAAATGGGATAACTCTGAAATGCTAATTAGAATCCTTCTCTCCTTCTTAAATAGAAGTATCAATATCATCATAGACTTCCATTACAACAGGAACCCAATGTATTCAAGAATCAGCTAATTTTCATGTACAAATATTACTAGCCAAAATCAAAATCTCTTCTAACTTTCTTTTGTCTTCAAGCATATTATCCTTGATATCTAAAGATTCACTGATGATTTTTCAGATGATCAACATGAACCTGTGATATTTGCAATAAACAGCAATCTTTTTGTTATGGTCAAGATAGTTCAGTGTAAGTATGATTCTATATTACAATTTGAATGATGTTTAAAATTTTTTATCAAATATACAAGATGTTCTTTTTTCAATTATTTTAGTTTGTGAGTATCAATACCATAATTTTTTGTGAGGCTGTAGAATACACTGACTGCATCTCTGCAGAGGCGTAAGACTTCCCCAATGAATATCCTGATATATGACACTAAAAAATCTGATGGTGAGACTCAAATAATGCTGGAGCTTTGGGGAGTACAGAGTACCCCTTTATTGCCATCGCTCCCATGTTTACTCTGGCCCGGAGTGGTAGCACCAAATAGTCCTATCTATGAGTCAAATAGAAGTTTTTGACATTTAAACTGTACTTATACTAAACTAAATTGCTTGAAATAGAACTGTTTTTACATTTAACTGTGTGTGAACAAAAAAAAACTGTACTTATGCTAAACTGAATTGTTTGAAATAGAATTGTTTATATGTATAAAAATGGACTTTGCATTAAATAACCTACAATGGTTGATATGCCATTAATCCGAACTAAATATAATTTTTTGTCTATGACATACACACAGAAATGTTCATGCAAAAATGCAGCAAATTTGCAGTGAAAAGAAGCTAACCTTAGGAGATACAAAATTATAAACAAACACACATTTATGTATGTTATGACCGATTATTAGGGTTCAATAAATAAATAACTCAACACGGAGATATGAGGTGCCACACAAATGTATCCAAGTCTCTGAGGAGGGTTTCCTTCGTTCAACGTTCATGAAGACGGGCAGGGTGTTTACTACAGCTGCTGCTCTCTGCTCTACCAGCTTAGTTCTTGATTAATATACCCTTTGGGTAAGTCCATTATTCTGCTCATAGGTGAGTCACCTACAACAATGTATAACACACACTCCTAACTTGGGACAATGAAATTCAGGGTGGGGGTCTCATGTACAATATACACTGACTTTTTAGAATTAGTAGCAACTAAATTTGAAGTAAATTTAGCATTTGTTCAACTTTTTATTGGTTTGTACTGAATGAAAATAAGAATTTATATAGTTTACATTGTATCTTAAAACGCAAAATTTACAAGGTATTTAGAGCAAACTCTTGGACATACTCACACAAAAATGCAATAAGCTTGCTGCAAAAATAACCTTACATTAGGAGAAACAAAATTATAATTCAAGTGGATATTTCTCTGAAACGGTGGACTATAGATGTAGCTTACTTTAGGTCATCCCATTCTGAATATGGTAAGGCATGTGATTGGAGGATATATAATTTTATAGTCCTGGTTTATAATATGCTCTTCTAACTTTTAGGGTGAAAAATCTGGAAAAATAGTGCATCTTATACTCAAATAATGACAGTCTAAAGATGTTAATGCTGCAGTAATTTTTATTTTTCCTTTTCTCTTTAGTGGATTGCTGTGTGAACCGGACCTGTTGGTGTTTTACTACAAAGGGCATGTGTACAGTGGGGCAAGACGAGATTGTGATTGTCTTGGAATGTTTTCATGATGAGAAAACAATCCCTAAGGATGTCTTCTGGCATTTTCACACTGTTTATGAAGAAGCCTATAAAGGTAAATCTCTCATTGTTTTTTTTTTCCCCCATTATTCTTCTGTAGATGTTGTCATTTACCAAGCTTAATTTAGTTTGGTACTGGGTCAGAAAGATGGGGTACCCAATGAGAATAAAACTCCCTAACAGTAGTTCACTAATGTAGCTTACTAAGCATTACACCACATTAGGCATCTTTGTAGTTGTAGATTTACAAAAACAGACTTTATTCTTCATGTAATTTTACTCCAGGATGAAAAAAAACTGAAACTGATGTTAAATACTAGGTTGAGTCTAAAGTTTTGCAATATTTTGGCACTTTAGATGCTTTTGCAAGCTTATGAAAGTGACAAACCACACTGGACTGTGAGATGCTGAGCTTGTCTGATACTCTCTAAGTACCTCTCACTGAATTTGTCTCTATGGCTTGGAGCGTAGTTTCAGGATCCTATTTTTTTTTAGGCTAACCTGCCCTCACCTGATCATTGAGGTTCTTGCAACCCGAGTGGCCTTTCTTGAACTATCTGGTTACTGTAATGTGATCAACTGTTCTTTCATCTTTCACACAATAAAATGTTTTAGTTGCTTTTGCAGCATTATGGCCTGTTTCAAACTCATAAAGTTTAAGTTTCCAAATTAGATTATGATGCATGTTCATATATACAGCTTTCAAGTAACACATAAAGTGAAACGATGCCCAACATGTTAGCACATTAACTACCATGATACTGACCACTGCAGATACCTTTCCAAGGATTGAACGGCTTTAGTCGAAATATATGTGCTGCAAACTTGTACCAAAATATTGCAAAGATTTTGACTCACCCTAGTAATTTAATGTAAAGTCCTTCATATTTTTGCAGGTTTTCCCTTCCTCTTATTACTTTTCACCTAACTATTTTGACAAGAAAATCAGTTAAGCATTATTTTTAGTTAATGATTCTTGTTATTATTTTTTAGATTTTTGAATGTACACAGTGTATCAAAAAAGAAATCAAACTTAGAAAAACTATTGTTTTTTTTTTTTAATCCCCCCATTCAGTTTAATGACATACATCTTTAAATTACTAACCCCTGCTGTTGATGCATTTTCCAGCATTTTTTCCTGTTCTGAAATGCACTTGTCCTAAGTATGTCACTAAACTACATTCATGGTCAAGTTTCAGTTCTGGAGATCTGGGAAGTGTGGAGTACGCCTTCATTGCCATTACTCCCAGGTTCACTCTGAGCTGGGGTGGAAGTATTTGTTAGGGTCCTTGTTTAAAGGTTATTTATATTCAGTTGTACTACATGCAAAAAAATAATAAAAAACCTTTTAAGAAACAACTATACAAAAAATGTAAATATGAACACACAACAAACATGATTCCTTAATTTCTATGCATAACATAACTGATATAACGTTAAAATCAATCAATCAATCATCCAAAATGGATTTTGAAAGTCATTTTGAGGGATACTATGCAATTCTCAGAGTGCATTTTCTTCCACCCCTACTACCAGGCAGGAGGAGATTGATGACATTTAAAGGCAGGACCTTCCTTTCCCCCAAAGCATTCACTGTAAAAGTGGGATCACCAAAGTGGTTGATATCAACCCCTCAGGTTTGATGGAATTATCTAAAGGGTTGATAAATGCATGATGGTGATCAGGAGGAGGAGATCAAAAGCTGACATTAAGAAATAAGAACAGACAGATTACACTATGCCAAATGATAGCAAACTGATTCACCATATTTCCCTATTCATACTGTATTTTCCCATATTTTGACTGCCCTGTTAGCTGGGACTGTAGGATATGCTGACTACACCTTTGCAGAGGGGTAAGACCTCTTCAATATGGCTACCTGTTGGCTGTGGATGGGGATTTGTAATGCCTGAGGATGAGAGTCTGGTGGCTGTGAGTGGTCAGTGACCTGGAACACACCACTTCAGCTCTTACTTGGCTAGACAATAGGGTTGGAGAGGCTCTATCTGATCAATCAGCTGGTTATGTCAAGCCGTAGCACCTATGTGACTGTATTCTCCAAATTGCTCTTGTAGCAAGCAAACATCCAACCCTTTTTATCTTATAGGTGCTAGAAGGTAGTGGCTGAGGTTCAACTGCATTGCAAGAAACAGTTAATGAAAATTATTTCTACCAATATATTAATACATATGAAATCATGTATATAAAAATCAAGATTTGGTATTGGATAGGCCACAAGGGTTGGTATGCCATTAATCAAACTAACCATATTTTGAAAGGATCAAACACTTATGCTGAATTCCAGAATCATATTCAGTATTTTGCAAATTTCTCATGATTTCCACTCAGTTGACATTATTTTTCTCTTTGTGTTCTTATATTTCAAAATTGATGTTCACAATGGGGAGGGAATAGAGAACAACAGTTTGCTGGATTTGATATGCAGTTGCCCTCATTAATGCACATGGAAACTGCACATCTTCCTATTTATTTATTGTACATGCCTAGGGGTCAGTGAAAGAAACGATGGTGTAAAAAGTTTTAGTGATCTCTGCTGTAGCATTGTCCTGGGTATGACACTAAACTACATCTGATGATGAAGCCCCAGTTCTTTATTGCCAATACTCTCAGGTCCACTCTGACCCAGAATCGTAATGTCTGTTAGAGTCTTATCTTTTAGATTTGCATACCATGTGACATATATATAAACCATAAATTATTAGACTCTTTAGACTTGTCTGTTAATATTGCTTCTGGTGTGCCTACCTATATATTCCAACCTCCACTATGTATGAGTCAAACAGATCTGTTTAAAAAAATTTTGTATTTGATAGAACTGTGTGCAAAAAAATCCTTCTTAAGAAACAAATACACAAAAATATAAATGTGAACATACAATAAACATGATTCCCTAACCTCTAGGCATAAAATAACTCTAGGCAGGTTGACATGCCATTGAAATCAATCAATCTGCTGCAGCATGGGTAGCTCCAAGATGACTCAGATTGACATGATTATTTTTTTAATCTAATTCAATTTTTTGAATACTTGTCCCTGTCACTGCTATACATTTCAGTAATAATTGTACTAAAATGACTCATTTGCCACACTGTTTTCAAAATTGGTTTTTTTTTTTATACACCTTGTACATCTGTTGGTTTTACTTCATAAAAGTCTCTTTTGTTTTTTGTTACTTCAGCAAGAAGTGAATTAAATTTTGCTGTATTTGTTGATGGACAAGTGCTTTGGTTCTCATTGTTTCTTCCTCTCTCCCTCATCTTATCTATCCTCTTTTATTTTCCCTTAAATACTTTTCCTTTCTTAAAAAAAAATTTTTTTTGCTATGATTGTTATCTTATTACAAAGTCTTCTTTTCTAAATATAAATTTGCAGTGATCTTACTAACAGTAGTGGTTGGTTATAGAAGCCATTTTTAAAATTTATATCTTCAAATTCAAGTGAGGTCAGTTTTTCCTTTTTTTAAATTTTGGTCTGTTAAACCCTCCCCCAAATGAATTTATTCAATCAAAATTGAGACAGTGCCTGTTATTCATGCGTGTGGCCCCATATTTTACTGAAAAAATCACTAAAATAATTGTCCTTACTTGAATTTGAAGATATGATCCTTCAAATTGATAAAAAAAAATAATAGCACAATATCAAAGAAAATAACGGAAACAAATTAAAAAATGATCAAGAACTTCTCAAAAACAAAATGTTTTATATTATTCAGTTGACATATATTCTTTTAGTATCATCTAGTATTGATCAATTTCTTTAAAAAATATGCTATCTCCTTAAATTTTGTTTAAGAAATTTATATATCAATATGGCAAGTATTATGGAAGAAAGGTTATCTAAAATTAGAAAAATGGTGACTACCCTACTGTTTTATTTTTTTTCGACATTTTGCTTACAGTCCAGTCCAAATACAGATGATGATGATGATAGAATTGTTCCAAACTTATTATATTTTTAGTAATTGCATTCTTAATGATTTTAATTTTTAGGTAATACTGTGTCTGACATGGGCCACACAATATTCAATCAGAGCTTTCTTGGAAGTCGAGATCATGGCGGCTTTCTTTACATCAGACCAACCTTCCAGTGCCTACAGAAAATTATGTTACCTAGTCCTCCTTACCTGTTTGGGATTCTGTTACAGACATGGGAAGCTCCCTGGGCTAAAGTCTTCCCAATTCGATTACTGTTGAGACTTGGTGCTGAATACAGATGTAAGTCCATTTCAATTTCATTGACTCATAAATTTTAATCTTGTCAAGCTGACCTGTGTTTGCAAATTCAGTTGAACAATATCTAATGTTATGTGGATTTATTTAAACTTTAATAATTGAAAAAAGGAAAATTATATGCTGTTAACACAATATTTTCACTGATCCATTTCTTGTGTTATGGGCTCTCAACAAAAATGGGTAGAAAGAAAGACAAGATAAAGAGATGATGTCAAGTTTACATCAGGAAAAAAAGTCAGACATGTACCCACAGAAAAAATACCACTCACTTTGTTACTGTTTCAACTTCCCTCTAGACTAGTCTCAAAACAGGAAGATGTAAAGTGGTATTTTTGAGTTTATTAAGGAATTGTTAAATTGTAGCCTCCCATCAATGGAGCAAGCTTACTAGCTCTGAAATTTAAGTTGTTCTTTGTCCTCTGCCAGTTAATGACTGACCAATCCTTTTTAAAAATCCTTGTGTGTTTCCTGCACCTGCTGTAAGAATTCCTATGATTGACCCCTTGTTGTCAGTCACACAGCCAGGCACTAGATTCACTAGTGTTAAGAGGTGGCTACTACATTACACATTCTTCAGCCCTCATTGAGTGTATTGAAGAGATAAAAAGAGAAACTTCTTTTTTGATAGGGGTGGGTCACAGAAAATAATTGTTAATATACCACACTAATTCATTCCAGCAGTATTAAGTACATTAAGTACCAGGGCAATTCCAAATCATACATGGGAGTATACTCAAACACTGACTTTGCTACACAAAGAAAATCACATAATGTTGAAATCTGTACTCACCCAACTTATGAACACAGTTAACAAACAAATGCATACCACCTCCTTCAAGTTCCTCTCTTAACAAACTCAGATTTGTGGGACACAAAGCTATAATGTTAAGGTGAGAAAATCTTGTATGGTTGAACATATTTAGGGAAAGAAAGGCATACTTTATTCAATCTGGGATGAAGTCCAGAAAATTGACAGAATATCAATTGTTTAGTATGCACATTTGTTTAATACATAGAATTGCAAAATGTGAATTTTATTTAATCAAAATGTACACAATATATCAATGAGAAAGTGCTATTATATCTGTTGCTCATGGCTCAAACTATGCATCTGTTAACTTAGAATGTCTTGCAATAACCCACCATCCTGTCCAAATTCAAATTAAATCATTTCATATACTAGGGTAGGACAAAAGATTTTCAATATTTCAATCATTTCAGTGTCTCTTTACAAGACCAAGTTTATATAGGTGTCAGTGTCAATTGATTGTGCTTAGTGAAGGGCCGACTATGTATAAGTGCCTATGCTTGGCTGTTGTTCATATATTTCAAGCAAAGCCTCATCTTCCACAACAGAAGGTTTCCCAGGTTGTTGTTACTTTCTTTGAAATATCTAAACCAATTTTGTGTCATACATTTGTTAACAGGTCTTGGGCCTTCCACCTAATTAATTTCTTTAGTCACTTTCCTTGAACTCAGTCCTTTATTTCACTGGTAGTGTAAATTGGCTCTAATTGCAATTTTTTCACTACTCATGATCAAAAGTGTAACATAAAGAATTAAAAGATTAATATTTACATGTTATTTATGAAAATAAAGAATAAACAATTCAGCATTAGACAAGTTGTATCAAATTATTGATATGACATGGAGATACAAATTGCCAAAAATCATCAGTGAAAATAAAAATCAAACAAAACTTTTGACTTACCCTGGTAGTTTTTGTGTAAAAAAAATAATACTGTAAAACTGATATAAGTTTTTTTTCTTATTTCTTTACAGATTATCCATGTCCTTTGATTAGTGTGCGTAACAGGAAGCCTGTGTTCTATGAGATTGGCCACACTATAATGAACTTGCTGGCTGACTTCAGAAATTATCAATATATGTTACCACAGATCAGAGGTGTTACCATCCATATGGAAGATAAACGAACAGTCATCAACTTCCCTAGAAACCGATATGATGATGTAAGTGTTATTTCATTGTTCACTTTTATGAGCTATAGGATTTGTTTATGAATAAGCAACCAAAAGATATTCTAAAGGTTGATATGCCATAAAATCCAACTAACTAAAAGGTATTCTAATGGAAATCTGATGATTCATTGATGAGGTGCCATGAAAAAATATCCCACTAAATTTTTAATACTTTTGATCAACAGTTTTTATTTTTTGAATGAAATGTTTTTGATGAAATGTAAAATTATTAAAGTGCAGCACTCTCCATACTCACCAGACACAACTTTTTTGGTTTCTTAAACTGGAAATTCATCTTAAAATTAAAATTTGAAGATATGGACAACATTAAAAAAATACGATTCCACAGCTTCATACTGTATCAAAATAGAAATTTCAGAAGTGCTTTGACTAAGAGAAAACTTGCTGGAGTAAGTGGGTTGAATAATAAGGAGACTATTTTGTTTCATTCTTTATTTATTCATGTTTTGAAAGTGATATCACCATATGCATAGGTAAAGAATGGACTGCAATTGACAGGTTAACAACCATATGGAATCTGATCTCTCTGATAGAATAAAAAGAATTCTTCCAAGCTGTAGCCATGTCAGTACTACTGTATAGTTTCACCACTTGAACTCTAATGAAACACCTGGAGAAAAAGCTAGATGAGAACTACATAAGGATGCTGTTTTTGAACAAATCCTGGAAGCAGCACTTGACAAAACAGCAGTTGTACTGCCACTTATCTCTCATCTCACAAACCATCCAAGTAAGATGAGCAAGACGTGCTGGGCACTAAGGATGATCTCTTGAGTGATATTCTCCTATGGATTCCTACACATGGATACACCAGCGCTAGCTGACCAAGAAAATCTTACAGTCATCAGCTCTGTGAAGACACTGGATGCTATCTAAAGGACTTGCCAGAAGTAATGGGTGGTAGGAACTGATGGTGAGAGAAAGTCAAAGAAATCTGTTGTTGGCATATCTTGATGATCATGATAAAATCTCTTATATACCCTACTTATGAACATTAATGGGGATGTACCATTCCTCATGAATACGTTTGACACTATTGTGAGAGGGGTAATTATGCGGACTAAGTAGTCACCACTAGCAGTGGGTACCTTCTTCATGCTGCTGGCAATTATTTTATTTTATTAATGTTATAAAGATTTCTTTTCCAACCTCAATTTTGGTTATTTCTCATTCAGTAAACTTTTGTTAGGTTACAACAAAGTCTCAATAGTTTTTTGACCATACCTCATGTAAAGCCTTGAAAATTGGCAATGTTTATTCAAATTTATATGTACTTAGTTCTCACCTATTGACCACAACATTTATATGACCTTGCCCAGTCGTCTGGGACTGTAGAATACATCAACTGCACCTCTGCAGAAGGGTAAGACACCCCCCTACACTTTAACGAGTGTTCTGGATATGACACTAAACAATCTGATGGTGAGGTTCCAATGATGCTGGGGCTTTGGGGAAAGCACCCCTTCATTGCCATTGCTCCCAGGTCCACTCTGGCCTGGAATGGTCACACCTGATAGGTCCCTATCTTTGGGTTAAATAGAACTAAACTGTGTACTTATGCTAAACTGAATTGTTTGAATTCAAACTGTTTGACTAAACTGAATAGCTTGAAATATGATTGTTTTTGACAATTAAACTGTGTACTTACATTTAAATTGCATACTTACACTAAACTGAATTGTTTAATAGAGAACTGTTTTGACATTTAACTGTGTGTAAACAAAACCTATACTTATACTAAACTGAATTAGCTCTATTTGAATAAACTGAATAGTTTGAAATAGAATTATTTTTGACAATTAAGCTGTGTACTCATGTTAAACTGAATTTGTTTGAAATAGAACTGATTATTTGTATAAAAATGGATTTGGCATTAAATAACCCACAAAGGTTGATATGCCATAAAACCCAACCAAAAGCAAAATTTTCATTACCAGTTTTGTTTGCCTGCCAACAATATTTGAAGAGGAAGAGAGGGAGCAAAGTATTGCTATATACATAGGAATATGAAGTGTTAAACCATAAATTATTATTCTGTATTTGATTTTCTTATTTGCTTTCAATGATAGTGGCTTGCTGAAATTTGTTGGTGTGAAAATTTTAATGACTGACAGAAATTTTTTGCCTTTCTGTGATGTCAAATCTAGAATATTTCAATATGGATAAGATGATTGATGGAAATAAATTGGGTCTTTGCAAAAGATGTACAGATGGCTCAAAAACAATGAATTATTACCCTTTTGATCTCTGTAACATTCCAAGAGAAATATTTTGTGTATGTTTATTTGACCAGCTTATGGGCATAATGGTTAGAATTTTTGCTAAAGACTCAAAAAATGGTACTTGTTGCCTCCTTGCTTAACACTCAGCTTTATAAGGTATGGATAAAGGGTAAACTACAATCACCAACTTTACTTTTACTATATTTGATGCTAATTTTTTCTAGTATAAATAGACTATGAATGTTTGAATTCTTTCTACTCAGCATACATTTTTCTCTTTTCTATTAGCTAATGAAGGTGGTGACCAACAGTAACGAACATGTAATGGCTCTTGGTGCCAATTTCAGTGCCGAGGCTGACTCTCATCTTGTATGTATTCAGAATGATGATGCCAATTACCAGACCCAAGCTATCAACATACAGAATAAACCAAGAAAAGGTTAGTGAAATCCTCTCACTCGATCACTTCTCATTCTGTTTTATCACAATTCATCAATCCAATTATTGTCTTTTAGCGTTTAGATATCTCTCTGTAATTTTCTTAAAAAGAATAAGTAAAACATACTTTTGTTGTCATTTTTTTTGTTGAATCCTTTCTCCTTATTTTTTTAAAATGCACAATAATGAGAAATTGGGCTCCACCTGATCAAATTCAAATCTGCTTATAGCAATTCTATATGCCATGGTTTTTGCTTTTCTCTTTTAGATTCTTCACAGGTTAATAAGAAAGGTACTTAATTATTAATCCTTTAAACTCATAAGCCAAATATTTAGGGCTGAGTGCTATTTTACTAAACATCATAAGTTTTATATTTTGGACTCGGGGAGATCATAGATACTACTAATAAAATACTTAATACAGTGATGGAAAATAGAATTGCAGCACTCTGAATGTTTCAATTCACTCAGGATTAGATGTATGTATTTACCCAGGATGTGACACAAGATTATTTTTTAAATGGAGTAAAGCTAATTTGAATTCAGTGTTTTCCTTCTAGATTGGTTGCCTAACCAAGGCTAGAAAACCCAGTCTGCACTATTAATGCCATTGGCCTAATGAGTAGAGTGTTTGGAGACTGGGGTTCAATCCCAGGTTGAGTCATACCAAAGAGTCAAAAAATGGTACTTAACGCTCAGCATTATAAGGTAAGGATCAAGGGTAAAGTGGAGCAATCCAGGGAAAGGAGTAGTGCTCTCCCCTACACCTTGGTGTAGTAGCTATTGAAAAGGGAGCTTGTGGGTCACCCTCGACTAAGGTCGCCAACTTTACTTTTTTTTACTTATGCCTTTCTCAAGGGTAATTGCCTAGAGCGAAATGTGATCAGCTTCTTCCAGGATTTGAACTCGGATCACAGATTCCATTTTCTATGATGATAACTTATGTTAAGTATGGCTTAAATGTACAGACTAAAGCTGGATTACAGTAAGGGATGTTGTATGCAGATCAGTACATATGCAGGTTGCAAAATAAGGGGTATATCAACAGTACACAGATCTCATGCGCATGCTGTACCCAGGTTAAAATCAGCATTGTTCTTCAGGGTATTGCATTTTTATTTTCCGTCAGTATATAACAACCATTCACAGCTTCTTTTTTTTTTTTAACGGAATGATGGGATGTCTTCATCCTGGAATGAAATTTGAATGTTTTATGCTTAATTGTCTTTTGTGAATTGTACAGTGTATCTTGAGGACCCAGGAGCTAAGTGTTCAAAGGCTGACATCCTTATTTTTGCTGTGTTTCTTTTGAATAACAATGCATTTTTCTTTTTATATCATGGCTTTGTGCAGTATTGCATTTCATTTTTCAGGATTTCCTATGGGGACTTTTCAGGTATACTAATGTTAGGATTTTTCTATTTGGCCACAAATTATACTTTTACATAAAAAACACATTCTACCTGTTGATTTTTACTTGTGTATTTTCCTAGGTGACAGATAAAAATTGAATAAAAGCATGAATTGAAAGTTTTAAACATATTTGCTATCATAGGTCATCTGATTATAATTCAATATCAATTCCTACTGTTGGTTTAAAATTTAAAGGCCACTGTGATTTCCTATCTAAAATAATATATAATAATATGTAATAATATACATAAAACAGCTTAAAATTTGTGATTTCCTTCGACTCTGCATCCCACAGCCTTTTGATTATCATTTTTAGGTACATATTCTGTTGAGAGTCATATGGAAGAAGGAGACGCCTGTGCTCGTGCACAGCTTCTAGGGTATGATGAGTTGTCACAGCTGAAATGTAAGTTGGAGACCACTTTAGGTCTGTAAGCTACACTTCAATCATTTTCTACTGACCTTACTTATCTAAAGGAGTTAATATTTGCAATTAGGATTACTTCTCCTCTTCCATCACCAAATAGAGCTAGAGTTTTTATTTATTTATTTTTTGTTTGTTTGTTTTTTTTTTTTAGCATGCAACTCACTTGAACTTTTTGGGATGTAGAGTAAACCTGCGAGGAATGTATGCTGTCTTGAATTAAGAAATATTTTATGGAACTCAGGGGTAAAAATGAAATGACATTGTTTTAAAGATTACAGAATAGATTAAAGACAGGGTTATTCCAATGATAATATTGTTGAATAATCATTGTACATTTATTTATTTTTTTTTTTTGTATGTATTAGAATAGCCTTGTGCCAAACATGGTTTATTCTTTCTCATTATTTTTATTAAACTTTTATGTAATTAGTCAAAACTAGTAATCTGACCACTTTTTCATTTTTAAAGTTGGTTCCTATTGTATTTGATCTGAACAGCTAGACAAGGTCCATAATACTTTTATTCGAAAATGTATATAAATCGATATTTTTAGTTATTTCTTAACCTACAAAACTAACCTTTTCTTTTTCTATTAAAAATCTGCCAGCTTCTCTAATATTTTCTTTCATCTTTTTGTTTTGTAAAAAGCATGTAAATCATTCTCTCTTGTCTATGAAAACATTTTCTGAAGCTTCTATTTTAACTTGGTTTATATTTTTTAAAGGTTTTTTTTTAGTTTTTTAATTTTCCTAAAAAGAATAGGCTTACATTATTTTAGTTTTTTTTTATAGTACTAAATTTGAAATAATTTTGCACTTACTTTTTTTTTTTTTTTTTTCCCAGACACTAAACTAGGTAATAGTTGAATAGATATCACTTGAAATTTGGAAACATTATTCAAAAGATAGACTTGTTTATCATGAGACAGGACTTTTAATCTCTGATAATATTTATTGTACATGTTGTAGGATAGAATGTTAATTTCTATATTTTTAGTAAAAAATTGAGTTTATTATCAATGCTACAGATGATATGGTTATTTGTGGCCAAGTTAAAATCTATAATTTCTTTATTAAGTTTTAGAAGGCTAGGGATTTTTACACTTTTGAAAAAGAAGATATTTCTGCAACAAAAGTGAAGAGAGGTATCATTTCTTCTTTACCCCAAATGTGTTTATAATTAAAAAAAAATAAAAAAAAGCTAAAAAAAAGGCTCAAAATATTATTTCAAATTGAAGCTAGTTTATGTTGCATGCTGGCCGATAAATCCATGTTTAGGCAGATAATTTGTGTGAAAAATAAAACTGAACTGCAGGTAAGTTATGAATAATTAAAAAAAACAAAAAAACTCATTGTAGAGGAAAAGAGAAATAAATTGACAATCAAAGCTGTCAGCTTAATGAAAAAATAATTGACAGTTATTTAAAAAAATCAGCATCCAATTGTTTGCCTATCATGGTAAAACTTTCATCAAGCTTTCTTATAAAACATGCATGCATATCTTTTCTCTTTTTCTTTTTTTCTTTTTTCTTCTAAATGGTTTCTTTTTCATGTAGTTTTACATTTTTCTTTTTAGTGACGGGGGCTAGTTTTGTGGTATTCAATGGAGCTTTAAAGACAAGTTCTGGTTTGACAGCCAAGTCATCAATAGTAGAAGATGGCCTCATGGTACAGATTACTCCTGACTCGATGGCTGCTCTCAAGCAAGCCATGAAGGACATGAGCACATATACCATTGGTTGTGGTAGCATTTCCACTAGTAAACCCGAGGAGATTGTCCTTGTACACTGGGTGGATGATGATAAAAGTGTCAATGTAGGGTATGTGCATTTTTCTTTATTATTTGAACATTTGGCTAAGTTGTTAAAAAGAATCATTTGTCAGCTTTTATGAGATTATTGATCAATTATTCAAAACATTTTCTTAAGGTTTTCAATTTAACAGTATTTTTTCTTTAAAAAAAAAATCAAATACTATTACCAGTTGGATACTGAAAAATAAAAATAGGTGTGTATGATTTGAACATAGTCACAGAAGACTTCAGTTATTAAGGTGCTTGCAGAGATTTAAGAGTGCCATTTTGGCAGGTGAATTTTATACAAATTGTATCAAGGAGAAATATATTTTTAAAAAAATGTACAAGTAGAAATGGGTTTTATATTTACTGGGTTGATTATCATTTCTTGTAATATACCAAGCTATGTACATGAGAGCTGTTTTTATTTCATCAGAAAGAGATAGTTCTAAATTTTCTACATTGTTAGATATTTCTGAACCTTCCTCATAAAGTTTATTATCACAAGACATACATTGATGACTGGGCTTACATCAAAAGCATCAATATATACATTTTGATTTAAAAGTAAAGGTATCTGTTTAATAATGCAGCTTTTCAATAATACACTGTTGGACATTTATAAAATAGGTGTTACCTGACCTTTCACAAAGTTTACTAAATTCTTTTTCTTATGGATTAGTTGTAAATTGCCCAAGTAGTACATATTTATGGTTTGTAGCTAAAAGGTATCAACATAGATGAACACTTCCATTGCAAGTATGGTGTATAGTAGTAGCAGTGTTTTTTGATGATTGTTTTATATTGTTGACTGTCAGCCATATTAAGAGTCATTTGACCAAACTCAATGATAAAATCAAATCAGCTGTCATTCAGAGATCTGATTTCAGCTTGTAGAGGGTCATTGTGTAGTTTATTTGACCAATAATGACATTTTATTTTAATTTTACATAAATAAATTTTGCTGTAAAAAAAGAAAAAGGAAGGGTGTAAGTCTTCAGAAAATCTAAACTTTATGGAAGAAGTGAAGCCTGTTTGAATTTTTTTTTTAAATAAACTTTAAATGAAAAATGTTAAACTTAATGGGAAAAATATTTAATCAAACCAATACATCCAGTATTGAGATACTCCTCATACACAATCAGATGCATTGGGTTAGGCACCTTACTAGGATAGAGGATGTTATGTTACCCAAGCAGCTATTTTACACTGATTGCAACATGGTAGACATCCAAGACATAAGAAATATTTTATGGATATTAAAAACAACCTTAGGGCTTTCATTATTGATTTTGGAGACTGGGAACAGATGATGTTAAGTTGATCAACTAGGAAAAAATGGTCTATACCGGCTGTAAAGCATTTGGAGCATGGAGAATTGAACTCTCTAGTTTGTTTGGAAACAGGACTTGGTCCCTGATATTTTTCATGTTCGTTACATCTGTAGTAGAGTTTTTTTCTTCACAGCCAGTTTTGCTAGTTATATGAGATCTCATGACAGCAAACTATCAAAGACTCATTTTGCAAAAATCCTTCAGCAGCAACCTACAGGTAAATCATGTCAATTCTGTGACAAATTATGTGAGTCTGCTTCAAGTTTGGGAAGTCATATGACGGTGCATGCAGACAATATCGATGGAAAAAACAGCTAATTCATTTGTCACACAAATATATTTAGGATATACTTACCCTGAGGAGTTACATGCACTCCAATAGGTACTCTTAGCAAATTGAGAATATGGCTGCCTTCTGCAAAGTGGCAGTCACTCTGTGAGTGTGTAAGTTGGGCGACTGTAGCCAAGGGCGATCCAAAGGCTCCCTTTTCATTAGCTCTTACACTGAGGTATAAAGGAGGGCACAACTCCTTTCTCTGGTTGCTCCACTTCACCCTAGATCTGCACTTTATAATGCTGAGTGTTTAGCAAGGAGGCATCAAGTACTATTTTTTGAGTCTTTGGTATGACTCAACCTGGGATTGAACCCCGATCTCCTGGACCATTGGCAAACACTCTACCCCCTATATCAATAGGCTGGTCACAGACACACACACACACACACATTATAGAATATCTAGCATTATATTTAGAAATTAGTTTACTTCTCTTTATACTATGTTCTATCTTCTGAGTTAGTTGAAGCTCATTATTAATTGATAAAATTTAAAAAAGACATTCTTTTTAGTCTTTAGTGTTACCTTAAGGGCTTACTGTACTGAAATCTTTGTGTTCTTACCACAAAACATGCTGTTTGAACCTGTACATGATTAAATCATGCCATTACAATCAATAATATTTTGAGAATTTACTATATTTCATCTTATGTAATATCAACTGCCCTGTGCTGTGAGGATTTGGTTTTAAATCCTTAAGAAAATTAAAAGCAGAATTTAACTTTTTTTTAATCAAATTTCATTTTTAAAGAAAATAAGTTAGTTTGTTGGCTGACCGTAGTCGAGGGCGACCAGAAGGCTCCCTTTTCAATAGCTACTACACCGAGGTGTAACGGAGGGCACTACTCCCTTCCCTGGATCGCTCCACTTTACCCTTGATACATACCTTATATTTGCTGAGTGTTAAGCAAGGAGGTATCCAGTACCATTTTTAAAGTCTTTGGTATGACGCAACCTAGGATTGAACCCAGGTCTCCCAGACCATTGGCAAACACAACTATAATCACCAGCAAGTGTTGACATATATAATAGAATTGGTAAATACTTGGGTGACTCAAAAGTTTTGAAATATTTTGGTAATGTAATGCACAATTTGGCAGCTCTGGATGCTTTTGCTAAGGTCATGAAGGTTAAGAAACCACACTAGACTGAGAGATGCTGAGCTCACCTGTTATTCTCCAAATGCTACTTGCCAGATTTTCCTCGATGACTGAGCACAGCCTTGGAATTTATGGTTTTAGGCCTGCTTGATCATCAAGGTTCTTGCAACCCAAGAAAAATTTCTTGAATCTTCTTTTCCCAGTTGGCTGGTGCTGTAGAATACAAGTGTCCTGAATATGAAACTAAACAATCTGATTGTGAGGTTCCAGTAATATTGTAGCTTTGGGGAATGTGGAGTACCCCTTCATTGCCATTTCTCCCAGGTCCACTCTGGCCCGGAGTGGTAACACCTGATGAGGGTCCTATCTATGAGTTAAAAAGAACTAAACTTTGGTTTGAGTTTACTGTTCTTTGCATTTAAACTGTGTATTTATGCTAAACTTAATTGTTTGAAATAGAACTGTTTTGACATTGAAACTGCGTACTTATGCTAAACTGAATTATCTGAAATAAAATTTTTAACATTAACTCTGTATATTGCCCAGTCGCCTGGGGCTGTAGAATAACCAACTGCACCTATCCAATGAGTGTCCTGGTTATGACACTAAACAATCTGATGGTGAGGTTCCAGTGATGCTGGAGCTTTGGCTAATGCAGAGCACCCCTTCATTGCCATTGCACCCAGGTCTGCTCTGGCCTGGAGTGGTAGCACCTGATAGGGTCCTATTTAAGGGTTAAATAGAACTAACTGCATACTTATGCTAAACTGAATTGTTTGAATTAGAACTGTTTGACTAAACTGAATAGCTTGAAATAGAAATGTTTTTGACAATTAAACTGTACTTACATTTAAACTGCATGCTTATGCTCTGAATTGTTTAAGGTAGAACTGTTTTGACATTTAACTGTGTGTAAACAAAATCTATACCTACGAGTATACTTACGTATACTAAACGGATTTAGCTGAATTAGAACTGTTTGACTAAACTGAATAGCTTGAAATAGAAATGTTTTTGACAATTAAACTCTACTTACATTTAAACTGCATGCTTATGCTCTGAATTGTTTAAGGTAGAACTGTTTTGACATTTAACTGTGTGTAAACAAAATCTATACCTACGAGTATACTTACGTATACTAAATGGATTTAGCTGAATTAGAACTGTTTGAATAAACTGAATAGCTTGAAATAGAAATGTTTTGACAATTTAACTGTGTACTCATGCTAAACTGAATTATTTGAAATAGAACTGATTATTTGTATAAAAATGGATTAGGCATAAAACCCAACCAACCAACCAACCAAAATTCTTGAATCTTCTGGTTACTGTACTTGGATCAACTGCACCATCACCTCTTACAAGTTCTGTGGTGTTATGGCCTAGTTCAAACTCGTAGATCATAATTTGACCGTTTCATGTCCATCTCTATGTACCAACCACAGCTTGAAGTGTTTCAGTCACATGATATATATGCTGCAAATTAGCATGTATATTGCAAAACTTTTTGACTCACCCAAGTATATCTGTTTCTCTACTAGTACATATTTGAAATTACTATTGAAACAAAGGATCAACTGTTGGATTGGAAGTGATCAAATATGACTGAAGTCCAAAATATCGAATAGATGATAGACAGGATTATCAAGCTCCTCACAAGGCCAGAATCTTATACAAGATTGGTTTGATGTGGGGCATTTACTAAACTTAGTTCAGTTGTGGCAGAAGGCTAGTAGTGAAAATCAAACTCACTAACAGTAGTGTGCTAACTATTACACGATGTGAAGTGTCCAAAGTTAATAGACTCCCATGGTGAGATTATAGAAAAAACATTGTTGTAATGTGTTTTTGGAAAGTATCTATTCTAAAAGTTCAGAAAAATGAGATGCTATCATGTAATAAAATGTATATCTTCAGAAACAATCAAGAAACAGTCTTATCTGAAAAATGACCGTATTTATTTTCATGGATATTTCATTATGATTGAATAGTTTTAGATTTTATTCTGACATCTCTTTTGTTATTAACATAAATGAATACTTCAGATGCTGATAAACCAAGTTATCATATGCTAGTGCCACCTTTCTTTAAAAATTAGATTCCCTGACAGAGGGTAAGACCCCACCACAAAGGGATGTCCTGATATGACACTAAACTGCTTCTGGTAGTGAGGCTCCAGTTCTGGAAATCTAGTACCCCTTTATTGCCATTACTTCCAGGTTCACTCTGACCTGGAGTGGTAGTACTTGTTAAGGTCCCATCTATGGGTCAAATAGATGTTTAAAAATTATTTGTATTTGATAGGATAGTGTGCAAAAAAAGCCCCTTATGAAACAACCACACAAAAAATGTGAATATGAATGTACAATAAACATTATGCTAACCTAGAGGCATAGAATAACCGTAGATGAGTTGACATGCTGTTAAAATCAATTAAAAATTAATGAAAGTAAACTGTGATTAATAGCCATATTTTTTCTATCTATTATGAAGGTGCAGTTTTAGTTCTTAACAGTTATGATGTAAGGTCCTGCCAAGGTAGTCTATCACTATTAACAGTAATCCTCATTTTCTCAGCAGAAATGGAGGAAAACTGCCAAGAAGAAGAAGAGATTAAAATGCTCTAAAAGGTTTTCACATCACCATTAGTACTATCTTTATTTGCATAATGGCAATAACATGGAAAGTCTTAAGACTCCTGCCTCTAGTTGGAGTCTGCCTTCACATAGAAGCGTCATAGTTAGTTTAGGATTGTCTCCTTTAGTCTTCTGTTTTCCTTTATTTAACTGAATCTCCTAAGATGCAATATATGATGCATGATCATTTTGAGAGGACTCATTCATGAATGCTTGGGCAAGGCCACAAATAGCCCCAGCCCCTTATAACTATGATCTTTTACCACAAACTCATTAGGCAAAGGTTTTGAATTTAGAGTTGTTCTTGTACTAGATCAACATAATTATTGACTAAGCAATTTTGATCTTTAACTTTTCATATACAGTAATATCCAACTTAGTCATTTTGGGCTACATCAAATTTACCTATGTGCCACTTTTCTAGACTAAATTACAGTTCAGCAAACGTCATTATGTTCAACATCACAATAAAAAAATGGCAAATAAATTTTTCATTAAAATTATATTTAATATAAATAAGATACATAAAAATTAACAATAAAAAAAGCTAAAAGAATTTAAAGTACAATGAAAACACATTTAATAATGTATATACAATACAATAAAGTATTTACATAAAAAAATTATAAACAAATGTATGCTGTTATATAGTTCCACCATCTTGTTTAAAAAATATAATTAAAATGTGTTAATAGTGTTGTTTAAGGTTTAGTGTTATATTTTTTCATGAGTTTTAGTGTTTCTTATTTTAAGGCATTACATTTGGTTGACGTCAAAAACCAGTTTACATCACAGTTTTTGGAATCAATTAATGATGTAGAAGTGGATATGACTGTATTGCATTTGATTAAGTTCATAACTTGTTATCTCTTAGGCTTTTGTGTATATCTTGTTTAGAATGATAAAACACATCTTTCATAATGAGCAACTTTTGATAATTTTTTTTCTTTTCAGAGTTCGAAGTCCAATTGACAAAATGTTGTTAGATGGAGTAGAAAGCATTCATATTCACAACAGCCCTGATTATATTGGAGAAAGTCGAGCTATACGGTGGACTGAAGTATTCTTGATCCAAAATGAAGATTCTAATTCGTCCCGTCTTGAGCCAGTGGATTTGAGTCGTTTAGCTGAAACACTTGCTCAAGCCTGCTGCATTGCTCTCACTCCTCATCTTGACAGATTGAAGGAATCGGCTGTTATGAAATTAGGTTTGCGAGTGAACATTGAGTCAGAAAGAGTAAGTTTATTTTCTCTTGTGTGCTATATAATTTGTGTTTGCTTGACTCTCTATCAAACTGGAAACACAAAATCAGTTTAATTTGCTGATTTGGGGGGGGTAAGTAAGGGATTTTTTGGGATAAAGGTTAAAATCTTTTTGCTTTCTCTGGTTTCGATTAAATGTGATATTTGTTCTTTTATAGTTTAGAAAAAACGTATGTGTGTGGAAAAACCTGGTTCAAATTCTAGCTGAGGTTCTCACACTTGCTCTTGGTCTTGCTATCACTTAAAAATAAAAGGCTTAAAGACTCCTTAATCATTCACCCCAATCGGCTGGGGCTGTAGAATACTCTGGCAGCATCTTTGCAGCGGGGTAAGATGACCCCCCCCACCCATGAGTGTCCTAATATGACATTAAACAATCTTATGGTGAAGCTGCAGTAATGCTGTGGCTTTGGGAATTGCAGAGTATTCATTGCCATCACTCCCAGGTTCACTCTGGCTCAGAGTGGTAGCACCTGATAAGGTCCTGTCTATGGTTCAAATAGAACTGTTTGACATTTAAACTGAGTGCAAACAAATGACTTATGCTAAATTGAATTGTTTGAAATAGAACTGTTTGATCATTTAACTGTTTGTAAACAAATGACTGATGTTTAATTGAATTGTTAGTGATACATAGCAATACTTGGAACCTTTTAGCTTTATTGACGTATTCTATATTGAATTGTTAGAAATAGAACTGTAATTATTTAACTGTTTGTATCTACAAAATGTGTTTACAAATCATATATTTAATATATATGTAAAAACAAAATTTGGCATTGAATAACCAACAATGGTTGATATGCCATAAAAGCAAAGTAAAGCAATCCTTAATCATTAAAATCCTTGGTCAGTTGAACTCCATTTACAACTTAAAAGATCTTCTGATATGTTGGCTCTGAAGTCACATTGGAATAAAGGGAAATGAAAAAGCTGATTTCGTAACCAAGTCAACTGTAGATATGGCCCCTGATAAAGTCAAAATTCCATACACCAACTTGGAACCCAAAATCAATAAATTCACCCATACAAGATGGCAAAAATGCTGGAATAACAACATATACAATAAACTCTTCCTGATAAAACCCACACCAAGAGAATGTAAACTAGCTTTCACTTTCAGAAAGTCCAGAAAAAAACAATTCACAATATCCTGATTGTGTATTGGTCACACCAAACTTATTCACTCAATTATACTCAAACAGAAGGAACTACCACAGTATACAGCATGCTAAACACCCTACACTGTTAAAAAGATTTTCATAGAAGGCAGAGGTTTAGCTGTCATTAGAAAATTATTTTAAATACAAATAATATGAAAATGTCAGCATAGATGACATTTTGTCCTTATTGAGAGAAATGAGATTATATTAAAAACTAAGTGATGACATAATCAATGCCATACAAAATAATTATTAGAAAACAATTTCAGATTGTTAAAACAAAATAAAAACTAAGAAACAACTATACAAAAAATGTAAATGTAAATATGCAATGTACATGATTTTCTAACCTCTTTGTTTAAAATGACACCAGATGAGTTGATGTGCTATTCAAATCAATTAATGTCACTGAGATTGTACTGAGGCTGCAAACAAGCTCTTGAGAAAGACACAATTTCACTCTTCAATTTAGCTCTAAGGGAAGACGTACAGTCACTTTTGGAAATGGCTTAATATCGTTCCACATATTCATTTAAATAGAAATCTTTTTTTGCTTCTAATTTGTTTCCTCTTTGAATATTTGCTCTGTATTTGAGCTCATCAAATTCATAAAAAAATGTCAAAATTCAAAAAACAAATTCAACCTTCACTTTAGCATGTAGTGTACATGCTAAAATAATAAATAAAATATACTAGCAACACTACTAGTGGGTAAAAATAAACAAACATAGCACCAACAAAACTGAGGAAAGGGTATTGAGTAGGTTTATAAGTCTTATTTGGATAACAGTGATACCATTGCTTTTATTGCTGAGTGGTAAAAGCAGCTAGTAGAGAAAACCAGACTCCCTCAAGACAAAAAGCGGACATGATTTCAAATCTCGTTATATATTGCTGTTCTCACCCTGTCAACAGAGCTTAGAATACAATGACTGCATTCTCTGCAGTGGGGTAAGAGGTCCTCCCCACCAGGGAATGTCCTAGATATGACACTAAACTGTGAGGCTCCAGTTCTGAGGAGTGTGGTGTACCTCTTCATTGCCATTATTCTCAGGTCCACTCTGACTCAGAATGGCAGTACTTGTTAGAGTCCTATCTATAGCATAGATATAGATATTTCAAAATTATTTGTATCTGATAGGACCATATTTGAAATAGAAGAAATAACTACTTACAAAATTGTAAATGTAAACAAACAATGAATGTGATTCCTTAGATTCAAGGCATAAAATAACCATCATTGAGTTTTGCCCTGTCAGCTGGGCTTCTAGAATACACTGACTGCTTTTCTGCAGAGAAGTAAGAACCCTCTGTAATGAGTGTCCTGGATATGACACTAGACAATCTGATGGTATGGTTCCAGTAATGTTGGAGCTTTGGAGAATGCGGAGTACCCTTTCATTGCCATCACTACCAGGTCCACTCTGGCCCTAAGTGGTACCACCTGATAGGGCTCTATCTATGGGTCAAATAGAACTAAACTCTTGGTGAGATGGAACTGTTTAGACATTTAAACTGCGTACTTATGCTAAACTGAATTATTTGAAATAGAACTGTTTATAAGTATAAAAATAGATTTGGCATTAAATAACCTACAGTGGTTAATATGCCATAAAATCAAACCAGACCAAACCTTGGTGAGTTGGCATGTTGTTAAAACTGGTTGATCATTTATCGCTGTTCCTTAGTGTCATAGAAAAAAATGATCTTTGGGAGTTGTGATTTAAAAAAAAAAATTTTTTTTAAATGAAACAGCAAACTATCAAAATTTAGAAAATGTTCATTCAAAATTAATAATAATGACTGATAATTTCGTTCTAAAAATAAAAATTAAAAAAAAAGATGATTGAATTGAGAATTTGATAAAACTTTTCTTTTGAAATTCTTTTCAGATTTCTGTTTTAATTTAGACAGCATTATTTTAAATATTTACCAATTTTAATTTTAAAATGATGTACAGAAACTTTCAAGTGTTCATGTACTATTATTGAAAATTAATCTCTGGCAATTGTCTTGCTAGAATATAAAAACAAATGTGCAGTTATAGTGTTAACTGAAGTCAAGAATAAAATCATATGACCATCTTTATTGATGACTGGTACAGGTTCTCTTGGACCAATCCTTGGGCAGCATGTGTGGCAATCAAAGTCAAGTCTACAGTAACTATTGTTTGTGTATACAATAGTGGAGGGATCTCAGCCTGTCTTGCTATCTTTCTTTCTCAACTGCCCAAGCACTGCCTTTGCTCAATATCAAATTTAAAGTTTTTAAGCTTCATTCTCAATACTTTTTGACTCGCTCTAGAATTATGAGAAATAAATGAATAGATTCTTTATGTTGTTGATTTTTAAAGAGTTATCTTTTATTTTCTGAATCTTTCAGGTTGGTTATGAAATTGGATCCAATGGAATTAAGTTGCCTGATTTTTATATGAATGACTTGGATAATGAGTTAATACCTGTCATCCATAATGCTGCTTCACGCAGTCAGGATGGACCGATTGTTTTGGAACTTATATTTCACATCTTGGACTGATAAGCATGATGAAAGTGCTTTATTTCTCCATCCATCCATCCTTCTGAAATTGTCTGAATGTATGTGTGTATACATATATATATATATATATATATATATATATATGTGTGTGTGTACGGAGGTCCCAGACTGTTGCTGTTCAAGTGACACCCACTACAATCACTTTTTCTGCTACCTTTTGTTCTGCTAAGAACGGATAATTTATTTCCCCCAGTTGCTTCAGCTCAGAAATATTGACTCCATCAATCAGTAGGACAGTAATTTGAATGCATCTTCAAGCAACAATGTTGGTGGCAGCAGCAGCAGCAGCCATAGCAATGGCAGCACTAGCAGCAGCATTTTAATTTTTTTCTTTTCTTTTGCAACTGGCTGTTGGATCTCTTCTTCCACATCTTCACCTCTACAACCACTTTCACCACAACTCGCACTACTACTATCACCACCACTACCACCAACCACTCTCACCAGAAATACCACCAGCATCACAAACCAGTTCAGTGGACGTTCCAAAGCACACTGTCAAAAGTTGCAACATCCCTTTTATTTAAAGAAATTTTTTTTTTAAGTAATAGCAATGCTGTGTGCTGTGATGCAAGATCATCAAAATTCCTCCCCACACACACACACTTAATACTTCTCATTGGACTCTACAGAGATTGTTATTACCCATATCTGCGCCTACAGATGCAATTCTTTGCTGCAACAAATGACTGGAAGAAAATGAGCAAAGCAAAAAAAGATTGAAGAAAAAAAGATGTAAAATAACATTTTGTTATTCAAACTTATAGTTTTCTGAATACAAAAAAAAAGCAAAAGAAAAATTATTCTCAATATATTAGTTCAGGTTAAAAGTACAGTAAGGGCAACCCAAAGCCAAACTTTTTTAGACCTTATTTTTCCAATGCAGCTGTCAATGGGAATGAGAAATGTTTTGGTAAATGGACCAGGTTTTGGCCCAATTGCAAAAAAATTTATTCATTCCCAATGATACCTGGATTGGAAAAATAAGGTCTAAAGAGTTTAGTTTCGGTTCACCCTTACTATGCTTTTAACCTGGTCTATATACACAGACGGCATTTAAAGGATAAGATGCTTTCTGCTGGCCAATTTGTTTGTGACTAAAGACTTGTACTGAAACACATTCTTACTGTTTCATTTTTAATATTTTTTTTCCCTTTCATTCCTGGCTGATTCTTTTCAAAAACTTTTGCCACCATGGTGTAAGGAGTGGCTCCATTTTTGATCAGCAGTTTGGTTACAAAGACTTGAACTCTTCCAAAGCCTTATTTACGTGAAAAACAACAACCGTTTCACCATCATGTCAAGCTTTTATCCGTTTCCCAGTTGAGTTTGTTTCAGAGAAATGATAATAAGTGTTCTGCAGATGAGAAAAGGGTTACGATTTCCATGCACTGGCAGGGACATTTCTATAAGGTTATGAGGCTCTATTTCTGGATGGCAGGGCTCTTTTGACTGCTTAGTAAGGCTGAACCTACACCACACTCACTCACCCACTCCTTCAACACTGCAGTAAGTTGACTTTCAAAGTGCTATCACACAGACATTGCAAAATTCATAGTATTTTTTTTATTTCGTATTTTATTTTATTTATTTTTTTTTTTTTTTAAATCATACTTCCACCTTTGTGGCAATAGGATTGAATTCCTGTATATTGTAAATTATTTTGTATATTAAGTTAATTTATTATTTAAAAAAACATTAGAGGTCATTTAATATGAGTATATTAGAAAACTAGAATCAATCATCTTTTGCTATTTTGAAATCATTTGATATTTGATTTGCTGGTTTGAGGATGCTGAGGATAATTTCTGTAACAGAAAATGCTATTTTGTGTTTTTAGAAGTTCTTTTTCTGTTAGTCTTCTTAGTATATCAGTCACTTGATATGTTCACATTAATCAAAGAGTCTTTCATCGCTGTTTCATGATGTAAAGACTTTGCAAATTATGTACACTATAGTCATCTAGTTCTGACAACAATAGAGTGCAATTGATCGTCACTAAATTCGGTTAAGAGTTTGCCAGAAAGGTTCTGTTATCCACTAATTTAGAGTGGATATGTTCTTTGAATTTCTTAATTAAATCTAATTTTCATTTTTTTTTTTTTTATTTAAAAAAAAAGTTTTCTTGATGCCAAATCCTGCTGTGTTGTGTCTGTTCTTAAGTGTGGTTGTAATTTAACCATTGATTTGTTACATTGACATTATTCATCATCCATCTATTGATTTGAATATGTATTGGACGTATGTGTATTTTAGTGGTTTAGCCCTGGGGAAAGTCTGACATGTTGGTGAAATTGTTTTATAACTGTAAAGTGACAAATATTTAAGTATGAAATATTGCTAGGATTCTTCCTTTTGAAACTTGTTATTTATGGCTTTGTTATTATGTTATTAATGTCAATTCTGCTCCCCACCCTATATATATATATATATATATATATATATATATATATATATTTGATGTCATATAAGATGCATATTTAACTTTAAAATAATTTTATGCCAATATCACACATTGTCTCATTCACTGGTATTATCACGAGAGAGTTGTCTACAGTGATGAAGCTTGGTGGGGTTACGGTGCGTGGTAGTCCCTCGAATACCTTTGTAAACCATTTGTCTTATATGCCGTCAAATATGGTACTTGTTTTAACTTGACCTATACAATTTTATAAGCCATTGTATGAAATGGAAATGCTTGATCTTCCTCAACAATCAACTCACTGTTGGATTTATATCAGAGAGGCAGCTGATGGTTGTGCTTATTATTATCAATATTATCTCTGTTTTTTTTTTTTGTTTTTTTTAACTCTTAATACACAACCTCTTATCTTTGGTATGGCCTCTGTTTACTCATTTTACCAATGAATACAGCAAACTTCTGTTTGGCCCAAATTTTCTGAGTGCATGAATGACCTTGTAGACATGCATGGCTGTTTGTTTTTTTTTAATTGTTTTGTTCATTTTTTTTCCCTATTTACTTCATTTATTACAAAAGGTTTAACTAACCAGAGTTTGACTGTATAAACTTTAAAACTACTTCCTCTCCCCACAAAATGGTGAATAACAGAAAACACATTGATTACTAGGAATGTTCTTTGCAAAATATGCAAACACACTTTATGGGCATTATGACCTGGCATATATGTGAATTGGATTTTATTTACCATTTTTCACTACAAGTTTCACAAGGAAGTCAACTTTTTGGAGACACTTGTCACAAAGCATTGGTGTTCTCTTCTGCAGACCCAGATTTGTACACTGTTTATATTTGGGAGGAAAAATAAAAATGTAACAAAACGTTTTTAAAAAAATAAACAAATACTACACCTGTCTCATAATAGTTATTGCATTTAGTCTATGGAATTTATAAGCAAATGTAACAACTATTATCAGACAGAACTAATACTGGAAATGTATGGAAAGCTTTACACTCTAAGGTTACTGAGTCATTTTTAAAATTTATTTTATCTATTACAAAAAATATGAAAGAAAATTTAATGAATCTGATAGGTATAAGTAGCTTGACAGATTTTGTGCTGCAACTTTTTATATGCAGCAATTGTTAACTATACACATACATTTCTCAAAATTGTAACCCTTGAGCTCCAGAGCCTAAATTTACCCTCGACTGTTTGAGCATGATCTTTGCATCAGTAAACCGGTGCTACGGTGTGGGGGAAAATAAAAGTAACATCAGAATACCGGTGCAATAGGCTCAAAATTTATAATCGTGTTTTGGGTTGCTAAAATCGACAATAGCCAAAGTTTTTTTTTTTAATTTATTTTTTTTTTATAGTGATTATTCTCTTTTCTAGTTAGAATAATATTTGTACAATATTAAGTGTGTATATAAACATATATATATATATATATATATATATATATATGATCTGTCTTTTCTATTGTTTGTGAAGTTAGTAGTCAATAATGTTTAGGATAGCTCTCTGATTTCATTTCTGTTAGTCACAATTATCGCTCCAAACAAATGAACGAGTTTCGTTGAGCACTTTCACTCCCATGTGGGCAGCATTCAGGTTAATACCCCTTTTATTTACCTTCTCTCAGGTTTTTCTTAAACTCCTGACAACTGCAATGTGTGTATCAATTGCAGCTTAAGGTATCATTGCACAGTTTATTGACTTATACAGTTGCTTTGTCACCAGTGCAATTGATTAAAATTGAGAGATTTTTTTGGTTAATACTTAACGAAGATATATCCCATAAAAATAAATATTTTTTCCAATGTTCATAGGTTTGGAAATTATCCATCTTATTTTATAGATTTAATTGTTTAATATGTACATATCAAAACTAACAAAATCCAATCAGATAGAATTTTAGTCTCAAAATGTACACTGTGCTTTGGAACTAGACATTTCATATCAATAGCTTAAAAAGTGAACTAGTTTTTTGTTAAGTCATGTTTTTATTGTAGTAACTATTCCTCAAGTTTGAGTTTTATTTAAAACTAAAATAATCCTGTTACCCTTGGAGTCACCCCTTACACATTTGCAAATAAATAAGGGAGACTATAAATAGTATATAGTTATGCCCTCTAAATATTACTTTTAAAAAATACACAAATAAATGATTTTTTATTATAAGTCATTTCCATTAAGTGTTACAAACAAAAAATAAATGAATAAACTTGCAAATACATTTTTTTTTATTATAGTTGATAAAGTGGAACTTTTTTTATAAGAAAGTTTGTAATTTCTAATAAAACATTAATGGTTTATTTTCTCATGTTATCTGGGTTCACATTACAGTTTACCACAAAAAAAAAGTTTTACACAAAGAGAAAATTAAAAATAGATTCTATAAGAAATGTATCAAAAATTGTGCTGTTCCTATTTTCCATATGCAAGATTCCATTTCTGTTTCTCCACATCTTTTGGCCGCAGCATCTAGCAATTTTTGTGCAAGAAAAAAAGCTGCTAATAGCTAAGAGGTCCAACTTTGCTCTACCATCTCAGAATTGAGATAAAAGTTCACCAATCCTACTAAAAACTGATTTTGCATTAAGGAAATGAACTCCTCAGCTTTTTCCCCCCCAATAGTCAGTTAAATGCTTGTAAGATCTCTAATCCTCTTGTGTTATATAAACATCAACTTCTCTTGTAAAACAAGTGAGCCATTTGCTACTAAGTGAAAAGTAATCACCTGTATGTTTTTGTTTTGTTTTTTTTTTTAATTTAAATTTTTGTTTCTTCTTATTCCTTTTTCTCTCCCTAACATATACAATGCTTTTTCTATTCTCATTTCCGACTACTTTTTATTAAATTTAAGCAACATTTTGCTTGCTCACTACCGAATGGGTGACTCTTTAAGATTCCTGGGTGCTCTTAATAATAAAAAAAAGATTTTTTAAAACTGATTTTAAATGAGCACAAAGAGCCCCCTTTTTACTTGTGGTCAGTTCAGTCTAGTACTTGAAAAACTGTAATATTCCCTTTCAGTATAAATTTCTACTTGTTTTTTTATACATAAAATAACTTCAATAACAAAATCAAGCAATCAAGACATATGTAATCTAGAAATGCATTTATTTTATCTATTATACAAAATAAGTAACCAGCAAACTAACAGGTTTTTATAATACAAATTGGGAAAAAATTTTTTTTAAAGAAAACATTAAAAATAAATAAAAAAAAAAAATCTAGTCTATTCCTTGCCTTGTCCTCTGTCTCTGTTTTTTTTTTTCTTCTTTTTTGTTACAAGTAATTCACATATTCAGAAACAAATACCTTTAAAAAAAGGGAAAGAAAACATAAGCAAATACCTTAAAAAATACCTTTAAAAAAAGGAAAGAAAACATAAGCAGTTGTAGATTTAAAAAAAAAAAGAAAAAAAAGCCCCACAAAAAACTGACATTGTTGATATCTTTGTTTTATATTGAACCGTCAATTATTTCTGTAAATAAAAAAAAAATACAGATATATTTCTATCTAACTATATTGGATAGATTTATGTGTATCTATTTGGTAACAGTTGTAAATAAAGGAGAAACATTACTTTCTGTTTCTTCTTCTATTACTACAACAACTATAATCATCACTGATGACCAGCCACATACCACCACTACTACCACTGGGAGTAACAGCAACAGCCTCCAGGTATTATTCTTATATATTTGTGTATCTAAATGTTTGGTAGAAGTATGTTTGTGGGTATTTGTTGCTGTTGTCTGCTGCTGTTACTGCCATGGTCCCCACAATTATAATTTAAGACAGCACTCACTAAATGATACACCTTAGCAAGGCACATTTCACCATTGCCATCTCTCATTATTTCAATGTAGACAAATAAAGAAGAAAATAAGCTGATGTAAAAACGCTTCTGGCTTTCTTGTGAGTGTCTGTCTTTACCTTATGTTTTGGTTTATTTATTTATCTGTTTTTTTAATTTCTATTATATTCATTTTATATATATATTGTTTTTAAAAGTGTGTGCATAATAAAGTGTTTTGAAAAGAGTTGAAATATTTTAAAATCGTAAAAAGGGAGACCTTTTTTTTTTTTTGTTACTTTTCTTCAGAGAATTATGTCAGTGACAATAGTTTATTTGTTGTTTTAATGGCATATCAACCTTTTTGGGTTATTTAATGCCAAATTTACCCTTCCAGAAGGGCAGTAGTGGTACTATTTAACCTATAGTTGGGAGGATTAAGGGGGTTCATACGTTTTCTTAGGGTATTTGTCCGAAAGTGAACGTAATAGCACAACTGGAGTTCAAACTCGCTTAGTATAATTCTGCAGTCCAGCACTTTAACCATTACACCATGAGGACACCTCCAAGTTACTCTAAAGTTTATATTGAATGAAGAAAACATGGGATATTGTGCATCGAAAAAGCCTGGAGGGGGTAAGAAAACTGATCAAAAAAAAAATTACAGTAAGTCAGAAGAGTTGACGCGGCTAATGTTTTCTTCTTGTGGTCCAATGGGGTGGTTAAAAAGTAATGGACTACACGAAGAAAACATCATTACCTGCGCCGACTCTTCTGGCTTAGGGTAATTTTTTTTTTTTTTTTTTTTTTTTTTTTTTTTTTTTTCAATCAGTTTTCTTCTCCCCTCTGAGCTTTTTCAATGGACAGTATCCCATGTTTACTTCCTTTGATATAAACTCTATTGTCACTAACATAATTCTCTGAAGAGAAGTGACCGAAACAAAGAGTCCCCTTCTTTAGGAATTTAAAATATTTTAATTGTTTTCAAAATATTCTATTATACACACACTTTTAAAAACAATATTTAAATTCTGTACCAACCACAAGATCTTCACACACACACACACATATATACATATATATATATCAAATGACTTGATTTTATCTATATTTGGATTATATCATATTGTGAAAATGCTTTAAGAAACAAATTTTACACATTAGCTATAGACTTTGATATTCTAGAGAAGAAGTATTTCATAAATGTTAGAGACAAAAAATAAATATAATATGACTTTATATTATGGAAATTATAGATTCTTGTGTTTGTGTGTACACACAAATATTAAATATAAAAACTCAAATCTTATTGCTCAAGTTTCATGAATGTAGGCTGTAAAATGAAATATGAAACTAATTATTCCCCTATTTATATTTACTGTTTGTCGTGTGGCAAAAACCAATCAGATTGCACATATTGTTAGCATAAAGTAAAATATAAGAACAAACAATATGAAAAGGAAACATCTGCAATAGATATTGTGGTGCTAAGATGTTTGCAAACAGGAGTATAAAAACTAAAAAAAAAAACAATTACTTATGTTCTTATCATTGTTATTATCAGTTTCATCTTAGAATAGTGATGTTCTCTCAGCTATGGGTTAAATAGCATCACTGCTGTTCTTCTAGAAGGATGGCTTTGGCATTAAATAACCCATGAAGGTTGATATGCCATTAAACAAAAAAAAACAAAGTAATGTTCTGAACAACTTTTGTTCTTCTTTATAGACTTAAAATATTTATCACCAGATTTAAATTAGTCAGAAGAAAGAAGAAATGTAGTCTCATATCTGCATTTGGATACCAACTCTCAGTATTTATTTAACAACTTTAATCAAGGAATCCTTCTATGCACAATATATATAATGCTGTAAATCAGCATAAATAGCACATAGTAGCAAGAATTTTGTTAGAGCAATAAGCATATAATGGTTGAATTTTGTGAATAAAACAATTTCCATTTCAGTGTAACTTAATGATAATTTTGTGAGGTTTGCATTTATGTTGAATCATGTTTTTTTTTTTGTTTTTTTTTTTTTTTTCATTCAATTTCTTGATAGGAGATAACTATGAAATGTCGATTAGAATCTTGCACTCCTCCCTCAGTAAAAGCATCATGATGGATTACAGGTTCATGAGGTGTTGAGTTATATTTACTTACTCCTCTGTATGAGCGAGATGAGACACAAGGTCAATTTTTAAGTGATGTTTAAAAGTTTTGAATTTGGTTTTCCTTCTAGACCAGTTGCCATATCATGGTTAAAGAACATGATCTGCTTACTATTTACCCATAGTTCGAGGAAAAATAGTTGGATTCATACCTTTTTAAAGGGTATTAGTGCTGTGTGAAATGCAAATAACCTTGTCCAGGATTTGAACTCTGATCACTTTATCCATTTCCTATGACAGTTGCCATTACATTACAAACACCTTCATTGTTATAAAGTGAAAGTTTCTCCTTTTTTTTCTTTTCTTAAAAAGTTTGATTTCTAATAAATTAAATGTTTAAGATTATTTTCTCATGTTAGCTAAGGTTCACATTACAGTTTACTATAAAGCATTTTACTTAAAGGAAAAATGAAAAGGCTAGGTGAAGTGAAAAGTCTTTAAAATAACTGTACTGTTTATATATATATATATATATATATATATATATATATATTGTGTGTGTGTGTATATATATATATATATATATATACACACACACAGACACAGAAGGGTGGTTTAAAAGTTTTGTAATATTTTGGTGAGATGAGGCACAATTTGGCAGCTCAGGATGCTTTTACAGAAATTCTGAAGGTGATGACCACGGTAGACTGAGATGCCAAACTCGCCTGATACTCCTGAAGTGCTACTCACTGGATTTGCCTCTATGGCTTGGAACACAGACTTGTGGAATCCATGGTTTTAGATCTACCTGACATTGCCTGATCATCGAGGTATTTGTACACCGAAATGTTTTTGAACCATCTGGTTATTGTACTATGATCAACTGCACCTTCATTTTTCGCTCAACAAATATTTTTGGTTGCTTCCATGGTGTTATGGCCCAGTTAGAATTTGGAAGTATAAGTTACCAAAGTAGACTACATTGCATGTTTATCTGTACAGCTTTCAAAACATATGTGGAGTGAAGCAATGACTGTATCAGCACACCAACTACCACGATACTACCAACCACAGCAAGTACCTGTCATGACTTGAATTGCTTTGGTCACATGATATACGTGGTGCAAACTAGCACATCCCAAAATATTACAAAACTTTTGACTTGTCTTAGTTAATCCAGGTTAAAAGTGCATTAAGAGTAACTGGAAGCTGAACTATTTTAGACCTTAATTGGGGAACAAGAAAAGCTTTGGTAAATGGACAAAACTTTGGCCCATTTATCAAAATGTTTAACTTGAACTAATATATATATATATATAATGATTATGTGTGTAAAGATTTATAAAAGTTTTTTTTTTTTTTTCAGATGCCTTTTTTTAAATTACTAACCAGTTTTTGTTGTTTGATCCATATTCAGTATTCAAAAAAGTCAAATTTTTTTTTTTTTTTTTTTGTAAATTTTTTTCTTTATTTTTTGTTTTGTTTTCTAAGGAATAACAGTGCTGTCAAAAAGGAAAAAAAAAAGGGGGTTCTGTACCACTAATGATATAATCATTTTACTGATCAATTTTCATCTTGTTCTCTTGTTCAAGATTACAATTTTTTTTTTTTTTTTAATGATTTTGGTAGCTGCCTCTCAGAAACATCACAGATTATCTTGCGTTTTATATTGTGGTTTCCAATTTGGGAGAGGAATAAAAAAAAAAAATAGTTAAATACAAAAGACACTGTTTTTCTGCAATGTTCCACACAGAGAAATATAATTATTTTTTTAAAATTAACTATTTTTCAAAAGGAACCACCTAATATTTTCTTTAAATTTTTTTGACCACCAAACAAATTTAAAAGGTACTACTATAGTATACTGTCTACAAGATGTTTGACAGTATTCATTTATTCTCATGGCATGTTTCTTGAAATGTTTTTGCATATGATCCTATTGAACGTAAGTAATTTTTAAATGGATCTATTTAACCAATAGACAGGTACTACCACCCTAGTGTCAGGGTGGACCTGGAAGTTATACCAATGGAAGGGTACTCTATATTACCCAGATCTCCAGCACTAAAGCCTCATCATCAATCAGAAGCAGTTTAGTGTCATATCCAGGACCCCCCCTTTTATTTATTTATTTTTTTAGAATCTTACCCTTCTGTAGGGCATGCAGTCAACATATTGTAGGCCCCAATAAAAGGATGTATATTTGACAGTAGTGCAGAGGTGGCATTTTAGGTGGTAGACTTGACAAAATACTTTTCCTTCCCCCACTCTGTGTGTGTGTGTGTATATATTTATATACACACACACAAGCAATGATTTAGTTTGGTATATTTATAAATAAGGGTTACTTAATATCAGTGATGGAACATACGTAGATCTGAGTTGATGATAGCATAGGCAAGAAGTTAAGTCACCAAGCTCATTTGACTGTATCTATGGTATTCTTTTATATGCACACACACGCACACACAGGGTGATGGGTAAATTATTATCTAAATTGCAAAAATGAAAACAACACTAACATCTCACTTTATCAGATATATTTAACCAAAATTCCATGAAAATATCTTGAAATACTGCAGATTATATTAATTCAAAGAAATCGTCAATTGCTTCAACCGCAGCCTTCAAACAACTTCGGAATCTTCTGCTAGTTTTTTCGATGGTCTCTTTGTTTAAATTGGTAAATGCAGCCAATATCCTTGCCTTCAGTTCATCTTTGGTATTGCACGGTTTTGTTAGTCTCAACTGTGCTTCACACAATAATCAAGGGGATTAAGATCTGGGGAGTTAAGTTCCCAGATGTCAGGGTTGAAGTGGTTGCAGAAATTTTCACACAGCCAAAACAGTTCTGTTTGTGCGGCGTGGCACAGAGTCCTATTGTAAGACATAGGATCTTCCAGCAGTCAACTTCTTGGTCCAGCATGACTCCATCTTCTACAGACACCTGATTTAGGCCTTTGTGTTGAGTGTGAAGCCATGTGAGAGGATGAATGGCAGCATAACTATTACGAGTTACCACCCCAACCACCATGATGTCATAGATAAACCCCCAAACACTTTGAAGTCTTTGTATTGGAACTTCTGGCATGATTGCCTAGCAATGCAGCATGCTGTTTCCAAATTTCTAGATGAGTAAAATTGTATCATGGTACTGCTTTTCTCACAGACTGCACAACTGTGTTTGCTGCACAGTAGACAAAACCTGAAACAAAATAGATATATGAAATCATTAATATAAAATATAACAATTTACCTTATATAATGTGATGTGATATATTGTGTGATTAATATTTATGATAATAATGAGTTGATGATTAGTTTATAATGTTAATAGGCTTGACAATTAGTAGTAATAATTATAATAGTAATATTAAATGTGATGATAATTTTTTAATATAGTATTATATATAATACTTGGTAGGATTTTGTTTATAAATTTAAGGATTTGAGGTTTAGTAATAATATGAATATTATAATAGTGTGTATGATATAATTGTCATCTTGAGGATATATAATATATTGTTTTTGTTTGTAATTTTAGATAATGTCTTAACTGTAACTGGTATAATTTTTATTTTTATTTTTAATGTGATCAGTTATATTGAATAGTATTAAAATGACAATTTTCTTAGTTTTTTGATAAAATAGTATTAATATACAATATAATATTTTATAGTATAATTTTATTTTTGTTAAGAGGTTATTAATTCCCATGTAAGTTGTTTATAGTAATTTTCTCTCTCTGAATCAATTTATTCTTTATTCTATTTTTTTTAAGTTTTTTTTTTTTACTTATCCCTTTCATTTCAGTTTAAAAGTGTGTTTGCTATTGCATAAAAAAATAAGTGGAAAGGGAAGAGAAGTCAAAAATTGATACATATTGATACAGGAATTGAATGTCATTTGTCAAGCAGACAGGAAAAACAAATGGTCTGGTCTTCACTTAATAAAAAAAAATAAAATAAAAAAGTAAATGAAATTTGGGTGAGGAAGATAGGGTGACCTAAATTTATTTTATCTTCATTAGAAATTTCTCATTATTTCTTTGTCTGAAGATGCACATCTAATATTTTTTGAAAATATAGGGTCTGCTGAAATAAATATTATTACAAAAAATATGAGTAATTTTTAAAGGTTTTTCTTTTATTATTTTACATTGAGCTCTCTTTTGGATTTTGAATTACATGGATATTGTAGATAGAAAATCCGAATATAGAATCGTTCCCACCATCAGCTGACTTGGTGTTGGATAATATATATTGATTAAACAATATAGACATTTTTCGTCTACATATTTTTGTATTTATCTTTTCAAGTTGGTGTATAAATATTATAATATTCTGCCAGAATTGGTAGATAAACCTTCCATAATTAATTGATTCCCTAATACTTTCAGCCTGATCTTAGGCTATCATCAGGAGGTGTGTATATTGCAAAAGTGATATAACCTTTGCATGTACATTACTACTTTGTAAGAATTGAGTGTTTATTAATTGTGCTGGTGTATTGTAGTGTTCATTTGCAAATTTGATTCTATGATTAACAGCTAAAGACATTTGAGTACATTAACACTGGATTCATAATTAAGTCTATTGAGTTTAGGATGTTTGTTCCTAATGTGTAGCATTTCAAGAATAGGACTGAAAACACTAGGGAACCAATTAATCATGGAAGATTTATTAATCAATTTTTAGTCAGGGTAACTTTTCAATGGTTGTATTTTTATCTCATCAATAGATGCCACCCTTATAGATGAGTAGCTGTAGTTTTCAGACCAAACCATTTGATCCTGGTCATTGATCATCAGGTGAAGCACACCATTGATCTGACGTTGGGCTCATCCACCTTACTGCACATCCATTATGTTGCTTGCCATGACTTCTGAAATTGTATATATGGGTTGAAAAAATCTCCTAGTTACGAGGTACCCACTTTTTCATTACTTTTCCCCTCTCCAAATAACTTGTACTAAACTGATACTTAAAATTCAAAGGTAAAAAAGCATGCAGCTTTCTTCGATAATATAGCAGAAAATTTAGTCTTTAAAATATTTACTAACTGGTAATATTTTCCAGAGTTTTAATGAAGTCAAAGTTTTTGATGAAAATATTATTATTATTATTATTGCCTTTACCACCACCATTTCTATTATGATTAATATGCTTAAAAAAATCTAGAAAATGTAAAAATGAACTTTAGAATCAGATGTTTCTCAAGTAAGTAACTAAAAAAATAAACACCCATAGAAATGAATGTTGAAGTTCAAAATGCTTCTTGTGTAGTTCAAGTAAAGTAGCTTGAAATATATATATATATATATATATATATATATATATATATATATATAATCAATGATAAGTAAAAGAAAAATATACTTTAACTATATTTGTTAACTATATTTTAAGTATATTTTTCTTTTACTTAAGATTTTTTTTTTATCAAATCAGCACATCAATTGTAAGAGTGGTGGTGGTAATAGTATTGTTGTTGAAGTAGTAGAAGTGAAGTTGGTGACCGTAGTTAAGGGTGACCCGAAGGCTCTCTTTTCAACAGCTACTACACCAAGGTGTAGGTGAGGGTGCTACTCCTTTAGTTATGTAGTTAAGGGTGACCCGAAGGCTCTCTTTTCAACAGCTACTACACCAAGGTGTAGGTGAGGGTGCTACTCCTTTCCCTTGATTGCACTACTTTACCCTTGATCCATACCTTATACTGAGAGTTAAGCAAGACGGCATCAAGTACCATTTTTTGAGTCTTTGGTATGACTTGACCTGGGATTGAACCCAGGTCTCCTGGGCCATTGGCAAACACTGGTGGTAAGTTTATTTATTTATTTATTTAATATTCAGCTATTTTTATTTGTTTTAGATTATCAATAGCTGAATGGAAGTTAATTTAATTATAATTTATAAAGTACTCAAAAAGCTGTTTGGTGAAACCTAGGTAGACTCACTCTTGGCCATGTAGGAATTATTTTCATTATATAAATACATACATACATATATATATATATATATATATATATATATATGTGTGTGTGTAAAAAAACCCAAAAAAAACAGGATGATTTTATTTATAGTTGAATTATTTGGCAATATTAAATGTTTTGGTTTTTGCATTAAACCATCATCAGGGCAGTTTATATGTGATGTAGTATTTTCTATTTTTAAAATGAAAGCACGGATTCCTTTGATTCTCTTTTGCTATCCGTCCTTATTGGCCATTGGTCTTGGTAAATCCACTAGGTGGCATCTAGTGTCCTCACAGAGTTGATGAATATAATTTTTTGCAAGTCAACTAACACTGGTGTGTCCATATGTAGGAGTCCATGGGAGAATGTCACTTATGAGTTCGTTCTTACTTCCCCAGCAATGCCCAGCATGTCTTGTACAACTGACTTGAATGGTTTGCAAGATGGGAGGTAAGTAACTATACAATTGCTGTTTTGTAGGTTGCTGCTTCCGGGATTTGTTCAAAACATCATGTAGCAGCTTGTGTTCAACCCAAAATATCAAGCTTAAAGTGTATAATAAAATAGCCCCCAATCTGAAATATTGGGCTTATAGTGTATAGTAAAATAGTGCTTGACCTGAAATATTGGGTTTATGATGTACAGGGATCCTTTCTTTTTTATCTTCTTTTGCCCTGGGTTTTGCTTTCCATGATTTCTTTTAGTTTCTGTCACCCTGTCCCCCATAAACAATTTGATTTTTCTTTAAAAGTGGCCCCAAAATAACAGATTAGAAATGCTATCAATTCAGATAGGCCAAAGGGGAGTCATAAACTGCTTCATTTTAAATGAAATGTTGAAATTGTTCTACTTTATAAGGAAAAGAAAAGAGGATTCTAAAGTCTATGATAAGAACAAAACTTTCATCTGTAACAAAACATAAAAATTTATTGTTATTATTGTTGTATTTCATTTTTAATTTCTTATTTTACATAATTTGTAGATTAAACTTTTACAGAAGTATGAATGTGTAGAATAAAACTAAGTATGTACAGAATTTGATGCTATCCCTAGTTTCAGGAATCCTCCGGGGGTGAAGGAACATATCCCACATAAATAAGAAAAGACTGCTATATTGTAAAATATCTAACTGCTTCAAATATCAAGCTGATGTTTAACAGTGAAATATTGCTCAGTATAAAACATAGTGTGTATCAGAAAATTGTACTTTGCTATACACGGTAAAACTAGGCCATTGGCCTAATGAATAGAGTGTTCACCAATGGTCCAGGAGACCAGGGTTCAATCCCAGGTTGAGTCATACCAAAGACTCAAAAAATGGTACTTGATGCCACCTTGCTTAGTACTCAGTAGTGTATGTTAAGGATCAAGGGTAAAGTGGAGCAATCCAGAAAAAGTGGAGTAGTGCCCTCGGTGCAGTCGCTATAGAAAAGGGAGCCTTCGGTTTACCCTCAATTAAGGTCAACAACTTACAACTTAAGGAACTTTAACAACAATAACTAAGGAAATTAAGCACTTTCTAACCATGTCAAAGCCATTGAACTTTCATTTAAAAAAATGTTTTCCCAGTGCTGTAGTTGAATCTTAACTCTATTTGCAAAACTCACCAAGGAGTTAACTCAATAAAAAAAAAATACAAATTACTTACTTGGCTACTTACATGAACCAAGAAACCTGTCTGCTTTTGGGTTAATTTTGACATTGTACCCTGCTCACCTTGATGACTGGGATTTTTAATTAATTAATTTGTGTTATGTCAGTGGCTGGAAAATTCCGAAAGAGTGAAAAAAAAATCACTTAAATTACCTTTTTTTTTCTTTTCTCAATTGGTGAACCTAATCTACGAAAACAAATACCTACCTTCTCGCAGATTTTGTTTGGTGCCTTAGAGGTTTTTTAAAAAAATTCTTTTTAACTGAACTAAATTGAACAAATGAAAAAGTACAGGGTGTCTCAAAATAGATACAACCCATTAATATGATAATGATTTATAACTGAGATAAGCACAATGGCGGTCATTTGGAACATGTTCTCTCAAAAATGCATCCTTTGAGCTAGAGACATCAAATTAATGTTTTTTTAATTGTTATGATATCAGCTTCCAGGACATGCAATATTTTTTTGATGGTTGGTTGTTTGGGTTTTATGGCAAATAACCCTTTGTAGGTTATTTAATGCCAAATCCATTTTTATACAAATAATCAGTTCTATTTCAAACAATTCAGTTTAGCATGAGTACACAGTTTAATTGTCAAAAATATTTCTATTTCAAGCTATTCAGTTTAGTCAAACAGTTCTAATTCAGCTAGATATAAGTACATATTTTGATTACATAAAGTTAAATGTCAAAACAGTTCTATATTAAACAATTCGGTTTAGTGCAAGTACAGTTTCAATGTCAAAAACAGTTCCATTTCAAACAATTCAGTTTAGCATAAGCACGCAGTTTAAATGTAAGTACAGTTTAATTGTCAAAAACATTTCTATTTCAAGCTATTCAGTTTAGTCAAACAGTTCAATTTAGCATAAGTATGCAGTTAGTTCTATTTAACCCCTAGACAGGGCCCTATCAGTTGCTACCATTCTGAGCCAGAGTGGACCTTGGAGCAGAGGCAATGAAAGGGTGCTCTACATTCCCCAAACCCCCAGCATCACTGGAACCTCACCAACAGATTGCTTAGTGTCATATCCAGGACACTCGTTGTGGGCGGGGGGGGTTCTTACTCCTCTGCAGAGGTGCAGCTGGTGGGTAAAATATTTTTTTTGAGTTTCTTGTTTCATTAACAAATAATTATCATATTAATGGGTTGCATCTGTTTTGAGACAATTTTGAATGATTTTGTCTCCAAATGAGGTAGTGATGCAAAATATTAAGGATTAATAGTTATAGTATGCTATTTTCAAATCTGAAACAAAAAAGAACACAACATTACTATTAGTAATTATTAGCAGTCATATGTGTCCCATGTAAAAAAAAAAAGAACACAACATTACTATTAGTAATTATTAGCAGTCATATGTGTCCCATGTAAAAAAAAAAAGAACACAACATTACTATTAGTAATTATTAGCAGTCATATGTGTCCCATGTAAAAAAAAAAAGAACACAACATTACTATTAGTAATTATTAGCAGTCATATGTGTCCCATGTAAAAAAAAAAGAACACAACATTACTATTAGTAATTATTAGCAGTCATATGTGTCCCATGTAAAAAAAAAGAACACAACATTACTATTAGTAATTATTAGCAGTCATATGTGTCCCATGTAAAAAAAAAGAACACAACATTACTATTAGTAATTATTAGCAGTCATATGTGTCCCATGTAAAAAAAAAGAACACAACATTACTATTAGTAATTATTAGCAGTCATATGTGTCCCATGTATATTGAGACACCCTGTACTTACCCCTACAAAATGTGCAAGAGAAAAAAAAAAAGAAGAGAGAAATAAAAAAAAGGAAAGGAAAATAGAAGCAAATAAGAAACAATTTGATTTCTTTCTCAGCATTCTGTCTTCTATGAGAGAAGGATGTTCCCCAAAGCAAAATGGCTAATGCAATGGATTGTGACATCGTAATAAGTGAATTTGAACTTCAGTGACTCTATTATGTTCACTTTTGGACTAATACCTTTGGGGAAGGCATGAACTCTTTTATCTCTGCTAACTGCTATGGATTAAATAGTACCACTACTGTTCAACAGGGATGGCTTTGCCATTAAATAACCCATTTTTTTGTTTTTTCTTCCTTATATCATCTTGGATTCTTTTCATCTGTGTTCAATTTAAGAAAGTTTTCTTTTTTTCATAATTTTTCTTAATTTCAATTTATAAGCATATCTTATCATTTAGAAAGCTGTTTTAGGTTTTAGAGACTTGGGTTCTGTTTACAATGTAATTGATTGTGTGGCAGCTGGAAATAGATGATTCAGGGACATTTTGACGATGTGACACTTCTTGCTTATAGACATGCATATTTGCATGTGCTTATGTAAACATGAGCTCACTGAACACACAGAGAAGGGATATAAGTGGTGGTCCATAGTTCACTAGCCAAATGCCGCCCTGTGCATACTATCAGCTAGGTGCTTCATACTTGCTGCTTCATTCCAAATCTAATCTACTTTTTTTTCTTTCCTTTTTTTTTTTTTTTTTTTTTTTTTTTTTAGATGTCTCATGGTTTGAAAAGTAAGCTATGAGATAAGGAAAAATGAGTCCATTTCACTCCAGGTGCTCCATTCTTCTGGCTTTGTACCAGAACTAAGCTAAGCTTGGTAAATGATAATAATTATTTTACTCTTTGCAAGTTTTTCACACCAGTTTTAACTAATGGTCTGGAGTCTGAGTGACTGTAAGTCTCCTCAGGTCTCCAGGACGCTTTTATGTATTCTAGTTAATCTTAATGATACTGTAATCTGTAGAGTCAATTCTTCCTCTGATTTCTAGTCCCTGTCTTCTTTCCAAGCTCTTGAGTACCATTCTAAGTACACACTACAACTCACTGGCAAGAGCCAAGTATTTGTCAATGTTTTTGCTTTCTTTCATTTTCACCATTACCTCCATCACACAAATCCTCTAAGTAAGACGAGCAAGACATACTGGGAACTACTAGGACTTACCACAAGCAATGACTGATAGGGACAGAAAGCAAGAGAGAATCAAAGGAATCTGTGCTGTCAACACAACTTGATATTTTATGGAATAAAAAAAAAATTAAAAATTGAAAAACAAAAAATTTCCTGGAATTAAAAAAAAAAAAAAAATCCAATACTGCTGTAATAGGTTTAGCAACAGTAAAAGAGGGTGTCTGGAATGGGTGTTGTGGTGAAGTTGTCATGAAAAGAACCATGTATTAAGAATTAATTTTGTAACTTGCAGAGGTGTGTGGGTCTGGTGATTTAAGTAACTAAATCAAACCCCCTCTCCAGTGTGACCGATGCGAAACATCGAGGATAAAGGTAGGTTGATAGTTACAACGTTATCCATATGTACATGTTAATCTCCGAGTTTCACCATTCATTTATCATGCAATATATAACTATTTCAGAATAATTCTCATAAAATCTTATAGAATAAACTCGTTCAAGGGAAATCACTCGGTAATATTCTTCCTTAATTACTGCCCATCGACTGAGAAATTTTTAAGTTTCATGGTGAAAATACAATATTTTTTCCCTTTTCTTACTTTTTTTTTTTTTTTTTTTTTTTTTTTTCGACAAAGGGATTTTAAATTTTCATGGTGAAAATACAATATTTTTCCTTACTTGTTTCAGTTACAAATTAAACAGGAAATTTTGACTTGCAACATTTTAATAACCTTTCTTTTTAATGAACTATTTTAAAAGCAAACTATGCTGTATTTATAAATATGATAAATGATTTACGAACGCGATAAACGCGAATTCTTCCTTTCCCCTTTTCGCACATCAGCAAGAACAGTTTTATCGGAAAAAGGGAGAGCCATTTGAGTGACACCAGCCGACTAAAAGAAAATGAACGGATCACCAGAAAACAGGGAAAAGGGCACGTTTTAAGGACAGTATAAAAGAGCAGGTTATAGAGTCAAGACACAGAAGAGTCTACGTGGTTCCTGCGTTTGATTTATTTATTTACATTGTCGGAAAGGGTTCGCTCACTTGTTGAATAAAGACAGGAAAGTTCCTTTTTTCCTGTTTTTTTTTTTTTTAACATTATTTATCTGGTCTCCGTGTTATTCCTATCGATGCTACTAGTCGTTATTCTTATTTTTGCTTGCCTGGTTTTTTAGTTTCAAAATTCGGCTGCTGCCATAGTCAGTACCTTGGAAAGTCAGTAAGCAAAGTGGCTCTCTAGAGAAGCTTTGCGGCGAGATGGTTCGTAACAATATTTGACTTTTTAGAAAAGTATTAAACTTCAGTTAATGAATAAACTACAAATAATACTGTTACGGATGTCCCTTTTTCCTTCTTTCGTGCTAAAACTGCAGTGTAGCTGAGATTGGGCATGTGTTAAGTTAGTTCATGACTCAGAAGCCTGACTTCGGAAGGGGTGCGCAATCTTAGCAGTTTGAGAGGGAGAGAGAGAGAGTGAGCTTGGAACCAAACGAGAGAGAGAGAGAGAGAGAGAGAGAGAGAGAGAGAGAGTGAGCTTGGAACCAAACGAACCTGAATCAAGTCCATAACAGATCGACACAGTCGATTCGAGGCAGAGACCGCTTTGACAAAAATACGGAATAAAGATAGGACCTGAGAAAGAAGGTAGTCTGGAGGTGAACTGTGTAGAACTGCATAAAGTAAATGACGCTTTTTGCTTCTGAACCTCACAAGATGTTTATACTTTTACTCCCATAAGGGACGTTTCTATTGTTGTCTATGTCTCTGCTTTAGGAAAGAATAAATTGCAAGCATTCTGCCATGAGTAAGCTGTTAAACTTATGTTCATGTTACTTCGTTTTTTCTGTTTAGATTTCTGAGATGTAGCTTGATAATTTTTATCTCTTAAAGTATTCGTACCATTGTGTTCATCTTCAGACACACAACGTTTCGCTCGATGCATCCTTCGGCCTTCTTCAGGTGTTTCATATCGAACTCGGGAGCTAACACAGACCTTCAAACAGAACTCTTTATTTAATCCACCCGGGTAGATTGTTCTAATTCCGTTGTTGGGTCAGTAAAATGGTAATTCCTGTGTATGGAGTGAGTGAGTGAGAGGCTCTCTGTGATTGGATATACTAATCACGTGATTTGGCGCAAAATCCAAAATCCAGTCAGATAGATTCCACCAGGCGTTCTGTTTTAATGTCCACGTAGACATTAAAAGCTCCGAGAGAGACAACCCTAAGATACCAGATATCTTCTTCAGCACGCCGGTAAGTCCCCTAAACTCAGCTTTATACACAGGAAGGACTGTATATTGTTATTCATTGTTTCACGTGCTGGTTTATAAATTGTTAGAAAAAAACGAAGCATTAATTCATTTATTTGTTGCTGTTAGCCTTAGAATAAACGCTATACTAACACAATACCGTTTACCATGACAGGGTACAAGTGTCAAGCTCTAGTCAGTGAATCTTCTTATTTACCAGTAATCGGGATTAAACCAGCAACCTCCAGATGATTTTTCAACCAAACACCTATATCCGTTGTGCCATGTGTCCTGCTGCGTTTTTTTTCAGCTGTTCATCTTGTCAGTAAAGGCAGAATGTTCTCAGCTTCTTCTCCTTTAACTTCCTCTAGTCTCCTGTTTGTTACTATTCTAAATATATTGTTTTCTACCTTATTTAAGAAAGGAAGCCCACTTTACTTTGTGTTACCTAACCGAGTGAAAATAAATAAATGAAAGTAAAAATAACGAACGCTTGCCATGGAACACGTTAACAGAGTTTAACGTTAGCAACGTTCATAACAACATTAAAGATAAAAATTTATAATTAAAAAATTACGTATATTATTTAATCCTGAGATGGTTTTATGGAATAAGTAATTTTTTTTCTAGCGTGCAGGTTTTTTTTTTTTTTTTTTTTTTTTTTTTTAGGGGTGGTGTTGCTGTTTAGCAGTATCAGCAGCAGCTCGCTCTATTTGGGCTGATAAATGATTTAATGAGTTCGTTTTTAAGGAAAAAATAGTCAGGTTTTGGTCAAAACAGTTATAAACACAGGTCGGCTCATCAAAGGAAAAACAAAACAAAAAACCCAAACAAAATCGAAAATTCTTGTGACTTTTATTCACTCTTCGGGTATATCCTCTCGCGGCGGGGGTAGGTGTTGTGTGACACTTTATAGACCTTCACTTTTGCGATATGGACAGCTGTCGAAATATTTGGGCGCTGGTCTGTTTCCAGTCCAATTCTTTCTAACGGCAAACACCCGATTCTTCTTGTGACCAACCACGGGGTGGGTGGGGTCCTCGGGGTGTAATGGTTAAAGCGATGGACTGCGGAATCGTAGTAAGCGATTTCGTACTCCAGTCGCGCTATTACGTTCACTTTCGGGCAAATACCCTTGAGAAAGGTATGAAACCCCTTATCCTCCCAGCTGTGGGTTAAATAGTACCATTATTGTTCTTCTATGAGAATGGCTTTGGCATTAAATAACCGACAAAGGTCGATATGCCATTAAACAAAGAAACCAAACCAACCACAGGGGACAGGGGCCCCAACTCAGCCCAGCAGCCCATCTGCCACTGCTCAGGGTCGCCACCACTGTCTAATTCCTAGCGGCTCCCTTGTATATATGGGGCTCTGACTTGTGGAAAAAACGCTTTCCCTACGAGGACATCTTAGGACTAAAGTACCTTAAAAACGATGTTCTTGTCTATTGACCTGTGACCATACTAGTACCGAAGACTTCTGTTTTTTTTATGGACATGAAAAAACTAACCCTTTCATCCTTATCAAGTAATCCTCTTTCTATTTTGTTATCGATCAAAATCTGCCGACCTCTCTAACAAGTATAGCTATCCTTTTGATACTACTATACAAACGCACAGCCAAGCCGGCTGGGGCTGTAGAATACACCGACTGCAGAAATTCAGGAGTAAGACCCCCACTAACGAGTGTCCTGGATATGACACTAAGCTATCTGATGGTGAGGCTCCAGTAATTTTGGCCCGGAGTAGTAGCACCTGATAGGGTCCTATCTATGGGTCAACTAGAACTGTTTGACATTTAAACTGAATGCAAACAAATGACTTATGCAGAATTGAATTGTTAGAAATAGAACTTATGCTAAACTGAATTATTTGAAATAGAACAGATTTACTACATAAAAATGTATTTGGCGTTAAATAACCTACAAAGGTTGATATGCCATAAAACCCAACCAACCAAACACACTCATACGGATACTTTCACACTCACATACATATACAAATATATACGCATGCAAACTCATATAGGAGGCACTTTTGGATTATCGTCGATGCAAATAAATCAAATAATCAAAGTTCAAATCCTGGACGAGACTGCATTTCACATAATGCTTATATTCGACGAAAAAGTATAAATCCAACCATTCTCTCTCAAGCTATTGGCTTATAGTAAACCAGACATGGTATGGCAACTTATCTAGAAGAAAGAAAACTTTGAGTTCAAACTTGTTAAACTCCGTTCCAAAATTGACCTTGTGTCGCATCCTGTTCGTGCGGAGGGGTTGGTTAAATGCATACATGCTTATATATGTAATATAATGGCCGAGGGATTTCGTTTTATATATCTTGCCTTTCGGTTTAGTTAGGCTGAGAACCTTTCGCTTAGCGCATGGGTTAGTCAGGTGCAACATGAGCGCAGGAGTTCACACGCGCGCGGGGAGGATGTGTCATTCAGAGATGTCAAAATAAAAATCCCCGATAGAAAATGAGACCAGGAGGTGTGAATGACGTCATGCACCGGAAGTGTGCGCGGAAGATTTTGGGGATTTGAGAAAAGTCAGGGAGTTGAGTTTTAGCGTCCGAGGAAGACGGTTGAGTTTCGGAGCTCGCCGAGGCCTTGCTGCAAGTGCCGCACGTGGTGGTGGTTGGGAAGATGGAAAAGTCGTCATAGAAAGATTGTGCCTCTCTCTTCCTTATATCGAAAAACCTTTTAACTCCAAGGTAATAAAAAGTTTCTTACCTTAACTAAGAAGTCGTAAGTGTTTTTGTCTTTCGGAGTTCCTATGTTACCTATATATATGAGTTATGAACATTCTATGTACATTTCGCATATTCATGTATGGGTATGTTACATATAGACATGATTGCATCTAAATGTATATGAATTTTAGCCGGGGGTTTTGGTTTGTTATTATTAGCGACAATGAATATTTGTTTGTTGTTAGCGAGAAGGAAAGTGCTGTGTTTTAGTAACTTCCTCGCTAGGTTGTGAGAAATGAAAGGCAGGATGAAGAAGTAAGATGCCGATAGTCGAAATGTGTTTTTAGGAATAGTTTTTATTTGCAGGATGGAATATTTAGTTTGGGTTTGTGCTGCAGGACTCGTGGAAAGGTTGTGAGTAAAGAGACGGTAAGGAGACGAAATGGATTTTTGATTGGTTTGGTTTCTTTGTTTTTAATGGCATATCAACTCTTTTTAGGTTATTTAATGCCAAAGCCATTCTCCTAGAAGAACAGTAGTGGTACTATTTAACCCATAGCTGGGAGGATAAGAGGGTTCATACCTTTTCCAAGAGTATTTGCCCGAAAGTGAATGTGATAGCGCGACTGGAGTACGAACTCGCGTACTACGATTCCACAGCCCATCGCTTTAACCATTACACCACGAGGACACCCCCTATGGATTTTTGAGAACGTTGAGATGGCAGCGTGTATCGTCAGACGTGCGAGGGATTGTGTTCGCCGTAGTTTAGCGAAAGCCATGTTGCCGTTGGAGGAAATGAACTTTGAAGTCACCATGAGTTTCGTGTGTCTGGTATTTGGGGAGAGTGTGAGTTGTCTCCATTAAAGTGGCCCAGTGGTGAATTGAGAGCTAGGTGTCGAGAGCTTAATTGTGCGTCGCATCGACATAGCCAATTTTGGGGGTGACATAAAGTTGTGCTTGTGCGTGGCATGTTGAATGTATCTAATTTATATTCAACTGGGATTCCTTGCAAGGAATCCATAAATTAGATGGGTTCCCTCATGTGTCCATGCTGTTGCTGCTATTGAAGAGCCGCCAGTGATACGTCTGCACTGGGCGGCGTTGTCCAGCTAAAGAGAATGTGTTTGGAAGCTTACCCAATTTCTGCTGCCCAGGAAAGGAGATCTGGGATGAATAGGATAGTTCATCCTGATTGGGTGAAATTAAGTGTCGAATTAAATTGTGCGCTAAACCAAAATACGAAATTTTCCTTCCACTACAGAATTATTGCACCTAAATGTATATGAATTATTGCACCTAAATATGTGCATCCAGAGATAGAAGAGCTTATAGTGGTACAGTTTGATGTTTTGTTAAGTAGGCTTCTCCTCTCTGAGTGTTTTATCACTTAGAGGCTTTGTTATACACTCAGATGAATTTACCATCGAGCTGTATTACACATCTATTACAAAAGTCCCTTTTTTTACTTAAAAGAAGTTAGTAGCAAACATGCAACAATATACAATACAAGAAGAAGACACGTATTGAAATGAATAAAAATGTGTATTTTACTTGGTCACATTAATATAAATTTCCTTTTTGTATTTTTCCTCAAATGTCTTGTAGTATGCGTGTGTATCCTTTTCTTTGTTCTGAGAAGTTCTGTGTTAAGAAAAGTATTCGAATTTGACAAGCTGTGAATTTTATGGAACGAAAATAATCAGGTCTGTTCTGGTTTTACCACTGGTCTTTTACTCCGAATTCTTTCTCTCTCAGGGGAAAAGGGGAAGTTGTTCCTTACTGTTCTAGACTGGTTTTGGGCGTCAGCTGAAAGACTATTTTTGGTGTGATGAAATATTGTAGTTTTTTGGAGCTAGTTAGTTTTTGTTGGTTGGTGTTATTTATTTAGTTGGTAATCGGTTTGGGGTTTGGATATCTGGCTCCGTTGATTTTCCTCTCTACCCTATTTAATTTGTTGGTTTTTTTGTCTGTGTAGGCTGCAAAGAAATTCCTGAAGGAAGAAAAGAGACCAAGATACCTTTCAAATTTCAACTTTATTTCTGGGTTCAATAATCATTCCAAGGGTGAGAAATTATTCCTGAAACCAATGGAAATGGTTGCGTCACCCAGATAAGGTGTTAAAATATACCGGTGGTTGATAAATCCAAGTTGGGTGCCTTTTATAATGCTTGGTTCGGCGGTGTCAGCTCGCTAGCAACAGACATGGCTAGGTATCAGATTAAAAAAAAACCTAATCAGCATATGTGTACGCTACTAGTGACCACGTGAAAGAAGCTCCGTTCAGTGCAACAGTGGAAGCTGAAGTGAGGTCGAATTTCTCTTTTTGCGCAGGGAATATCCTTTTTTTAGGCAGTCGTCACTCCTACTTCCCGTCAAAGTCTTCTGGGAATTTCTGCTCATTTTGAATTTATTTTATTTCATTTATTGTCTTTTTTCTACTACCTACAAATTTTGGCATTAGTATAGTATGATGAAATGTCGTAATTTTTTTTTCATCATGGAACCATTACACATCTAATAGGAAGAATAAAAAAAGAGGTTGCTATCAACGGATATAAAAAGAGTTAACTACAAACATGCATAAAAAGCATTGGCGTGTATTAAGAAATATAGTACGCATTACCGACCCAATAAAAAATGATTCCTTATAAAATTTAAAATGACTTTTATATAATAGGCTTAACGCATTATTTATTTCATTGATATCACACTGCCCTTCAGAGGGACTCAGTGTATTTCATTTGTAATGAACACTCGAATCTCGTAAGCAAACATTTGTCTTTGAAAATCTATACATCTGATAGGCAAAATTCAATTTGCAGTGATCTCTTTCCTCAATGAAATGATATGACTCTCCCGAAGAAATATGGAGTAAATTTGAATAAAAACTACAGTCGGAAATACTCTGAACGTCCAGAATTGTTAAATAATAGATTGGTGGAATCTATTGTTTGGCATGTAGTGTAGATTATTTAAAAAACGATTGTGAAAACCACTCGGTCAAAAAGTCTAACTGACGTGTGATTGTGTGATGACCTCGAGGTCATTTGAGAGTTTGTCATTTATTGGACGAGAAAGCCATTTGACCGAATGATCCAAGAAAGTTTAAAAGAAGGATTTAACTTATCTTGAACCAGTAAGAGAATTGCCTGACGAGAAGTTCCAACTCTACTCTACTGGTTCCCCGTTGTCACAACGGATGAAATAAATGTCGTCAAGATACAGATGAAATATGTGCACACAGAAATGTACTTGCGTTGTCCGTTATCCCATCAATGAAGAACTTCATATAGTTGGAGTCGAGAAAACAATGACATGAACGGACCAAAATAATATAGCGATGACAATTATACTGCAGCGACACAAGGTGTACGTTGAGAGATAAAGCAAGAAGTAGAGGTTCCCGTGGTGTAATGGTTATCGTCGTAGGAAATGGACACGGCGACTCGAGTTCAAATCCTAGACCGGGCTAATTGCATTTCACATAGCACTAATACCCTTGGGAAAGGAATGAATCCAATTATTCTCCCTCCAGCTATGGGTAAATAGTAGGACAGGCAGAATTCTTCAGCCTTGGTGAGGCAACTAGTCTACGAGAAGGAAAACTCTGAATTCAAATCTGTTAAACTCCGCTTAAAAATTGACCTTGTGTCATATCCTGTCCGAGCGGAGGGGTTGGTAAATATGGATAAAGCAAGAAGTAGAGAAAAATTGGAGAACGTAACCGAATCATTATCATCAGCTGCTGATTTAATGAAAGAGAAATTGTGCCAACAGGCACAGCATCTTTCGACATTTTTGTCCGCAGTGTGTGTGTGTGTGTGTATGTATATATATATATATATATAATGAATACGTTAAACTAAAAAAGTTCTAACTTATTTCTATAATAAAAGGATATGAAACTTTTAAAACAACATTCATAATTTACCGGCATAATATATATATATATATATGAAATCAACTGGTTTCCATACCCCCCCCCACAAAAAGATAAAAAAACTATTAATTTTTGTGCAAAAACAGCCCCGAGAAGCTGTAATTTTTGTACCTCTATTTTTGCATTGATTTGCCAATCGGGGCTTACGTGCTCGTTTTAAAAAAATTCTTTGAGATTCACAAACGACAATATTCGATTTGCTGCGAAAAATTTGAAGGATCAGAACACAAAATAATTTCAGAAATCTATTCTCACCGCGAATATTAAAAATACTTTTTTTAACCTATAAGAATCATAATTAAAATTTCTTTGAGACTCGCAGATAACAATATTTGATTTGCCGCGAAAAATTTGAAGGATGACTACTCAAAATAATCGAAGAAATCTTTTCCCTCCTAGATCGTTAAAAATACATTTTTTTTAACCAATTAGAATCATAAATAAATCATCGTCTTTCTTTTATCTATTTTATAAATAGCAATAAGTACATCTTTAGTAGGTTTATTGATTTATCCTCTAACATATTCAAAATTTCGATTTTGTTTTAAATGAAAATCTAACATTCTGTTCCTTCATCTTAACATCTCTTAATTATTCAAAATTGAATGAAAATATTGTTTATATAAATGTATTCGTATTGGTATTTCAATCTTTCCTCTGCTGATGAAAATTCTGGCTACATCCGCATACATATATATAAATATACTTTTTCTCTTGCTCACACAAAGATATTTTACAAACAGAATATATCAACAAGAGTTAGACAATCGCAATCTGCAACATTTCATGCATGAACTTACTATCTTGGAAATTTACTAAGCTTTTTGCTTAGATGTGGCACAAGGCCATATGAAAGGGGCACCCAATGAGAATGAACTTACTATCTTGTGATGTAAATATTGAAAATGTTTGTTCCAACTAATATTATCTCTTCTTACAAGAAAAGATTTTGTAACTTTTGTTTTGTGGGGATTTAGGAATTAACAGAAAAAACTCCCAGCCGGATATTGACTCGTCGGCTGCCAGATACAAAATGTATAAATGCGTCGCCACGCATAAGGCTCCACGCATCCATCCGGTTAAAATCAGAAAAAAGAAAAATAATAAAATGTAAAGTAGCCAATGAGAAGCGGTCGCGCCAAAATTAGAATGAATTTGGAGTGGCGAATTTGGAGCCGGTGAGGAGAGATAAATACTCAGGTTTTCTGTGAACCGCTCTCTTTTCGGGTAGTGACGTCGAACCGACAACACCGATTTTACTATCTGGTGTTTTTGGGCACCACGCTGCGTCTTGGGACGTAGCGTTGGTTAGTCCATTCACCAAGTAAATAAAGGAAAGTATGAAAGAAATGTTTTCGTTTCTTATCTGTTTTTATCTTTTTCTTTTTGTATATTTCTTTTGGACCTTCTTTGGGCAAGGCATTGCGCCGGCCAGTCAACGTGGGGTAAAATAATATAACCAAAATATGGAGTCAGACATCTTACGGCAACACAGCCTTGCCCTTAGCCACTGACTTCATAAAAACCTTCAAACCCCACAGTTTTTCAACAAACTTTTCACTCAATTTAAAGAAATAAAATTGATTAATTTCTAGAGCGGTGTTCTTTTCAATCATTTACACACTTATCCACTATATATATATATATATAGATACAGAAAGAACTCTTTAATCTTCTTTTGATTTTCAGGAACGTTTTTTTTTCCTTTTGTTTTTTTTTTCCTTTCTTATAGGCAGCCATTTTTTCTTGCAGACTTGATCCCGGTGTAGATCTTAGTTGAATAAAGCTTCTTCAAGCTTACTAGATTCGAACTTCTTCAATTACTTTTATTACAATTTATTCAACTAAGATATGGGATGGAGAAATACCTTAAGCCAGAACGACTGAATTTAGACCCAACTAAACCCGAGGCTGCAGACACATGGCGACACTGGAAAAGATCTTTCTCTATTCTTCTCGGGTCAGTCAACGGATCTCAGCTACCGACCCACAAACAGACGAGCAGAAATTAGATTTATTAATCAATCTTGTCTCTCCGGCTATTTTTAAACATATCTCAGATATTAATGATTACAGTTCAGCTATAAACGTTCTTAAGGAAGTATTCGTTCAGCCTAAAAATAGCATCTTCCGCAGACATTTGTTGGCCACTCGTCGTCAGCAAACTGACAAAAGTGTGGACCAATATTTACAATCTTTGAAGAAGCTCGCGAAAGATTGTGATTTCCAAGCTGTTACGGTAATACAAACAAGAGATGAATACACCAGAGACGCGTTCATCAACGGAATTTCGTCCAACCATATCAGGCAGATGCTTCTGAAAAATAAGACACTAGACTTACAGACGGCTTATAACCAGGCTCTTACACTTGAAATGGCCCCAAAACAATCAGCGTCTTACACTCAATCGGATTTTAGTATATGTACCGCCGAAGCTGGTACATACCGCCGAAGCTGGTACACTCAATCGGACTCTTTAACTGCTTCTGTATCTACCGTTCGGACCGAAGAAACAGATGACGGTCAGTCTGTCAGCGATGAGCAACCTACTGTGGCCGCCTTCTCTGGACAGGAATGTTTCTTCTTCGGAAACCGGGGACACGATAGATCTAAATGCTTTGCCAGGAACTCGATTTGCAAAAAGAAATGACATTTTGCTCGTGTCTGCTGATCACCTACAGCGGCTGCCATCAACTACGATGAGTCTATTCTTGCTTCGTCTACTCCTTCTTTTAATTACTCAGAGACTTTCTCTCTCTCTGTGTGTTGTTCGTTCATTTGAATTGATAAGCAAAATTTTCCACTTAAAAATAAGGACTCATTCTTAATACTTAGGTTCTTTTTATTGTTACATTTTTATTGGATAAAAACTGAAATAAATTACACGAATACATTTTTTTTATCCCTGTAACTATACAAGCAATTAAGAACTGAATTAAAATTTTTGTCATTCTTAAAACAAAAATAACAAGTCCCAGGAAAAATAAAATTGTGATGTTTCAAACCACTCACAAGTGTAAGGTTACACTTTAAAAATAATATTTTAAATAAAAAAAAAATGAATTCCTAAAATAAAAGAATATTGTAATGCGTAAATTCTTAGTCTCTTATCGTTAAATTCTTGGAAGGATAAATAAAAATTTGAATTAAAAATTTGCTCCTTTTTCAAAAATTGACTGAAAAATTGTCCCGTAACTGAGCATTTATTTTTTTTTAATTTAAAAAAATTTTTTAAATTTTAAATTTTTTTAAAATTAAAAAAAAAAATTTTAAATTATTGGTGACCTGCCCCCAAATCACGAAAATGTTTTAAACCTTTCACATGTACTGGGTTATATAATTTTATGTTATTTTTAAAAAATGTAAACTAAATAGGTGAAATCTTTCAACAACAAATAAGGACACATTTTAATTCTTAGTTTACTCCTCTCTTTCCTCTTTCTTTCTCACTCACTGGTGTTCATAAAATCCTTTTAGTTTAATCATGACAGGGCAATTTTGCTACTATATATATATATGAAAAACAAAATATTCAAAGGGTGTATTTATTCATGATGATAATATCTTAATATTCAAGGTTTCGGTTTTGTATTAAACCATCTTCAGGGTGATGTTAAAATGTGATGTTACAATGCTTCATCCAAAAATCATTTTCAAATGAAAAAATGAAACAAACCAAGTCTTAGTGTTGTATTGTCGTTAATAGAGTTTTGTTTTAAAATGCAGCGACGTAATTAGCGTTCGATAATTTAAAAAAAAAGAAAGATAACATCTTTGTTATATAACTTAAAAAAAGGAAAACTTTTATAAGGTCTATGTGTGTAGTTTAGAAATTAAAAAATATCCTATCAAAAGACAAAAAAAAAAGAAAAAAAAAAAGAAAGACAAAAACAGCAAAAAACAAAAACAAGATTTTATTATTATTTTTATTTTTGTTTTTATATTAAATGAAATAACGTATTTATTATGGTTTACAATGAAAATCTTATTTAGAAAATATTTTGATTAGAAATCATATCGAAATATTAATATTATAATTCATTAATAATTGATAAAAGCTAACTTATATAAGGGATATCGTAACTATTCACAACTAATTGAACTAAACAAGAAGATAACTTAAAAAAAACCAGGGCTTTTGTTATATAGTATCAAAATTATGAATAATGCTGGATTCAACGATCTTTCTGTGTTGTTTGTTACGTATATTAACCAACATTTTAGAATCTTCAAAATTAAAACGGCTTTCTAAATAATATCTTATTTACGCGTTTCTATCATCACTGATATTGAAACCTCGGATGTATTCATAAATATGTTTTTAATCGACCTGGGAATCTCACGAATATAATTGCTATCACAAGGTTAAGATTTGATATGATTCTTGTTCTTTTATTTTAACTGCTTTAGAAGAGTTTATAACAGTCTGGATAGCAAGGTTGCTAAGAATTTTTTCGATGATATGTCTTGTTGAATTATTGGGTAAAATAATTTATCCGTGTAATGGAGTATTATTATTGAAAAAATTGTTATCGGAATTGTTTGGATAATTTTTTTGCTTGTGAATTTTTAAACGCCGTTATTTTAATTCGCTATAAAAAAGATTTGGGGCATTGAGGTTGTGCAAAATTTTCTATATAATTTTCATCATTTAAAAATTTTGTGTTACAAATTCTAAATGCTCTTCGGTAAAAACCAAAGACTATTTTATTTTTTTCGTTTGGTATAATGAAATGAGTAAAAATGGATATGGTCAGTTTTAGTGGATTTATGATAAGCTCGAAATTTTAATTCGTTGTTATTATTTAAAAAAGATAAGGTGTTGTTAGTTTCTAGTTCGTAGGTAAAATCTATGGTAGATTCTATTTTGTTAAATTTTTCCGTAATTTTTGTTAAGTCAGTATTTTGGGGGAATATAAATAATATATCATCTATATAAAAGAAATATCTAGAATTTTTAGGGTTATATAAATTTAAAGGAAGCTGATTCAAGAAATTGAAGAAATAGACAAGCAAAGACCCCCATTAAGAGGCAAACCCATTGGTAAACCGAATTTTTGTTTCTAAAAAAAATCCATTATTTTGAGAAATATTCGGGGCATTGTTGAAGAAGCAAGGACAAATGCATTAGCGACATTCTCCTATAGACTCGTGCACTTAGAAGTCGCTAGCGTTGGCCAACAAGCTATGTCAGTTCTGTACTGACATAAGATGCAACCTAGAAGGCCTGCTATGAGCAATAGATGATAGGGATGGATTGCGAGAGAGAAACAGAGAATTCTGTGCTGTCAGGGCGACTTGATGATATTGTGAAAAATAGTAATGTTTAGTGCAAATTTTGATTATTTTATTGGTAATGTAATGATAATTTTCTTACAATGATTGTCTCAACATTTCATGCATTTACTTGCAGAGATATTAGTGTTGTAGAATGATTTTATATCTAAAATGGTTAAAGATATATTTTTCATGTTTATATAATTTATTTTGTTGAGAAAATTTTAAGAATTCTAAAACTTGGGGAACTGGTATTGTACCTAGGTGGGTGAATTAATATTTTGGCTGAATACTGTCAATTTTTTCAGGGCATTGCCTATACCAGAAATCATTGGTTGAAAAAGAATTTCAGATCAATGAATTTTTGAAGGTCAAAAATTTTAGAATTGGTAATCAACCAATGAAAACTAAAATTTGTCTTCTTCTATAATTCACTTTTACATGACAATGAAAAAATCTTTATTTTTAGTCATGGTTTGTTGTAAAATTTGTTTATATGATTTTTTGTTATCTAATAATGCTATTATTCTGTGATTGTGTTGCGGAGAGTCCACGATGACAACACCTCCATCTTTACCTAAAGGTGTGATGATAATTGTTATATACATATATGATTGTGTTGCATAGAGTCCACAATGACTACACCTCCATCTTTACCGGAAGGTGTGATGATAATTGTTTTATATATACATATATATATACACACACAAACATATATATATATATATATATATATATATATATATATATATGGTAATATTCGGTCAGGTTAAAAAGTTTGGAGTAATTCCCTCAGGACAAGAAAATCATTCAAGAGCTGAACATTTAAATTTTCCTGGTAGAGAGCTCAATGTAATTTATTACAGAGCAATATTTCTTTAAGAAAAAAAACAAAGACCGGTTAATTGATGATTATAAATTTATTTCGGTCCCGTATTTTCAGTTTCTGGTGTGAACCAAAAACACGAAGAAAAAAATTAACACAGGACTTCTTCAGACCGAATGGATAATTAATTAAATTCAAATCTGAATGGTCTATTTTGAGAAAATCAAATACTCCAAATAGTTTTAACGGTAGATTCAATTTATGTCTTGAAGAGAAAATTTATATTTTAAAATATAAGTACCCCGATAAGTTATTAAATAAGAGAAGCGAATTGATAGCTAGATGTAGACATAAGACTAAATTTAAACTATAAAAATTTAAAAACATAGAAATAAATAGTGAAACCAGAAAAAAACGTATCCAACATATGCACATAAAAAAATAGCTAGCTAATTAAATGGTATCGAAATTTATATAAGCATTAATATTTCTCTTAAAAGTTAATTATCGAATTTAACATGAAAAGAAAATAAACTAAACGAATAAATAAAAAAGTTAAATTACCGAAATTATAACTGATAGAAGAAATTTGAAAAATTAAAATAAAAACGGAAATTCAATAAAACCAGAAGTAACTCCTTAATCTCGTCCCCCCTACACCCCACGTGTTTATTCTGGTTTTAAATTTAAATTTAAATTTGAATTTAATTAATTATCCATTAGGTCTGAAGAAGTCCTGTATTAATTTTTTCTTCATGTTTTTGGTTCACACCAGAAACTGAAAATACGGGACCGAAATAAATTTATAATCATGAATTAACCGGTCTTTGGTTTTTTTCTTAAAGATATATATATATATATATATGTATATATATATATATATATATATATATATATATATATATATATATATAATGCTTGCTTGTTTTGGTATGTCTTCTATCTAAAATTGTCACCAAAGTAACCGCTTTTCTCCATCTCAAACTAATTTCTGAGTTGTTTGATACATAATTTAACAAAGATAGCGATTTTTTCAAAATGCAGTTAGTTAAGTTGTATATTTCGATTTAAAAATTACTTTTTAAGATAAAGATAAAAGAAAACGAAAACAGGAAATAATACTGAAAATGAATAACACTTTTTTAAATTATCTTTTCACAGCGGTTCTTTTTCTTTTCTTCTCTTTTTTTAAACAAGCGATTGTTATGTTGATAACTTTTAAAATTATTCAAGGGCTGAGATGGTATAGCTACCAGCTTCAATCTTCTTGTGGAACAACAATCATAGACATATTGTAAATCGGGCACCCATTTAAAAAGTTGACAACTGTAAATATTTGTGTATAACACGCGCTTATGTATAATATACAACTCTAACTTTGGACTACGAAATAATGAAGACAAAATTCTTGTGTTTATTATGCATTGACTTTTTCGAATTTTTAGCAGTTTTATTTGTGTATTACACGTACTGATGTATATTGCGTTCCCTAACTTTGAACTACGAAATACTGGAGAAAAAATCTCGTATATATTATACATTGACCTTTTAGACTTTTTAGCCGCTAAATTTATTCTAAATTTAACATTTGTTCAACTTTTGTCGGTTCGTACTGACTAAAAATAAGAATTCATATAGTTTACATTAGGTCTTAAAACACAAAAGTTACACAGTATTTAAAGCAAATGAATGGATATGTTAACACAAAAAATGCAAGAAGCTTGCGGTGAAAATAAGCTTACATTAGGAGAAAGAAAATCATAAACAAACACATACTTTAGTTTGGACTATGGATATAAATTACTTTCGGTCTTTCAGTTTTGAATATGGTGAGGTATGTGCCCGAAAAAAAAAAAAAAATAATAATAACATAGTTCTTGTGTATTATACGCATCTCAAATTAGTGAGTAGAAAAATTAAGAAAAAAATAGTGCGTCTTATACACAAAAAATTACGGTACATTTTTCTCAAAAATAAGAAAAATTTAACTAGCAACAAAAGTCAGTTACTTATTTTACAATCTTCAATTTTTCTATTTATTGATTTATTTATCTGTTTATTATTATTATTATTATTATTATTATTAATCTACTCTTTGCGAATCCCCCCCCCCCTCAGCTTTATCTGGTGGTTTTTCACTGAAGTCTGAGTGACAGCATGTCTCCTCAGATCTCGAGGACTCTTCTAAGTATTCAAGTTGAACGGTGCTGTGCTAATCTCCAGTTCACCCAACCTCTTTCCCAGACCTTTAGAAGCCGTTCCAAGGGCTCCAACTATCACTGATATCACAGTCACCTTCATGTTCCATAGATTTTTAAGCTCTGGAAAGATTCAGGTATTTGTCTATTTTTTTTTTTTTTCGCTTTCTTTTATTTTTTATTCTGTGGTCCGCTATTTTAGTTGTTATTATTATTATTATTGGTGGTGGTGGTGTTGTTCGGCTATATTAATTTATTTTTGTTAGGCATATGTGTTTTTATTGATTCACCAAATTTTTAAAAAGAAATAGTAATTAACAACGATTCATCTCAAAATGTTATTTACAGTTTAGAATCGTACAACAATTATGTATGTATACCATGGAATTTCCACGGGTAGAGCAAATATATTTTGTGTATTTTGCAGCAAGTTGTTATTCAAACAGACTTTGTTAAAGATCACGGAATATTTCTATAATTTATAGGGGGTGTGTGTGTCCTCGTGGTGTAATGGCTAAAGCGATGGACTGCGGAATCGCAGTACGCGAGTTCGTACTCCAGTCGCGCTATTACATTCACTTTCGGGCAAATACCCTTGGGAAAGGTATGAACCCCCTTATCCTCTCAGCTATGGGTTAAATAGTACCACTACTGTTCTTCTTGGAGAATGGCTTTGGCATTAAATGACCTACAACGGTTGATATGCCATTAAATAAAGAAAACCAAACGAAACTATAATTCATAATTTTCAAGTGTAGATGTTCAAATCTTGTTATTTTTCGTACATCGGGATCAATATGATTGAGAAGGTGTCCTTTTTTTATCCAAGCGCTTTCAATCATGTCACTGATCGTCCTCTGGGGAATTATTGATTATGGTGTTTGTTTGTTTGGTGTGAGTTTTATTTAATCAGAAGGTCTTTTTTTCAGAGTTGGCTCATTCAGTTAATAGTGCTGATTTCTAACTAAATGAGTCAACTGTAAAAAATTAAAACCTTCCAAATAAATAAAACTCCCACGGACGATCAGTGACATGATTGAAAGCGCTTCGGTAAAAAATATGCGGCAATTTCTCAATCATCTTGATCCCGATGTACAAAGAATGACAAGAAGACTTGAACGTCTACACTTGAAAATCATAAAGAAGAAATATTCCGTGGTCTTTAATAAAGTTTGTTTTTTGAATATATATATATATATATATATATATATATATATATATATATATATATAAAAGAGACATGCCATCTGGGAAGGTAAGTTATGCAATGCCAACTTTGACGAAATTTATAAAGGTTAATTATTGTACGTAAAAAGTAAAATATTTCCTATTTATTGTATATCTGTAACCTAATATATAGTTTAACTACTGGTTCTTACTTTCATATGAGTCAGATAAAATTTTCTCTTTATTTTCAATATCAGTTCATATAAGCGTCGTGATGTTCAGTCTATTGTTCTGTATTCATTGGCCATAAAGTTATGTTTTATAAAAATCGACAGACTGCTCATACTGACTAATTTCCTATTGCTTTTTGCCTAGTATATATATATATATATATATATATATATATACACACACGAAAATCGTTCAAAAAGTTCTAAGCCTCATCCAGATTTTATATTTGTCATATACCTCTCATCTTTGTATGAATCTTACCAGCATAGAAATTAAGAGAAATCTAAAGATTTTTTTTCTAGTTTTATGAGAAGTGGTCCTGTGCAGGCACAACAAAAATGTTAAGCTATAGCTCTTTTTTTCTAGGTGAAGCTTAGACCTTTTTGAACGATCTTCGTATCTCTCTCACTTTCTCTCTCTCTCTTTCTGTCTGTCTGTCTGTCTCTCTCTCTCTCTCTATATATATATATATATATATATATATATATGTGTGTGTGTGTGTGTGTATTGGTTTATATATTAGTTTATGACACTATTTGTCCATAATGGTAAATATATTAACGGAATTGCACCGGATTATCAAAGGCCATATTTATTGGTGAATGCGTCTAAGAAAAGTTGGCACCGGTTGGGTTCGTTAGCTGAGCACAGGTCAGTTCTGAAAAAAGAACAAAATGATCTGATAGGCCAAAAAAAAAAAAAATAAATAAATAAATAAAAAATAAAAAAATAAAACCCACAAAAAACATACATTAAAATAAAAATAAAAAGAATACACCGTTCGAATAGACTAAAAAAATACGCATTAACTCTGAATCTTTCAGATACTCACTAGGGTAGAGAAACGAACCTGTCGTCTTTTTTATCCTAATCAGGCTTCACAGAGAGTACATTTTGATCCTAGCAGAAGTTACGAACAAACAAACAAACAAGCAAGCAAATAGAAAAAAAACCTCTCTGTTCATTTAAATTAAAATTTATTATAAGTTTCCCATTTCTTATTATTCTTGCTTTTTAATCGCCACAGATTGGGTCGATACAGTCTTTATTATTACAATTATTTTCTTAGTTTTACTCCATCTTATCGTTACTTCAAACAAATCTGGGTCGACAACCCTTTTTGACTAGTGAAGCCTTTAGCGGGGCAATATTTTGTTACGTGTTGTTACGTTGTTATTTCCTCGCTAAATGTTGTTAGAAACTTAAAGGAGAGAGAAGACGAAGATGCCGTAAGGTTTTTATATGAAAGATTTCTAATGGCAGCGTGGAACAAAGGGTTTACGTTTATGCTGCAAGTCTCGTAGGAAGGAAGGAAGGAAGGAAATGAAGTTGTTATAGAGTTGCGAAGGCATTTTAGCAGCTAAATGCCTGAGCGAAAAGTGCATCGTTAGGTTAAGGCATTGTTGAATGTGTGAGTGACGTATGGTCGTCATACGTGTAGCAAAGGTCGTGTTTGCTGGTTAAGGACAGGAATGATGTAGTTGCCCATGAATGCGTGGTCCTGGTCGTTTGAGGAGAGAAGCGTGAATGTCTCCAGAAAATGTTGCCCAGGGATGAAGTGGCTAGCTGTCAAAGCGGAATTTTGCGTTGCAGTCGACATAGTCAAAGCTGGAGGGGACTTAAAGTTGTTCCTGTGTGTGGCGTATTGAATTCATCTAATTCATATTCAACTGGGAACCCTTGGTCTAAAAGAATAGACCCAAGAGGTTAATAAATTAGATGGCCTTCCTCATGGTTTCGTGATGCTGCTGCTAAAAGGAGAGCGGACAGTAAGACGTCTGTCCTTTTCGAAGAGTTCTGAGGAAGAGAGTGTTTGGCGGCTTTTCCCCAATTTGGTGCTGCCCGTAAAAATGGTCTGGGATGAATAGGATAAGTCATCCTGATTGGGTGAAAATATGTGTCGACCCTAACGGTCAAAATAATTAACGCGCCAAACAAAAATACGAAGTACTTTCTGTTACAAGCCAAACTGCACGAAATCAGAAATCAGCGCCCTAGAAGATTTGAACTCTCATTCCTCTCCAAACGTTAAGAGCCTGCCTTTCATGGATCTTATGTATACGACGAAACACAGATGGTCAGGGAGTCAGAGCGAATCAGTATAAAAGTGTGACAATATTTGTCTATGGCGGTACATGAAGGGTTAACCAAAAAGTTGAGCAGCCAAATATAATTGTCAAGAAGTTTAAAATTGAAATTTCTGAGAAAAGGAGCTTTTGACAAGGGACCGAAATGGGAATTGGAAGATGTTGACAGGTTGGGAAGATTAAGTTGTTTACAAAGCACAAGCGGAAATTGAGGAAGAAAGATATTAAAAAAAGAAAAGAAAAGAGTAATAATACTAAAATGATTCTCAAACCTGGAAAATGTTAAGATTAAGAATCTGACAGTAAAAAGATTCGGATACGAGGTGACGTCCCCTCCGGTTAAAAGATGGGACTCAAAAGCGAACAAAGAAGTCTTTGTTGATGAGAGGGAGGCCATCTGGCATTTGGGGAAATACTTCAGCTAAGAGGTGAGAAAATTATCCGGAATTACTTATCGGTGCTGAAAGGGAATTATTAATTAGTCTGGAACGAAGGCCAGCCCTTTCTCCTACGCAGGTTTGAAACCAGTTCCATCAAAAGTGACAGTCTAGCATATTTGGGCATAAGGGGAAGAGTCTCCAGCCTGACGTCATAAGTAGTAAAATGAGAAAAACTGTGCTGGTAGGAGGAAAGCTATCCTCCTGTAATCCTCATTACGAGGGTAGTGAGAGGAACGACTTTGTGAAAGTAGTGAAAAGGGGGTTGGACCCTTTCTGATGACGAAAATTGAAACAAAGATATGACGGATGCCTGATGAATTGAAAATGACGTTATGGAGACACCCCTGCTGCAGTCAGAACCTACCCCAGAATCTTGGCGGTTATTATATAAACAAGCTGATTTTTGAACTCAGCAGTTGGTAGCAGTAAGCGAAGCAGTTGGGACCAGACGAAGCAGACGAAGACCAAGCAGGGACCAACAGATTGGAATTGTGCTTTGCGCTGCCAACTCATATCACCAGTCCGCCGCTGGGACGAATTATTGCTAAGAAGACTTAACCCTCACCAGACCGACGCCTTCGACCATTATAAGTCACACCCGCAGATTTTGTTACCATCTGTAAACTTGAAGATTATAAAACCCTTTTTATTATTAACTACTGCAGAAATCGGAGTTGTATTTTGTTTTTGTTCTACAATATATACCCGTCGGTTTTCAGTCTTCAGCTGCCAGTAACCCCTCTTCCTTTCAGACGTGGTGATCGGCCTTTCCATTAAAGAATCACAACGTGGGGCAGGGCAGTGTATGGTCACTTTCCTGGAGGGAACTTTCGATCTGTTTTTTCCCACGCTGAAGCAGAGAGATTGGAGGGAGGTGAACGAGGATTGGACGCTGGGGGTGTCATAAAAGTAAGATCTGGAGTTGAAGTTAGTTCATGCTTGGATGGTGCGGAGGAAAAGTGATTGTATAAAAATTGATCTCACACACATTTCAAGGCAATATTTATAGATTCGAAGTATAAGAAAAAACAAGTATTAAGAGCCTTTTCGAACTCGTTTCTTTTCTGACTATTCTTCAACACAGATGATCATGCCATAATAGAAGTAAATGAAAAGCAACCATAGGTCTTCTTGCTGGTAACTGATCCTGATAATCTTGTTGTATTTTGGCCTTCGACCAGGCCAAAAATGCCATTCAGAGTGATGCACCGGAAGGAAGTGACACATTCTAATGGCAGTTATGAGAAGAAATCGCGTGGGCGGAAATTGGCTGATGAAATGGGACGAGGTAAAAAAAAAAAAATTCCCATGGTACACTCATAGACTGATGCACCGGAAGAGAGTGACCTGTGAACTGCATGACAGTTATTTCCGCTTGATGACGATCCAACATGCGATTCCAAAAATCGAGTAGGCGACTGAGTGGACGTTGAACTATTATATAACTCAGTCAAGACAGAAGTCAAGAGTTGGAGTTGCAGTTAAGTTGGAGAGGGAGAGGGACGAGAAGTGGTAGGTAAAGCCACATCAGGCCGAAGGGGCCTTGGGTCTCTGATGAGTTGGGGTCCAGAGAAGTTGCTGATAAGATGCAGTAAAGAAGCCATCACCAAGCAGTGGGCCTCTGGGCCTCCGGTTGAGCAGCCCTGGAGAACGAGAAAGACACAACGCTGACGGCCATAACAATGGGGTCAAATCATTACAGTTTATGTTCGGTCTCCAACTCCCTCTCATACGCAAACCTTGAATAACCTTTCGAACCCTTATAATAAAGTGAGAGGTACAAATATATTTATAAAGAAGTCTTCCTGCGTCTTTATTATTGTGTCGTTATGATGCTGTAGATGACAATATAACAATCTCTTGTGGTTATATCGCCCTGCACCAAAGTCGAAGTCAACTTATTTAATGTCATTAAGAATTTTCCCACCTCCTCAAAAACACTTTTTGTTGTTACAGAGTTGCTCTTTTTAAAACAAATTTTAAATTTATGCAAAAAGTGTGGCAGGGTATTTTTATTGTTTACTAAAGTGCGCCCGAGAAAGTTCATTTAATTGACAACTGTAAATATTTGTGTATAACACGCGCTTATGTATAATACACAACTCTAACTTTGGACTACGAAATAATGAAAAAAAAAAAAATAATTCGACCGTTAGGGTCGACGCATAATTTCACCCAATCAGGATGACTTATCCTATTCATTCCGAACCACCTTTCTGGGCAGCAGTAATTGGGGAAAACCGCCAAAACACTTTCTCTTTGGCTGAACAACTTCGTTCAGTGCAGACGTCACACTTTCTGCTCTTCAATAGCAGCAGCAGCATGGATACAATGAGGGAAGCCGTCTAATTTATGGACTCCTTGAATCTATTTCTCTTAGACCAAGGGTTCCCAGTTGAACATGAATTAGATAAATTCAATACGTCACACACAGGAACAACTTTACGTCACCCCCAAAATTGGCTATGTCGACTGCAATGCAGAATTTCGCTCCGACACCAAGCGACTTCACCTCTGGGCAACATTTTCTGGAGACATTCACGCTTCTCCGCGAAACAACCAGAACCTCAAACTCTCGGTGACTTCAACGTTTCTCTCCTCAACAGCAAACACGACTTTTGCTTCACTATGGCGAAAATATCCCCCTTGCCCGTCCAACAAAACACGCTGCTTTCTCCACTCTCTCATAACTTCAAATTGTTCACTTACTTCTTTCCTTACTACGAGACTTGCAGCATAAACGTCAACTCTTTATTCCATGCTGCCATTAAAAACCTACATGTAAAAGCTAACGGCATCTTCGTCTTCTTACTTCTTCATCCCCCTTTATTAACAACAACACTTAGCGAAGGAATAACACACACGCGCAAGCATATATTTCTTAGCTAAAAAATAATAACAAACATTTTTTATCGCTAAAATAACATTGACGCTTGTATGAGACAATTTTCCAAGAGAGAGAGAGAGAGAGAGAGAGAGAGAGAGAGAGAGAAGAAGAAGAAAAAAGAAGAAATAATCCTTATTATTTTGATTCACTATAATATGGCAGTATCATCTGCAGCTCGACCAGTTTCTCTTGCTAAACTACTTCCTACGTTAATAAAAGATAAGTAAGTCGCCAGTTTTGGTCGAAATCATAAAAAACCACCACTCAGGTCCACAAAAGAAAAAAAGAAACAAAACAAACTTGAGAATAAAATCGTATGGCTGTCTTTACTGTTGACTATTTCTCTGAATCTAACGGCGTGTATGACACTTAGCACTTCAGCTTTAGTAAGTAGACCTTAATTCGGGACATTGGCCTAATTAGTTGCATGTTCGCCAATAGTCCGGGAGACCGGAGTTCAATCCCAGGTCGAGTCATACGAAAGACTTAAAAAATGGTACTTGATTCCACCTTGCTTAACACTCAGCATTATAAGGTAAGGATCAAGGGTAAAGTGGAGCAATCCAGAGAAAGGAGTAGCGCCCTCCCCTATACCTCGATGTAGTAGCACTTGGAAAGGAAGTCTTCAGGTCACCCTCGACTAAGGTCGCCAACTTCACTTATAATCAGCCTAAGTCAAGCAGATCTCAACTATAGCGGACGGGCGGACGGACGGACGGGTCCGATGAAGACTGAGTTGGTTGTATGTAAATGTCAACTGCCAACTCTTTCGCGAATCGTATCGTACCAGGCGAGCAAGTGATGTTTACTGATCTAGTCTGACTGCTCTCTTGAATATATGAGATCCTAAAGAAAACCGCTCCTGATAACGCTTTTTAGTTGTGACTTCCACGCGAAGAATATTTTTCAGGGTGTCGAAGCAAATCAGCATGAAAGTAAGGTTTGGTGTTGAAGTTGTCCCTCGCTTGGAGGTACGGAGGAAAGGTGATTAAAGATTGATCTCGCATACAGTTGTAGCAAGAAGACTTTAAGGCAACATTCACAGAGTCAATGTCCTCCCATTACAATATGACTCAATGCCCTTAGAACACAATATGACTCAATCATTACAATATGACTCTTCCGTGACGGAAGTAATATTGCAATGTAAGTGTGTTGAGTTCCTCCTTGTATTGATCAACACTATAATAACCCGGTATCAGGTATGATTGATAGAGGGAAGCTGCAAGTGGAAACATTATTCTGATAATCAAAGACAAGTCACGATAGCTCATCGTAAATATTCTTTGACCTTTACCAACATAAACTTCACATCTAACATGAAATTTAAGTCAAAAGTGGTCAAAGAAATTTAGTCTGTAGGACGAATTTGGTATTGAAGCCAGCTTCTAGGCACGAAGGGGAATTGATTAGTTGATTGTTTTAACAGCATATCAACTTGTCAAGGGTTATTTTATGCTGAGAAGTTAGGAAATTGCGTTCAACGTACGTTAATATTTACATTTTTTGTGTAGTTGTTTCTTAAAAGTCTTTTTTTTTACGCACGATCCCATCGAATACAAATAATTTTAAACATCTATTTAACTCATAGATAGGATACTAAATAGTTCTACCACTCTGGGTCAGAATAAACCTGGGAGTAATGGAATGAAAGGGTATGCTACACTTACCAGAACTCCGAAACTGGAGACTTACCATTAGATACAGTTTAGTGTCATACCTAGAACACTCCTGTTTTTAGGGGGGGGTCTTACCTATCTGCAGAGGATACAGACAGCGTATTCTATGGGCCACCGACAGGCACAGAGGGAGAGTTAGAGAGATATGAATTTTACAATTCTACATAGTCGACTTTATCTAACATCATGTCATTTTCAATGACTCGAAAAATAAGAAAAATCAAGCATTAAAAGCTTTCTGAACTTGGCCAAAGAGATATTGGCTGCGTCTCTTTTCTAACTTTCCTTCAACACTGCTGATCACAACACCACAGAAGTATGTGTCCTTTTTCTGTGATGGGCAACGAATACTGATAATCTCTCGAGGTTATTTCGCTAAGCGTCAAAGTCGAAATCAGTAACTGTTTAAAGTTTTTATTTAAAGCCACAACCCTCGAAAACACATCTCTGTGAGTAACAAAATTGATGATCAATGCAAAAGAGGAACTCGGCAACCTTACATTACAATGAGGCGCTTGTAGTGTAACTGTTATCATCGCAGGAAATGGACTTGGCAACCCGAGTTCAAATCCTTAACGAGAAAGTTTACATTTCATATAGCGGTAATACTCAAGAGAAAGGCTTGAATCTAACTGCTCTGGGAAAATTGTAGAGTAGATTGGGCTCTTTAATTTTCGTATGACAACCGATCTAAGAGAAGGAAGACTCTGATTTCAAACATTTTAAACTCCGCTTAAAAATTGACCTTGGAGAGACGTGTTGAGTAAATACACACATTTCCATCTTGTTCTTCCACGAAAAGAGACATAACTGAAAAGCGTTACCAGTCGACTGTTATAAAACAGTCTTTGTGCTCCGTCTGTTTGCTCTCTCTCTCGCTCTCTCTCTCTCTCTCTCTATATATATATATATATATATATATATATAGTGCAATTAGAAGGAAACTAAAACCTGGTTAAGTTGTCACTATAAATTTATTTCGCCGGAGAATATCATTATACTCTCCGTCTCCTCAGTTGACTTTTTACATGTTAGACTTGAGGTTGCAGAACAACAAATGTTGAATTACAGTTCATATGTGTACGAGAAAAAATTTAAAATAAATAAATGAAATTTAAATTCTCATATATATATATATATTTAAACAGCCTCGTCCGGGATTCGAACTCAGGTTTATATATATATATATATATACACACACACATATATATATATATATATATATATATATATATATCCCAGACGAGGCTGTTTGCATTTCATAAAGCACTACTGCCCTTGGGAAAGATATGAATCCAATCATTCTCCCTCCAGCTAAGTGTAAATAGTAGGACAGACTGGCTCTTTAACCTTTTGTATGGCAAGCAGTCCAGGCGAAGGAAAACTATGATTTTAAACCTTTTAAAATGCTATATTTACTTATCAAGTATATTCAGTACATATATATGTACAATATATGTTTGCATACCTTGAATCACAGCATGAACAGGGGATATCTTCGTAGTGTAATGGTTAAAGCGCTGGACTGCAGAATTGTAGTAAGTGAGTTCGAATTCCACTCTCGCTATTACGTTCACTTTCGGACAAATACCGTTGGGAAAGGTATGAACCCTTTTATCCTCGCAGCTATGGGTTTAAATTGTACCACTACTGCCCTTTTAGGAGGATGGCTTTGGTTTTAAATAACCCACGAAGGCTGATATGCCATTAAACAAAGAATCCAAAACCAAAACTGCGTAAACCCTTACTACACAATACAATTGAATACATTTATAGTAACTACTTTATTCTGATGACTTGCACTGAATGGGTTTAGCCATGATTGCATAGGGGGGTGTCCTCGTGGTGTAATGGTTAAAGCGATGGACTGCGGAATCGTAGTACGCGAGTTCGTATGCCAGTCGCGCTATTACGTTCACTTTCGGGCAAATACCCTTGGGAAAGATATGAACGCCCTTACCCTCCCAGGTATGGGTTAAATAGTACCCTTGCTCTTTTTCTAGGAGAATGGCTTCGGCATTAAATAACCTAAAAAGAGTTGATATGCCATTAAATAAAAGAAACCGAAACCATGATTGCATCGTTCAGAAAGTGACTGCTGGTAGCCAGCGTCAAGCAGGCTTCCAAATGATCGTTTGTCATATTGAAATTGTACTTGGTCTTAATAATCTTCATAGCCGACTCGCATAAATAAGTAGGATAGATGAAACGATAACATCTAGCACATATTCTTTTGAATGACGTGCAATCTACCCACACTACTTTTGTCATCTGCTGTTCGATCGCGATCAAAGTTTTGGGCTTCTTAGTACAAGAACAACGTTTCAAAATTTGAATTTTATAATAAAATGCTTTCTTACCGGGCAGCACACGGGTTTTATAAACAATTTAAATCTTGTTGCTCTGTGAAAGTAAAAAAAAAAAAAAAAAAAAAAAAAACAGAACATGTTAATAAAGAAAGCATTAAAATATGCATACCGTAATTTTTTGTGTATAAGACGCTCTATTTTTCCAAATTTTTCAGTGAGTAGCAGTATGTTTTATACACGAGAAATATATATTTAACGTTTTCCCGGCTGTATATCTCACCTTACTCGGAACGGGATAATCGAAAGTAAGTTATATATACCGTCTAAACTAAAGGAGGTGTCCGTGGTGTAACGGTTATCGTCATAGGAAATGGACACGGCGACACAAGATCAAATTCTGGACGAGACTGACTGCATTTCACATAGCACTAATACCCTTGGGGAAGGTATGAATCCAATTATTCTCCCTCCACCTATGGGTAAATAGTAGGACAGACTGGGTTCTTTAGCCTTGGTGAGGCAGCTAGTCTAGGAGAAGGAAAACTCTGAATTCAAACATGATAAACTCCGCTTAAAAATTGACCTTGTGTCATATCCTGCCCGAGCGGAGGGGTTGGGTAGATATGATATCGTCTAAAGAGAGAAATATCCACTGAAACTTGGGTTTATTTACGATTTTGCTTCTTCTAATGTGAGCTTATTTTCGACACAAGCTTGATGCATTTGTGTATGAACATGTCCGTGTGTTAGCTCTAAATACTGTGTGAATTTTGTATTTTAACATATAATGTAAAGTATACAAATTCTTATTTAATGAGTAAGAACCGATAAAACGTTGAACAAATTCTAAATTTACAGGGGTGGGCTGAAAAGGTTTAGGCTGAAAAAGTCATATGAAGACGTCATATCTGCTGTTGATGACTTTTGTGACCAATGGGATCCAAACACAGCAAAACCTATGGATGAAGTGGGTACAATGTTGAAAATTAAGCCTCATTAGGTAACCTACTACGAGAGTGTCTTGGTCAGCTGACTCTCGTAAATTTAGCTGTTTGGTTTGGTTGTTAGGGTTTTGTGGCATATCAACCTTTGTAGGTTATTTAATGCCAAATCTATTTTATACAAATAATCAGTTCTATTTCAAACAATTCAGTTTAGCATGAGTACATAATTTAATTGTCAAAAACTTCTATTTCAAGCAATTCAGTTTCATCAAGCAGTTCTAATTCAACCAATTCAGTTTAGTATAAGTAAAGATTTTGTTTACACATAGTTAAATGTCAAAACAGTTCTATATTAAACAATTCAGTTTAGCGTAAGTACAGTTTCAATGTCAAAAACAGTTATATTTCACACAATCCAGTTTAGCATAAGTACACAGTTTAAATGTAAGTACACAGTTCAATTGTCAAAAACATTTCTATTTCAAGCTATTCAGTTTAGTCAAATCGATATAATTCAAGCATTTCAGTTTAGCATAAGTATGCAGTTTAATTCTATTTAACCCATAGATAGGGTCCTATCAAGTGATACCATTCCAAGGCCAGAGCGGACCTAGGAGCAACGGCAATGAAGGGGTGTTCCGCAATCCTCAAAGCCCCAGCATCACTGGAATCTTACCATCAGATTATTTAGTGTCATATCTAGGACACTCGTTAGTGGGGGTCTTACCCCTCTGCAGAAGTTCAGTCGGTGTATTCTACAGCCCCAGCCGACTGGGAAAAAATTTAGCTATTTCAAATTCAAAAAGTCAGTGCGTATTGCATATGAGAACGTTTTCTTAAGAATTTCGTAGTCCAAAGTTAGGGGTGTTATAAGTGAGAGCATGTTAAACCCAAATAATATCTATATGCATACACACACACACACACACACAGGTAGATAGATAGATGAAACTTTGTAATTATCATAAATAATTTTGACTAATGTTATCCTTCATCTTCCAAATTGTAGTTGCTTTTTTATCACAACTCACTCAGGTCGTCATCACTTCTACGACAACGAGGAACAGTGCACATCGAAAACAAGAATAAATATGCTCTAAAAAGTGAATTTCCATAAAAGAAACTGGAATTAGGAAGATGAAGGATAATACAAATCAAAATTCATAATAATGATTGACAAATCATTATCTAAAATAAATTCTAGAATATCTATCTATCTATCTTATTCAAAGCAGGTAATTCTGTCAGGGAAGATTTTGTGACTTTTTCTCTTAATGGCCAAGTAATCTACAGTGAAAAGATAAATTGAAAAGAAAAAAGGTAAAATTTTTATCACTTAAAATATTCGGACTATTGTCTTTATTTTCATTGTTATACTCACAACGTTTCGGCCGATACTTCCTTCAAACTTCTTCAGGTGTCTCATGTCGAACTAGGGAGCCTACACAGAATTTCGAATTCAACACTTTATTCAATTCTCTAATTCTGTTAGTGTTGTGAGACCGAAACTTACCAGCATCATGGACTCTTCCAGCACTATATTACTATGTGAGATAACACTCTCAGCGAGCAGTATCGTAATACTGCACCTATTCAATTGTCGGGTCGCACTTCGTCGGCTGTGTTTACTGCGGCACAGATCCGGCCAGGTGCATCTTGGCAGTTGGATAATTTCCTTCGGCCTCAGGGGGCCTTCCCCGCAGGCTTTTACCTCCATCGGGAGGGTTGGGTTCATTGCCCGGCGCCTGAGGCGCCCCTAACAAGGGAAATGCCGACGGAGCCGAGGGCATTTTTGGCAAACTCCCAGGCTTTTACCCCCTTCGGGAGGGTCAGGTTTATTGCCTGGCGCCTAAGACGCCCCTAATAAGGGGAATGCCAAAGGAGGCCGTAGGCATTTTTGGAAATGCCGGGCGTGTGTGAGCTCAAGCCCTGCACCCGGACCCACCTAAAAAGGCCTTGTGCCACACTCGTCCAGTGGTGGGACGGATGACAAATACCGCAGTATCGTAATACTGCACCTCTCCAGTTGCCGGGTAGCACTTCGGCCGGTCGTGTTTACTGCGGCACGGATCCAGCCGAGTGTGTCTCGGTAGCTGGAGATTTCCTACGGCCTCAGGGGCCATGCCCCCAAGCTTTTACCCCCTTCGGGGGTTTGGTTCATTGCCTGGCGCCTGAGGTGCCCCTAATAAGGGGAATGCCGACGGGGCCGAAGATATTTTTGGCCATGCCGGACGCGTGTGTACTCCGGCCCTGCGCCCGGACCCACCAAAAAAGGCCTTGTGCCACGCTTGCCAGTTCGGTGAGGTGTGCAACAAATACTGCAGTATCGTAATACTGCGCCTCTCCAGTTGTTGGGTCGCACTTTGGCCGGCCGTGCTTGCTGCAGCATGGATCTGGCCGAGTGTGTCTCGGCAGCTGGAGATTTCCTCCAGCCTCAGGGGGCCGTCCCCCAGGATTTTACCCCCTTCGAGGGGGATTGGGTTTATTGCCTGGCGCCTGAGGCGCCCCTAATAAGAGGAATGTCGACGGGGCCGAAAGTATTTTTGGCCCTGCGCCCGGACCCACCTAAAAAGGCCTTGTGCCACACTTGCCCGTTTGGTGGGGCGTGCAACAAATACCGCAGTGTCGTAATACCGTAGTATTAGCAGGATTACTAGTAGTACGCAGCCGTGTACGACTACCAATATTGAACACCACCGGATAGTAAGCTCCGCTTACCTTTACACTATCCTTTTGTAACCTTTTGTTATCTTTCTTACCTCTAATCCATGTTCCGTATTTTCCTTCCGTGGTCCCAACCTTGGGTTCACATCAGTTAGCCATGACCGGGTACAAGTGCTAAGCTATAGAAAGTATTCCTAGTTATTCTTACTTGTAGTAGGGATTGGACCTTCAACCTCCGGTTGATTTTACTCAGAAGCTATGGACACATGGCACAATGGATAAGACGTTTCGTTGGAGACGTTGTAAATGTAACAATGAAGATGAACACAATAGTCCGAATATCCAAGAGCTAAAAATAATCAGACTTCAGAAATTTCGACAAATAATAAAAAAGATAAAAGTTAAAGAGTGACGAGTAAAAGGTACCAAGTAAAATGAAAACAATAATAGGGAAGAGTTATAATGGGTAACCAGGGAAAGGAGTAGCGTCCTCCCCTACACCTCTGTGTAGTAGCTATTGAAAAGGGAGCCTTCTGGTCGCCCTCGCCTACGGTAGCCAACTTATAATGGGTAATATGTATTATGCAATACATGAAGCGAAACCGTAATAATGAAGTAGTTGATATGTATTTAGCAGAAATTAAAATGTAAGATGTAAGATCTAAATACTCTATGATAAAAGACGAATGACGTGCTACAGGTAAGTTCTGGCCAAAGTGAACCAGATGAACAAACCATGGTAAGCTAAACCATGGTAAGTCAAACCTTGGTAAATCAAGACAGAAATCAAATCAAAGTTCTTAAAAGAAGCAAGATTGGAGAAATATATAAACCCGTAATGAAAGTTTTTTTTTAGAGATGTTTTTCTCAATCCGTTGTTTTGTATGGATTGAATCTAGAAAACAGAAAACATTCCTTATTTTGCGGGGCTAAAGATAATACCAGGAATACTTTTCGACATTTAGTGGGAATACATTGTTTTCGAGATTATATGATGATATTTCAAATGCGATATAGTGAAGATGAGAGTATAGTGAGTCCTTCTCACAGTGGCTAAGGATGTGAGCGTAGCGAGCCTGTCGTGAAGCAACCGAGCCACCTACATAGCCTTGCACGAAAATAACCATTAGTTATGTGAAAAATAATAACAATAAATATGGAACCCACCAATCCGAGACAGGGGCATTATAGCTTTATAGGTGTTATTTGAACTTCTGTGATGCTACTCTTTTCTTTGGTTTCCTTGTTTTCAATGACATATTAACCGTCGTAGGTTATTTAATGCTAAACCCATTCCGGCCGAGGAATAGCAGTGATACTATATAACCCACCGCCGGAAACGGGGATAAGAGAGTTCTTACCTTTCCTAATGGTATTAGTCCGAAATTGATCGTAATAGTGCGACTGGGGTTCGAACTCGCAAACTTAAAGGCTCCTGTCCAGCACATTAGCTATTATGCCAATAAATCAGTACTCTCATGGTTGAGTTGACAAAGTTGTTGGTATTCTCAGGTTAAAGCAACGATGCCGAAAAAAAACGGGTGTCTTCGTCATGACAATAAACTGCATTCAATGGTGAAGCTACATTTCTAAACCTTAAGAAAGTGTAGAACCATCCTTTCGTGGCCATTCCTCCCAGGTCCACGTTTATGCCTTTCTCAAGAGTGTTAATGAAAAGTGAAATACTAACTAATAAAATTACTCTTGGAAGTGACAGGCAAATCCCACCTGAAAATCAGTTGGAGGAATCAAATATTTCAGCTTTTGATCTTGAAGTGAATGTGACTGAAAAACAGGATGTTTCAGAAACATTGATATCAAAATGAACAGTGTGTTTCAGAAAAAAAAAATCTTTTGAGATGTACTGTGTGTTTCAGAAACATTGATATCATTTGCGATGTACAGTGTTTCAGAAACATTGGTATCCTTTGAGATGTACAGAGTGTTTCAGAAATATTGATATCCTTTGAGACGTACAGGGTGTTTCAGAAACATTGATATCATTTCATAATCTAATAACTTGACCAATTCTCGTTTACATGATTAAAAACAACTCAGAAGGAGGTGCCCGTGGTGTAATGGTTATCGTCGTAGGAAATGGACACGGTGACACGAGTTCAAATCCTGGACGAGACTGACTGCATTTCACATAGCACTAATACCCTTGGGAAAGGTATGAATCCTATTATTCTCCCTCCAGCTATGGGTAAATAGTAGGGAAGACTAGGTTCTTCAGCCTTATTGAGGCAACTAGTCTAGGAGGATGAAAACTCTGAATTCAAAACCTGTTAAACTCCGCTTAAAAATTGACCTTGTGTCATATCCTGCCCGAGAGGAGGGGTTGGGTAAATATGATTAAAAACAACTCAGAATTTTATGTTTAAGGTTTAAACGCCTTTTCTTTTACACTGAATGACATTTCTATGCATGAAAAGAAAAATAGACATAAAACATTAAACAGAATTTTGAGTTGTTGTAATATATTAACGTGACCTGCGGGTGTGAATACGGCGGATATTGTTGACTGATAGATTGATAAGACCGGCATGATCACCGAAATGTCATCATGCCCACAGGTGCTGTGTATCAGTGGATGTTGAGATAGTTGCATCCGCTCAAGGATAATATCAACAAGGTGATTGCCGAAATGTCACCATGCCCACAAGTGCTGTGAATACGGTGGATCTTGAAACAGGTGCATCCAGTCGAAGATATCGGAATATCACCTTGACCTGTGGACGTGGTTGAATTCGATGATGGTGGAAGATGCGTACGCCCACAGAACCGGGCTTGGGCAAGTAGCCAATGGAAAGCAGACAACATAACCAATGGAAAGCAAAGAAGTGAGAGGTGGGCGTAACCATAGTTAACGAAAAAGAGGAATTGCTGCAGGTCACGAGAGAGTTGTAGACTATGTAAGTTCCCGAATTTCGGCTAAAGTCAGTTGTTCACTGGCTCTTCCGTCTTCCGACAACTCCATCGTGTGCACGAACTCTCTGCGATTGCTTTTCTGCTCCACACAAGTATCATCGCCAAAAATAAAAATATTATCTTATATTTTTATATACATACGTGTTCGTCGTTATTAATAACGACACAGTATACTATACAACATTGTTTCTACACATGCTGTTAAAATTTGATATCATTTGAACAAGAATTGGCCAAGTTATCAAATTACGAAATGATATCGATTTTTTTTAAACACCATGTAATAAAGTACATAGTTAGGAATGAGGGGCACAATAGATCAAGTTATTAAAAGATATTAGCCAATAAAATTATGCCACAGAAAAGTAGTTCGTGGGTCACGTTTTTGACACGTCTGGATTAGATAACGATAAACAGTGTTAAAAAGGCACAAGCAAAAATAAAAAATGTACATATGTTTATATTTTTACTTACAAGCACCACCAGTTACTAAGATAATACGTCTGCAAGCTGCTTGGAGAACATTCGCACCTCAACCATATCTTCATGCAGTCGAAATCTTCGAAACAATCCTGCATTGACTTTTTAGGACAGTCTTTGATTGATTTCGCAAGTGACACAAATGGTACCGTACTTAACAGTAACATCAGGGTCAAACAAATGTATGTCATGTTTCTTTTTTCCTTTTTTTCTTCTTCTTTTTCTTTTGATCAGAGATGAGCACGACTGAAAAAGAGAACAGAAAGAAGCATTTATTGTACATATGAAGTGATTAAAAAATCAAATATAAATGATACCTAAACTAATCCTCCTCAATATAACAGCCTGGTTGAGAGAGTTCACTGAACTATTAAAGCAACAATTTTAACACCGAAAATGTAATCGTACTTATACTTCTTTTGGGAATCCGTAGTGTCCCAAATAGTTTCGATTTTTCCTCTTTTTATTCTTTGCCCAGTCGACTGGGACTGTAAAATACACCGACTGTAAGACCCCCCCACCAACGAGAGTCCTGTATATGACACTAAACAATCTGATGGTGAGGTTCCAGTAATGCAGGAGCTTTGACGAATGCGGAGTATCCATTTACTGCCATCGCTCCCAGGTCCACTCTGGCCCGGAGTGGAAGCACCTGATAGGGCCCTATCTATGAGTCAAATAGAACTAAACTATGTACTTACGCTAAATTGAATTGTTTGAAATAGAACTGTTTTTACATTGAAATTGTGTACTTATGCTAAACTGAATTGTTTGAAATATAACTGTTTTTGACACTGAAACTGTACTTATGCTAAACTGAACTGTTTGAAATAGAACTGTTTATATGTATAAAAATGGATTTGGCATAAATAACCTACTGTTTGAATTATTTTATTGTAATGGGAACATCTTGGAAGGGACTTTTATAGTTGTCACCACCGGAAGGAAATGACTGGAATTTTTTGGAACTGACACCCCCTTCTGAGAAAATAAGCTTTTTTTTTTTTGCTCAAGCCACGAGGCTGTTAAGACGTCCTATTGTAGTCCTGTGAATTTTCGCTGGATGTGCTGGTTTTTACGCCTTGCTGTTCCCTGCAGTTAACAGAAAAATAGTGAATAGGGAGTAAATCCCTCTGAGAATTTAGCTGCTGTGCTGGACCTCTCCCAGAGAAATATGCTGTTACCTATATCTGTGAATTTGTGTTGTCTTGACTTTATCTACGAGGTGTTCCAGAACTACACTGCTGTGCTGTATTCTTCCAGGCGAAATGTGCTATTTCCTATATCTGTGAATTTTTGCTGGTTCGACTCAGACCATAACAATCTAATTTGCTGTTCTATACAAGTGCTGAAGGAATTACTGAATGAACCCCCATATGTCTGCATTGTTCGCTGTATTCTTGACGGAAAAGTGAACAGGTTTTCCGAAAAGATATTTTTCGCTTAAGAGACTCTTCCAAATCTTTTTTTCCATTCATACAACACCGCTTTTTTGAGTTGTAAGTACCGGCACCTTTGTTTGTTGAAGACATATCAGTTCCTTATAATTCATGAGTGACCCAGTGTTTTTTCGAAACAATTTGTATCATTGTTAATTGATTAAGTTTTTTTGACTGGTCGCTAAAATAGCAATTTTTTTTTGCAGCTAAGTTTTTTTTTTTCAAAACTTTGTAACTCGTTTTTATTTATTTTCATTTACTTGGTAATAGATAGTTCTTAGTTGTACGCACGAAGCACGTTTGTCATTTTATTTTTACCTTTCTTTTTTTTTTCAAAGTGTTATTTTATTTTCCGTGAAAGGATTCGTTTTTTTAAATAAAAATCAATCATTTTACTACAATGGTTGATGTGTCATAAAACCCAGCTAAACCCTTTTATGCTGTGACAGGTACAAAAACATTTTTGGGAACTATTGTATATATACTTAACAGAATTTGGTCTATATATAGATATTGTATCAATAGTGTATATGTTCCATGCAAAGATTTTATTTTTTAAGTTTGATGTAAGAAGATAATAGAAATGTGAAAGGCCCAAAGGGCCATAACAAACAAACAAACAAATAATACCGATAATCATTATAATTAAAGCTAAAATAGATAATACGCAACAGAATAGCTAATGCAGATTATATGAAGAAAAAGACGAAACGGTTAATCTTAAAATAAGTAAATACAGCAAACAAGCACAAAAGGAGTGCAAAACTAGGCACGACTGGGTGGGAAAGGTTATCCACTGGGAATTGTGCAAGAGATTGAATTTTGATCATACTACCAAATAGTATAAGCACAAACCAGAATCAGTCAGAGAGAATGAAACCCATAAAATTCTTTGGGATTTTGAGAAACAGACGAATCCCTAATCCAGTCCAGAAGCCCAGACCTATTGTTGATTAACAAAAAGAAAAAGTGAATTTCGTCGTCCCGGCGGATTACAGAGTGAAAATAAAAGTAAACGAAAAGATAAACAAATATTGAACCTTGCACGAGAGCTGAAAAACTTGTGGAAGGTCAAGGTAATACCAATTGTTATTGGAGGTGCCCGTGGTGTAATGGTTATCGTCGTAGGAAATGGACACGGCGACACGAGTTCAAATCCTGGACGAGACTGATTGCATTTCACTTGGCACTAATACCCTAGGGAAAGGTATGAATCCAATTATTCTCCCTCCAGCTATGGGTAAAAAGTAGGACAGACTAGGTTCTTCAGCCTAGTCTAGGAGAAGGAAAACTCTGAATTTAAACCTGTTAAACTTCGCATAAATTTGAGCTTGTTGGTAAATATGAATACCAACTGTTATTGGTTCGCTTGGAATGATCCCTAAGAGTCTGGAAAAAAGATTGGAGAAATTGGAAATCAGTGGGAAAATAGGGCCATCCAGATTACAGGATTGTTGAGATCGGTAAGAATACTGAGAAAAGTCCTGGGGACCTGAGGAGACTTCCTGTGTCTGGACTTGTTCTGACGAAAAACTCCCAAGGTGTAAAAGGATAGACCCAACAAATAACGAAACTGGGATTCAACATTTAACAAGAGAATCATATAAGTCAATGGCACAGTTTGACCTTAGAGATTTTTCTAAAAGATCCAATAAATCCCCCAAATAATACGTCCCAGACAAGTTTCAGGTTTTCAATAAAGTCTAGATTAGCGTTGATAGTTTTTGAAGTTCCCTTGAAGCCCCCTTATTCAGGTCCTTATACAATTCTTCTGTGAACACCGAAATATTTGCTAATAAAAACTACCAATGATACCCAAATTTTAGTTTCGGTTGACAGATTATAACCGCACGTAGAAATAGAAAAACAAAAAGTTGATAAGCGTAGATTAGTTAGGTTTGGCTTGGTTTGGTTTGGTTTGGTTTTATGGCATATCAACCTTTGTAGGCTATTAATGCCTAATCCGTTTTTATACATATAACAGTTCTATTTCAAACAATTCAGTTTAGCATAAGTACAGAGTTTCATTGTAAAAAAAGTTCTATTTCAAACAATTCAGTTTAGCATAAGTATACAGTTTAAATGTCAAAAACAGTTTTATTTCAAACAATTCAATTTAACATAAGTAAACAGTTTAGGGACCTCACTGTCAGATCGTTTAGTGTCATTTCAGGACACTCGTTGGTGGGGAAGGGTCTTACCCCTCTGCAGAGAAGCAGTCGCTGTATTTTACAGCCCCCGCCGAGTGGGTAAGATTAGTGTAGAAAGGAAAATGCATAATAGATACAAAGATGGAGGTGCCCGTGGTGTAATGGTTATCGTCGTAGGAAATGGACACAGCGACACGAGTTCAAATCCTGGACGAGACTGATTGCATTTCACATAGTACTAATACCCTTGGAAAAGGGATGAATCCAATTATTCTCCTTCCAGCTATGGGTAAATAGTAGGGCAGACTAGGTTCTTCAGCTTTGGTGAGGCAACTAGTCTAGGCAAAGGAAAACTCTGAATTCAAACTTGTTAAACTCCGCTTAAAAATTGACCTTGTATCATACCTGCCCGAGCGAAGGGGTTGGGTAAATAGGATAATAGATACAAAGATTCTATAATTATTTTCAGGTTTCCAGGGAGAAAATGATTAATTTTTACTATTAACACGCTCCGCTCTCCAGGAGGAACCTCTTTAACAATCCCTAACCAAAGGGTTTCATCAAATCTAATAACGGAATTACCCCCTTGTAGAAAAGACCCACATATGTTATCATTTCCAAAGGTAAATTTTACCTGTTTTGCCGCCAAAATCTATCGAGTTTAAGGTTCATCAAAAAAGCATCGATTCTCAAAAATAGATTTGATTTCAGTCTACCATCATATTAAAATACATTGGTTGGTTTGTTGGGTTTTATGGCATATCAACCTTTGTTGGTTATTTAACGCCAAATCCATTTTTATGTAAACAATTTAGTTTAGCATGAATACACAGTTTAATTGTCAAAAACATTTCCATTTCAAACTATTCAAGCAGTTATATATAACAATTCAGTTTCGTGTAAATACAGTTTCAATGTCAAAAAACAGTTCTTTCAAATAATTCAGTTTAGCATAAGCACGCAGTTTAAATGTAAGTACGGTTTAATTGTCAAAAAAATTTCTATTTCAAGCTATTCAGTTTACTCAAACAATTCAGAGTTCTATTTAACCCATAGATAAGGCCCTATCAGGTGCTACCACTCCGGGCCAGAGTGGACCTGGGAGCAATGGCAATGAAGGTGAACTCTGTATTCCCCAAAGCCCCAGCATTACTGGGACCTCACCATTCGACAGTTTAGTGTCATATTTAGGACACTCATGCGGGGGGGGGTCTTACCCCTCTACAAAGGTGCAGTCAGTGTATTCTACAGCCCCAGCCTACTGGGCAATTAAAATACGTAAGGAAACTGTTCCAAAGAATCTCCGTAGTGTAGTGAGTAACACACTGGACTGCGGCAGTGTAGTAAGCGAGTTTGAACTCCAGTCTCGCTATTACGATCTCCTTTGGACTTGTAGGGAACGAATAAATAAATAAATAAATAAAAAAATTAAATTTTAAAAAATAAATAAATAGATAAAAAGAAAACTATTAAATTTGAAGAAACTCCCAGAGGTCTCTAACGGAAAAGGAGATGACGCATGCGTAAAAAAAGGCATTCCTCTTGAAAAAGGAGACCATATTATCTTTCTCTTTCAAGCAGTGTCCGTCGAACCAACAACACCATTTTGCTGTCTGGTGTTTTGGGCTCCACGCCTACGTCTTGGGACGTAGCGTCGGTTAGTCCCTTCACCCAGTAAATAAAGGAAAGTATAGAAGAAATGTTTTCGTCTCTTATCTATTTCTATCTTTTCTTTTTGTATATTTCTTTTGGGACTTTCTTTGGGCAAGGCATTGCGCCGGCCAGTCAACGTGGGGTAAAATAATATAACCAAAATATGGAGTCAGATATCTACAGCAACACAGCCTTGCCCTTAGCCCCTGACCTTCAAAGCCTTCAAACCCCACAGACTAATACCCTTAGGAAGCAAACATTAGAAACACCGTCAACAACATTTTATACAGTACATATAGATATGAGGGAGCGTGTCATGTAATTGATAGAGTTGTATGAATTGGACAGACTGTTTGCATTTGACAACCTTGAGAAAAATATGAATCCACCAAGTCTCCCTCCTATGGGTAAATAGTAGAGCAGACAGGGCTTTTAATCTTGGTATGGCAACTGGTCTAGGAGAAGGAAAACTCTGAATTCAACCAATTAAACTCCGCTTAAAAAATTGACCTTGCGTCGCATCCTGTACGTTCATCAGGGGTTGGTAAATATATATCAAATACCAATACTTTTTAGACAGATCTATTTGACCCATAGATCTGACCCTAACCGGCATTACTACTACAGTGTCAGAGTAGACCTGGGAGTAATGACAATGAAGAGGTACTCCACGCTCATCACGTCTCCAGAACTGGAACCTCATCATCAGAAGCAGTTTAGAGTCATACTTAGCGCACCTTTTTTTTTCTATGAAGGAGGTCTTAACCCTTTGAATGTGGGAAGGGGATACTGTCAACGTATTCTAAGAACCACCGACACGGCAAACTTTTGATTTATACATAGATGTTTAAATAAATAACGGACGTGTTGATCACTTGAGCTATCATCCTTACCCTTCGCTGAGGATGCACTCTCTGGCCACTGCGTCTCGATTCAAGCCAAAAAGATTAACGTCTACTCCAGCTTTTAAAATGTAAGTTTTTTTCTTTCTTTCATTGAATAGATTTGGGCGTTGGATCGAGAGACGATCGTCACGTTCACTTGCCAGCCGTAAAAATGTCTCAATTACAACCCGCAACCTGTGCCCGCTGATACAATCAGTTCAAGTTATAACCTTTTTACAATGGGAAGACTTTGAACGAACGCAAAGAGGTGCGACAAATCCAATTGTCAAAACACACGACCATCTTACGACAAAATATCTTGTCAGATCGGTCATGAAGTTTAACACATGAAACAAAGTCATAAAAAAAAGGAAAAAAAAAGGAAAAAATAAAACCAAAAGAAAAAAAGAAACCACATTATCTCAGAATTTATACAAATTACGAATATAGACATAAGTTTGTTTGTTTCCCTAGGGTCGTAATTTTGAAGTAGGGGATGTTAGAAACATAAAACATCTTCCATTATTAAGAAGAAGAAAAAAATTCGAAGCGTGTTCAGCAAGTTTTAAAAATTTTGTTTTAAATCAACACCCAAAGCGTGTCAGGAAAAAAAAATTGTGTATTGTTAAAAAAACAAAAACAAAAAACAAAAACAAAAAACAAACAAACAAAAATAAAAACCAAACAAAAACAGCAAAAAAAACAAACCCAAACCTCATTGCATGTATATGGTCTTCATTCAGGTTCAACGTCATTTTTTTTTCTATCTATCTCAGTCTCTTAATATCTACCTCTCTCTCTATCTTAGATAGATAAATAGATAGATAGAAATGAACGGACTGAGATAGATAGATAAGAATAGACTGCGATAAATAAATAGATAGATAGATAGATAGATAGATAGATAGATAAGAATAGACTGCGATAAATAGATAGATAGATAGATAGATAGATAAGAATAGACTGCGATAGATACATAGATAAGAATAGACTGCGGTATCTATCTATCTATCTATCTATCTATCTAAGATAGATAGATAGATTGATAAGAATAGACTGCGGTAGATAGATAAATAGATGGGAACAGACTGTGATAGATAGATAGATAGGAGCATATACGTGGTGCCTTCAATAAGTTTCAAAACTTTTTTATACAGGTATTTAAAATTGTCGTAGACTCTTGAACATTCAGTATGGTATTGCTATACACCTTATGAGATGACTGACCAATTTTTATGATTTCAAGTTCAAATGAACAGCTACAGCAGCAATTAGAATACACCTACTAAAGCCTGATTGTCACAGCTGGCGAATTTCAAAAATGTAATCTTGACGTCAGGACACTTTAGAAGAACGATATGCAATTAAATTGTGTTTTAAACTTGGAAAAAATGCCACAGAGACGTATGGAATGCTTCAGACTGCTTTTCGACCATCTTGCATGAATCGAGCATCAGTTTTTGAGTGGCATAAGAGATTCAAGGAAGCCAGGGAGTCTGTGAGGGATGATAAGAGGTGTGGGAGAAGTAAGTAAGTCAATACACCAGAGTTGATTGGCCAAAAGGTTAAGGTTACTATATTGAGGTTTTAAGGGAGTTCAGGAAGAGATTCCTTGGGAAGAGGCCAGCACTCTTAAAATCGGGTCAGCGGCATTTCCACCAGGACAATGCACCAGTCAACAACTCCATCGTTGTCACAGACTATTTGACCAAGATGGGCATCAAGACAGTCCCTCACCGTCCCTATAGTCCAGAACTTGCTCTCTGTGACTTTTGGTTATTCTCTAAGCTCAGAGGCTGTCGTTATGAGACAATTGAGGAGATGGAAGAGGCTGTAACGAAAGTCATTGACATGGTCACACAAGAGAACTTCCATGGGGCCTTCCAGAGGTTGGTGGAACGGTACAAGTGCATTGCAGCCGGAGGAGATTACTTCGAAGGGGACTAGAGTTTCATGTGTGTACTATCAATAAAAGTGCCCATACGAAAAAAGTCTGGAAACTTATTTAATGATCCTCGTATATATATATATATATATATATATATAGATTGATAGATAAAAAAAAGTCTGAGACAGGTTTGTTTATTAAAGCTATTTTTCTAATCGACCAAATCTTTTTTCACTATCATTATATCTGTTATATTTATTTCTCTCCTTGTTACATTAATCGATAGTTCCTTAAATTTGTGATTGCTTTTATGGCCGTCCCGGCAACAGTTTTCAATGCTTTACTCGGAAGTATCGCAAAAATAAATCAACCTTTGATTTGTCGCCGTTTGACAATTCAATTTTTCTCACGGTATGCGTTCATCCTCTTACGAAGACAAAATGGCGGCAAAAAAAACCTTTTGAATTTTTAAAAATAATTCTGCCGACAGATTGCCTACAAAACCCTGACACGTTTTTTAGTACTGCCCAGGAAATAGTTATCCCATCACTAACCAGACATTCCGTAGGGAAAGAGCACTTATTGTTAGTAAGTATTTTCACACGGCATTTCAAGCGCGACTTTCTATTTCCTTGGCAAACATAGACACACACACACACACACACACACACACACACACACACACACATATATATATATATATATATATATATATATATATATATATATATTTCTGTATGCGTGTATGTGTAGGTGCTGACTGTAAATATTACCGCCTCATCCTTAAGAGTAGACCATGAGGTAGCAGTTAGTGTTCACGACCTCCCAATAAAAAAATTAAAAAAAAAAGTAACTAAAAAAAAAAAAAAAAAAACCCCAAAAAACCCCACGAACAACAAAAAAAGAAACCATCAAATTTACAAAAACCAGTCAATTTATAGGGGCGTCTACGGATCAACAAGAAATTTTTAAAACTAACAATAACGGTCAAAGTTTCTGTTATTTAAACGATTTTAGACGTTTTAATCTTTTAAAGATTAAAAAAAAAAAAATAAAAATAAAAATAAAATAAACAGCATATGTTATCATTATATATATATATATTACTATTATTATATATATGTATATATTATCATTATTATATATATATATTCCCTTGGGAAACTTTAGCGGTGAGAGAAAAACCGCATAGAACCCGAAATCGACAACATACTTAGAAAAAACCAAAATGGCTTCCGAAGAAATAGATCCACGACCTCACAAATATTAACCATCCGTAGAATCCTTGAAGGTGTACGGGCAAGAAACCTACAAGCGACATTAATTTTTGTTGACTTTACCAAGGCTTTCGATTCCATTCACTGAGGAAAGATGGAACAAATCCTACTAGCGTACGGCATACCTAAAGAAACCGTAGTGGCAATAACGATTCTCTATAGAAACACTAAAGTAAAAGTACGATCACCAGATGGAGACACAGAATACTTCGACATTGTAGCAGGAGTACTACAAGGGGACACGGTGGCTCCGTACCTCTTTATCATTTGTCTAGACTACGTACTTAGAACATCGATTGACAAAATCAAAGAGAATGGCTTCGAACTGACGAAGAAAAGAAGCAGAAGGTACCCCGCAACAACAATTACCGACGCCGACTACGCCGATGACATAGCGATACTGGCAAATACACCTGACCAAGCCGAAACACTACTGCATAGTTTGGAACGAGCAGCAGCAAACATAGGTCTCTATGTTAATGCACACAAAACGGAATATATGAGCTATAATCAAACGGGGGACATCTCCACACTGGAAGGAACCTCTCTTAAACTAGTAGACAAATTCACTTACCTAGGAAGCAGCGTCGAATCAACCGAAAAGGACATCGAAACGAGGTTAGCGAAAGCATGGACAGCTATCAATAGGTTGTCGATTATCTGGAAGTCAGACCTGACCGATAAAATGAAACGCAGTTTCTTCCAGGCAGCGGTCACATCGATACTGCTATATGGCTGCACTACATGGACGCTAACAAAACGGCTGGAGAAGAAGCTAGACGGCAATTACACAAGAATGCTACGTGCAATCTTAAACAAGTCCTGGCGGCAACACCCCACAAGACACCAGCTGTACGGCCACCTGCCCCCTATCACGAAAACTATTCAAGTTAGACGAGCCAGACATGCAGGACACTGCTGAAGAAGCAGGGACGAACTCATAAGAGATGTACTCTTATGGACACCCACAC
>OY757917.1:28308732-28413732 GCA_963585895.1 Sepioteuthis lessoniana
GTTTCCAATTTAAAAATTCCTTCTTAATTCCATTCACATCTTTAAACTTTTGTCCTTTCATTATATAAATAAATTATATACAATATTTTATACACCTACCGATTAATAAGTGCCTCAAATATAGGAAGTGAGTAAGTTAAGTTCATGGCGGCCATGTTGTTTGTACCTATATAAATTGTATCACCACCGTTCTACTTACCTGAATTAGGAGTAAAATTACTTACTGGTCTAGGGGTATCGAAACCAATGGCAGATTCGAGGCCGAAAGGCCCCCAACTTCGGTTGGGCCATTCTCGGGTGGGCGAGCTGCTTTTCAGACCCCCTTGCACTACTTGTATAGCACTAGATCTCACGGTCTAGTTCAAGCTATATTCTGGCGTACGTGCCCGGATCTAGATTAAGTCCGTGATACTGCTTGACTCATTAGACCCGCATTGCACTTCGTGGGTCAATGACTAGCAGGGTTCGAGCCTTGACTCGTTCCCGACCTTCCCCTCTCCTTTATCCCCACTTTAATCGGCTTTCAAGCTTTTGACCTTGTGTCAAGTCCTGTCTGGTGAGAGGTAGCGACAAATACGTACCACTACTGTTCTACAAGTATGGCGTTGGCATTAAATAACCTAAGAAGGTGGATATGTCACTAAACAAAGAAACCAAATTAAAACTTGACTTCTTCTGGACGTCTTCGATGGGCACATCAACTAGTATCAAATTTTTCTTTCCTTTTTTTTTCGTTTTCTTTTCTTTTTTAATTATGAAGTTCTTGGAAAGGTTTCTCAGGTTTTTGCAGATTCCGTAAGGAAAGTGAAAGTTTTCTTATTTCATTTCACTTATTCTTACTCTAAGGAGTGGTCGTCGGTTTCTTTCTTTCTTTCTTTCTTTCTTTCTTTCTTTCTAACTGTTTTATTATTATTTATTTTGTTTTCATGTGTGTTTAAACTTTCACTATACTTTTTAACGCTTGTTTGCCGATCGTTTTCTTAAAAAAAAAAAAAAAAAAACAAAACAAAAAAATCCAAACATTTTATAGAAACTTCCCTACCCTGACTAGCAAATCAGAGAAGCCAACGAACGTTGATTCAACAAAAATAAATAATGTTTGTATAAACTTTATCAAACCCGGGACCACCAGTGTCAACTTTGGTAAAATGAATACATGCAAATAAATATAACATTACCAAAAATACTGACACAATAGCTTGGCGAATCATCGGGTTGGTTACTGTTTTATGGCATATCAACAGCTGCGGGTTATTTAATGCCAAATCCTGTCTATATATATATATATATATAAGAGCTTTATGGTTCCTAATAGTTCACTTGGTGAGTTAATGGAGGACCAAATGTTGCAATATTGTTAAATAGTGCTCAACATCAATGATAAAGCATATATATATATATATATATACGAGGGCATACGATAAGTTACAAGACATTTTTCGTATGGGCATTTAAAATTGTCGTCGACTCTTGAACATTCAGTATGGTATTGCTATACATCTTATGAGATGACTGACCAATTTTTAGGATTTCAGGTTCAAATGAACAGCTACAGCACCAATTGGAATACACCTACTAAAACCTGATTGTCACTGCTGGTGAATTTCAAAAATGCAGTCTGGACGTCAGCACACTTTAGAACAACGATATGCTATCAAATTGAGTTTTAAACTTGGAAAAAATGCCACAGAGACGTATAGAATGCTTCAGACTTCTTTTCGACCATCTTACATGAATCAAGAATCAGTTTTTGAGTGGCATAAGAGATTCAAGGAAGGCAGTGAGTCTGTGAGGGATGATGAGAGTTGTGGGAGGAGTAAGGAAGTCAATACACTAGAGTTGATTGTCCAAAGGGTTAGGGTTAGGTTTAGGATTACTATGTTGAGGTTTTAAGGGAGTTCAGGAAGAGATTCTGTCGGAAGAGGCCAGCACTCTTCAAATCGGGTCAGTGGCATTTCCACCAGGATAATGCACCAGTCCACAATTCCATCCTTGTCACAGACTATTTGACCAAGAGTGGCATCAAGATAGTTCCTCACCGTCCCTATAGTCCAGACCTTGCTCTCTGTGACTTTTGGTTATTCCCTAAGCTCAAAGGCTGTCGTTATGAGACAATTGAGGAGACGAAAGAGGCTGTGACGAAAGTCATTGACACGCTCACACAAGAGGACTTGAATGGGGCCTTCCAGAAGTTGCTGGAATGGTACAAGTGTATTACAGCCGGAGGAGATTACTTCGAAGGGGACTAGAGTTTCATGTGTGTACTATCAATAAAAGTGCCCATACGGAAAAAGTTTGGAAAATATCGTATGCACCTCGTATATATATATATATATATATATATATATATATATATATATATATATATTACATGGTACAGTCTGTGACCCTGAGTTTCATGTATTTTGCAATCCTCGGGCATATATATATATATATATATATATATATATATATATATATATTGTCATCCACAGAGAAACTGTTTCTTTGTATCACAACTCTTCAGTGTAGCTGTACACGCAAGATGCTTAAAGCTGGGATGAAACCCGCTTGACTTTACGTTAATCTCGCCGTAAGAGCAGGCATTTTTTACGTTTGTATTTTTTACATATACACTATCGGTTACCGGAGTGCTTAATTCATGAGAAGGGATGAACATATGATTTGTCAGCGAATAGTTGACGAGTAATATTATTTTTATACAAGTGAGAGCTCATTTGCTTGCATGCAATTAAATGGTTACAAGTATTTGCATCTAACATTAATAATTCTATTTAATACTAACCATTTGTTTTCACACAGTTAAATGGTTTCAAGTATTACAATTCAACATTAATAAACCTATTTTTCAAATAACTACAACGAATAATGATCTGAAATGACTGAAATGGTCTATTTGACCCATGGATGGGACTCGCAGGAGTGCTACCAATCCGGGTCAGAGTAGCCCTGGGAGTTATGGCAATAACGGAGTATTCTACATTTTGTAAAGCTCCAGGACTGGAGCCTCATTTATCAGATGAAGTTTATTGTCGTATCTCGGACACACGTTGGGTGGGTGGGGGTTTCTTACTCCTCTGCAGAGATGCCGTTGGCGTATTGTACAGCCCCAACCGACGAGGCAGACGCCATCCAGATTATTTTAATTGAAACACTCGTCTATTATAATCCAGATAAGAAACAAAACAAAACAAAAAAAAAAAAACAACAACAAACAAACAAACAAAAAATAAAACGAAACATAAGCAAAAAACAAACTAAAAAAAATAAACAAAAAACAGTGCAAAAACAAACAAAAACCAAAACAAAAAACAGGAGAGAGACGTTTAAATTTAAATATATCAAATCTCAATATGAATAAATCAAAAGATACCCACCACCTTTCTACACATATCCGAAAACTACGGGACAAACGTTGACTAATCCAACATGTTTATCACTTACCAAATAAAACATTCTGCATATATTACCAGCAATACTTTGCAACTTTTCCACATAGTCACCATCGAGGTTGATGCACTTGTCCGATTACTGCAAATGTTAAGTATTATACAAATAAAACATTGCGCAGATGTTACCAGCACTACTATGAAACCTTTCCACACAGTCACCATCGAGATTGATACACTTGTCCCATTACTGCACATGTTAAGTACTATACAAATAAAACATTAATGATTGATTCTATTTTCGTTAGCATATTTAAAGCAGAAGTAATATTTTTTTCGCAAGCAAGTAATTATATCATTTCCTGTAACTATTAGTTTTGACCATCTATTAATGACAAGCAAGCAAACTCTTTCTAATTATAAGTGAAGATATAATTATTGAATGATGCAAAGTTTTATCTTTTTATATGATTATTGATTGATATCATATGGTTATGAAATATGTATTTACTTGATGTATCCATTGGGAATGGTGCAAGTAACTAAAATATGATCTGACTGATAAATGGTATGTGTACAAAATAGAATCTGTTCGAGAAAATAAGGCCAACAAAATTCTCTGGGACTTGATAAAAATATAAAACAGATCACCCAATCCCGGCCAGAAAAGCAGACTCGAGTTGTATTAAACAATAAGAAACAACTTCGCCATTCCATCAGACCAAAAAGTTAGAATAAAGAAAAGCGAAACATTCGATAAATATCTGGACATTACCAAAGAATTTAGTAGGTCCTATTTACCAACCCCTCCGCTCGGGCAGGATATGACACAAGGTCAATTTTTAAGCGGAGTTTGACAGGTTTGAATTCAGAGTTTTCCTTCTCCTAGACTAGTTGCCTCACCAAGGCTGAAGAACCTAGTCTGTCCTACTATTTACCCATAGCTGGAGGGAGAATAATTGGATTCATACCTTTCCCAAGGGTATTAGTGCTATGTGAAGTGCAATGTCTCGTCCAGTATTTGAACTCGAGTCGCCGTGTCCAATTCCTGCGACGATAACAATTACACCACTGGCACCTCCATTAAAGAGTTTAGTAGGTTGTAGAGTATGAAGGTGACAATAATACCGAGTATAATCAGAACAATCTCCAAGAACCTAGAAAAGAGACTCTTGGAAGAACAAGCAATGCGAGAAAGAATTGAGACTTTTTAGATCAATGCACAATTGAGATCGGCAATAATACTTAGAAAAGTCCTGGAGAGCTGATGAGACTTGCTATCACTTGGAGTTCAGTAAAAACCACGTTACTACGAGTGTGACAATCTCGGCCACACGACCAGACCTAGTGATAGTCAAAAAAAAAAAAAAAGAAAAAAGAAAAAAAAAAAGAGTGAGAACCTTCCGAATAGTGGACTTTGCTTTCCCGGCAAATCACAGAGTAAAATTAAAAGAAAGCGAAAAGAGAGAAAAGTGCCTAAACCTTGCTAGAGAACCGAAAACACTACGGAGCATGAAGGTGATGGTGATACTAATTGAAATTAGTGCTCTTGGAACAATAACCAAAAGACAGGTAAAGGAACGAGAGGATTTTTAAATAAGAGGGCAAGTGGAGACCACCCAAAACAACAGCATTATCAAGATCGGTTAGAATACTGAGAAGAGTCCTGGAGATTTGAGGAGACTTGAAGTCACTCGAATTCCAGTGAAAAACCTTTGGTTAACATTGGTGTGAAAATCTCTCAAAAGTAAAATAATAATAATAATAATAATTTGTTGGCACAGAGTTATATGGTTTCAAGTATTCCCACCCAATACTAATTGGGACGTCTTCTTAGTGTTGTGGCTAAAGTACTGGACTGCGGCCTCGAAGTAAGCGAGTTCGAACTCTAGTCACAGTATTGCATTCACTTTCGGATTAATGCCCTTGATAACAGTATGACCTCCCTTATCCCTCCAGCTATGAATTAGATAATATCACTGCTGTTTTCCGACCAAGTTGGTTTTGGAATTAAATAACCCACGAAGGTTGATATGCCATTAAACAAAGAAACCGAAACCTCATATAGATAATCTTTTAAACAGAAAATACGTACCACTACTGTTCTTCTACAAGTATGGCGTTGGCATTAAATAACCTAAGAAGGTGGATATGTCACTAAACAAAGAAACCAAATTAAACCTTGACTTCCTCTGGACGTCTTCGCTGGGAACATCAACTAGTATCAAATTTTTCTTTCCTTTCTTTTTTTCGTTTTATTAATTGAGCCATACACAGAACTCTAACATATAATAGCACTTCGAGTCAGAGTAGACCAGGTAGTAATAGCAACGAAGAAGTGAATTCACATTTCCTGGAACTCTAGAATAGGAGCCTCACCACCCGATACAGTTTAGAATCATACACAGGTCACAAAAACATTGGTGTTGCGAGCACTACTATGCATCCTCAGTGTAATGATTATCTTCGTAAGAAATCGAATTGACGACACGAGTTCAAATCCTGGACGAGGTTATTTGCGTTTCCTTTTGCGCTAATGCCCATGAGAAAGGCAAGGTTCAATCTGTTCTTTCTCCCGTGGCTATATGTAAATAGTAAGGCGGATTGCGTTCTCTAGCTTAAGTAAGGCAACCTGTCTCGGAAAAATGAAATTCTGAATTCAAACCATCAGTACCCAGCTTAAAAAGTGACCTTGTGTTACATCCCGTGCGTGGAGGAGGGGTTGGGTAAATCCACGGTATGCCATTTTGAGGAGGTGCACTTAACATAACTGTTATCGTCCTAGAAAATGGAATCGACTTATCGAGTTCAAATCCTTGACAAGGTGGTTTACATTTCCCTTTCATGAAAGCCATGAATCATTTTTTTTTCTCCACCCAGCTATGGCTAAATACTAAGGCAGACTGGGTTTTTTAGCCTTGTTACGGAAACCAGTTTGAGAGAAAGAAAAACTCTGGATTCAAATCAAGTTTACTCCGCTTAAAAATTGACTTTGTGTCGCAGCCTGGTCGAAGTGGAAGGGTTAGGCATATACGTATTATGCTATTTTCCCGCGTAATCTCAATCGTGATAGATACGATATGAATACCTACCTCGAGCAACTGGAGCCTGGTGATAATCTGAAGGAGGTATAATCAGGGCCTCGTGATCGATGCAGAAAACATTTCGATCATATCTCTGGAATTTGTCAGGGTGACCACGAACGCACTATACTGGCTCTTTGTTCATGAACATATCCCTATAGGCACGAGTTAAATGCGCTATCTACACCCTCTGCCGAGAGGTAAAACACCCCCACCACAAAAAAAAAAGAAAAAGAAAAAAGGGTGGAGAGCGGGGTATGACACTAAACTAAATTAGACGTTTTTAATCAATATGCCTGAATTCTATTTGAGATGATTTTTGTCAACTTTCTCGTAGAAGTTCCAAAGTATGAGTATTCCAAAATATTAATTTAAAAAATTGCTCTGGTCACCCGACCTTTAAGGGTGCATACCAATTTTTAGTGCTCTTTTAAATGATAAGTAAGTAGTTGTAAAGTTGGCGACCGTAGTCGAGGGGAGACCAGAAAGCTCCCGTTTCAATAGCTATTACACCAAGGGGTAGGAGAGGGCGCTACTCCTTTCCCTGGATTGCTCAACTTTACCCTTGATACATACTTTATATTGCTGAGTGTTAAGCAAGGAGGTATTAAGTACCATTTTAAAAGTCTTTGGTATGATGCGACCTGGGATTGAACCCCGGTTTCCCGGACCATTGGCGAACACTCTACCCACTAAATGAAATGACTGGAATACATTATAGTTATATATTATTCGTAATAGCCTACTTCAAAACGTATATAGGAAAATAATCTTCCAAAGGTCTTGTAGACAAAAAATTAACAAAATTTGATTAAGGATGTTATTCCATACAATGGTTGGTTCTTCTTGTTCTTGTTCTTCTTTGTATTTATGAATGGAGGTGTGTGTATGTCTTGGTATAAGACTGTTTTATTATTATTTATTTTGTTTTCTTGTGTATTTAAACTTTCACTATACTTTTTAACGCTAGTTTGCTGATCGTTTTCTTAAACAAAAAACAAAAAACAAAACATTTTATAGAAATTTCCTACCCTGACTAGCAAATCAGAGAAGCCAACGAACGTTGATTTAACAAAAATAAATAATGTTTGTATAAACTTTATCAAACCCGGGACCACCAGTGTCAATTTTGGTAAAATGAATACATGCAAATAAATATAACATTACCAAAAATACTGACACAATAACTTGGCGAATCATCGAGTTGGTTGCTGTTTTATGGCATATCAACAGCTGCGGGTTATTTAATGCCAAATCCTGTCTCTCTCTCTCTCTCTCTCTCTATATATATATATATATATAAGAGGTTTATGGTTCCTACTAGTTCACTTGATTAGTTAATGGAGGACCAAACGTGGTGAGGCTCCAGTTCTGGATCTCTGGGGAGTGTGGAGTATCCCTCCATTGCCTTTACTCCTTGGTCCACTCTGACTCAAAGTGATAGCAAAAAAAGAAAAAAAAAAAAAGAAATCAAGGACTTTTCAGATGATAATCTGTTACTTTTATGTTGATGGGTTATTTAATGTCAAAGTCAGTCCTTTGCTCGCAGTTATATAGATTCAAGTATATGACGACATTAAACTGTTTGCCAAAAAATAAAAAAAAGAATTGGAAAACCTAACACAAGCAGTGAAAATATACAGTGAGAATATAGGGATGGAATTTGGCATAGAAAAATGTACCTGGCTAATAATGAGAAGCGGGAAACGAGAAATGACGAAAGGGATAGAACAACCAAATCAAGAAAAAATGCTCGGAGAAAAGGAAACCTACAACTACTTGGTAATACTGGAAGCGAACACCATCAAACAAGTGGAGATCAAAGAAAATTTTTAAAAAGAATACCTCTGGAGAACGAGAAAACAACTTGAAACCAAACTATATAGCATTAATCTCATAAAAGAGATAAACACCTGAGTTGTCCCACTCGTAAGACATTCGGGATCATTCCTGAAGTAGACGAGAGAAGGACTTCAACAAATGGACCAGAGAAAAAAAACAAACAAACTAATGACGATTCATAAGGCTTTACATCCCTGATATGATTTAGATGTGTCAAGAAAAGAAGGAGCAAGATAGCGTCTATACGACGACTCGAACATTAAATAAAAAAAAGTGCAAAGAAAGACTAATTACAGCAACCAGAAACAACAAAAATAACACAAGGATCAACAGAATAACAATAACTAGGAAACAAAAATGGGGAGAAAAACAACTGTATGGATATTTCAAGCGACAAACAAGCGAAATCTCACATGGGAAGATTTGGACATGGCTAAGAAAGGGAAACCTTTAGAGAGAAACTGAATCTCTTCTAATAGCAGCATAAAACAACACCATGAGGTCCAACTATGATAAAGCAAAAATAGACACGACGCAAGAAAATAGCAAATGTAGGTTATGTGATGATAGAGACGAAACGATCAATCATATAATAAGCGAATGCATCAAATTAGCGCAAAAAGAGTATAAGACTAGGCACGACTGGGAGGACAAGGTGATCCACTGGGAATTGTGTAAGAAATTGAAATTTGACCATCCGAACAAGTGGTATATGCGCAACCCAGAGTCCATCCTGAAGAATGAGATGCCCAAACTTCTCTACTATTTTGATATACAAACGGATCACCTATTCACGGCCAGACGACCAGACCTAGTGATAGTCAGCAAAAAAGAAAAAAAAAAAAAAAGAGAGAACCTGCCAAATGGTGGACTTTGCCGTCCTGGTGGACCACAGAGTGAAAATAAAAGAAAGCGAAAAGAGAGATAAGTGTCGAGACCTTGCCAGAGAACTAAAAACACTATGGAACATAAAGGTGACAGTGATACCAATTGTAATTGGTGCGCTGGAAACAATCTCCAAAAGATTGGTAACGGGACGAGAAGACTTTGAAATAACAGGGCAAGTGGTGACCGTCCAGTCTTCAGCATTAATAAGATCGACCAGAACATTGAGAAAAGTCCTAGAGACTTGAGGTGACTTGTTGTCACTCAAACTCCAACGCTGGTGTGAAAAACTTTCAAAGGAGTAAAATGATAATAATGATGATATACTGAACATGAAGATACGGTGATACCAACTGTAATTGGTGCATTTGGAAAAATCCCAAAAGGATTGATAAAGGGACTGGAAAACTTGGAAATAAGAAGACAAGTGGAGACCACCAAGACTACAGCATTATTAAGATCGGTGAGAATACTGAGAAGAGTCCTGGAGACTGGAGGTGACTTGCTGTCACTCAAACTCCAGTGAGATACCATCAGCTAACGCTGGTGTGAAAACTCTAATAAGAATTATAATAATAACAACAAGTAACTCTTCTTAATAATTTGTACACATTTATATGGATTTAAGTAATTATATCTTTCCTAATACTTTGCAATTCATTATGTTGTTTCAAGTAATTATTCCGATTTAATGTTAGTGATTATGATTATTGGTTTCCAATGGTTATATAGTTTGAAGTACTCCGATCTAATGCTGATAAGTTTCCAATAGATTTGATGTATTACTAACTTTTTTAGAGTATAAGTCTTGGAGAAGCCCACTCGGTGGCTTCGATAATATTCACTTATGTAACCCGATTTTTTTAGTTGCATATCATTGATACTGATATCGGCTAAGTGCCCCGTCTTTCCGCTCTTTAAGACACTTCAGACACAGGTATTGCTTGATATCATGGGATTGTTACAAAATTGTCATACAATGACCGTACTCTAGCCATCATGTATGTATGTATGTATCCAATCCCTATACCACAGGCAGGACGTGGTACAAGGTCAATTTTTAAGCGGAATAAATTGGTTTGAATCTAGCGTTTTCTTTCTCCAAGACAGGCAGCCAAACTAAGCCCAAAGAACCCAGCCTACTTTACCCATTGCTGAGCAGACGGAACAGATACATTTCTGCCTTTCTCATGAGTATTAGCGTGAAGTGACACGCAAATGCCCTATTCCAGTTTTTGAATTTCGTTTCCAACGACAATAACCGTTACACTAATCCCGTCTCGTGTAGGTATGTATTTACCAACCCCTCCGCACTGGCGGGATGTGACACAAGTTCAATTTTTAAAGCGGTGTTTAACAGGTTTGAACTCAGAGTTTTCCTTCTCCTAGACTGGTTGCCTAACCAAGACTAAAGAACCCAGTCTGCAATACAATTTACTCATAGTTTTCCCAACGGTATTTGTGCTATGTGAAATATGTGTCCATTTCCCATGACCATAACCATTACACCACAGGTATTCGGGAGACCGGGGTTTAATCCCTGGTCGAGTCATACCAAAGACTCAAAAAGGGTGTTTGATACCACCTTGCTTAACACTCAGCATTATAAGGTAATGATCAAAGGTAAGGTGGAGTAATCCAGGGAAAGGTGTAGCGCCCTCCCCTACACCTCGGTGTAGTAGCTATTGAAAGGGGAGCCTTCGGGTCACCCTCTACTTAGGTCGCCATTAACTTACTTACATGGATGCATATATGTATGTATGTATGTACCGTGACTCAGCAAAAACGGTGTATGTTGCAACAAGATTTATATTAGATCAATCCAGTTAAAATGGAGGTGCCCGTGGTGTTATGGTTATCGTCGTAGGAAATGGACACGGCGACACGAGTTCAAATCCAGGACGATACTGATTGCATTTCACATAGCACTAATACCCTTGGGAAAGGTATGAATCCAATTATTCTCCCTCCAGCTATGGGTAAATAGTAGGACAGACTGGGTTCTTCAGCCTTGGTGTGGCAACTAGTCTAGGAGAAAACTCTGAATTCACACCTGGTTTGGTTTCTTTCTTTGGTTAATGGCATATCAACTCTTTTTAGGTTATTTAATGCCAAAGCCATTCTCCTAGAAGAACAGTAGTGGTGCTATTTAACCCATAGCTGGGAGGATAAGGGGGTTCATACCTTTCCCAAGGGTATTTGCCCGAAAATGAATGTAATAGCGCGACTGGAGTACGAACTCGCGTACTACGATTCCGCAGTCCCCCGCTTTAACTATTACACCACGAGGACACCCCAATTCAAACCTGTTAAACTCCGCTTAAAGATTGACCTTGTGTCATATCCTGACCGAGCGGAGGGCTTGGTAAATAAGATCAATACAGTTAAAATGCTCTAACTTATAGAAAAGTGGATGATGATTTTGTAGGTATTCTTGTATTGGAACCATTTTTTTATTATCCGAATTCTTGATACGATAAAGATAAGAAATTCGGGAAACTGACCGGAATAATTAAAACCACAAAATTGATTGTTAAGTAAAAGCTTGTGCTAAGCAACCAGTTTTGGACGCTTTTTTTTCTTTCGAAACGTTAATTGTTCCCAGAAATGTCCTCTTGGTATTCAACACACTTATTTCAGTGAATTTTCAACTGGCCAAAGCATCTTTGAAAGCTCTCTTTTGATTTGATGCAAAATTCGATTACTCCGTGAAACTATCCGTAAAACGTAAACCAACAAATTTTATTGTTTTTTTTAATTTAATAAAAAATTATAGAAAAGATTGTTAAAAACTATTTTAACCATTGTCTCAATACAACCTTACTCCCACTCTCTCTCTTCCTCTCTCTCTCTCTTTCTTTCTCTCTCTCTCTCTCTATATATATATATATATATATATTTATTTGTGGAGGTGCCCGTGGTGTAATTGTTATCGTCGAAGGAATTGGACACGGCGACACAAGTTCAAATCCTGGACTGATTGCATTTCACATAGCACTAATACCCTTGGGAAAGGTATGAATCCAATTATTCTCCCTCCAGTTATGGGTAAATAGTAGGGCAGACTAGGTTCTTCAGCCTTGGTGAGGCAACTAGTCTAGGAGAAGGAAAACTCTGAATTCAAAACTGTTAAACTCTGCTTAAAAATTGACCTTGTGTCATATCCTGCCCGAGCGGAGGGGATGGGTAAATATGATATATATATATATATATATATATATATATACATATTCACCAACTGCTCCGCACGAGCAGCATGTGACACAAGTTTTATTTTTAAGCGGAGTTTTTTTGTCGCTAGAGGGAGAATCGTTGGATTCATACCTTTCTCAAGAATATTAGCGCTACCCGAAATGCAACCAACTTCGTCATGGATTTGGTTCTTCGTGTCCATTTCCAATGATGATAGCCATGAGCGATTGTTCTTTAGAGGATGTGACCTCAGCGTATGAATATCGAATATGTTTATTGTACATCAAATCATTTTAACATTTATAGAAGACAGACATGCTGACAAACTATTCCCCGTTATAAAAGCACATACACACAAACAACACGTATATATATGTATATGTGTGTGTGTGTGTGTGTGTGTGTGTGTGTATATATATATATATATATATATATTCATGTCCAGTAAATTCATCGTACGGAAAATTTATCGCCAGTAAATCAAATTCCGAATCTAATCATTGCTTTTAAGAATTTATCAAAAAGAGCAAAAGGGTTAGGGTTAGGGAAATCCAATATCATGAGAGTAATTAGTCAGATATGATGAATTTACATACGATAAATTTACCGAAGATACTCTCTGACACACACACACAAACACACACACACACACACACACACACACACACACACACATATATATATATATATATATATATATTACCGAAAATAACAACTGCAACACTAGGGGAAAGAAGATTCCGAGTAAAGTATGTTCATGGGGGCTGATTACTACCGATACACCCCTCATTTTGGAACCTGTGCATGTATTGATCTGTATATGTGGTCTTTAACAGTAATCTAGCTATATTACCTGTATTGTTGATACACCCCTTATTTTGGAACCTGTACATGTATTGAGCTGTATATATGATCATTATTGCAATCCAGCTCTATTAACTGGACGTTTCATTGTGAGTAAATTGAATCACATATTCTGGATTCTGCAATTTTATTTGCTGCTATTTCATGTACGAAGGGCTGTTGAAACACGACCAAGATGGGAATGACCTCAAGTCATGAAACGTTCATAATATTGCATATACTGACTCTGAACACTCAGCATATTGTTTTTTTTTTAACTTTCTTTAACACTTCTAAAAAATTTAGAAGAAAAATGAAATTGTAATTTCATTTTTGACAGAACCGAGAACTTTTCAGAACTCCTTATATATATATATATATATATATATATATATATATATATATATATATATAAATTGATGTTAGAAATCTATTCAAGAGAGCAAAGACAGGAAGAAAAACATCCCAACCTACCTTGTGAATATGTCGGCCTACTAAAAGATCTGCTATCTCGGTATTAGTTTACAAAATGTCATTTTTTACAGGTTCTGTAGTTACGTCATTAAACCAACTAACCACTCCCTGTGTGTGAATTTTATGCCTTATTAATAATCAGTTTCTTTATACTAAGAAAGAAAGGAGTACATCGAGTAGATCCAAGGTTAAGGTGCAAGTCTCATACAGTCTCGTTAAATGCTAGTCTCGTAAATTCTTACTTATGAGTGCATCATTGAAGGTTCTATGAATATAGCCAGCTTGTCAAAAAGATGGAGTTCAAACTAATATGAACGAAATTGTGTAGATATATGTGTGTGTGTGAAACTGTGTTCATGTATATATATATATATATATATACACAGTTACTTTTGTTTATATACATATACATTTTTATAATGTGTTTTCGTATATATATATATATATATATATAAGTGTGCATATATATGCTATCCGATAGTTGTGCAGACTACATAGACCTTAAGGTAATGGACTACTCGTGTTAATGATTTGACGTTTTTTCTGGATTGTATTGTGTTCTGCTGTCGTAAAGTTGAGCACTTTTTCTTGCAAATTTTTCGTATTTGCATTTATCTATTTATATTATATTGTGTGCAGGTATATATATATATATATATATATATATATATATATATATATATATATATATATATATATATATATATTGTAGTTTATCTATCAATAAGTAAAGTTGGCGACTTTAGTCGAGGTTGACTCGAAGGCTCCCTTTTCAATAGCTACTACGCCGAGGTGTCGTGGAAGACGCTATTCCATTTCCTGGATTGCTCCACTTTACCCTTAATACTTACCATATAATGCTGAGTGTTAAGTAAGGCGACATCAAGTACCATTTTTGAGTCTTTGGTATGATTCGACCTGGGAGTGAACCCTGGTCTCCCGGATCATTGGCGAACACAGTCAACGGCGCTTCGTCAGTCTTTATATATATATACATATATATATCATTATCAAGTCGTGCCGTCAAAACGAAGTCGCTTCATTCTTTCTCATCATCTGTCCCTATCGGTCATCCCTCCTAGCATGTCATCTAGACTGCATCCGGTGTCCGTACAGATCTGTTTTCTGGTCGGCTATCACTGGCAAGTTTATTTGAAGGAATCCATTGATGAATGTCCTTACTTCTCCAGCAGTGCCCTGCATATCTTGTTCATTTACTTAGATGATTTGAGAGATGAGAGGCAAGTGGCCATACAGCTGCTATTTTCTATGGTGCTGCTCTCTGGATTAATTCAATACAGCGCGTAGCATTCTTGCGTAGTTCCCATCTAGCTTTTTATTTAAGCGTTTCGTTAGAGTTTATGGGTTGCATCCATACAGTGGTACTGACATGGCCACAACTTAGGGAAAAATCCCGTTTTATTTCATCAGAGAGATCAGATTTCCATATGATTGACAACCTGTTGATAGTAGTACACGTTTTTTTCTGTATGTTGATATCGCTTTCAATTGACAAGATATTTGCCGATGAGGTATGTGAGCTGCTCTATTAACTTTAGAGGTTTGTCATTTAAAGTGAACATGGCTCTATCTTGTTTAAAGCAGATGGACTCTGTTTTACCTGCGTTCACGTAGCGACCTATGCTCCTCGCCGCTTGCCCCAGGCTAAACAGCTGGGATTCGGCTTGGGCAGGGGAAGTTGTGAGAAGCGAAATGTCATCTACGAAGTTTACATCTGTCACAGTTTCTGCGGGTTATCGTCTGCTTCTTTGGTTTGGTTTGATTTGGTTTGGTTTCTTTGTTTTTAATGGTATATCAACCTTTGTAAGTCATTTAATGCCAAAGCTATTCTCCTAGAAGAACAGTAGTGTTACTATTTAACCCATAGCTGGGAGGATAAAGGGGTTCATACCTTTCCCAAAGGTATTTGCCCGAAAGTGAACGTAATAGAGCGACTGGAGTACGAACTCGCTTACTACGATTCCGCCGTCCATCGCTTTAACCATTACACCACGAGGATACCCCCGTCTGCTTCTTGTCTTTTTTTTTCAATCGTCATCCATTTTCTTTCATTAGATCTATTGACGTTCATTGTACGTAATCTAGGCAGATTATAAAAAGAAATAGTGTAAATGTATCTCCTTCCAAAATTCCGGCGACAATGTCGAAGAAGTCGATGTCATCATTGCGAACCATTGCTTTCGTGTGTTTGTAAAGCATAATTATAGCGGTAACAGTTTCTTTGGGGAGAGTATATAAAGAAGCTAGACGGCAGTTACACTAGAATATTGCGAGCAATATTGAACAAGTCCTGGCGGCAACACCCCACAAGGCACCAACTATACGGCCACCTGGCTCCCATCACGAAAACTATCCAAGCTAGACGAACCGGACATGCAGGACACTGCTGGAGAAGCAAGGACGAGCTCATAAATGATGTACTTCCATGGACCCCCGCATATGGCCAAGTAAAAGCAGGACGACCAGCTCGAACATACATACAGCAGCTATGTGAGGATACGGGATGTAGCCCTGAAGACCTGCCAGAGGCGACGAATGATAGGGAGAAGTGGCCAGAGTGGATCAGGGATATCTGTGCTAGCGGTACGACATGATGATGATGATATATTTATAGCATTTGCTCTGTCTTTCCTTTGTTTATGGAATCAAATACCGTGGAGAAATCTACGAATAATAGTGTTGCTTCAAGATATTTTGCACGTACCCACTTCGATGATCCAACAAAAATCCGTTCTGATTTTTCCTTTGAATATTCTCGAGTTCAGGTCGGATACAATTGAGAAGCAGGGCGTTAGAAACCTTAGCAGCTATAGCAGTAAGATTTATACCTCTGTAGTTCTTTGTGATTCCGAGGTCACCTTTCTCAGGGAAAGGAGAATGCAACATTTTGTCCATTTTTCTATTGCGTTTGGTTTTTATACAGCGTTGCATAATCGAAGAAATACGTTTAAAAATTTCCTTGTCTTCCTTACTTCGGGAGGCATTTTGTTACGACTTTCAGCTTTTCTGTTTTTAGTTTTTTTCAGTACTGCATCAAGTTCTTTGTCCGTCAACTGTCCAAGTTTGATGTCTAGTTGGCCATTGATATTCATTACTGTGATTTCAGGAAGATTTTCAATCAGACTCTGGAAATGATCTTTCCACTACTGAAGTCTTTATTTTTGGCTGGCAGCTTTTAATTTTGTTCTCGAGGCGCTTTTCTTTCGCTTACTTCATTTACTGTCTGCTATGCTAATCGTATATATATATATATATATATAAGGTAAGTCGGCGACCTTAGTCGAGGGTGACCCGAAGGCTCCCTTTTCAATAGCTATAACACCAAGGTGAAGATGAGGACGCTACTCCTTCCCTGGATTGCTCCACTTTACCCTTGATGCTTACCTTATAATGCTGAGTGTTAAGCTAGGCAGCATCAAGTACCATTTTTTTAGTCTTCGGTATGACTCGACCTAGGATTGAACCCCAGTCTCCCGGACCATTGGCGAACACTCTACTTATTAGACTAATAGTGCTGGTTATATATATATATATATATATATATATATATATATATGAAATTAGATGAATCTAAAACGTCAAATAAAATATAAAACACTAGTAAAATCAGTAAAATGATAACAGTGTTCGATACCCGTAATTTTTATTAATATAATAAAATGGTTGGTTGGTTTATTTGTTTAATGGCATATCAACCTTTACAGGTTATTTAATGCCAAAGCTATTCTCCTAGAAGAACTGTAGTGGTATAATTTTACCCATAGCTGGGAGGATAAGGGGGTTCATACCTTTCCCAAGGGTATTTGCCCGAAAGTGAACATAATAGCGCGACTGGAGTACGAACTCGCGTACTACGATTCTGCAGTCCATCGCTTTAACCATTACACCACCACGACACCCCCTAATATAATAAACGTAGGGAGAAAATACTACAATAATAACTTATAATAAGAAATAAGACTATGTTATAACTATGTGTTTCACGCTCAATAACTTCAGGTGATTTTCTTTCTCTCTCTCTCTCTGTCTCTCTCTCTCTCTCTCTCACACACACACACACACACACACGCCCATATATAAGTTTTAAGGTAAAGTTACATTGAAACCATTGGTTCTCATTTGATAAGCGAAGTTGTGAATCGATGAGCCAGCTCAGTAGTTAAGTGGGTGAGTGATTCGTAACAGCAAATATTGCAAGACGAAGCAAATTTTAGTAAAGAAAGAACTAAATTGTTCTTTGGCGAATGGATACATTGACTTATGCATTGAGGAATGGTGAAAGGATTACTCATTTTGCAATCGTCTGGTATCGAGACTAGTCAGCGTTTTTCAGTGGGTTGATGGGGGGGGGGAATAACTGAAACAAAACCCACCAAAAAAAAAACCAAAACCCAAAACAAAAAGCAAATTAAAAAACAAAAAAAAAAAAAAAAAACAATCGAAAAAAGAAAACCAAAGCAAAAACAAAAACGAAACAAAACGAAAAAAAAAAAAAAAAAAAAAAAAAAACCAACATAAAAAGCTTTAACTAGAAAAAGGGAAAATTTTCTTTTCTTTGAAATTGTATTAAAGAAAAACGAAAAGACCTTTTGATGCTATTTAAAGATGTTTTTTTTTCTTTGCAAGGCGTTATAATTTAACCATCTAAAAATTAACCTGAATATTTTAATGTATGGGCGTTGCTAAAAACGAAGAAATTATACCATTTTATTACTTTTTTTTCTATCAATCTATCTATCTATCTATCTATCTCAGGATGTTCCTATCTATCTATCACAGTCTGTTCATATCTATCTATCTATCTATCTATCATTGCTAATGTAGGCAGTCTATGTAACCGGGCATAGGGTCACAATTCAATGCGAGTCTAGTTTTCTATATACCTGTGTGCATGCATGTTTGATGGCTTGCTAGCTAGCCAAATAGACAAACATATCTATCTATCTATCTATCTATCTATCTATCTAAATAGATCGATACATACATACATACATACATACATACATACATACATACAGGAACACACGCACACACACTCACACATACACACAGACTAAGATAGATATAATTAGATTGGAAAGGATATTAATCGAGGTATATGTTAGCAAACTGAGACCGATCGATCAATCGAAAGGTAAATACATTTAAATCAAACTTACTTAAACATAGTAAAGTTGGTGACCGTAGTCGGGGTGGTGGTGACCCGAAGGCTCTCTTTATAATAGCTACTACACCAAGGTGTAGGGAAGGGCGCAATCCCCTTTCCTGGATTGCCTCACTTACCCTTGATACGTACCTTATAACGCTGAGAGTTAAACAAGGAGGCATCAAGTACCCCTTTTTGAGTTTTTGGTATGACTCGACCTGGTATTGAAACCTCGGTCTCCTGGGCTATTGGCGAACACTCTACCCACTTGAGCAATGGCACATTAACTATTACACCTCATTTAGGAGAAGAGAGTGACAAAGGAAACCTTCCTGCCACACACAATTACTCTGGGAGGAAGATTAGTAAATTTTATGGCATATCAACTATCATAGATTAATTAGGGGGAAGAAAAGTAATAAAACAAAACAAAAAAAAAAAAAACTCCGGAAGTATACAAGCATACATGGACACAAGCACACACGTAGACACACAAACACACAGAATACACTCTTGTAAATAGAAAAAGTAGAAGAGAGAGAGAGAGAGAGAGACAGACAGACAGACAGACAGACAGACAGAGAGGGGAAGAGAGACAGAGAGAGCACCTGCTGAGACGAGAACATGTCAAGGACAATTAATTCGAACTGAAAATTCTCAGACACAAATTTTGGAATTAAAAAAAAGCCACAACAGTCACCACTATATAAATCAAAGAGAACATAACAAGCCATTATCACTTCCTGAAGACAGTGTAAAACACTAGAAACACGTGTTGAAGAAAAATAAACAACTTAAAAATAAATCCTCTTGTGGACCAATTCATTTTAGAATATTTACTTTTCTCTCATTGGACCAACAAAAAAATTAAAGAAGTGGTATTTACCAAAACAGAGATGAACAATGAATGAAATATTCTAACTCTCCTTGACAGTTAACACATTTATTCCATCGTGTTTTCCTTGGGGGTCGAAATTGAAACTCCTCTTTCGATATGATGTGAAGATGTGCAGTCATACTTTTTTAAAAGTCCTCCATGTTCTCGAATCAAGATGAATTTTCAGTTTAGGAAACACGAGAGAGTCACACACAGCAGCTAGGTCAGTTGAGTACGGAAAGTGCTGCTCTTGCACAATCCAATGTTTCTACAAAATGTTTTTGTTCAAAATTATCGAGTGTTTTCTTTTTCTTTCTTTTTTCCCCAAATTGACACTAACTTGTCAAGGGGGTGTCCTCATGGTGTAATGGTTAAAGCGATGGGCTGCGGAATCGTAGTAAGTGAGTTCGTACTCCAGTCGCGCTATTACGTTCACTTTCGGGCAAATACCCTTGGGGAAGGTATGAACCCCCTTATCCTCCCAGCTATGGGTTAAATAGTACCACTACTGTCCTTCTAGGAGAATGGCTTTGGCATTAAATAACCTACAAAGGTTGATATGCCATTAAACAAAGAAACTAAACCAAACTAACTTGTCAAGACAAATCAGTTTAGTCGTTTTGGGATCATCACTTTGCAATATATAACGTACTGACATCACACATACACACGCGTGCACACACACACACACACACATATATATATATATATATACGAAGCTAGGCTGAAAGGTTGAAATGATCTTATGATATATTCATATTTGTTGATGAATTCTAAAACCAATGAGATCCAACCACTGCAACACCGAGTGAAGAAGTTTATGGATCGCAATGGGGTCAGTATTGAAAAATAAGCTTCATTTGGTCACATTCCATGATAGTAATTTGGTCAGCATCTGCTGATAGATTGATACAGGCAGACAGACACGTCTTCCTTTAAATTTTAGATTTTAGAATTAAATATTATTTCAAGTTTTAGTATTGATACTTTGACTACATCACATTATATATATCTGAGGAAAATGGAAATAAATCCGACGGTATGTAAATACAAAAATATGAAAAAACAACAACTAATATACAGAGGATGTATTTATATGATATGCCAATGTTCACGTTAATTATTTTTGTTAAACGATCTTATGGGCCATGTTAGAATGCGATGTTATAATACTTTATCAAAAAATATTTCCAAATAAAGATAGTTTAATAAAACCCGAAACGTTTAAAATTGGCATCTTATATTTAACTAAATACATCCTCTTAATGTTTCTTTTTCATATATATATATATCTATATATAGCATTCTGTTCGTTTTCTTATTTGTTAACAATGAACTCCTAAACTAATGAGCCATCTTGTTGAAACTTGGCAGGGGAACACCTTGGACCTCAAGGAGTGTTTCAAAAGTATTCGGGAAGACCATTTCCTCCTTCTGGAACATTTTAGCTTAAAACTGACCAGGAAGACACACTCAACGCCTCCGCACGTGCAGCATGTGACACAAGGTCGAGTTTTAAACGGAGTTTAACAGGTTTGAATTTAGAATATTTTTTCCTTGACCAGTTGCCATACCATGGTTAAAGAGCCCAGTCTGCCCTATTATTTACTCATAGCAGGAGGGAAAACAGAGGGATTCATACCTTTTACAATGGTATTAGCACTATATTAAATGCAAACAGGGTCGTCCAGGATTTGAATTCTGATCACCGTGTCCATTTTTCATGACGGCAAACATTACATCACGACCTCCTCCATTACGCACGCACACACACACACACACACACACACACACACACACACACACACACACACATATATATATATATATATATATATATATTCTTATCCACATATGTGTGTATGTGTGTATCCTGGGTATGGCACTAAACTGCAGCTGATGAAGAGGCCCCAGTTTTGGAGATTTAATGAGTGTGGAATAGCCCTTCATTGCCGGTACTCCCAAGTCCACTCTGACTCGGATTAGTAGTACCCGTTAGGGTTCCATCTATAGGTCAAATAGATTTGTTTGAAAATTATTAGTATTGGTTTGTTTTCTTTGTTTGCGTGTTATTTACTGGCATATCAACAGGTTATTTAATGACAAATCCATCCTTTTAGAAAGACAGTAGTGGCACTATTTAACCCATAGATGGGAGGATAAGGGGGTTCATACCTTTTTCAAGAGTATTTGTCCGAACCACGGAGTGGGGTGGTGTTCGAACTCGCGTACTACGATTTCGCTCCCCAACGCTTTAACCACCACACTACGGGGACATCCCCTTTCTTTGTTTAATGCCGTTATTTAATGCAAAAGCCACCATTGTAGAAAAAACAATAATGATACTATTTAACCCATTGTTGGTAGGATAAGGGGGTTCATATCTTTCCCAAGTCTATAAGTCCGAAAGTGAACGTAGTAGCACGACTGGAGTTCGAACTCGCTTACTTCGAGTCTGCAATCCAGACCTTTAGCCATAACGCCACGGAGACTCCCCCATTAGCATCGGGTAGGAATATTTAAAGCCATATAATTCTGTGCAAACAAATGAGTACTATTATTAAAGAGGAAAACTTACTTGAAACTATATAACTGAGTATAAATCATTCGTACTAAATAGGTATACTTAAAACTACAAAATAGAAAAAGGCTTACTTGATGAGGGTAAGTAGTAGAGCCAGGTAGCTTGACCATTCCCTGACAAGGTAAGAGACAACGTCTCTCCAGTTCAATGACCAAAGGCTAAAAGGGATCGACAATGGGTTTTTGAAACTGTTATGTAACCCCACAACAGGGTTTCAAACGGACATGCAAACTACCTTAGGGAGATAATTATTTATTATAAGCCTACTTTTTCGTAAATTAAAAGAGTGCTTAATACTGGCCTGAAGAACAGAATAAAGTCTAAAATTATTGAATGCTTTCTTCCCACCTCTGCGACGTCCTAATTACTGCCATATGATTCACATATTTTCATATGATTACAAAAACATATATATATATATATATATATATAATCATCAGATGAGACTAAGAAAGTGAATAATTACTTATTGTATAAGGGAATCTTGATTATATCGGTATACTTATATATCTGGATTAGTAGCAGAGTGTTTCGACGGTTCACACTCGGTCTCCAAAAAACTGCGACTGATTGTCTTTGCAGTATTGGTACCATCATAGAATTACTACTACTCGAGCTGGATGTCGTGGTGGTGTAATGGTTAAAGCGATGGACTGCGGAATCTTAGTAAACGAGTTCGAGCTCCACTCGCGCTATTACGCTCACTTTCAGACGAATACTCTTAGGGAAAGGTACGAACCCCCTACCCCTCCCGGCTATGGGTCAAATAGCATCACTGCTGTTCTTCTTGAAGGATGGCTTTGGCATTAAATAACCCATGAAGGTTGATATGCCATTAAACAAAGAAACCAAACCAAACCTATTACTCGTAACGTCTGACCGTTCTAACGAATGTGTTATTGCGCTTGAGAGGTTACTCTCTTTGGGATAACCTAATTAATGCATTATAAGAAACGGAATGTTGACGCGAAGATAACATATCATTTCTTATAATGCATTAGGTTATCCCAAAGAGAGTAACCTAACATAGAATATTCGGCAGGAAACAGAACAAGTCAACTAATATATATTTAATTGTACACAATACGAGTAGGGAACTAAGTTTCCGTCCCGAGCTATACAAGAGTTACAAGCGATTAAGGAACAAGCAGAAAAGTCAATACAGCAAAATGTCCCTACCCACTAAAAAAAGAAAAAAATCCCTTATTTGTTGAATGACCCTTATAGATAGATAGATCTCCCTTATTTAATGAATGACCCTCGTATATATATATATCATCATCATCATCATATCGTGCTGGCAGCACGGATATCCCTGACCCTCTCTCGCCACTCCTCCCTATCGTTCATCGCCCTAGGCAGGTCTTCAGGACAACAACCTGTATCCTCACATAGCTGCTGAATGTACGTTCGTGCTGGTCGTCCTGCTTTTTTGCGCGGCCGTGTGTGGGGATCCATAAGAGTACATCTCTTATGAGTTCATCTCTGCTTCTCCAGCAATGTCCTGCATGTCTGGTTCGCCTAACTTGAATAGTTTTCGTGATAGGGGGCAGGTGGCCGTACAGTTGGTGTCTTGTGGGGTGTTGAAGACGACTTCATTTCTATCTGGCGCGCAGTTATTAAATAATAAGTGAAATAAGTGTTTTCATGAATTTTTGGGTGATTTGATATTAGAATTTATAATTTATCAACTTGATATTCTATCTGTGAACAGTTACCGTCTAATAGTCACTTTTTTTTCTTGTTGGGTAAAGAGTAAGTAGTTTTTTCTTTCCTTTGTTTTTGTTTTTTTCAATTAGATTTGTGGCAAAACACAACATGTAGGGCGTTAGTTTTACGTCTGTGCCTGTTGCTTTTAGTTCTCTCTAATTACCCGTAAGGATCCTCTTTCCGATCGACATTAAAAGTGAATGGATATTTCGTAATCAACAAGAAGGGTATATCAGTGATTTCGGTAGCAAGGCAGAAAGCAAAGAACATAGAACACAGCTTTGTTCGCAGAATGTATACTAGTAACCATGATTAAGTACATCCAATTCACAGTCACGTAAAAACAAACGAAATCAACAGCAAAATTATATATACAAAGATCATTAATAAAATATAATGAATGTTTTGATAAAAGCAAAATATATATTTTTTAAATTTTCTTCAATAAATATAAATTCTGCATTGTTTGGAATTAGTTTTATACCAAAAATTATTTTATTCTTGCAAAATATATTTCTTTTTAGACCATTCCAAACGGCGGCAAATCAAACAAATGCTTCAGATTTGAATAGAGGTCTGTCATCAAATCTTTTTTGGCTGAGAAGGGCAAACCATGTGAAATTTAAAGAAGAATTTGTTATGTGTACGGTGAAACAAATTTTAGTAAAAGAATGTTAACAAATGGGTCACTCAGAGTCTGAATCGAAAAGACAGCTCATGGTGTAGGAAACGCACTAACTCTTAGGTAAAGAAAAATTTCCGAGCACAGGAGTCAGTAAAGAGGGTCATGCTGGTAGCCTTCTGGGACATGAAAGAACCCTTCACTATTGATTTCCTTGACAAAGATGAAACTGTAATCGGTGCTTCCTATTGCCAACTCCTTTGGTAAAGTTCACTTAATTTATTGAATGACCATTGTGTCTATATATATATATATATACACACTAAACTTACTATCACATTACAATATTTAGTATCAACAATTTTGAATATTCATGTATCAAGTAAACAATAGATTTTGACAATGATATGAGACATCATTTGGAACACCTCTGGTTTCAAGATAGAGTTCTCTAATTTCAAAGACGAAAATCAATCAATGTTCTCCTATTTCTAAATCGAAGTAGCGACAACGAGGGTCACTGACTTGGTACATAGAATACTATCTTCTACTCATTAAATTCTGACTTGTAGTTACATTTTGTTACTTTAGAACTACACTCTTAAGTAATAAGATAAGAGTTGAGTTGACTGATTTTCTCATCAAGAAAGTATTTGTTATATTTTTTTACAAGAAAAAAATAATAGCAAAAAATTGAAATTTGACCACACGAACTAGTAGTATATACAAAACCCAGAATCTGTCCTGGAGAATGAGACGCACAAACTTCTCTGAGATTTTGAGTTACAAACGGATCACCTAATCAGACCAGACGACCAGACCTGGTGATTGTCAACAAAAAAGAGAACCTGCTGAATTATTGACTTTGCCGTCCCGGCGAACCACAAAATGAAAATAAAAGAAAGCAAAAATAGAGTTCCTATAGACCTAAAAAAAACCCCAACAACTATGGAACATTATGAAGGTGAAACCAATTGTTAGTACCCTTGGAACAATCCCCAAAAGGTTGGTGCAGGAACTGGAAGACTTGGAAATAGAAGGAAAAGTGGAGACTATACTACAGCATTATTAAGATTGGCCAGAATGCAGAGAAGCGTCATGTAGACTTGAGGAAACTTGCTCTCACTCAAACTCCAGTGAGAAACCATCAGCTAACGTTGGTGTGAAAATCTCTCAAGTGTAAAATGATAATAATAATGATAATAATAATATCCCACAAAGCTGGATAATAAACTGTCTCAAAATGTAAAAAATATCAGATGAAGTCATAAACTTTATCGAGAAAACCATGAAAACCTGGAGAGAGGTTAACAGCAGATCGGAAAAGCTTTGCTGAAGCGAAGATCTAAAGAGGTATATTCCAAGGAGATGCATTATCATCATTACTATTTATAATAGCGATGGTGCCACTCAACCACATACTCAGAAAATGAACAGCCGGATACAAATTTAGTAAATCGCAGAAAAATATCAGTCACCTAATGTAAGACGAGTGAGAATATACAGTCAGGACATAGGGATGGAATTTGGCATTGACAAATGAGCCATGCTAGTTATGAAAAGCGGCAAACGACACCTGATGGACGGATGGAACTAACAAATCAAGAAAAAATAAGAACGCCGTGAGAAAAGGAAACCTACAAATACTTGGAGATATTGGAAGCTGACATCATCAAGCAAGTGGAGATGAAAGAAAAAATTAAGAAAGATTATCTCAGGAGAATCAGAAAGTTACTCGAGACAAAACTATATAGCAGACAACCTTATCAAATAGATAAATACCAGGGCTGTTCCCTTCGTAAGATATTCGGGACCATTCTTGAAGTGGACCAGTTAAGAACTTGAACAAATAGACCAGAGAACAAGACAATTAATGACCTTGCATAAGACCTTACATTCCAGAAATGACGTTGACAGACTATATGTGTCAAGAAAAGAAGGAGGAAGAGGACTTGCCAGTATTGAAGACAGTGTTGACGCATGAATACAACGACTTGAAGGCTACATAGAAAAGCGTGGAGAAAGACTGATTATAGCCGCCAGAAAAGACACTGACAACACGAAGACTAACAGAATGACAATAACCAGAAAACAAAAATGGGGAAAAAACAATTCTATGGACGTTTTAAGGGACTAATAAGCAACATCTCACACGAGAAAACGCAGGCGCGGCTAGAAAGGGAAAACTTAAGTGAGAAATTGAATCCCTTCAAATAGCAGTTTAAAATAACGCCATAAGAACCAATCATATCAAAGCAAGAATAGATAAGAAGCAACAAAATAGCAGTTGTAGGTTATGTGGTGATAGAGATGAAACAATCAATCACATAATAGACGAATGCAGCAAATTGGCACAGAAAGAGTAAAGACTAAACATGACTGGGTGGGCAAGGTGATTCACTAGGAGTGGTGCAAGAGATTTAAATTTGACCCTCAAAAAGATGGTATATGCACAACTCAGCACCTGTCCTGGAGAATGAGACACACAAACTCCAATGGTATTTTGACATACAAACGGATTACCTAATCTTGGCCAGACGACTAGACCTTATAATAATCACAAAAAAAAGCAAAAAAAACCAAAAAAACTTGCAAAATTGTGGATTTTGCTGTTCCGGTTAACCACAGAATAAGATTGAAAGAAAGCGAAAAGAAGGATAAGTACGTCGGCCTTGCTAACTTAATCTTCTTACTTGAGCCGATGTCATCATCATCCATATACGGTAAAGAAAGGAATAGTCCGAGCAAAAACCATTTGTAGCGATACTAATGCATATCAAGAAGAAATGATTAGTCTGAAACACAACGTCCATCGTAACAACTACCCAGAGAGCAAAACATCGGCTCCAAGAAACCTAGATAGGAGGATAGAGGACAATACCCGAAAACTCACCACGGTATGTCTGTCCTATGTCAAAGGACGAGCCGAAAGGATCCAAAAGATATGTAGTCCATATGACATCTGGATAGTATTCACTAGTGGTTCAACTCTCCGGAGGTATCTCTTCCGGGTCAAGCCACCAACGGAATTCAACATAACCAAGAACTGTGTTTACTCCATCCCTTGCAGTTGTGGTAAAATATACGAAGGTGAGACAGATCGCCCACTAAAAGTAAGGGTAGAAGAACATCGGAAGGCAGTAGTACGAAGTGAGATTGAAAAGTCGGGACCATATATGGAAGCAAAAGGGATCTGTCCTTATAGGCTAAAGTTGAAATAATTGATAGGGCTGAACATTGGAGGATTAGACGCCTTAAGGAATCAGCACATATGTTGGGCTACAATGACCTGCTGAGTAGACCAAGTATAGAGTTGAATACAATATGAGAACCGATAATTAAGAAGGCGCGATGAAAAAAATCTGAATATGAGCACAGGTAAAAAATCATGCATAATAGTAGTAATTCTAGTTAAGTAAGGACATTGTTTATAAGTCCCAAAATTTCACTCTTAGTTGTCCAGCAGGACACATGGCGTAATGGTTATAGGCATTAGTTCCCTAGACTTCTTACGAGACAGCCAACTGGAGGTTGCAGGTTCAATCCTGACAGCAGGCGATTAACAATACAGGAATACTTAACACTTTTACCCGGTTATAGCTAACGGAATCAGAACAGGTGACCCCCGTGGATTAAATAAAGGAGGTAGCACCTATTAGGGTCCAATCATGGTTTAAATAGATCTGTTTGAAAATTATTCGTATTTGAAACGCCCGCTTACAAAAATAATTTTAAGAAACAAAAACTGTAAATTTGAACGTGCAACGAACCCGATTCCTTAACCTCAAGGCATAAAATAAACCTACACGGGTTGAAATGTCGTTATAATCAATCAATCAAAAGCTGATTTTCTCTCTTTAGAATAGTTATAAATTATGATTTTTACTCTGCCGTTGCTTAGTTTATAAAATCCACAATCTCACAAATCATTAGATTACTGTTTGTAAATTTTAACTGATAAAGGTTTTTTCCTCCCTTTTTTAAAGCTTAGTAAAGACAGATCAGCAGGAAACTGAAAGACTATTTCGTACATTCGAATTATATTAAGTTTGGTACGAGGCTATATTTATTGATTACCAATCAAATACATTGGGTACAAGCTCTCAGTAATTCTGAGCGATGTCATGGGCTCATTCTTCCGGAGTTTCCGTCTGTTAGAGTAACCTTAAGAGATTAAGTGAAAAGTTGTTTTATTTGTGGATCCAAAATCAAAGTATAAAAGTTGTCTAAATTTCTGAGACGAAGCTTGATTATTTTTATCATTAAGGGTTTTCAGACTATTGTCTTCTTCTTTATTGTTATTTCCTCAATGTTTCCCCGTGGATTCAATAAAGGACGTAGTTCGGAGTTCTGTGAAGTTTCCCGAGTTCGACAAACACCTGAAGAAGGCCGGAAGACATATCGGCCGAAACTTTGAGGAAATAACAATAAAGATGAAGACAATAGACCGAAAACCCTTAATGACAAAAATCTTCAAGCTTCGTCTCAGAAATTTAGACAACTATTTCCAACACTGTTTTTCACTGAAGTCTAAATGATAGCTAATCTACTCAGATTTCCAGAGATCTTCTAAGAAGTCTAGCTTATTATCAATGTTTTACTCCTTTCGATTATTTTTTTACACCAGTTTTAACTGGTAGTTTTTCACTGAAGTTTGAGTTGTAGCAAGTCTCCTAAAGTTTTCAGGATTCTTCAGAGTATTCTTTCAGATTATAACATTGCTGTGGTCTGGATGCTCAAGATTTTTCCTCTGACCTCTTGTTCCTCCAGTGTCTTTTCCTGGGACTAGACGCTATTTGGAGACCGTTCCAAAAGCACCACCAACAACTGATATTACTGTCACATTCTTCTTCTTCTTCTTCTTCTTTTTCTTCTTCTTCTTTAATACTTTGAGGTTTTTCCACACCAGCGTTAGCTGATGGTTTCTCATTGGAGTTTAAGTGATAGCAAGTCTCCTCAAGTTTTCAGGACTCTTCTCAGTATTCTGGCCGATCTTAATAACTCTGTAGTCTGGATGGTCTCTACTTGTCCTCTTATTCCTAATTCCTCCAGTCCCTGTACTAATCCTTTGAGGATTGTTCCAAGTGCACCAATTGGTATCACTGGTATCACCGTCATCTTCATGTCCCAATTTTTTTTTTAGTTCTTTAACAATGTCAAGGTACTTATCTCTCTCTTCGCTTTTATTATTATTATTATTATTGTATTTACACAAGTCCTCCGTCACGGGCAGGATGCGACACGGGGCCAGTTTTTAAGCAAATTCCAGCAGATTTGAATTTTTCTTTCTCCTAGACCGCTCACCTTATCCAGGCTAAAGAGCCAAATGTGTCCCACGAAAGTACGGAAGAAGAAATGAATTCATAGCGTTCCTAAGAACATTATCACAAAGTGAAATGCAAACATCTTCGTTGAGGATTTGATGTTTTACGACCGCATTCCAACATCTTTAGAGTTTTCTCCCTTTTGTTTTATTTTTGATTCAACTTTGGATATTTTCGACCAGATTGATGATTATTTTCATTTAGAATTGTATCTCTCCCTCCGACCATCAAGAAAATTGCTAAGCTAGCTTTATTTCACGCTTCATGACTGCCTTGTGATGTTCTGATGTATGTGTGAAATAGCCTGCTGAACTCGTTGTTATTCATCGGTTTGATTTGTATATACAACATGCGACTGCTTCCGGTTTTCAGACCGGGTGTCAAGACTTCCGGTCTCCGAACTGGGAGTTGGATTCGACCCAACCACCTAGCATTCGTGCCGGGTGGCAAACAATAACAAGGATACTATTTGCCAATGTCTCCTACCAGACAAGGTTTGACACAAGGTCAAAAAGCCCGAAGGCCGATTAAAGTAGGGATAAAAGGGAGGGGAAGGTCGGGAAAGAGCCGAGGCTCGACCCCTGCTGAGCCTGCTGAACTCGTTGTTATTCACCGGTTTGATTTGTATATACAACATGCAACTGATTCCGGTCTCCAGACCGGGTGTCAAGACTTCCGGTCTCCGAACTGGGAGTTGGATTCGACCCAACCACCTAGCATTCGTGCCGGGTGGCAAACAATGACAAGGATAGATTGACATTTCAGTAGACATTCGAGTCTAGTGAATCTATGACCAGCAAGGTAACCTGGTTTCAAGCCGGGAGACTTTGCGGTGATTAGCATAGCTCACATTGAAACAAGTGAAACTATGACCAACATACGAGTCTCGGCTCGTGACTGACCTACCCCTCCCCTAAATCCTAACTATAAAAAGAAAACCTCGTGTCAAATCCTGTCTGCTGGGAGGCACGGATAAATATCAACTCGTAGGCAAACTATAGTCAGTGGTGCTTTCTAAATGACACGCCAAATTTCAAATCTTTTGTTTTAGAAACAAGAAAAGTTCATAACTTCTTTCTGAGGAAATATTTTTTCTTAATTTCTCTCTTTTTTCTCTTGTTTTAAAATAATTAAATGAATTAATTAGAAATCAATCTTACTACTTTTATGTAAAGTTTTAATGATGTATTTTTATATTAACGTCACCTTTTAATTCAAAAGTGACAAAGAAAGTTATTTAATTGTCAGATTGATTATAATATGTAGCGGCAATTTAAAGAAAATTGTTGTAATAAAATTTTGATTCACGGATTATGAAAATATTCAATTTTTGATTCGATACTCGAATCATGTTCATATTAAATACATTGATTTTTCACGTATTCATTTTTAACCTGTGGTGTGTCCTCATGGTGTAATGGTTAAGCGATGGACTGCGGAATCGAAGTACGTGAGTTCGTACTCCAGTCGCACTATTACGTTCACTTTCGGGCAAATACCCTTGGGAAAGGTATGAACCCCCCTATCTTCCTAGCTATGGGTTAAATAGTACCACCATTGTTCTTCTAGGAAAATAGCTTTGGCATTAAATAACCTACAAAGGTTGATATGCCATTAAACAAAGAAACCAAACCTTTTAACCTTTAATTATCAGGTCAGCAGTAGCGTTTTTATCAGATGAATATCAGTGATAATAATATTCTAAGATTTCAATTTTTAATAGAAAATATCTTTTTACCGAAGATAAAAACAAATCAATTTTTTCCTATTTCTAAAGCAGTTGCTTATATAAAAAATATTTCAAATAAAAGAATGACTGACCACGAATGGCAAATTAACAGCAATTTTGGCGCTTTCAGAATGGAGAAGGGAGAAGTGGACCAAGACAATCAGAGACCATGAGCTCCCCACCATTTCCGTCGACAACTACTTCAAAACTTTTGTGCGCCCTCGGAAGCCGGCTAAGGAAGCAGTAAAAAAATAACCAACAGAAAAGTATTTGTCACTCGCTCGGTTAAACCGTTAAAAAGTAATTAAATTGGCGAGGAGCTATCCGAAAAATTCAACTAAAAGTCTACGAAACAGAAAATTCACTTACATTTAATTGAACAAAAAAAAAAACAAGAATTCGACTAAAAGTCAACTTAATAGAAAACTCAATTAAAATTAAACGAAAGCTAAAAAATTAACTAAAAACTCGACGAAACCATAAAACAACTAAAATTCAAAGAACATTGTTTACTGGACACTCTCTCTCTGATAATTCCCGCAAATCATAACAAATTTGCAACATTTTCTATCTTTTCTTTTGTTTTCTTTCTATTATATAAAATTAGTTTTCTTAAACTTTGTCGTCTGTATTTTCTTTTTGAATCAGAATCAGAACTAGAAAATTGCAGAACATACTATTTGAACTTATCCACTAAACCCCCCCCCCCAAATATTTTACCAATATATTGAAGAATTTGTTTGTTTACCCATATATTGCAGAATTTTTATCGCTACTTCCCTTTACTTACGAATATGGTATTCTATAGTAAAATAGTTAAGGTACCTTTATTGAATTTCTTTAGTTGTGCAATCCACCTGACGATGAGCTATATTTCTTCATGCGGCTCACTCCTCGAACAACTGGTATATACAAATAATTAAATTCTAACGGTGAAACTAAATATTTCTGCGTCTAATATAAAATTCCTTTTATTTTTGACAACTAGAATAGACTATTTTTATTGATAGGTGATATAGAAACAGAATCTTTAAATTTGTTTTTGAAACAAACCTTATTAGAAAAAATATTTCAATAAAACCAATCAGTTCAAATCTAATGAAATAAACTTAATTATTCCGTTTGTAAAATGATTTAATGAAAAAATAAATATTAGCTTTTGAATACATTACGCAGGAAATGTTGTACCGTAAATTATCTGTGTATAACACTCACTGATGTATAACACTCACTGATGTATATCACTCACTGATGTATAACACTCACTGATGTATAACACACACTGATGTATAATATACATGCATACTTAACTTAGCACTACGAAAAAAAAAAAAAACAGGGAAAAAAAAAGCAAAACAAACAAACTAAACAAATTCTCGTGTATTATACGCATTGGCTTTTAGAAACGGTATCAACTGAATTTAGCATTTATTAATTTCATATCGGTTTGTACTGGTTAAAAAAAAGAATTTGTGTAGTTTTCATAACGTTTTGAAGTAAGATTTATGTTGTATTGAGAACAAACGAACAGGCATGTTCACACAAAAATACAAGAAGCTTGCGTTGAAAATAAGAACATATTAGAAGAAACAAAATTATAAGCAAACACACATTCCAGTGAATATTTCGCTATAACAGCGTAAAACACAAAACAAACACACGACCCAGTGAATATTTCGCTGTAATGGCGTAAAACACAAAACAAACACACCACCCAGTGAATATTTCGCTGTAATGGCGTAAAACACAAAACAAACACACCACCCAGTGAATATTTCGCTGTAATGGCGTAAAACACAAAACAAACACACCACCCAGTGAATATTTCGCTGTAATGGCGTAAAACACAAAACAAACACACCACCCAGTGAATATTTCGCTGTAATGGCGTAAAACACAAAACAAACATACGACCCAGTGAATATATCGCTGTAATGGCGTAAAACACAAAACAAACACACCACCCAGTGAATATTTCGCTGTAATGGTGTAAAACACAAAACAAACACACGACCCAGTGAATATTTCGCTGTAATGGCGTAAAACACAAAACAAACACACCACCCAGTGAATATTTCGCTGTAATGGCGTAAAACACAAAACAAACACACCACCCAGTGAATATATCGCTGTAATGGCGTAAAACACAAAACAAACATACGACCCAGTGAATATATCGCTGTAATGGCGTAAAACACAAAACAAACACACCACCCAGTGAATATTTCGCTGTAATGGCGTAAAACACAAAACAAACACACCACCCAGTGAATATATCGCTGTAATGGCGTAAAACACAAAACAAACATACGACCCAGTGAATATATCGCTGTAATGGCGTAAAACACAAAACAAACACACCACCCAGTGAATATTTCGCTGTAATGGCGTAAAACACAAAACAAACACACCACCCAGTGAATATATCGCTGTAATGGCGTAAAACACAAAACAAACATACGACCCAGTGAATATATCGCTGTAATGGCGTAAAACACAAAACAAACACACCACCCAGTGAATATTTCGCTGTAATGGCGTAAAACACAAAACAAACACACCACCCAGTGAATATTTCGCTGTAATGGCGTAAAACACAAAACAAACACACGACCCAGTGAATATATCGCTGTAATGGCGTAAAACACAAAACAAACACACGACCCAGTGAATATTTCGCTGTAATGGCGTAAAACACAAAACAAACACACCACCCAGTGAATATTTCGCTGTAATGGCGTAAAACACAAAACAAACACACGACCCAGTGAATATATCGCTGTAATGGCGTAAAACACAAAACAAACACACGACCCAGTGAATATTTCGCTGTAATGGCGTAAAACACAAAACAAACACACCACCCAGTGAATATATCGCTGTAATGGCGTAAAACACAAAACAAACACACCACCCAGTGAATATTTCGCTGTAATGGCGTAAAACACAAAACAAACACACCACCCAGTGAATATTTCGCTATAACAGCGTAAAACACAAAACAAACACACGACCCAGTGAATATTTCGCTGTAATGGCGTAAAACACAAAACAAACACACCACCCAGTGAATATTTCGCTGTAATGGCGTAAAACACAAAACAAACACACGACCCAGTGAATATTTCGCTGTAATGGCGTAAAACACAAAACAAACACACGACCCAGTGAATATTTCGCTGTAATGGCGTAAAACACAAAACAAACACACCACCCAGTGAATATTTCGCTGTAATGGCGTAAAACACAAAACAAACACACCACCCAGTGAATATTTCGCTGTAATGGCGTAAAACACAAAACAAACACACGACCCAGTGAATATATCGCTGTAATGGCGTAAAACACAAAACAAACACACGACCCAGTGAATATTTCGCTGTAATGGCGTAAAACACAAAACAAACACACCACCCAGTGAATATTTCGCTGTAATGGCGTAAAACACAAAACAAACACACCACCCAGTGAATATTTCGCTGTAATGGCGTAAAACACAAAACAAACACACCACCCAGTGAATATTTCGCTGTAATGGCGTAAAACACAAAACAAACACACGACCCAGTGAATATTTCGCTGTAATGGCGTAAAACACAAAACAAACACACGACCCAGTGAATATTTCGCTGTAATGGCGTAAAACACAAAACAAACACACCACCCAGTGAATATTTCGCTGTAATGGCGTAAAACACAAAACAAACACACCACCCAGTGAATATTTCGCTGTAATGGCGTAAAACACAAAACAAACACACGACCCAGTGAATATATCGCTGTAATGGCGTAAAACACAAAACAAACACACGACCCAGTGAATATTTCGCTGTAATGGCGTAAAACACAAAACAAACACACCACCCAGTGAATATTTCGCTGTAATGGCGTAAAACACAAAACAAACACACGACCCAGTGAATATTTCGCTGTAATGGCGTAAAACACAAAACAAACACACGACCCAGTGAATATTTCGCTGTAATGGCGTAAAACACAAAACAAACACACCACCCAGTGAATATTTCGCTGTAATGGCGTAAAACACAAAACAAACACACCACCCAGTGAATATTTCGCTGTAATGGCGTAAAACACAAAACAAACACACGACCCAGTGAATATATCGCTGTAATGGCGTAAAACACAAAACAAACACACTACCCAGTGAATATTTCGCTGTAATGGCGTAAAACACAAAACAAACACACCACCCAGTGAATATTTCGCTGTAATGGCGTAAAACACAAAACAAACACACCACCCAGTGAATATTTCGCTGTAATGGCGTAAAACACAAAACAAACACACCACCCAGTGAATATTTCGCTGTAATGGCGTAAAACACAAAACAAACACACGACCCAGTGAATATTTCGCTGTAATGGCGTAAAACACAAAACAAACACACGACCCAGTGAATATTTCGCTGTAATGGCGTAAAACACAAAACAAACACACCACCCAGTGAATATTTCGCTGTAATGGCGTAAAACACAAAACAAACACACCACCCAGTGAATATTTCGCTGTAATGGCGTAAAACACAAAACAAACACACGACCCAGTGAATATATCGCTGTAATGGCGTAAAACACAAAACAAACACACGACCCAGTGAATATTTCGCTGTAATGGCGTAAAACACAAAACAAACACACCACCCAGTGAATATTTCGCTGTAATGGCGTAAAACACAAAACAAACACACCACCCAGTGAATATATCGCTGTAATGGCGTAAAACACAAAACAAACATACGACCCAGTGAATATATCGCTGTAATGGCGTAAAACACAAAACAAACACACCACCCAGTGAATATTTCGCTGTAATGGCGTAAAACACAAAACAAACACACGACCCAGTGAATATATCGCTGTAATGGCGTAAAACACAAAACAAACACACCACCCAGTGAATATTTCGCTGTAATGGCGTAAAACACAAAACAAACATACGACTCAGTGAATATATCGCTGTAATGGCGTAAAACACAAAACAAACACACGACCCAGTGAATATATCGCTGTAATGGCGTAAAACACAAAACAAACACACCACCCAGTGAATATATCGCTGTAATGGCGTAAAACACAAAACAAACACACCACCCAGTGAATATTTCGCTATAACAGCGTAAAACACAAAACAAACACACGACCCAGTGAATATTTCGCTGTAATGGCGTAAAACACAAAACAAACACACCACCCAGTGAATATTTCGCTGTAATGGCGTAAAACACAAAACAAACACACCACCCAGTGAATATTTCGCTGTAATGGCGTAAAACACAAAACAAACATACGACCCAGTGAATATATCGCTGTAATGGCGTAAAACACAAAACAAACACACCACCCAGTGAATATTTCGCTGTAATGGCGTAAAACACAAAACAAACACACCACCCAGTGAATATTTCGCTGTAATGGCGTAAAACACAAAACAAACACACCACCCAGTGAATATATCGCTGTAATGGTGTAAAACACAAAACAAACACACCACCCAGTGAATATTTCGCTGTAATGGCGTAAAACACAAAACAAACACACCACCCAGTGAATATTTCGCTGTAATGGTGTAAAACACAAAACAAACACACCACCCAGTGAATATTTCGCTGTAATGGCGTAAAACACAAAACAAACACACCACCCAGTGAATATTTCGCTGTAATGGTGTAAAACACAAAACAAACACACCACCCAGTGAATATTTCGCTGTAATGGCGTAAAACACAAAACAAACACACCACCCAGTGAATATTTCGCTGTAATGGCGTAAAACACAAAACAAACACACCACCCAGTGAATATTTCGCTGTAATGGTGTAAAACACAAAACAAACACACCACCCAGTGAATATTTCGCTGTAATGGCGTAAAACACAAAGCAAACACACGACCCAGCGAATATTTCGCTGTAATGGTGTAAAACACAAAACAAACACACCACCCAGTGAATATTTCGCTGTAATGGCGTAAAACACAAAACAAACACACCACCCAGTGAATATATCGCTGTAATGGCGTAAAACACAAAACAAACACACCACCCAGTGAATATTTCGCTGTAATGGTGTAAAACACAAAACAAACACACCACCCAGTGAATATTTCGCTGTAATGGCGTAAAACACAAAACAAACACACCACCCAGTGAATATTTCGCTGTAATGGCGTAAAACACAAAGCAAACACACGACCCAGTGAATATTTCGCTGTAATGGTGTAAAACACAAAACAAACACACCACCCAGTGAATATTTCGCTGTAATGGCGTAAAACACAAAACAAACACACCACCCAGTGAATATTTCGCTGTAATGGCGTAAAACACAAAACAAACACACCACCCAGTGAATATTTCGCTGTAATGGCGTAAAACACAAAACAAACACACCACCCAGTGAATATATCGCTGTAATGGTGTAAAACACAAAACAAACACACCACCCAGTGAATATTTCGCTGTAATGGCGTAAAACACAAAACAAACACACCACCCAGTGAATATATCGCTGTAATGGTGTAAAACACAAAACAAACACACCACCCAGTGAATATTTCGCTGTAATGGCGTAAAACACAAAACAAACACACCACCCAGTGAATATTTCGCTGTAATGGTGTAAAACACAAAACAAACACACCACCCAGTGAATATTTCGCTGTAATGGCGTAAAACACAAAACAAACACACCACCCAGTGAATATTTCGCTGTAATGGCGTAAAACACAAAACAAACACACCACCCAGTGAATATTTCGCTGTAATGGTGTAAAACACAAAACAAACACACCACCCAGTGAATATTTCGCTGTAATGGCGTAAAACACAAAGCAAACACACGACCCAGTGAATATTTCGCTGTAATGGTGTAAAACACAAAACAAACACACCACCCAGTGAATATTTCGCTGTAATGGCGTAAAACACAAAACAAACACACCACCCAGTGAATATATCGCTGTAATGGCGTAAAACACAAAACAAACACACCACCCAGTGAATATTTCGCTGTAATGGTGTAAAACACAAAACAAACACACCACCCAGTGAATATTTCGCTGTAATGGCGTAAAACACAAAACAAACACACCACCCAGTGAATATTTCGCTGTAATGGCGTAAAACACAAAACAAACACACCACCCAGTGAATATATCGCTGTAATGGTGTAAAACACAAAACAAACACACCACCCAGTGAATATTTCGCTGTAATGGCGTAAAACACAAAACAAACACACCACCCAGTGAATATTTCGCTGTAATGGTGTAAAACACAAAACAAACACACCACCCAGTGAATATTTCGCTGTAATGGCGTAAAACACAAAACAAACACACGACCCAGTGAATATTTCGCTGTAATGGCGTAAAACACAAAACAAACACACCACCCAGTGAATATTTCGCTGTAATGGTGTAAAACACAAAACAAACACACCACCCAGTGAATATATCGCTGTAATGGCGTAAAACACAAAACAAACACACCACCCAGTGAATATTTCGCTGTAATGGCGTAAAACACAAAACAAACACACCACCCAGTGAATATATCGCTGTAATGGCGTAAAACACAAAACAAACACACCACCCAGTGAATATTTCGCTGTAATGGTGTAAAACACAAAACAAACACACGACCCAGTGAATATATCGCTGTAATGGCGTAAAACACAAAACAAACACACCACCCAGTGAATATTTCGCTGTAATGGTGTAAAACACAAAACAAACACACCACCCAGTGAATATATCGCTGTAATGGTGTAAAACACAAAACAAACACACGACCCAGTGAATATATCGCTGTAATGGCGTAAAACACAAAACAAACACACCACCCAGTGAATATTTCGCTGTAATGGTGTAAAACACAAAACAAACACACGACCCAGTGAATATATCGCTGTAATGGCGTAAAACACAAAACAAACACACCACCCAGTGAATATTTCGCTGTAATGGTGTAAAACACAAAACAAACACACCACCCAGTGAATATATCGCTGTAATGGCGTAAAACACAAAACAAACACACCACCCAGTGAATATTTCGCTGTAATGGCGTAAAACACAAAACAAACACACCACCCAGTGAATATATCGCTGTAATGGCGTAAAACACAAAACAAACACACCACCCAGTGAATATTTCGCTGTAATGGTGTAAAACACAAAACAAACACACGACCCAGTGAATATATCGCTGTAATGGCGTAAAACACAAAACAAACACACCACCCAGTGAATATTTCGCTGTAATGGCGTAAAACACAAAACAAACATACGACCCAGTGAATATATCGCTGTAATGGCGTAAAACACAAAACAAACACACGACCCAGTGAATATTTCGCTGTAATGGCGTAAAACACAAAACAAACATACGACCCAGTGAATATATCGCTGTAATGGCGTAAAACACAAAACAAACACACCACCCAGTGAATATTTCGCTGTAATGGCGTAAAACACAAAACAAACATACGACCCAGTGAATATATCGCTGTAATGGCGTAAAACACAAAACAAACACACGACCCAGTGAATATATCGCTGTAATGGCGTAAAACACAAAACAAACACACCACCCAGTGAATATTTCGCTGTAATGGTGTAAAACACAAAACAAACACACGACCCAGTGAATATATCGCTGTAATGGCGTAAAACACAAAACAAACACACCACCCAGTGAATATTTCGCTGTAATGGCGTAAAACACAAAACAAACATACGACCCAGTGAATATATCGCTGTAATGGCGTAAAACACAAAACAAACACACCACCCAGTGAATATTTCGCTGTAATGGCGTAAAACACAAAACAAACATACGACCCAGTGAATATATCGCTGTAATGGCGTAAAACACAAAACAAACACACGACCCAGTGAATATATCGCTGTAATGGCGTAAAACACAAAACAAACACACCACCCAGTGAATATTTCGCTGTAATGGCGTAAAACACAAAACAAACACACCACCCAGTGAATATATCGCTGTAATGGCGTAAAACACAAAACAAACACACCACCCAGTGAATATTTCGCTGTAATGGTGTAAAACACAAAACAAACACACCACCCAGTGAATATTTCGCTGTAATGGTGTAAAACACAAAACAAACACACCACCCAGTGAATATTTCGCTGTAATGGCGTAAAACACAAAACAAACACACGACCCAGTGAATATATCGCTGTAATGGCGTAAAACACAAAACAAACACACCACCCAGTGAATATATCGCTGTAATGGCGTAAAATACTAAACAAACACATATCCCATGAGATATTTCTCTATAACGGCGTAAAATACGTTAGTTTCAACTATAGATGTAACTTACGGAATTTAAGAATAATTACTTTGATCCCATACATCGAGAGAAAAGAAAAAGAATAGAAATTTGAAAAAAATTTTTTGATTTTAAAAAGTAGTAAATCTTCGGATTGTTAATAAGTGTTGTAGATATTTATAGACTGTCACTGCATTCCACTATATGCGTCTGTGTGTGTGTGTGTGTGTGTGTGTGTGTAAGTAAATAATGGAAGTAAATCTGACAAGATAGAGAAAATTGATAAATAAGGTAATCCAAGAGGAAGAATTTAATGTGAAAGGAAGTCAGTCAACGTTCTAACGTTTCGGTTCAAATGAACTATCATCAGGACTAGGAAGGATGATATCTACTGATGTCAAATCACCGATAGATGTTTAATAAAATACAAAAAATAAGGAGGAAATACTATATATACAAAATATTCCTAAACAGTCATGTGACATATTTCAAACACGATGGGGATTAATTAATTAAACGGTTACCCCTTTCTCTGTTTATATAAAATAATAAAATAAAACCAGATAAATAACACAAAAGGAAATAAATACAAAAACTAACAATCACCCTAGAGGTTTCTGAGAGGAGAACAAGCTGAGCATGCTTTAAAAAGAAAGAGGCTTCCTGGTGCCAAAAAAAAAAAAAAAAACGTCGGAGAGAAAGAATTCAGACCTCGGCTAGGAAGTCTTCCCCTTTCAAGACTTTCTTGCGAACTTCCATGATAATAAAGTTGAGTCTTAACTGCTTTACTCGTCTCTTTGTCTCTCCTCCCTTCCTTTATTCCATTTCAGCTAACGTGACCAGCAAAAGAAAACAAGTATTAGGGATTGAAAGAAGAAATAACTAACCACAAACCATTAACACCCTTAAACCCCACCCAACCCCATATATATATATATGTTCAAATACAATAAAACATAAGGTCTTCGGATGATGATTTTATTCATAGATGAATTATTTACCAACGTCAAATGTCATTTTTCTTTTAAACATTAGACCTTAATCAGGGTGTTTGAATATGTAATGTATCTCCTGAATTTATTTAAATTCATTTTTCATATTTGTTAAAAGAAACGAAAAAATGAAAAAGTTCCAACCTTACAAACTGATCATCTAATCTCGGTTAGACGACAAGATTTAATGATAGTCAATAAAAAAAAAAGAAGACAAAAAAAAAAAAAGCCTGCCGAATTGTGAACTTTGCCGTTTCGGCCTACCACATAGTAAAATTGAAAGAAAGTGAAAAGAGAAATAAGTACCTAAACCTTGCTTGGGAACTGAAAAAACTACGGAACATGAAAGTGACACTGATACCAATTGTAATCGGTAAAATCACAAAACGATTGGTAAAGGGACTGACGGATTTGGAAATAAGAACACGAGTGAAGACCATCCAAGCTACAGCATTATTAAGATCGGCCAGAATACTGGGAAGAGTCCTGGAGACGTGAAGAAACTTGCTGTCACTCAAACCCCAGTGGAAGACCATCAGCTAACGCTGGAGTAAAATAATAATAATAATAATAATAATAATAATAATAATAATCAATGGTCCCAAAGGTTTTAAAAAGACTGGAGGAATTGGAAATCAGAGGAAGAATGGAAATCATCCAGACCACACCATTAATATAACTTAGAATATTCAGAAGAGTCTTGGAGATCTGAGGAAACTTGCAGTCACTCAGACTCCAGTGAAAGACCACCAATAAAAACTAATGTGTAAAACTTACAAGGAGTAATATATACGTATATATAGTCATCCACAGACAGACTGTTTCGTTGTATCACAACCCATCAATTTGGCTAGACACGCAGGACGCTTCAAGCCGGGATTGAAACCCGCCTAACTTTACGTTAGACATAGTAGTATCATACCGCTCTGCTAACAAGCGAACCACGTCAGCTCGAGAATTATAAGGCATTATGTAGTAGCTTTCGCTTGTTTACATTTTGCCTTACCGAATACCAGAGTGCTCAATTCATATGAAGAGCTTTGCATTACGCGAGTGGCAGCCTGGTGCTACAACTAAGGCAAGTTAAATAGATAAGTCCGCATTCAGTCTGTTACAAGAATTAGTTTTTCGTGTTGGGCAATAGAAAACTCTGCTTATTTGGGAAGGAAAGAATTACTGTAACACGCTTTTCTGGGGACTCTTGATATTCTCTTGATAAGTATTGCATTCCAGAAATTTAAAAGTTCCAGTTTTTTTACATGCGACTTATATTCTGGTATCTGAACTGAGGTCGACTTTTCACATTCCACTGCTGCATTTAAATTCACCAGTATTACACAATAAAAACCCAATCGGTTGGGATTACAGAATACACCGACTGCGTGTCTGCAGAGGGGTAAGGCCACCACCAACGAGTGTCCTGGATATGGTACAAAACAATCTGAAGAGGCTCCAGAAATGCTTTTGCTTTGGGGAATGCAGAGTATCTTTTCATTACCATCGCCCCTTGGCCCCACTCTGATCCGGAGTGGAAGCACCTGATAGGGTCCTATCAATAGGTACAATAGAATTATTTGACATTTAGACTGAGTGCAAGCGAATGACTTTTGCTAAATTGTATTGTTTGAAATAAAACTGTTTGATCATTTAACTGTATGTAAACAAATGCCAGATGTGTAATTGAATTGTTAGTGATATTAAATCGTTAGTGATACATAGGAATACTTGAAACCATTTCATGTAAAGGTATGAACTTAAGCTCGTTTAAAAACGTTGTCAACAAAATGTGTTAACAAATTCATTTATGAGTTCATTTTTATTTCCCCAGTACTGCCCATCATGTCCTGCACGTCTTACTTTCTCACCAGTGCTCATCATGTCTTGATCGTCTTACTTCCCCAGCAGTACTCATCATGTCTTGACCGTTTTACTTTTCCAGCAGTACTCATCATGTCCTGCTCGTCTTACGTCCCAGAAGTATCCAGCATGTCTTGATCGTCTTACTTCTCCGGCAGAACTCAGCATGTCCTGCACGTCTTACTTCCCCAGAAGTGTCCAGCATGTCCTGCTTGTCTTACTTCCCAGAAGTGTCCAGCATGTCCTGCTTGTCTTACTTCCCAGAAGTGTCCAGCATGTCCTGCTTGTCTTACTTCCCAGAATTGTCCAGCATGTCCTGCTTGTCTTACTTCCCAGAATTGTCCAGCATGTCCTGCTTGTCTTACTTCCCAGAATTGTCCAGCATGTCCTGCTTGTCTTACTTCCCAGAAGTGTCCAGCATGTATTGCTTGTCTTACTTCCCAGAAGTGTCCAGCATGTCCTGCTTGTCTTACTTCCCAGAAGTGTCCAGCACGTCCTGCACGTCTTACTTCTCAGAAGTACCCAGCATGTCTTGCTTGTCTTACTTCCCCAGAAGTACCCTGCATGTCTGTCTCGTCATGGATGATTTGTGAGATGGGATATAACTAGCCTTAATGTCATTTTTTAAAAAGTTAGAGCTGATTTGTTTGCATATTGCTATATAATATCAATAATTCAATTTTTGTACACAGGAAAATGGTTTCAAGTATTCAACATATATAGTTTTATTTGCACACCGCTAAATGGTTCCAAGTATTGATATGTAACACAAACAATTCAATTTAACATCAATCAATTATTTGCATAGAGTTCCACGGTCAAACAGTTCTGTTTGACCCATTCTTGAGACTTTATCAGGTACTATCACTTTGAGTCAGAATGGACCTGGGAATAATGGCAATGAAGGGGTACTCCATATTCCCCAAAACTCTAGGACTAAAACCTCATCATCAGTTTAATGTTATATCAGGACATTCATAAGAGGGGTCTTCCTCCTCAACAGCCCCAGCCGACTGGGCTTGCTATCTTTGGCTTAGGAAAATATCTTTTAATAAAAAGATATAAGGGATGTACGTAGTTAAGGGCGATTCTGATACCGAACTAGAAAACCAAATCTTTCTCACCAGCAAGTTCACTTTGTCAATAACCTTTCCGTGTTAGTTATCAAACGGCTAAGCGCACAGATTGACACTCACTTTTAGGATTTATTCTAGTGAAGCCACTCTGTTTTCGTACTTTGAACGGAGCAGAACCAACAACACGCGTTCGTTTGATACACTTTTACACAGCAGAATATTTTATAATTCTTTGTAGATTAATGTCCGAATAATTCTTTGTATTTGAATGTCCGAATAATTCTTTGTATTTGAGTGTCCGAATAATTCTTTGTAGATTAATGTCCGAATAATTCTTTGTATTTGAATGTCCGAATAATTCTTTGTATTTGAATGTCCGAATAATTCTTTGTATTTGAATGTCCGAATAATTCTTTGTAGATTAATGTCCGAATAATTCTTTGTATTTGAATGTCCGAATAATTCTTTGTAGATTAATGTCCGAATAATTCTTCGTAGATTAATGTCCGAATAATTTTTTTATATGTTAATGATCATTCTATAAACTATTCACATTATCTGAACAATATAGGATATTTCGTAAAGAGTACAATTCTTAGGATAAGTGAGTGGAATCTTAGCACACGTACATACTGTGTAACCATATTATTTACAGTGGGAACTCAGGGCTCAAGGACAATAGTATTTTGGAGTTAAAAGGACGGGGTTATCTTCTAGCTGAAGAAAATCGCCCAAAAAGACATTTTTGCCGATCGTTTGGTTGGTTGGGCTTTATGGCATATCAACTTTTGTGGGTAATTTAATACCAAATCCTGTTTATACATATATCAAGTATTTATGATTTGTAAATTAATAGTTTTTAGGTAACATTTTAAACAAGCCAATGCTCATTTCTTTGCACACAGTTAAATGGTTTCAAGTATTACTATGTAACGCTAACAACTCAACATCAGTCATTTCTTTCCCTACAATTTAATGGTTAAACAGTTCTATTTGACCAGTAAATGGAAACCTAATAGGTACTAACTCTCTGGATGAGAATGGAACTGGGAGAAATGGTAATGAAGGAGTACTACACATTGCTCAAAACTCCAAGACTGAAGCCTCACAATCAGATGCAGTTTAGTGTCATATCTAGGACACTCGTTGTGGGTGGGAGTCTTAATCCATTAATGCATTCGATATATTCTACAATCCAGCCGACTGGGCTGTTGCAGATTGAGTTGCCAAAAACTATTGTTTCCAAAGAAACGAAGAAGTTGAAATAGTTTAAATACTAGATTTCAAAAACCCAGTTCAATTCTTATATATATATATATATATATATGCTCCCCTACTGTTGCATAACTCCAATACAACTACACGTGTACATTTACAAATATACACTTACATGCGGAAATGAACGAATACACTTCTTTATAAAAATATAAATCTCTCACACTTTATTTTCGAAAAGGTGATGTTTGTTGTGTGTGAGAAATGAGTGGAGACAAGGACAGACTGCTATATTGACTCAAGTTCTTCTCTCGGCCATAGCAGCACTTCTTTCGCATCTTGGCTTGGGTTGCTCAACCGGGGGTCACTAAGGGCCCAAAGCTCTCTGTTTGCAGTTGGTTCTCACTTCGGCATCCTGTCTCCAACTGACTTGAACCGCCCGGGCATCTGGTTATACTATTTTCTAATACCCACCAGCTTCTGCTGTTCTTCCGCTTATTTACACAGGTGCATCTCTTGATTGACGGCTCGGTCGAGGGTCAATATATAACACTACCCCCATGGGGCTGAGCTCTCTAGCGAAGGAAGTAAGGGTTGCCACTTGCGTAAGGCAAGGCTCTTCGAATGAATTGAGCTCTTGGTAGCCGTTAAGCGGATATATGTAAACAAAACTAATATGATACATAAGCGTTTAAAATTCTTTCGATTACGATAGTTTCCCCGACGCTATGCGGTAGAATCTTGTGTTGGCGTATGAGTCAGACGTGTTTCGATCCCAGCTTCGAAAATCTCGCGTGTCTAGCCACATTCAAGAGTTGGGAGACAACGAAACAGTCCGTGTGTGTATGACTATATAAATAATCTATGCACTTTTCCGTTCGAAAAACTGTTACTTTTCTCCTGTTAAAAAATTGAAGACATATCAGCGGGGTGCTCCGAAAGTAATGCCGCCAATTTATTTTTACGGAGACAACAATAGAAGAATACAGGAAGGCATTTGGATAATATATATTTGGTTAATATATTTATTTTATTCTCATTCGCGACGGACGCTCCGAAAGTAATACCTCAGACCATATTATGCATTTCCTGAATTCCGTCATATTTGAACAATAAAGTTCAGTTAAGACAATGATATTCAGACATTTTTGTTTGATTGATTTTAACGGCATAGCAACTAGTCTGGGGTTATTTCATGCCTAGAAGTAAGGGAATCACACATATTGTACATTTACATTTTTTGTGTTGCTATTTCTTTAGAAACTTTTTAGTTTGTTTATTTGTTTATTTGTTTGGTCGTTTGTTTGTTTTACACCCTCTGCACTAATCCAAATAATTAGCACCCCACTACATGTGTTTAAATGTCAAATGCTTATCATTTTTAAACAGATCAATTTGACCCATTCATGAAATCCTAACGGAGTAATAGCAATGAAAGGTCGCTCTACATTCCCCCAAACTCCAGGACTTTGGCCTCATAATCAGATACAATTTCGTGTCATACCCACTCCCTCACTTTTTTTTTGATGGTGGAATCTTACTCCTCAAAGAATGCAAGCAGTGTATTCTAAGCCCCACCGACAGGGTTTTCTACCCAATACTAATAATATCTGCACAATTAACTGGGCCATTGGCATAATGAGTAAAGTGTTCGCCAGTGGTCCGGGAGACCGGGGTTCAATCCCAGGTCGAGTCATACCAAAGACTCAAAAAATAGTACTTTATACCGCCTTGCTTAACACTCAGCTCTATAAAGTTAGGATCAAGAGTAAAGTGGAGCAATCCTAGGAATAGAGTAGCAGTCTCCCCTACACTTCGGTGTTGTAGCTATTGAAACGGGAGCCTTCGGGTCGCCCTTCTACTAAGGTCGCCAACTTTACTTATATGGTTTAAAGCAACTTTTCTTATTTAATGATAGTCATTTATTTGCAGTTATTTGGTTTCAATTAGTTATATCTAACAATAGTAATTTGCAAGCCGCATCCCAATTTCCGCTGGGCAAATCCAGAAAAAAAAAAAAAACCAAAGTACTAATATTAAACATGATGAAATTAATATAATGAATAGTATCAATGATAACACTTTTAATCTGCATAATAGCCTTTTAAATAATGACAATAGATATATGAAAGTTACTCTAAAGACTAAACTAATAAGAGTTGCCTGGTAGCTAATTTCGACCGACTATCACGAATTTTAAACCTACATATGGCATATAAGACGTAGGAGAATTTTAAAAGATATTTCAGTAAAAAAAAAGTGCGCCTTATATGCCGGCAAATACGGTAATAATAATCCATTGATAAAGACATTAATTAATTAGTTTAAACGCCATTATGTTTTGTTTTTGTTTTTTCCTTACTTTTTCATGTTATCCTTTTTTCCTTTTTTCATACTGGTCTATACATGTACCACCGGTTTGTATATTATTTATATTTACCAACCCCTCCGCTCGGGCAGGATATGACAAAAGGTCAATTTTAAGGTGGAGCTTAACAGGTCTGAATTCAGAGTTTTCCTTCTCCTAGACTAGTCGCCTCACCAAGGCTGAAGAACCAAGTCTGTCCTACTATTTACCCACAGCTGGAAGGAGAATAATTGGATTCATACCTTTCCCAAGGGTATTAGTGCTATGTGAAATGCAATCAGTCTCGTCCAGGATTTGAACTCGTGTCGCCGTGTCCATTTCCTACGACGATAACTATTACACCACGGGCACCACCGGTTTGTATATTATTATACTTTTTGCGAATTTTCACACCATTAGTAACTGGTGACCTTCACTAAAGTTCAAATGGTAGCGAGTCTTTTCAGTTTTCCAGCGGCGCTGTGCATTGGATGACCTTAACCCTCCCTTCAGATTTCCAGTTCCCTTCCATCCCTTTTCAAAGTTCTTTTCGAAAGGCTTCTGACTATCACTGCCAGTTTCATCTTCTACTGTTTTTTCTGTTCTCTGACAAGGTCTAGGTATTTGATGAATAATAGGTTGAATTTTATAGGGTGGCAAGTAAAGAATGTTCATGAACCTGCTATAAGATTATGCGAATAATCTGACGATAACGTTTATGAATGAACATCAATCAACAAAAGAAGGAATCCCCGTGACGCAATGGCTAATGTGCAGGGGTGCGACATGATGGTAAGCGAGTTCGAACCCCAGTCGCTCTTTTACGTTCACTTTTGGACTATTACCCTTGGGAAAGGCACGAACCCTCATATCCCTCCAGCTATGTGTTAAATAGTATCACTGCTGTTCTACAAGGATGTCTTTGGCATTAAATAACCTGTGAAGGTCGATATGCCATTTAAACAAAGAAACCAAATAACACCTATTATGTTCACTGTTGGACTAATACCCTCAGGAAAGGCATGAACTCCTTATCCCTCCAGCTATGAATTAAATAGCACCACCACTTTTCTTCGTCATGGATAGCTTTGGCATTCAAAAACCCACGATGGTTGATGTGTCATTAAACAAAGAAACCAAACTAAACCAGACCAATCAACAAAAAGCAAAATATCCCAATCAATATAAGGTCCACAAAAGTAATTAATACCCGTATATTATGCAATATTAGCAACAAAGAACGGCTATAGATTACTGAAGACTTTTCCATCAAATTCAATATAACTTGATTGATTGATTGATTTTAACGGTTTGTCAACCCGTCGAGGATTATTTCATTTTTAGAGGTAAGGGAATTGCGTTCATTGTACGTTTATATTTACATTTTTTTGTGCAGTTGTTTATTACAAGGTTTTTTTTCACACGGTCTTATTGAATACAAATAATTTGAAACAGGCTTATTAGACCCATAGATGGAACCCTAACAAGTACTAACACTCTAGATGAAAGTGGATCTGGAAGTAATGAAAATGAAGGAGTCCTTCACACTTCCCAGATCTCCAGAACTGGAGTCTCACCATTAGATGCAGTTTTAATGACACATCCGGGGTAATAAATCAAACATTAATCTAAAAAGAATTATTCGGACATTCAAATACAAAGAATTATTCGGACATTAACATACAAAAAATTATTCAGACATTAAAATATAAAGAATAATTCGGACATTAACGTACATGTGTTTTACGGCTTTCTTCAGGTGTAACATGTTCATCCGTAAAGAAAGAAATTATTTTTCTGATTTCATTTTTTGAAGGAAGTAAATATTGCACCTGAAGATGATTGAAGAATGCACCGGTCGAAACATCGAATGAGCAACAAAAACAAGAAGGAATCCTGTATCATTTGTAGTTCTGGGGAGAAATTTTAATACAAAATGAAAATTTTCTTCTAAGCCAAAGATACTAGGGTTTTATTTTAGTAGAATATTACGAAATCAAAACGTCATATTGGATAGGACTGTGTGCCCCCGCCGCCCCCGCAAAAAAAAAGGCAAAAAAAAAAAAGAAAAGAAAAAACTCTTAAGAAACAACAACACAAAAAAATGTAAATATGAACGTACAATGAAAAAAAACTTTTTGCATAAAATAATCCTTAAGAGGTTGGCATGTCATTAAAATTAATCAATCAACAACTAAAACGGATATTATCAGGTTTATTATCAAACTCTACAGCATTGAAAACTTTCTAACTACATATATGCACCTGTAACTGTTCAAAAATAAGTACACCCATTGTATATATTCAAATAAATTTATTTTCGGTTATAATGATAGAATATTGAGATATCTGAAATATTGCAAAGCCCTAATGATACAAACCATCCGAGTAAGACGAACAATACGTGCTTGGCACAATTGGAGAAGTAAGTAAAAACTCATTTGTGACGTTCTTTAATGGACTATTTTGCTCACTCGGTTGGGGTTGTAGAATACACCGACTGCATCTCTGCAGAGAGGTAAGACTTAGCAAACAAGTGTCCTGTGGTCCGGTTGGTTGGGGCTGTAGAATACACCGACTGCATCTCTGCTGAGAGGTAAAACTCCCCTAACGAGTGTCCTGTGGCCCATTTGGCTGGGGCTGTAGAATACACCGACTGCATCTCTGCTGAGAGGTAAGACTCAGCAAACGAGTGTCCTGTGGTCCCGTTGGCTGGGGCTGTAAAAACACCGACTGCATCTCTGCAGACGGTTAAGCCTCTCCGTCAAACGAGTGTCCTGTGGTCCAGTTGGCTGGGGCTGTAGAATATACCAGTTGCATCTCTGCAGAGGGGTAAGAATTCCTGCCAAATGAGTGTCCTGTGGCCCATTTGGCTGGGGCTGTAAAATACACCGACTGCATCGCTGCAGAGGGGTAAGACTCACCAAACGAGTGTCCAAGATATGACACTAAACAATCTGATGGTGAGGCTCCAGTAATACAGAAGCTTTAGGGAATGCGGGGTATCCTTTCATTGCCATCACTCCCTGGTCCACTCTGGCCCGGAGTGGTAGCACCTGATAGGGTACTATCTATGGGCCAAATAGAACTAAACTGCATAATTACGCTAAAAAGAATTGTTAGAAATTAACTTTTTTTACATTTAACACTCAGTAAACAAATGACTAATGTTTAATTGAATTGTTCGTGATACATAGCAATACCTGGAACCATTTAACTTTGTTGACATGTTAAACTGAATTGTTTGAAATAGAACTGTTTTTACATAACCTGAAATATTTGAAGTTATGAAGACCTTGAAGCATACAAACTTTTATAAAAATGACATAATTAGGCGTTAAATGACCTGAAAAGGGTTCATACCCCGTAAAACAACCAACGAAACCAACCAATGAACTCATACACATGAATACACCAGTGTTGGCTGACTAGCAGAAGCTTACATCCATCAGCTCCGTGCGGATACTGGATACCATCTAGAGGACATGCAAAGAGCGATGGCCAATAAGGTAGGAGAGAGAGAGAGAGAGAGAGAGAGAGAGAGAGAGAGAGAGAGAGAGAGAGTCAAAGGAATCCGTGCCGTCAGCACGTCTTGACGATGATGATGATAAACTACCTGCTAATCTTGATGGCAATGTTACGTATGCGCGTGCACATGTTAATATTGTTATCAGTTTCTTAGAAATTTTACGAAAAATTTTTTTAATTTTCTTTAATTTTTATTGGTTGATAATTTGAGAAATCGCTCACTTATGCTAAACCTCGACCGAGAGAAAACCTGAAAACGAAACGAAACGAAACGAAAGCGAACCTCAATTAAAAAATATAATTATAGAATTATAATTATGAAATAAAGTGGACCATACACAAAGTCATGAAGGGTTCATGTCTGTGGTTGAAGTTTGAAGATAGTATTTTACAAACTGTGTGGTAAGGCAAGTCGGTGTACAGCGAGATGTAGCCGTGAAAAAAAAGGTATACACAAAATACGCATAAAAGAAATGATTCTTAATGTCGGATTGCACATGACAATTTTGGAACAGACATTACCATAATTATTCATGTATAACACGCACCCACCAAATTTTCAAGCCTAAAAGTCAGAGGTGCGTATTATACACAAAAACTAATTATTAACTTTTTATCCGGCTAAGGTGCATTCCTATATTCAGGACGATATGACCGAACGAAAAGTATATTTATGATCCAAACTAACTAATGTGTAACAAACACTTCTGTTTTATGCTGCAACAGAGAAATAGCCACTGGAATGTGTGTTTGTTTATAATTTTGTTTATCTTAGAGTAAGTTATATTTATGATCCAAACTAACTAATGTGTAACAAACACTTCTGTTTTATGCTGCAACAGAGAAATAGCCACTGGAATGTGTGTTTGTTTATAATTTTGTTTATCTTAGAGTAAGTTATATTTATGATCCAAACTAACTAATGTGTAACAAACACTTCTGTTTTATGCTGCAACAGAGAAATAGCCACTGGAATGTGTGTTTGTTTATAATTTTATTTCTCTTAGTGTGAGCTTATTTTTGTCACAGGCTTGTTGCATTTTTGTGAGGACGCGTCCGTTTGTTTGCTCTAAATACTACATAAATGTTCAAAATTGAATAGATGCTTATTTTAGTCAATAAAAAGTTGAACAAAAGTTAAATTTAACTGCTACAAATTCTAAAATCTCAGTGTGTATTATAAACAAAATATTTTCAGAATTTCGTGGCCCTAATTTAGAGGTAATTGATACACAGGAGTGCGTGTTATACAGGAATAATTAAGGTAAGCTTTTATCTTCCATCATTAAACACACGAGATAATGATTGGGTTGAAAAGCTTTTCGTAAGAATTCACCTGACGTTCATTTGAAATTACATGAAGAAGAATTGGGTCCCTTTAACCAGTAAATGTGGACTTAAAAATGAAGTATGAAGATTTAACCATTGTTACACATTAGATTTATAGTCGAGAAGGGTATCTTCCGGTACTTAAAAAAAAGACTTTAACTATTTTAATGCAGATTTCAGATTTATGTGCATCGGGATCTTTTTCCCTTTTACTCTCATTTAATTCAAAACATCGGAAAAAGAGATGAACATATCTCATGTTCATTCTAACGCAGAAAACTTCACTGAAATTCCCATGTTTTCCCTTAATAAGTATGTTTTTATTTTCCTCAAAATGATAACCTATTAATTCTTAAATTGACTGTGTTAGGTGTTGATTTATATTTACATACACACACACACACACACACACACACACACACATATATATATATATATATATATATATATATATATATATATATATATATATATATATGTATTTGATTATTTATATAGTTTATATATATATATATATATATCTGTTTGATATCTATCTGTTCGAGATATATATATATATACATATATATATATATATATGTGTGTGTGTGTGTGTGTGTGTGTGTGTGTGCGTGTGTGCGTGTGTTTGTTTGTTTGTTGTTTTGTTTTACGGCGTATCAACCCTTTCCGGGTCATTTAACGCCGAATTCAGGTTAGTATAAGTATAGTTTTTGTTTACAAACAGTTAAATGTCAAAAACAGTTCTATTTCAAACAATTCAGTTTAGTACGCAGTTTAGTTCTATCAGGTGCTACTACTCCGGGCCAGAATGGACATGGGAGCGATGGTAATGAAGGGGTATTCCACATTCTGCAAATCTCCAGCATTACTAGAACCTCACCATCAGATTGTTTAGTGTCATATCCAAGACACTCGCTGGGAGTGGGGTATTACCCCTCAGTAGAGAAGCAGTCGGTATATTCTACTGCCCCCCCCCAGCTGACTGGGGAGTTCACAGAGTTAAATGTAAAAAGAGTTTCATTTCAAACAATTCAGTTTGGCATAAGTACACAGTTTAGTTCTATTTGATCCATAGAAAGGAATATATATATATATATATATATATATATATATATATATATATAAGTATTACGCTTATATATTTTTTTCAGTTGAAGACATTTGGATACAAGAAAAAATTATTCAACGAATGGATATGCTACGTTACCAGCGAGTTTTTTTCACCTTTCTTATAGCATAGGAACTCTTAAAAATTTTCCATTTTTTTTTTTTTTCACAAAACTTTTTCTCCTGGCGATTATCTAAGTTTGAAACTAGTTCAAACAATTAAAAAATAAATAACAAAAGAAACATCCGATTTGTCTCATCACTTTTGTTAATCTTATATATATATATATATATATATATAACGGTCAAAAGGAAAAAAATTCTATTCAAATCCATCTGAAGTTTCCGTCAATGACGGTTGAAATAAATTTATAATGGAATATACTTATTGATTTTCTTGTTTCTCAATGATACACACATACACACACACACACACACACACACACACACACACACACACACACACACACACACATATATATATATATATACACGTGAGTGTATGTTTATGAGTGCGTGTGTTTATGAGTGCTTACATTCATCATCTAGATAAGAGTATGTTCTAGTAATTTGCTTCATTTCTTTCTTTGTTTTTTTTTTTTTTTTTTTTTTTTTTTAACTGGACAGTTACACTCAAGTCTCGAAATTAGAGAGGGAAAAACTAACAAAAAAATAAAAATAAAAAAGGCTGATATAGCTCGTTGAAGATGTAAATTTTCGATTTAACCCTTCAGTGTAAAAAATGTAGTGAATGAAAACTACTTTTACTTATATGGCCAATATGAGTATTACATTTTTACGTTATTTTTGTTCATTGGAATAAAATTAGCGTAAGTTTTCAGAACTGGGGGCTATTCGATACAAACACTAAAAGTAATTACAAATAACGTTATGTAATGTAAATTATTTCTAAAAAGCTAAAATATATTTATGCCTTTTTATTTTTAATCCATTTTTGAATTTACGTATAAAATGCGGCAAAACTCTTATTTTTAGTGCTTTCCGAGAAAGAAAATTTTGGGAAATACTAGTTTTATCTATTCAATATTAATAAAAAAAATAACAAACTAAAAATGAAAAACAGCCTTTAAATCGTAAAATGTAAATATTTCAGAAGTGACGCAAGTATTAGTAAAAGTAAATTTAAAAAAAAATCATTTATTTTGATTTCTATTCATTAACTTTTATAACATCCTTTAATGTGACTAAAATCCACGGTATTATTTAAATTGAAGAACACCATGTCGACAGGACTTAGAATACGGTGACTGTATTCCCTGCAGAGAGTTAAGACCCCCTCCCCCACTAAAAAAGTGGGGTCCTAAGTATGATACTAAACTTAATCTGATAGTCCAGGTTAAGTTTTTAAGGTATGGAGAGTGTAGAATACCCTTCCTTTGTTATCACTCCCACATCCACTCTGACCTAAAGTGGTAGCACCTATTAGGGTCCAATCATGGGTTAAATAGATCTGTTTGAAAATTATTCGTTTTCGAAAGGCCCGCTTACAAAAAATACTTTTAAGAAACAACAACACAAAAACTGTAAATTTGAACGTGCAATGAACCCGATTCCTTAACCTGAAGGCATAAAATAAACCTCGACGCTTTGAAATGCCGTTAAAATCAATTAAACAATCAATCAATTAAAATCAAAAGCTGATTTTCTTTCTTAAGAATAGTTATAAATTATGATTTTTACTTTGCCGTTGCTTAGTTTATAAAATCCACAATCTCACAAATCATTAGATTACTGTTTGTAAATTTTAACTGATAAAGGTTTTTTCCTCCCTTTTTTAAAGCTTAGTAAAGACAGATCAGCAGGAAACTGAAAGACTATTTCGTACATTCGAATTATTTTAAGTTTGGTACGAGGCTATATTTATTGATTACCAATCAAATACATTGGGTACAAGCTCTCAGTAATTCTGAGCTATGTCATGGGCTCATTCTTCCGGGGTTTCCGTCTGTTAGGGTAACCTTAAGAGATTAAGTGAAAAGTTGTTTTATTTGTGGATCCAAAATCAAAGTATAAAAGTTGTCTAAATTTCTGAGACGAAGCTTGATGATTTTTATCATTAAGGGTTTTCAGACTATTGTCTTCTTCTTTATTGTTATTTCCTCAACGTTTCGGCCGATATGTCCTCCGGCCTTCTTCAGGTGTTTGTCGACCCCCGTGGATTCAATAAAGGACGTAGTTCGGAGTTCCGTGAAGGTTCCCGAGTTCGACAAATGCCTGAAGAAGGCCGGAAGACATATCGACCGAAACGTCGTGGAAATAACAATAAAGATGAAGACTATAGTCTAAAAAACCTTAATAATAAAAATCAAAGCATAAAGATTCCAAGTTTCTGATATGTATACCTTTCTTGTAAAGAATTGATTAACAAATGTTGAAATTTGACTTGGGACTTATTTGTATTTTATGGTAACTAATGTGACCGAGGAGAAAAGTTTCTCCAGAATTAAACATCTCAAGAATGTACACTGATCAACAATGTCACATGAACGACTAAACAGACTATATCTCATGGTAATTAAAAACGATGTACTCAACAACTTAGGATTTACTTAAGTCCGAGATAAAGTCGTTTCAAAGAAATTACGCAAGGCAAATGTTTGAATTTTAATCGTAGTCAGCCTTGTAAAAATAAATTTATGCATGGCCGGTGTAGCAAGTTAAAGTTGTAATTTTGGGTCTTAACTCTTCTGTAAAAAAAAGCAAATCACTGAAACTTACTTTTATGTGGATGGTTAATGTAAGTCTAACATTTCTATATATAGGCTCCGAAGGGTTCAGGGTCCATCTAAAAAGATGTGAAGACAGTCGAAGACCGTAGAACCGAAGATAACGAAATCCTGAAATCAAAACATAACTTTATATTGTCAGTCACAGGAGACTAGAAACTCCTCTACTCTTTTCCATCTTTCCAACATGATCCTTTTTCTTTTTGAAAATACCACTGGGGGCCTGACAATAATTGTTGTCCTTGGGTCTACAAAGCCTTAACAGCAGACAAGGATTTCAAGACAACTGCGACCGTATTTATATCCAAACAGAAATTAAACGTTTTAGGACTTTTTTTTTTTTTGCAATGGAGAAAAAAGACAAAAAAAAACAAAAAAACAACAACCCAACAACAAACAAAAACAAAGCAAAGAAAGATGTTTGATTACAACATTAATGAAAATTAGATAATATAGTCGTTTCACTTACGTTTTCTGTGCAGAAATGATTATTCTAACAATGCCGTTTGGAATGTATTAAGCCTCACCTTGATATTGTCTTCGATCTTGTTCAAAAGAAAAGACAAAGTTTCGCCTTAAGAAAACCGATCTGTTGCTTGTTGCTCACACGACTCACTTTAGTTCGACGTATGTACCCGTTACATACTCACTCACTCACACACACACACACTCATATATATATATATATATACTTGCAAGTGTCAATGGACTAGGTGAGCCATGAAATTCACTGAATCTTTTTGGTTATTTGTTTATTTATTTATCTATTTTCATTCGCTTTGCTCAACAAGCGTAAACAATGGAGAAGACTTGAGCACACAAGACTGGGTTAAGTCGGAGGCGTAGCCAACCGACCGTTATTTCGAGTTATTGTTCAATTTTAGCGTTGGCATCATCGTCCAATCTTTTTCTTTGGCGTGATTGTGAGGGGACAGGGAAAAAGGAAAAAGTAAGGGTCTCTCTCTCTCTCTCTCTCTCTCTCTCTCTCTCTCTCTCTCTCTCTCATGTGTCCGTTCAGATCATCAGTTGCCACCTTTGACTCAGCGGTTAGGCTAGAGGACTGAAGGTCAATAAATAAATAAAAAGTACTAGAATAACTTATAAAAATCGTTGTTATGAAATAAAGCTAAGTAGTTAGAGGTGTACACTGGTTGCCCAGAGGTTTGAGTTACGAGGCTCACAACAGATTAAAAAGAGATTCCTACAGAAATGGATGCAACAACCTTCTCAAATCATTGACTTTTATTCTCCTAGGGGTTCTCGGAAAGATGAAAAAGAAGAGAGGAATTACCAGTCTCTTGAGACTGACAGAATAAAGTTATGTTTTGCTTTCAGGGTTTCGTGATTTCCACTCTGGGTGTTCAGTTCTCTAGTCTTCTCCGACGGTCCTAGGATTTTTTTTTTTTTTTTGATAGACTTTGAAGCCCATTTTCTCCGAAACCAATCTTGGCCTCTCTTATTAACTTTTTTTTCAGGAACTAAACCCAACCTTTATCATTTTGTTTAATCGTATAAAGTATACATTAAGCTAAACATATCCTAGTGGAAAACAGAAGTTAGGACCGTTTCCCTATGACCTTTTTTCCGATACACCCGAAAATGAAGACTTAAGAAAATCATTCTAATATTAGCGTCACCAGGGACCCATAAACCTTTGGGGAGGTCCCTGTGGCGTTGTAGTTAACATGCTGGACTGCAATATTGTAGTAAGCGAGTTCGAAATCCAGTCGCGCTATTACATTCACTTTTGAACTAATACTTTTTTGCCCAGTCAGCTGGGGCTGTAGAATACACCGACTGCTTTTCTGCTTAGAGGTAATACTCCCTTCCCAACAAGTGTCCTAGATATGACACTAAACAATCTGATGGTGAGGCTTCAGTAATGAGAGGGTCCTATCAATAGGTCAAATAGAACTAAACAAATCATTTATACTTAATATACATGTATAAAGAAGATTTGGCATGAAATAACCTACAATGATTGATATGCCATAAAACCAAACTAAACCAAACCAAACTGGCCCAGTCGGCTGAGGCTGCAGAGTACACTTTGCCATCATTCCTTGGTTAACTCTGGCTCAGGGTCGTAGCACCTGATAGGGTCCTATCTATGAGTCAAATAGAACTAAACTGTGTAATTACGCTAAACTGAATAGTTTCAAATTAACTGTAATTACATTTAACTGTGTGTTTAAACTGTGTACAGATGCTAAACTGAATTGTTTGAAATAGAACTATTTTGACTTTTAATTGTGAGTAAACAAAACCAATATTCATCCTAAACTGAATTGTTTGAAATAGAACTGTTTTTTACTTTGAATCTGTGTACCTATGCTAAACTGAATTGTTTGAAATAGAACTGTTTATATGAATAAAAATGGATTTGGCATTAATAACCCACAACGGTTGATGTGCCATAAAAGCATACCAAAGCAAACCAAACTAATACCCAAGGTCATAAACGCCTTTATCCCTTCAGCTGTGTGTTAAACAGTATCTCTGCTGTTGTTCTAAAACGATGGCTTTAGCATTTGAATAACCTGCGAAGGTTGATATGTTATTAAACAAAGAAATCAAATCACACCTATTATGCTCACTTTCAGACGAGTACCTTTGGGAAAGGTATGAATTCCCTTATCTCCCAGCTAAGGGTTAAATAGTATCACTGCTGTTCTTCTACAACGATGGCTTGGGCATTAAATAAACCAATAAAGGTTGATATGTCATTAAACAAAGAAACCAAACCAAACTAAACCAAACCAAAAAACTTAAGCCCAGAAGTATGTATAATTCAAATACAATGCTTATATATATATATATATATATATATATATATATATATATATATATGTGTGTGTGTGTGTGTGTGTATAAAGCACCTGTATTTGTTTGTGTATCACCAAAAACAATTTGCCAGCTATATAACTTGGCAAAGGTACCGATTTTTCCGAATTGTTTTTGCTAATTTGCATATTTTGTTTTAAAACTCATTTAGGAAATAGATAAATATACAAATAAAAAGGAAAAGGTTATTAAAAATAATTTTAAAGAATTAATAACACTGTTTTATAATCAAATTTGATATTTACTTTTCTTTAATAAGAGTTAGTTTTGTTGATAGCTTTCATAGTTTTAATTAGCTATGATAAGGTTTTATCAACTTTAACCTTTTTGCGAACCGGCAATGTTAACTTCATTGTAAATGTAAGCAACCATAAGTCATGTTTACTCTTTTTTTTTTCTCAAAAATAAGATATTCGTTGAAAGTGAGCTACTTATTTAAAAAAATCGAATCTTCTATTTTTCTACTCCAGTTTTTTTTTTTCTTCTCTTTTTTAAGCTTACACTTCATTTGTTTCGCTAAGTAAATGTTTTTTTAACATTTTATAAATTTACCCAACTCCTCTGCACGAACATGATGCTTCACCTGGTCAGTTTTTTTAAGCGAATTTTAACAGGTTTGAATTCAGAGTTATCCTTCTCCGAGACTGGTTATCATACCAGTGTTAAAGAGTCTAGTCTACCCTACTATTTAATCATGGCTGGAGGGAGAATATTGGATTCATACCTTTCCCACGAGTATCAGTGCTATTTGAAATGTAAACAGCCTCTACCAGGATTTGAACTTGTATTACTGTGTCCATTTCCTACGACCGTAACAAGTACACCACGAACGCCGTTTTTATTATTTTATTCACAAAATTTTAAAACAGAAAAAAAAAATCGGCCGTGATTTACCTCCGAGTGTTATTCAGAATTTAAATTCATGCAATTATTACGCATTACGTGGAATTTTCACGGTTGGTTGGTTGGTTGGTTTTACGGCATGTCAACCTTTACTGAGCTATTTAATGCCGAAGTCAGTCTTTTTTGAAAACAACAGCAATCTTTCAAGTTACTAATAACAACTATTTGTTTAAAAGTCACTTTGAGTAACGATTCCTTCTACAAATAATTCGCAAGCAATTGTATGATTTCAAGTGACTAATCCTGTTTAATAAGAATAACCATTTGTTTATACATATTTATATGGTTTCAATTATTCCGGTTAAATACACAATTATATCGTTCTAAGTCACTATTCATATTTAATGATAATAACAATTTGTTGGCACATAGTTATATGATATCAAGTGTTCCTGTCTAATGTATTTGATTCGTATCTGGTATATTTAACCCATAGATATTTCAAGCTTTCCAATCTGATGTTCAAACACATTTATTTGGTTCTTAGACGAGACCTTAGTGAGTACTATCACTCCTAATAAGAGTGGACTTGGGAGTAATGGTAACAAAAACGTGACTCCACACTCCCCCAAAATCCAGAACTGGAGCCCCACCACCAGATGCAGTTTAACATTATACAGAAAACACAAATTTCTACTGATTCAGGTTTAGCTTCATTGTTTAATGTCATCACAACCTTCACGGGTTATTCAATGCCAAAGCCAGCCTTCTAGAATTGCAGTGATACTGTTTAACCAATAGCTGAGAGGGATAATAGTGTTCATGTATTTCCCAGTCCGACAGTCAACGTAATTGCGCGACTAGAATTCCAACTCGTTTACTTCGCGGCTGCGGTCCAGCCATTACACCATGAGGACTCCCCTCACAGATTCAGCTAATATATATATATATATATATATATATGTGTGTGTGTGTGTGTGTGTGTGTACCTGTATGTATGTGGGCATGTGTATGTGATGTGTATGTATGTGTGCGTATGTATGCGGTCATGTGTATGTGATGTGTATATGTGTGTATGTACGTGTAAATGTATGTATGTATGCGGGGATGTGTATGTGATTAGTTTAGATTATAATTGTCTTTAATTGGAATCATTTTGAGATGAGGCTTCTTAATCTGAGAATTAATTTTTTATTCATTGCGGACTTTTTGTCCTCATCTTGGTAGGTTTTTTTTTGTGTTGTTTCTTCTTTCACTACGTTTCAGCCAAGTTTCACCTCTGGCCTTCTTCAGGTGATTTTACCGCGACCTCGGATAGGAATGCTGAGTCTTGTAACCGTATCCCCAGTAATTACTGCCTTCCATAGTTGTTGTCTATCGCACCACGTTTTTGACCAAGTAAACCTCTGGCCGGCTTGGGTAGGATTTGAAACCGCTATCTTCTGACAATGCTCAACTGGAACCGTAGAGACTCAACGCCTCTATCAGCTGCGCCCCTACTACCAAGATGAGGACAAAAAGTCCGCAATAAATAAATAAATAAATAAATTAATTCCTAGTTTAGTTTCTTTGTTTAATGGCATATCAACCATTGTAGGTTATTTAATGTCAAATCCATCATTATAGAAGAGCAGTAGTGGTAGTATTTAACCCATAACTGGGAGGATAAGAAGGTTTATACCCAAGGGTATTTGTTTGAAAGTGAACGTAATAGCGCGACTGGAGTTCGAACTCGCTTACCACGATTCTGCAATTCATCGCTTTAACCATTACACCACGAGGACACCCCCGTGTACGTGTGTATGCGTATATGTATGTATGTATGTATGTATGCGTATATGTATGTATGTATGTATGTATGTATGTGTGCGTGTATAATATCAATCTATCTACAAAACCGCTAATACTGTATTTCATGGGGTTTCATAATCGCCAACGAAGAAGTGTACCATTATTGATATCATCATCATCATCATCATGTCGCGCTGCCAGCACGGATCTCCCTGACCCTCTCTCGCCACTCGACTTTATCGTCCATTGCCCCTAGGAGGTCTTCCATGCTACATCCTGTACCGGCACAGAGCGGTTGTATATAGGTTCTAGCTAGTCGTCCTGCCTTTGCTCGTCCACGTGAAGGGGTCCATAGGAGTAAGTCGCTTATGAGTTCGTCCTTACTTCTCCAGCAGTGTCCTGCATGTCTGGTTCGTCTAACTAGGATAGTTTTCGTGATGGGTGGTAGGTGGCCGTACAGCAGCTGTTTTGTGGAGTGTTGCCTCCCGGACTTTTCAATATTGCTTGCAGCATTCTTGTGTAATCGCCGTCAAGCTTTTTCTTCATACATTTAGTTAGCGTCCATGTAGTGCATCCATATAGCAGTATCGACACGACCTTCGATTGGAAAAAACTGCGTTTTTTTCCAAGCGGTGGTCGTGTCGTTAACACGGCATCGCTATTGGACCGTAAAAAACTGGCACCGTGTCGACTGGTCCGACGAGTCAAGTTTCCAACATTTTTTGGACTTTGTCAGGATCACTAGTGAAACTGGAGACTTACCTGACAGGTGTGACATACACAGATCTTGTTGCAGGCTATTTGCACCTTTTTATGTTCACCATGTTTTCCCTCCAGGGGTGATGGCATGTCCAAATTATTTGTCGTGCGCAGGTGACGTGAAACTACGTCTAGGGTCACCCGGCTCTCTTCCAGGTACTCTTTTGACCATTGGAGGTAGTCACATTTAACACATCGAACAAATATGAGGCGTGTTGCAGAACTCAGTAAGTTCTATACGGCCGTATCCAACAAATACAATTCATAGAGAGACCCAGAATAACTCCAGCATTTTGTAGACATCATACCATATGACACAGCCGCCGTTATTCATTATTAGGTCATCATCATCATAATGTCGTGTTGCTAACACGGATCTCCCTGACTCTCTCTCGCCACCCGACTTTATTGTCCATCGCTCCCAGGAGGTCTTCCAGGCTACATCCTGCATCGGCACAGAGCTGTTGTATTTAGGTTTTAGCTGGTCGTCCTGCCTTTGCTCGTCCATGTGAAGGGGTCCATAGGAGTAAGTCGCTTATGAGTTCGTCCTTACTTCTCCAGCAGTGTCCTGCATGTCTGGTTCGTCTAATTTGGATAGTTTTCTTGATGGGTGGTAGGTGGCTGTACAGCAGCTATTTTGTAGAGTGTTGCCTCCCGGACTTGTTCAATATTGCTTGCAGCATTCTTGTGTAATTGCCGTCAAGCTTTTTCTCCATATGTTTAGTTACTGTCCATGTAGTGCATCTATAAAGTAGTATCGATACTTTAACACTCCAGTTTATATATATATATATATATGGGGGGTTAAGTTTGAAGGTCAGGGGCTAAGGGCAAGGTTGTGTTGCCGTAAGATATCTGACTCCATATTTTGGTTATTTTATTTTACCCCCACGTTGGTTAGTCGGTGTAATGCCTCGCCCAAGGAAGTCCCAAAAGAATTATACGAAAGAAAGATAGAAACAGATAAGAGACGAAGACGTTTCTTTTATACTTTCCTTTATTTACTGGGTTCAACAACCATTCCGTGGATGAGGGAGTTTTTCCTGAATACATTGAAATGGTTGAATCCCCCAGTTAAGGTGTCAAAAATACGTTAATTCGTTTCATGTATGTAGGTGTCCGCATTTGGTATTTCGGGCTTCCATAAGGGTTAGTTTATAGTTCAGTAGTGGGTCTTGTATATTTCAGCATAGTGCTGACCGATAGAGAGAGGGCTGCCACTGGGTGAAGGGACTAACCGACGTTACGTCCAAAGACGTATGCGTGGTGCCCAAAACACCAGACAGCAAAATGGTGTTGTTGGTTCGACCGACACTGCCTGAAAGAGAAAGAATACTTTGTCCCCTTTGTCAAGAGGAAAGCCTTTTTTCTCTTTACGCATGCGTCATCTCCTTTTCCCGTTAGAGACCCCTGGGAGTTTCTTCAAATTTAATAGTTTTCTTTTTCTTTTTTCTTTTTTTTAATTAAATTTAATCAAAAAATTATTATTTATTTATTCGTTCCCTACATATATATCATTATTAAGTCGCGCTGTCAGCACGAGTTTCTGCGACTCTGTCTGTCTGTCTCTGTCTGTCTGTCTGTCTGTCTATCTGTCCCTATTATCCATCACTCCCAGCAGGTTTTCCAAACTACATCCTGTGTCCGTACAGAGCTGATATAGATAGATTCTGTCCATATAAGAATCACAATTTAACACCAGTTACTTGTTTGCACACATTTAAATAGATATACATGATACGTAAGAGATTATTTTTTTGGTAATTTCATTTGTAAATTAGCTAGAACTAATTTGTTTGTACACGAGTATTGCTATTTTTTCTACATAGTTAAAGGATTTCAATTATTGCTATCTAACACTCATATTTCTATTCAATATTAATCATTTGTTTACACACAGTGAAGTGGTTACAAGTAGTTATTTAACATTAATTCTTCGATTCAACATTACTCATTCGTTTGCTCACAGTTAAATAGTTCCTGATATTGCTATGTATTACTAACAATTCATTTAAACATCACTCATCTCTCTACACACAGATAAAACAGTTCTACTTCTAATAATTCAATTTAGCGTAAGTCATTTGTTTGTGCACAATTTAAATGTCAAATAGTTCTATTTGACCCACCCTATCAGGTGCTACTACACTGGGCCAGAGTGGACCTGTGAGCAATGGTAATGAAGAGTATTCTGCATTCCCTAAAGACTGCTGAGTTTTATATTCAAGACATTCGTCGTCGGGAGTATCTTACCTCTGCAGAGATACAGTCGGTGTATCCTAGAGCAGCTCCAACCGACTGGGCTACTCACATCTGAACTCTTTATATATATATATATATATATATATATATATATATATATATATAGCCTTCAATAAAAAAGTAATATTACATCAGAGAGTGTCACGCACCCGATCATTAGTTGAGATTGGCATAATAATGTTATTCAAAATTTGTATGTGGGTTGATTTTCCTTGTTTTAATTGTTATTATTTTTATATTAGTTTTATGATGTTTTTATACTGGGCAATATTTTATTCGGTACTGTTGGTACTGTCGTTTTAGCATTTCAACTGATATTTTTAATTTTTTTACCTGAACGATAACAATACTTTTTTAAAAAGTAAACACACACATACACACGTATATATATATATATATATATATGATCGACTTTAACTGCACGTCAACCCGTTTAGTCTAAGGTTAGGGAATAGTGTTCATAGTACTTGTATATCTACTTATTTACTTATTTTGTGTGGGTATTTTAAAAAGATGTACAAGGTTCCGTCGAATACGAATAATTTTTAAACGGATCAATTTGACCCATAAATGTGATCCTAACAGGTTCTACTTCTCTGGATGAGAGTGGACACACACACACACACACACGCACATTTATATATATATATTAAGTTGGCGACCATAGTCGAGGGTAACCCGAAGGCTCCCTTTTCGATAGCTACTACACCAAGGTGTAGGGGAGGGCGCTACTCCTTCCCTGGATTGCTCTACTTTACCCTTGATCCGTACCTTATAATGCTGAGTGTTAAGCAAGGAAGCATCAAGTACCATTTTTTGAGTCTTTGGTATGACGCGACCTAGGATTGAACTCAGGTCTCCAGGGCCATTGGCGAACACTCTAACCCCTAGGCCAATGTCCGGTAAGAAGTTTCAGTTCCTTTGATTCTTTTTACCATATGTAAAAGTTTTTAAGAATAGTTATAGATACGGCGATACGAGTTCAAATACTGGACGAGGCTGATTGCATTTCACATAGCACTAATACTCTTGGGAAAGGTATGAATCCAATTATTCTCCCTCCAGCTATGGGTAAATAGTAGGGCAGACTGGGTTCTTCAGCCTTGGTGAGGCCACTAGTCTAGGAGAAGGAAAACTCTGAATTCAAACCTGTAAAACTCCGCTTAAAAAAATTGACCTTGTGTCATATCCTGCCCGAGCGGAGAGGTTGGTAAATATGGTTATAGTAATTTTTCTCCGATCAAAAAATTTAAATATTTGACTCGACAGTGCAAGCACACACACACACACTGTCGGGTCAAATATTTAAACTTATATATATATATATATATATATGCATATTTAACTGCTTTAAGTCATTCACAAAAAGAGTAACAAAAAGAATGGTTTAGTGCGCCTGATCTCATTTCGTTGAAAAGTCGTATGGAACAAAGAAATTATTACAAAAGACATTCCTTGGGTGGGAAATGTCTTTTTGACTCTGATGAAACACATACTTAACGTTCCACATTACATTCTCTCACCTCATATCAGCTTCGATGGATACAGAGAACTTCACGGCACCCCGTCGGGGTGTAACTGTGAGAAAGTTAATCTCACAGGTGAATCATTACTCAGTCGTGAGTTCGATCCCCACTATTTCGGCCTTGTGTCAAATCTTAGCAACGTTTTGTTTTTGGCATCTCTTCGTGGTTTATCATTTAGAATGGTTGTAATGCTGACCAGTCGCTACTGAATAGTGAGTTCGATTCTCATTCGCTCCCTCATATTTGTGATCTTCTTCCAGATCTAAGCTTCGTTTGATTAAGGCCCCCTCTTCGTGATTTACATACAGCTTAGAAAGTTAGTCTCACAGGCAGATTACAAATAATATATTTCTAACCGAGTAGGTTGGGACGGTAGAATGCACCTACTGCATCTCTGCCAAGAGGTAAGATCCCCTCACCCAACGAGTGTCCCGACCATAATATTAAACAATCTAATGGTGAGGTTTCAGAAATGCAGGAGCTTTGGGGGGATACGGAGTACTTCTTCATTGCCATCGCTCCCATGTCCACTCTGACCCGGGGCGGTAGCACCTAAATTGTTAGGTTCTATCAATGGGTCAAATAGAACAGTTTGACATTTAAACCGCATGTAAACAAATGACTTATGCTAATTGAATTGTTAGAAATAGAACTGTTTTGGGATTTAACTGAGTATAAACAAATGACTGATATTTAATTGAATAGTTGGTGATGCATAGCAATACTTGGAACCATTTAACTGTGTGCTGAGACTCGTTTAAGAACGTTATTTACAAAATGTGTTTACAAATCATATATACTTAATATACATGTATAAAGAGGATTTAGCATGAAATAGCCTACAATGATTGATATGCCATAAAACCAAACTAAACCAAACTGGCCCAGTCGGCTGAGGGTGCAGAGTACACTTTGCCATCATTCCTTGGTTCACACAGGCTCTGGCTCAGGCACCTGATAAGGGTCCTATCAATGGGTTAAAGAGAACTAAACTATGTAATTACGTTAAACTGAATAATTTCAAATTAACTGTTTTTTACATTTAACTGTGTGTTTAAACTGTGTACTGATGCTAAACTGAATTGTTTGAAATAGAACTATTTTGACTTTTAACTGTGTGTAAACAAAACCTGTACTTATGCTAAACTGATTTGTTTGCAACAGAACTGGTTATTTGTATAAATATGGATTTGGCATTAAATAACCTACAATGGTTGATATGTCATAAAACCAAACCAAACTAAACCATCACCATATTCCCCATACTTTTGGTGTTGTGTCAAATCTTAACTACGTTTAGTTGAGGGCTTCTATTTAATTTTCTGGTGAGCAAGTTAGCCTTGCAGACTAATTATTACAGAGTAGTGAGTTCGATCCTCAAAAATTCCTCCATACTTGGGCCCAATCTCACTAACTTCCTTTACTGGGGTATGATTGTTAGCATGCTAGTCTTGCAAATCAGTTTATAACTATGTCGGCTGGCAGACAATTTTAGTGAGTTTGGTTCTCATTGGGTGCCCCTATACCACATACCTTTCACCAAACTAAGCTAAGCTTATTAAATAATTAAATAGAAGTTTAGTAATATATATATATATATATATATATATATATATATATATATATATATATATATATATATATATATATAAGGAGAGACTGGTGACGTAATTCCTATCATCGTGGAAAATGAACTTGACGATCTTAGTTCAAAACCTGTCTGAGGCTGTTTGCATTTCCCTACACACCAATGCTTTTGCGAAAGGCATGATTCCACCTTTTCCTAGGCTAAGTGTAAACAGTAAGACTCTCTAGTCTTCTTAGTAGACAAACCAATCCATAAGAAAGAAAAACTAATTTTAAAACTACTTGCGACCGAAACTGCAGGACCATCACTGATGGGGTGTGGCCGCGGCCCCATGTCCCTACAAAGAATCTACAGGATTCATCCCCACCCCTACCCCGTATTCAAATAGAAATATTTTATTGAGATAATTATTAATTTATTTAAAAAGCATGATTTATTTTTATGAAGAGTGACTGTTAGAGAACGATTGCTAGGAAGTTGGTTTCGCAAGCCATGATTAGTGAGTTCAGTCTACCTATACCCCACTAATCTAAGCTTGCTGCCGTGTATACTTGAGTAATGAACGACTTCGTGCAATGAACGATGTCTAAATTTCAGCCATAAAATTTCTTGTAATGAACGACCCCGTTTGAACTGGTGGCAAAAATATTCCCTCAGCCTCCACTGACATAAAGAGAAAACGTTCAAACACTTATACTTTGAAAAGCACAGTAATACAATCAAAAATCAATACTTTACTGTAAATAAACAATGCAGTGTTGTGTAGACTTTGATATAGCTAAGCTAATGCCTAAATAAAGCTTTTTGTTAAGATTATAAAGTTTTTACGTAACTTTGTTTATCATTTATAATATCAGTATATATTATATGTACTGTTATTAAAAACAGTAAACACTTTTACAGCGGGGAAAATAAGGATTTCATCCCCTGCTGAGTTTCTAACTTTGCAACCTTATAAAAATAGGAATGGTCTATTATTTTTAGGGTTGGTCCATCTTGAAGATGAGAGATAGAATATTAAAAAATTCTAGAAAATTACATTATAATAATTTTTGAACATTTATTTGTATTTTATTGAAAAAATGAATATTTCTCCTCATAGCAAAACATAACTCAGTCCAAGGTGAAGAAACCCTTGTTGGCTAGCAAAGCAGTTTCCTGTAGTTGGTTACTAAGTTTTTACAGATCCCGGGGGTGGGGGATTTTGCCTTACTCTTCTTTGCAGATCCTCTCCAAATCCTTAAGTTTTGTAGGTTGTTGTTGGGCAACTGGAATCTTCAGCTCCTTCCACAGATTCTCAAAAGGATTAAGGTCCGGAGACTGACTAGGCCATTCCATTACTTTTATGTGCCTATTTTAAAGCCATTCCTTTCTTGCCTTAGCCATATGCTTTTGTTCATTGTTATATTGGAACGCCCATCCACAACCCATCTTCATTGTCCTGACTGAGGCAACGAGGTTTTCACTCAAGATTTCCCTGTACTTGGCCCCACCCATCTTTCCTTCAACCCAGTATGGTCATCCCGTCTCCTTAGTAGAGAAGCAGCCCCAAAGTATGTTTCCACCACCATGCTTAATGGTTGGGATGGTGTTCTTGGGGTCCAAGTCAGCTTTTCCCCTCCCTCCAAACATGGCAAGTCGAGTTGATGCCAAAAAGCTCAATTTTAGTCTCAGCTGACCACAGCATTTTCTCCCAACCCTCCTCTGAATCATCCAGGTGATTATTTACAAACTTCCAACGAGCCTGTACATGTGCCTTTTTGAGTAGGGGGGACCTTGCAGGCACGACATGATTTGAGTCCACTACAATGTGTGTGTTACTAATGGTCATCTTGGTGACTGTAGTCCCATCTGCCTTGAGATCATCAAGCTCTTGCCATGTAGTTCTGGGTTGTTCCCTCACTTTTCTTATTGGGTTTACTCCATGTAGGGAGATCTTGTGTGGAGATCCAGACCAAGGGAGATTGATAGTCAATTGTTTTTTCTTGCATTTTCTTATTATCACAACAACAGTTCTCTTTCTCACCAAGCTGCATTACACGAGTACAAACTGTATCTATCTAGTACAATATAGCGCCAAAAACATAAGATGGTGCCTTCTACAGTGTAATGGCTAACAAGTTAATTTTGTAGACGAAAACCACTAGTGCTATTCACTCGACTCTCACTAATTAACATATATTTATTAGCTACTGCCATGTAGCCCATTCCAGTCTTGTCCAGGTATACATTTTTGTCCCTGATGGCCATAGACAATTCTTTCGTTTTGCTCATTGTGAAGAGATTAGATTCTGTGAACTAGTGTCTTTTATACAGGTAATGAATACTTGATAAGGAGTAATAATTGAGTAATTCGACTAATCTATGTGCCTCCTGGTTACATCACCGGTCTGTGGGGCCTGAATCATTACTGGTTGGTAGGGAGTGAACTATTTATTCTTTTAATAAAGACAAAAAAAAAAAACACACACACAAAAAAATAAATAAATGCACAAAAATTAATAAAATGTTATTTTCTAGAATTTTTTTCTCTTCTATCTCTCACTTTTAAGACGGGCCAACCTTGAAAATAATAGACCGTTCCTATTTTTGTAAGGGGAAAATGTCAGAAAATCAGCAGGGGATGAAATACTTATTTTCCCCACTGTATATGCACAGGTGCTGCAAGTAAATTATGGAAAAAAAACCCGACAGTATGAAGAAAATAGAAAAACAAAGTAATTCAAAAGTGATGAATTTATTATAAAAGAAAGTCAACGGTAAAACGTTTCGGTTTTAGTAAACCTTCATCAGGACTTTAAGATGGTAAAAAATGTTGCTTTAACAACGATTGATGTTTTTTAAAAAAATAAGATTTGACATTTCAAAAACATATCTTGTATAATGAATGACCCCTTGCTTTTTTAGCTGAAGAATTGGCCTTAAAACGTCGTTCATTACACGAGTACAAACTGTATCTATCTTGTACAAGATAGCGCCATAAACATAAGATGGCGCCTTCTACAGTGTAATGGCTAACAAGTTAATTTTGTAGACGAAAACCACTAGTGCTATTCACTCGACTCTCACTAATTAACATATATTTATTAGCCATCTGCCTCAGTAATTAATTTTGTACTGAGTTTGATTGCCATTGGATGCCCAACATTTGTGGTCTCGTGTTAGACTGGTGATCCTCAATCCGTGGGCAGAGAACCCGCTGTAGTGAGCGATACATACGTCCGAAGTCCCTAAAAGCAAAATCACCTGAAAAAGGTAAAGTTAAAAAAAAATGTAGGGAGGGAATATATGTGAACTGGATGTGGCATAAGGGTAATTTTTTAAAGCGAGATACAGCTGGTTTGGTTCGAGTAAGCGAGTGGTGCAACAGTTATCTGCTGGGAAAATCAACACAGTGATCCGAGTTCAAATCCTGGATGAATCTGTCAGTGTTTCACTTCGTGCTGATGCCATTAGAAAAGGCATGAACCAATCTTTTTGGCGGAACTCCCGTGGCGTTATGATTAACGAGCTGGACTGTAACATCGTACTAGCCGAGTACGAACTCCAGTTGCTCACTTTTGGACTAATACCCGTGGGAAAAGTATGGACTCCTTTATCCTCTCCAGCAATAGGTTAAATAGAACCACAACCCTAACCCTAACCCTTTTCGTAGATATGAGAATTCAGTCGCTTACGAATAAGCCAGACTTCAAAAAGATTTGAATTAAATAATGAAGCAGTATCATCCGTATCAATGATTTCTTCTTTCGTTCCTCTCCTTGTAGAATGTTATCAATCACTGAGCAGCGAAGTAGACTGGGGCTGTAAAATATACCGACTGCATCTCTGTGGAGGTGTAAGATCACCCCAATGTGTCAGCCTACTCGGCTGGAGCTGTAGAATACATCGACTGCATCTCTGCTGAGGGGTAAAACCCCCATGCCATAACGCTAAACAATCTGATGGTAAGGCTCCAGTCAAGAAGTTCTGGGGAATGTGAAATACCGCTTTATTGCCATTGCTCCCAGCTCCATTCTGACCCGAAGTGGTTGCACTTGATAGAGCCCTCTCTATGTGGAAATTTACTAAGCTTTTTGCTTAGATGTGGCACAAGGCCATATGAAAGGGGCACCCAATGAGATTCGAACTCACTCGTGTAGGTTAGAGCCCTCTCTATGTGTCAAACAAAACTGTTTGACATTTAAAATTTTTGCAAACAAATTACATGCTAAATTGAATTGTTAGAAATAGAACTGATCATTTAACTGTCTGTAAACAAATGAGTGATGTTTAATTGAATTGTTAGTGATACACTGGATCCACTTATCTGTGTGCAAACAAATTAGTAATGTTGAATAGAATTATTAGTATAAAATAGTAATACTTGGAACCATTTGACTGCAGGAAAATAAATGAATAGTGTTGAATAGAGTCAGTGTTAAATGGTCATACTCATATTTACCAACCCCTCCGCTCGGGCAGGATATGACACAAGGTCAATTTTTAACAGGTTTGAATTCAGAGTTTTCCTTCTCCTAGACTAGTTACCTCACCAAGGCTGAAGAACCCAGTCTACCCAACTATTTACCCATAGCTGTAGGGAGAATAATTGGATTCATACCTTTCCCGAGGGTGTTAGTGTTGTGTGAAATGAGATCAGTCTCGTCCACACTGAAGTGTTGTGATACAACGAAACAGTCTGTCTGTGGATGACAATATATATATATATATATATATATATATATATATATATATATATATAAGCAATGTCTTGTTTTTAGTGGCACCTCACAACCATATCCCAACCATAACAGTAAAGGAGGATGTTTTTATTTATTCTTTAATTACAGCACGCTTAGAATGTTATAACTCAGAAAATAAAGCTAATTCCTGTCCAAATGGAAGGAAATAATATTGCAGCGATAGAGTTCGTGGTGAATTTTTTTCTATTACCTGAATTCTCGATGTAACGGATTTAAATACGAAATGTTGATAATGTTCTTCAATCCTTCCTAAATATAAGATGTTCTAGCTCAACTGCACCCAGTGATGAGTCTACAGTTCTAGAAAATCAGGGTTTGTTGAGTATCTCTTCATTGCTTTAATCCTAGATCCATTCTGACCCTGAGTTATACGTAGTAACATCTACGGTTCCATCTATGGTTAAATATATCAGATTCGAATCAAACATGTCAGATAGGAATACTTTATATCATATAACTGTACAAAAAATGATTATCACTAAAAAGGGAATTGTTCCTTGAAACGATTGGATTGTGCATGAATCATTAGAATTAGATGAGAATACTTGAAGCTATATAACTGTGTGAAAAATATTTGTATTAGATAATAATACTTGAAACCATATAAGCGTGTAAAAATATTTGTATTAGATAGGAATACTTAAAACCATATGACGGTGGAAAAAGTATTGGTATTTGATAGGAGTACTTGAAACCATATAACTGTGTGAAAAGTATTTGCATTAGATAAGAATACTTGAAACCATATAAGAGTGTAAAAAGTACTTGTATTAGATAGGAATACTTGAAACCATATAACCGTCAAAAAGTATTTGTATTAGATAAGAATACTTGAAACCATATAACTTTGTGAAAAGTGTTTGTATTAGATAGGAATACTTGAAACCATATAAGTGCGTAAAAGTATTTGTATTAGACAGGAATACTTGAAACCATATATCGGTGTAAAAAGTATTTGTATTAGATAGGAAAACCTAAAACAATATAACCGTGTAAAAAGTGTTTGTATTAGATAGGAATACTTGAAACCAATAACTTTGTGAAAAGTGTTTGTATTAGATAGGAATACTTGAAATCATATAAGTAACTTGACTAACCGTAGTCGAGGGTAACCTGAAGGCTCCCTTTTCAATAGCTGATACACCGATATGTAGGGGAGAGTGCTATTATTTTCCCTTGATTGTTCCACTTACTCTTGAGTGTTAAGCAAATAGGCATCAGGTACCATTTTTTGTGGCTTTGGTATGACTCGGCCTGGGATTGAACCCCGATCTCCCTGACCACTGGTGAACGCTCAAAACATTTTACCAATCATATAACTGTATAAAAGTATTTGTATTTTATAGAAATACTTGAAACCATATAACTGTATGAAAAGTATTTTTATCAGATTGGAATACTTGAGACCAAGGGCATGTCCGGTAGCGTAATGGTTAGCAAACTTGACTAGCAAATTTGCAAGAGTGACTTCGAGTCTCATTGGGTGCCCCATTTATTCGGGCTTGTGCCATATCTAAGCAAAACGCTTAGTAAATTACTAGTTGAGACCATATAACTGTATAAATACTTCAAACCATATAATAATGTGAAAAGGATTTGTTTTAGGAATACTTCAAACCATATATTTATATGAAAAGTATTTGAATTTTATATAAATACTTGAAACCATTAATCTATATGAAAAGTATTTGAATTAGATATAAATACTTGAAACCTTTAATTCATATGAAAAGTATTTGAATTTTATATAAATACTTGAAACCTTTAATTCATATGAAAAGTATTTGAATTTGATATAAATACTTGAAACCTTTAATTCATATGAAAAGTATTTGAATTAGATATAAATACTTGAAACCATTAATTCATATGAAAAGTATTTGAATTAGATATAAATACTTGAAACCTTTAATTCATATGAAAAGTATTTGAATTAGATATAAATACTTGAAACCTTTAATTCATATGAAAAGTATTTGAATTTTATATAAATACTTGAAACCTTTAATTCATATGAAAAGTATTTGAATTTGATATAAATACTTGAAACCTTTAATTCATATGAAAAGTATTTGAATTAGATATAAATACTTGAAACCATTAACTCATATGAAAAGTATTTGAATTAGATATAAATACTTGAAACCATTAATTCATATGAAAAGTATTTGAATTTGATATAAATACTTGAAACCTTTAATTTATATGAAAAGTATTTGAATTAGATATAAATACTTGAAACCATTAACTCATATGAAAAGTATTTGAATTAGATATAAATACTTGAAACCATTAACTCATATGAAAAGTATTTGAATTAGATATAAATACTTGAAACAATATAACTGCATGGAAATGATCTATATTAGATTGGAATACTTAGAATAATATGACAGTGTGAAAATTATTTATGTTAGATAGGAATACCACAAATGGTTATTATAAACAAAATAGTTCGTTTAAAAAGATAGCTACGAAAAGTTGTAAATATAGTTATAATTACAATCAAACATTTACAAATGAATCAACTTTTGGCATTAAATAACCTATAAGGAGTTGATATGCCATTAAATAAATGAAACCAAGTAAGTAAAGTAAAGTTGGCGGCTATAGTAAAGGGCGGCTAGAAGGATCCCTTTTCAATAGCTACTACATCGAAGTGTAGGGGGAGTGCGCTACTCCTTTCCCAGGATTGTTCCACTTTACCCTTTATACGTACGTTATATGGCTGAGTGTTAAGCAAGGAGGTATCAAGTACCATTTTTAAAGTCTTTGGTATGACGCGACCTGAGATTGAACTCAGGTCTCCCGGACCATTGGCGAACACTCGATTGGAAATAGAAATAGATAGGAATACATTGAGAAATTGAACCAATTAAGATTGCATGAAAAGAGACACTTATTATTACTTACTTGAAATCATATACCAGCTTGAATTATTGATATTAGATAGGAATACTTGAGACCATAGCAAATAGATGATTATTATAGACAAAAAAGTGTGATTAAATTAAACGTTTGCAATAGAATGTTAACAATCTGAAGTAAATTTAATCAAACATTTACAGGTGAATTAAATTTCGGCTTTAACTAATCTATAAGGAGTTGAGATGCTGTTAAATAAACCAAATCAAACAAAACAAAACAAAACTAAACAAAGCCAAACTAAATAAAAATAGAAGCATGAATATTTCCATGGGTCGTTGTTAACACGAGATTCGATTGAGTTCACCGGTCGTCTATTTTAGCATCTTTGACTTCACTGATCGCATATTTTAGGTGGCAGGCAACTTCCTACTCTTCGGATTTTTGTCTATTTGAAAGAAGAAGAAGAAGAAGAAGAAGAAGAAGAAGAAGAAGAAGATAGTTTAGTTTTTGTTTTCATTTATTTCTCCTTGGAATTTCTTATATGGAATTGCGTGACATGGGACAACAAAATGCGTATCAGTCTTTGTTTTGTTTACCTTTGTCTTTCACCAATCATGATGGAAAGAGATTTGATAGGAAAACAGAAATAAGACAGATTGGAAATTTACAGGTGAGACATAACATCGGAGGGACAAGCTCGCCACTTCACCGTGGCAAAAAGGAAATCAAACCTTCGTGCTCTGGAGTCACGATCAGGTGAAAAATGCAAAAGAGAGGGCGAACGAGCGTAAAGGAAAAAACGACAGACAGACAGACAGACAGATTGAGAACATTACATGTAACATAATTAGGAAATATCGAGAAACTAGTTCACAGACGCGGGAAAACGATCTGAGTAATTTGATAGGGACGCACGGAGATCAACAGACAACCAATGGAGTGGAACTTAAACTTTATTGAAATTCTTCAACATATACCGTATGTACTCGTGTATAAGTCGATCTCGTCTGTAGGTCGACTCTTGATTTTATGGTCTTCAGATCATAAATTTTTAAAACTTATTCCTTTCAAATTATGTTTGATTTTTAGCCTTATAAAATCATTCTTCATGTATACCCCATGAATAAGTACAATTCTTTTTTAACATAAAGTTATTTTTTTAAAACGAAAGATAAGTAAAAAAGTAAAGTTGGTGACTTTAGTCTAGGGTGACCTGAAGGTTCCCTTTTCAATAGCTATCACACCGAGGCGTAGGAGAGGGCGATACTCCATTCCTTAGATTGCTCCATTTTGCCCTTGATCCTTACCTTATAATGCTGAGTGTTAAGCAAGGCGACATCAGGTACCATTTTTTGAGTTTTTGGTATGACTCGACCTGGGATTGAAACCCAGTCACCTGGACCATTGGCGAACACTCTACTCATTCGGCCAATGGATCGCGAACAAAAGATACCAAGATTTTATTATTTCTAATTAAACATTATACAATCAAAACGTATAATAATAATAATAATAATAATAATAATAATACCTGGAGCTTGCTAGAGAACTGAAAAACTATGGAACATGAAAGTGACGGTGATACCAATTGTAATCAGTGCACTCAGTACAGTTACCAAAGGATTGATAAAGAGTCTGGAGGACTTGGAAATAAGAGGACGAGTGGAGACCACCCAAACGACAGTATTATTCAGATTGGCCAGAATATTGAGAAGAGTCCTGGAGACTTGAAGAGACTTTCTGTCTCTCAAACTCCTGTGAGAAACCATCAGCTAACGCTGGCATGAAAAACTCTCAAAAGAGTAAAATAATAATTTGCTATTTAATGAATTTTGCCTTTCCGGCGGTCTTCAGAGCGAAAAGAAAAGAAAGCGAAAAGATAGACAAATACTTAAACCTTGCCAGAGAGCTAAAGAAATGTGCACCATGAGGGTGATGGTGATACCAATTGTAGTTGGTGCGTTTGAACGGTCTTCAAAAGATTGGAGGGATTGGAAATCGGAGGAAGAATTGAGACCATCCAAACCAAAGCATTGTTGAGATCGGCTAGAATAATGAGGAGACTTGTTGTCACTTGGACTACCGTGAAAGACCAAATCTAGTGTGAAAAACTCAAAACAGTGAAATATTACCACTACAACTATTACGACTACTACTATTACTACTACTACTACTAATAATAATAATGATTCAGTTTGTAAAGCAAATTATGAATTTGCTTATCAATTCGATCTCACACTAAAAGAAATAGTCATAAGAAGCAATATAGACAGCAAAAAACATAAAGAAATAAAAACACCAAGACTAAATCAATTAAAAAAAACTCCTGCGAACAAAAGCTCCTATATGGATGATACACATAAAGAATTAGAAATTATGATATAGATATAGTAAAGACTAATAGATGGCTGGACTGAACGCGGAGACAGAGGGGTTAATTGTAGCCGCACAGGACCAGAGCCTACCGACTAGAAACTATCAGGCAAACATAGAAAACTGATTAAAAGCAATGTAGATTGTGCGAACAAAAAAAAACAAAAAAAAAAAAAAAAACACAAACAAACAAAAAAACAAAACAAAACAGAATCGATTGACCACTTAGTACTCGGCTGTCCTATCCTAACATCCTTAAAATACAAAGAAAGGCAAGATAAAATAGGACTTCATATTCATTGGAAAGTGTGTAAATTCTATGGAATATTGAATTGTGAAAATTGTATAAACACCTACCAGAATCAATAACAGAAGCAAAAAGAACTTCGATTCTTTGGAACTTTGCTATCCAAACTAATAGGAAAATAAAGAGCAATAGACCAGATACAGTCGTTAAGGACTATAAAAGAAAACATGCCTTCTAACTGATACATCAAAGCCAATAGATAATAATTGGAGAACATGTAAGTCGTGAAGGATATGAACAAGAGCCCCTTACCCAAATTTAAACACAAAATACTGAAAACCAAAACATCGCAGAACCCAAGACCATAAAACCAATGGTAACGCAAGGGGAGATAATGAATTTAGAATTAATAAAGAAAATCATGACTGAACATTAGACCAGCCTTCAGGAGCCATGACTGGAAAAAAAGTGAAGATAGAAACGGAAAAGCTAAACAAATTATTAACAAATGACCTAACACGCAACATCGCTGAATTAAAGGAGCTAATTTATTCAAGAATATAAATGTGATAAAATTGGAGTTCCCCAAGGGAACCCGAACAAAAATACAAAACGTAGGAGGGAAAATTAGTTTAGAAGGACAGGTAAAGAAACTGCTACAAGAGAAATTGCCTCGGAATATAAAGAATGCAAGGATATGTTAGGATGAAAAGATCAAAATAAAACAGCACACAAATTTGAAAGTGCAACAAGGAGAGAAAAACCAAAAGCCTGATGGAGTGGGAAAGGTGATCCACTGGGAATCGTACAATTTGACCATACTATCAAACTATATATGCACAATACATAATCAATCAAAGAGAATGCGATCCATAAGATTTTCGGATACAGACAGATCACCTAATTCCGGTCAGAAGACCAGATCTAGAGCCAATTAACAAAAGAAAAAAAAAAAAAAAAAAGAAAAGGAAAGAAAAGAAAAGAAAAGAGAATTTGTCATCTTATGGTTTCGCCGTTTTGGTGAACTACAGAGGGAAAATAAAAGAAAACGAAAAGATAAACAAATAACTGGACCTTGCTAGAGAACTGAAAAGCTGTGGGTCCTGAGAGTCAAGGTAATACCAACTGTAGTTGATGGGTTACGGACGGTCTCCAAGAACATAAAGAAAGGACTGGTGGAATTGGAAATCAGTGGTAGAATCGAAACCATCGAGACTATTGCATTACTGAGATCGGCTAGAATACTGGAAAGAGTCCTGGAGATTCGAGGAGACTAGTTGTCCCTTTGATTCGAGTGAAAGACCACCAGTTAACGCTGATGTGAAAAACAAGCAAAGAGTAGAATAATAATAATAATAATAATCTACATATAAGTAGCTTATTCCGTCTCTTAATGTCCTCGACACTTACAGTGAATAGATAGATAAAAAAAAGTAAACAAGTATGCCTTTTCAATGCCAATGAAATTATATGAATTGTGAAGTTGTGAGTGATGTGAGCGTAGTGAGCCTATCGCGAAGAGTCTAATGCAAAGGCATTGCTATATGCGTGTCAAATTCATTAATAATAATAATAATAATAATAATAATAATAATAATAATAACCGAACTTTACAACAGTGAAGCTCTGTAACCTAAAATGAAACTGAAAAATAATAATTGTTCCTCCAAAAACATCTGCGTTTTATCAACAGTGGATGATCAAAAAGAAAAGATAAAAAAACCCCCTGTTTTTCATTTTCATAAATATCAGAACGGGTATTATTAGGTATCATTTATTATCAAACTCTGCAGCATTGAAGCTCAGTAACCAAAAATAGATTACGCCAATTCTTCTTCCTCTACCCCTCCCCGTTAGCGAGGACTGCAATGACAGGAGAAAGGAAGAAGCATTCAAGAACCGTTTAAGTGATACCAGCATTCAAGAAGAACGTGGCTTCACTGAGAAACACCGGAAACAAGAGCGTGTTTTGGGGACAGTACGAAGGAGCAAGTTGTAGAAACAAGACATAGAAGAAATGGTTCGACAAAAAGAATATGTATTGTGTCTTCCTTTTGTCGGATATGTCCGAAAATTGTGGGAAGTTTGTTCTGTCTTGTATCACGTGTGTCTACATAGTTCCCGTGTTTCCTTTATTTTTTAATTCCTGCTACCAGCAGTCTTTTGGACTGTCGGACACGGTTTACGCACTTATTGAATAAAGACGGAGGTTTTTTTCCCCCTCTATTTAAAAGATTTATCTATCTGGTTTCCGTGTTATTGTTGTTGCTCATTGTTGCCCTCAATTTTGCCGGTCCGGTCTTTAGTCACGGAAATAATCAGCGCTTGGCTTGGAAAGTCAGTAAATAGTGTAATGGAAGTTGGCATAGCGGTGGCAGTCGATTTGTAACAATATGTAACAGTCAAAAAATAACTATTGTATTTCCTGGTATGTAAGGTGCACATTTAGCTTTAAAATGATTATATTATAATATAACACAGTGTCTCATTGACCTGTATCATGTCTCGAGGGTTATCTACTGAAGTTTGAAATCGATGGCTATGGAGCTTGAAAGGGTTGCAGTGAGCGGTAGGACTCACCCGAACCTTTTTGTAAGTCATGCGTCTTATATAACAGGAAAGACATTACATCTCATAGAAAAGTTTATGCAACTTTTATTTTGGTTGGTTGGTTGGTTGGTTGGGTTTTTATGGCATATCAAACCTTGTAGGTTATTAAACGCCAAATCCATTTTTATGCAAATAGTTAGTCCTATTTCAAAATATTCAGTTTAGCATGGTTACGCAGTTTAATTGTCAAAAACATTTCTATTTCAAGCTATTCCGTTTATTCAAAGAGTTCAAATTCAGCTAATTCAGTTTAGTATAAGTATTGATTTGTCCACACACAGTTAAATGTCAAAACAGTTCTATATTAAACAATTCAGTTTAGTGTAAGTAGAGTTTCAATGTCAAAAAGTTCCATTTTAAACAATTCTGTTTAGCATAAGTACGCAGTTTAAATGTAAGTACAGTTTACTTGACAAAAACATTTCTATTTCAAGCTATTCAGTTTAGTCAAACAATTCAGTTTATCATAAGTATGCTGTTACTTCTATTTAACCCATAGATAGGGCCCCAGCAGGTACTACCACGGTGGGCCAGAGTGGACCTGGGAGTAATGGCAATGAAGGGGTGCTCCGTATTCCCCAAAGCCCCAGGATTACTGGAACCTCACCATCAGATTGCTAAGTGTCATATCCAGGACACTCATTGGGGGGATTCTTACCTCTCTGCAGAGGTGCAGTCAGTGTATTCTACAGTCCCAGCTGACTGGGCAATTAATTTTTGTTAAAAAAATGTTACGATTTTGTTTTTGGTTACAGAGTTTAAATGTTGTTGACTTTGGGATTGATTGATTAATGGGAGTGACAGATTGATTCATTTTAACGGTAGTTCAACCCGTTTAGGGTTATCTTATCCAAAGAGATTAAGGGATCATATTCTTTGTACGTCCATATTTGCATATTTTGTCAAGGTGTTTCTTAATTTTTTTGTTGTTTTAATGCACGCAGTTCTGTTAGATATGAATACTTTTCAAACAGATCTATTTGAGCCAGAGATGGAACTCTAACAGGTACTACCACTCCTGTTCAGAGTGGACAGGCGAGTAATGATAATGACGGGCTACTTCTCACTCCTCATATCTCCAGAATTGAAGGCTCACTATCAGATGCAGTTTTGTGTAGTATTTATGACATCTTTTTTTAGTATGGGGGAGGGGATCTTACCTCTCTGCAGAGTATACAGTCAGCGTATTCTAAGCCCAACCAGCCAGAGAGAGTTTGGTGCAAAAATAATACCTAATAATATCCGTTTTAATTGTATGATATACCACCAGACATAATAAAATCCCAGTATCTTTGGAAAAATTAACATTTCATAAAAAATTCATTAGAATGTACTTATCTATAGACGATATATATATATATATATATATATATATATATATATATATATATATATATATATATATATTAACATAAGTATCATATATCATTTGGATGTATATGTAAGTCAGTTGGCCGACCCTAGTCGAGGACGAATCAAAGGTTCCCTTTTCTCTACTTACCCTTGATCCGTAACTTCAAATGCTAATTGTAAAGCAAGGAGGCATCAAGTACCATTTACTGAGTTTTTGGTATGACTCAGCTTGGAATTGAACCCCGGATGTAATTCATAAATAAAGTATTTAGAATATCATTTTAATCTTTAATTCTTCAATGTTGTTTCTAATTCATCATTATCAAGGTGTATCGTGATAATAGATTGATTGTTTGTCTAGGTTTTATGGCATATCAACCTTTGTAGGTTATTTGATGCCGAATCCATTTTTATACAAATAACCAGTACTATTTCAAACAATTCAGTTTAGCATGAGTACACATTTTTATTGTCAAAAACATTTCTATTTCAAGCTCGAGATAAATTGGAAGCATTACTTTCGAGGAGACCCCTCGTCGAAGATTGCCCAATCAGCTGGAACTGTAGAATACACCGACTGCTTCTCTGCAGAAAGGTAAGACTTTCCCGACGAGTGACCTGGACATGACACTTAACGATCTGATGGTGAGGTTCTGGTAATGCTGGAGCTTTGGGGGAAAGCAGAGTACTCCTTTATTGCCATTGCTCTAAGTTCCACTCTAGCCAGGAGTAGTAGCACCTGATAGGGTCTTATCTATAGATCAAATGGAACTAAACTGTGTACTTATGCTAAACTGAATTGCTTGAAATAGGACTGCTTTGGCATTTAAACTGCATACTGGTGCTAAACTGAATTGTTTGAAAAATGGAACTGTTTTTGACATTGGAATTGTATTTACGCTAAACTGTATTGTTCGAAATAGAACTGCTCGACTAAACTAAATAGCTTGAAATAAAAATGTTTTTGACAATTAAACTGTGTACTTTTGCTAAACTGAATTATTTGAAATAGAACTGGTTATTTGAATAAGAATAGATTCGGCATTAAATAACCTACAAAGGTTGATATGCCATAAAACCCAAACAAACTCGAGGAAAAGTAAAGTACTAGAGTGAGTCAAAAGTTCTGCAATATTTTGGTAGTACGCGAGGTAGAATTCTGCTGCACCAGATGCTTTTGCTGAGGTCGTGAAAGTGACGAACCACACTGAACTGATACTCTCCAAATGATACTCACCTATTTAACCTCTATTGCTTGGAGCACGGCCTCCGAATCCCCGTTTTTTTTTTTTTTGTTTTTGTTTTTTGCCTATCTGACCTTGCCTGATCGTCGAGGTCCTTCCAACCCGAGAGAAATTTCTTGAACTGTACTGTCGTCAACTCTGCTTTCACCTTCCGCACAACAAATATTTTTGGTCGCTTCCACGGTGTTATAGCTCAGTTCGAACTCGTAACTCCCTAATTTGACTACATTTTCATGTTCATCTGTGCGGCTTTCAAATCACACAAGGAGTGAAGCAATGTACATTGTATCAGCTCACAAACTGCCACCATACTACCAATCACAAAATATGATTCTATAAATTGATATTTCATTCGCGTAAATCATAACCTACTACGGCTTGAATTGCTTCCGTCACGTGATAAATACGCGCCGTTAGCTAACACGCCCGAAAATATTGCAAAACTTTTGACTCGCTCTAGTATATCTCTGGTTTCGAAATAAACGCGGGGTCCTTTTTGATATCCTTGTTAGACGGCTAAACTGATGGATCATTTTTATATCAATGTATGCAGAACACTTAATCGTTATAATCGTTGGTGTTCGATAAAGTGTCGCGCAGAATCGGTTTTTAGGCGGTTCCATTTTCCAGCAAGTTCGGCCTTCCAAAGTATATATTGTGTACTCGTGCTCGTCACTGTATATCGTTTGCTAACCAGACAGACAGACAAACAGACATTCCCAACTGACACTACAGGCTTCTAGTATTGCGTCGAGTTGCGTGTCGTGCGGTTAGGCGTTCGCCTCTCCTAGCACGGTTGGCACCAATACTCATTTTCAGATTTCACCATTGACTCATGACATCTTTTCTGACATTTACTCGTCTCCATTACCATCCAGTCCAGTTCTTGGTGCTCCTTTGCGTGATTCATGCCACTAAAATCAGAAACGATGGTGGATGGCACTTGCGCCGAGGTACCGCCTCCTCACTGCACTATTTTATAAACATATCACAACGTTTTTTTCTCTTATCGTATGCATTCATGTATAAGTCACATTTTGAAGACCTAATTTTTTAGCCCCCCTCCAATTAACATCGAGTCGTACACGGGTAAATAATGGAGGGGTTGGAAAATAATATTGGCGATCCGAGTTCAAACCTGGACGAGGTTGTTTGTGTTTCACTTAGCGCTAATACCCCTCTTCAGCTATGAGCAAATAGTAGGGCAGACTATTTTTTTTAACCTTGGTTAGACCACCAGTCTAGGAGAAGGAAAACTCTGAATTCAAACCAATTTGTTTCACAAGGTGGAGGAGTTAAGTAGATAATACATAGGTAAACACACTTGCAATGTCGAAATTTAAACAAAATGAAGACTACAACTCTGAGCTTTGAAATAGGATTCCATAAATTAATATTTCATAACAGTAAATCAGAAATATCTTTTTTAAATTTAAGAGATTAATTTATTCAAACATTTTTGTTTTTTATTCTGCATTGTCAATCATAGTTTGGTTTGGTTTCTTTAATGATATATCAACCTTTGGGGGTTATTTAATGCCAAAGCCATTCTACTTGAAGAATAATAGTGGTCCCTTTTAACCCATAGCTGGGAGGATAAGGGGTTCATACCTTTCCCAAGGGTATTTGTCCGAAAGTGAACGTAATAGCGCGACTGGAGTTCGAACTCGCTTACAACGACTTCGCATCGCATCGATTTAACCATTACACCAGGAGGCCACCCCCTGTCGATCATCGTTAAACAAGAATACTATGTGATTATTTTACATTTACATCTTGACGAATTACACAACGCCCAGTTGGGGAGTCCTCGCTAACGTGTGCTGGACAGCGGCATCTTAGTTGGTTGGTTGGTTTGTTGGGTTTTATGGCTTATTAACTTTTGTAGGTTATTTAACGCCAAATACGTTTTTATGTAAATAATTTGTTCTGTTTAAAACAAAAAAGCATAAGTACACAGTTTCATTGTCAAAAACATTTACATTTCAAACTATTCAAGCAGTTATATGTAATAATTCAGTTAAGTGTAAATACTGTTTTAATGTCGAAAAAACAGTTCCATTTCAAATAATTCAGTTAAGCATAAGCTCGCAGTTTAAATGTAAGTACGGTTTAATTGTCAAAAACATTTCTATTTCAAGATATTCAGTTTACTCAAACAATTCATTTTATCATAAGTATGCTGTTAGTTCTATTTAACCCTTAGATAGGGTCCTATCAGGTGCTACCACTCCGGGCCAGAGTGGACCTGGGAGCGATGGCAATGAAGGGGTACTCCGCATTCCCCAAAGCCCCAGCACTGCTGGAACCTCACCATCAGATTGTTTAGTGTCATAACCAGGACACTCGTGAGTGGGGGTCTTACCCCTCTGCAGAGGTGCAGTCAGTGTATTCTACAGCCCCAGCTGACTGGGCCAGGCATCTTAGCAAGTGAGATCGAAATCCAGTCGCGCTATCACATTCACTTTCGGACAAATACTCTTGGGTAAAGCATGAGAGCCCTCATCCCCTCAGCTATAGGTTAAATAGTACCACTACTATTCTTTTACAAGGATAGCTTTAATATTAAATAACTCACGAAGGTCGATAAGCAGGGAAACGAAACGAAACTATATCTGATAGATAATTATCTATTTGATATAGTTTCGTTTCGTTTCTTTATGATTTTTCTTACCAATTATAATTGGTGAGAGAAATCATAAAGTAAGAGTCGACCAATACACGAGTATGTACCTTTTTTTTGGTTAAATTCTAGGATAAGTTTTCTGGCAAAAATGTACGAGTCTCGCCATCTGTATTAATAATTGAGAAGAATTTGTCTGTATGCCGTTCTCTCAGCCAAGGCTGTAGAATATGCAGATAGTATTTATTTATTTATTGTGGACTTTTCGGCCAAGTTCCCTCTGGCCTTCTTCAGGTGATTTACCGCGACCTCGGATAGGAATGCTGAGTCTTGTAACCGTATCATCTCAAAAATGATTCCAATTTAGGACAATATATACAAAAAATCGGTACGGACACGACTCTGGAAGACCAGATAAGGAATTATGAGACCAAAAAATCTATCCTCGATCGCCCCTTCGGGGCCCGTGGCGCAGCGGATAGAGGCGTTGAGTCTCTTCGGTTCCAGGTGAGCATTGTCAGAAGATAGCGGTTTCAAATCCTACCCAAGCCGGCCAGAGGTTTACTTGGTCAAAAACGTGGTGCGATAGACAACAACTATGGAAGGCAGTAATTACTGGGGATACGGTTACAAGACTCAGCATTCCTATCCGAGGTCGCGGTAAATCACCTGAAGAAGGCCAGAGGGAACTTGGCCGAAACGTAGTGAAAGAGGAAACAACACAAAAGAAACAAAAACTACCAAGATGAGGGGGAAAAGTCCGCAATAAATAAATAAATAAATAAAAAAATTAATTCTCAGATTGAGAGCCTCATCTCAAAAATGATTCCAATTTAGGACAATATATACAATGCAGATAGTACCCCCACGCAACGAGGGTCTGGGGTAGGACACTGTACCATCTGATGGTGTGACTGGAGCTTTGAGGAATACAGAGTAACCTTTCGTTGCCATTACTACCTGGCTCACCCTGACCAGGAGTGGTATTACTCGTTAGGGTCTCATCTTTGGGTCAAATAGTAATATTCTATCTTTCCATATGCTTTAAAACCATCTTTGGGTCAAATAGTAATATTCTATCTTTCCATATGCTTTAAAACCATCTTTGGGTCAAATAGTAATATTCTATCTTTCCATATGCTTTAAAACCATTAAGCAGTGTGCAAACAATGTATTAATATTGAATAGAATTATCAGTGTTAAGCTTAACTTAATTGTGGCACAAAGCCAGAAGTATGAGGCACACAGTGAGAATCGAATCACTGACTATCTAGCTTATCGCGTGTAAAAAAACCCAACTCTTAATAGACCACTATACAAAAAATGTAAATATGAACAATGAACGCCTCAAATAACCCTAAAAGAGTTGACATGCCCTTAAGATCAATTAATCTATCAATCAAACCCCAATAGTGGTCTTTTTCAAATATTTTCCTCAATAAATTTAGGTAAAATCCGTAAAATTATTATGAATTTTAATAATTATTTTCGAATATCTCTTAATAGGTCAATGTAGCTTAGTTTTTTAAAACAGCTGATGTTATTAACCAGCCTTCCCTGAGCTGAAAGATTGGTTTGGCTAATTTTTTTAACGGTATATCAACTCCTTATGGGTTATTTAATACCGAAATTTGATTCATTTGGGAATGTTTGATTGTAATCATAACTATTTATATTTTCAACGTTTCAGTGCAATCTTTTGTTGACGCATTTTTATTTCTCTATAATAATTTGTCTATGATAATTTTTATCTATAATAATTTGTCTATAATAATTTTTGTCAATAAAAATTTTGTCTATAATAATTTGTCTATTATAGTTCTTTCTCTATAACAATTTGTCTATTATAATTTTGCCTACAATAATATATCTATAATAATTTTGTCTGTAATAACTTGTCTATAGTAATGTTTCTCTATAATAATTTGTTTGCACACAATGCGAAGAATTACTATACAATTATATGGTTTGGTTTAAGTTTATTTGTTTAATGGCATATCAACTCCTTATGGGTTATTTGATATCGAAATTTGATTCATTTGTGAATGCTTGATTGTGATCATAACTATTTCCAATGTTCCACTCTTTTGATTGTTTGATTGATTTGTTTGTTTAATAGCATATCAACCTTCCTGGGTTATTTAATGCCAAAGCCATCCATGTAGAAGAACAGTAGTGATACTATTTAACCCATAGCTGGTAGATAAGGGAATTCATACCTTTCCCAAGGGTACTAGTCTGAAAGTGAACATAATAGGTGTGATTTGATTTCTTTGTTTAATGACATATCAACCTTTATTGGATTATTTAATGCCAAAACCATCCTTGTAAAAGAACGGTAGCCGTACTACTGAACCCATAACTGGAGTGATATAAGTTGTTTATACTTTTTTCCCCATAATATTAGTCTAAAAGGGAAAGTAATAATACGACTGGAGTTCGAACTAACTTACTAAGATTGTAGTGGTGGAATGTATTTAGTTATTTAAGTGGATATGCATGTGAATGAGTTTTCATCCGTATTTTACGGGTATTGTTCTCAATATTATTTCTACCACAAATACAACTTAAAACTTTACAATCGCGTAAAAGAAATGGAATAGGACACAACAAACATTAAACAACAAACAATTTAATATACATAAAACAGAATGTGAAAACAAATAAAAAACATCATGTGTAAATGGCCTTTTGGAAAATAAAATTTGGCAAGTAAGAAGAAAATAATTTTTTTTACACGTGTGTGTATGTTTAGATGTTAACAGAGTCTGTAAATAAGTAGTTCTTACTTACATTAAGTTCATATTGTGTTTTATGATTGTGGCGACAGCGTGTCGCGTTGATGAAAGAAAGTTTGCTGGTTTTTTCTTTTGAACGTGATTCACGGCCATCTGTAGCTAGATCATGAACTTTGGCTGTGGGAGAAAAGGAATTTGCCTGACAGAGTATCGGCAACTGCTTTACTGACTTAGTGACTTAGTGAATGACTCTTTGACTGTGGGTTACTTATACCCTAATAGTGGATCAAAGAATCGTTTTAAAATTTTGGCGCGTTGACATTTATTGACCAATCAGATTTGTATTCTACTATTTTGTTTTAGAGCCTAAATATTTTCTGTTAATTGACTTCCGATCCTATTTTTCTAGAATGTTCTTATTCTATGTTTTAGCTGATTGGTTGAAAAATATAAAAATGTAACTTAAATGCTAATGCAGTTTTGATCCTGAATTTCTAGAATGTTCTTAAGTATGTTTTTATTGCTTATTTTAAGACTAGAAAAAATGTGTATCTCATAAGATCTCGCAGTCAAGCACATTAACCACTACGCCACGGGGACTTCAACGCACCTTTTGCATTTAATCAAACACACTTATATGATATAAAGTATTCCAATCTTACTGTAATGATTTAGACACAGTTATATAGTTTAAATTTGGACAAAGAAGTGATTATTATGAAATAATAATTGTTACTATAAACTATTTAAAAATTTCACATAGCACTAATACCTTGGGAAAGGTATGAATCCAATTATTCTCCCTCCAGCTATGGGTAAATAGTAGGACAGACAGGGTTCTTCAGCCTTGGTTAGGCAACTAGTCTAGGAGAAGGAACACTCTGAATTCAAACCTGCTAAACTCCGCTTAAAAATTGACCTTGTGTTATATCCTGCCCGAGCGGAGGGGTTATTAAATATGATATGATAAACTATTTAAAAATAATCATTTGTTTTCACACAGTTGTATGGTTTCAAGTATTTCTATCTTGCAGCAATAATTTGCAAGAAGTTATTTGGTTTCAAGTACATAATTATAACTTCAAGTAACTATTCTTAATACAAATAATTTTCATAAAGTTGTATTTTGGCCCAGTCGACTGGCGCTGCAGAATACAACGACTGAATCTCTGCAGAAGGGTAAAACTTCAGTAACTAGTGTACTGGATATGACACTAAATAATCCGATGGTTAGGCTCCAGTAATGCTGGAGTTTTGGGGAATGCGGAATACTCCTTCATTGCCATCGCTCCAAGGTCCACTCTGGCCCGGAGTGGTAGCTCCTGATAGTGTCCTATCTTTTGGAGGTGTTCGTGGTATAATGGTTAGCGTCGGAGGAAATGGACACGGCGACACGAGTTCAAATCCTGGATCAGGCTAATTGCATTTCACATAACACAAATACCCTTGGGAAAGGTATGAATCCAATTATTCTCCCTCCAGTTATGGGTAAAAAGTAGGACAGACTAGGTTCTTCAGCCTTGGTGAGGCAACTAGTCTAGGAGAAGAAAAACTCTGAATTCAAACCTGTTAAACTCCGCTTAAAAATTGACCTTGTGTCATATCCTGCCCGAGCGGAAGGGCTAGTAAATATGGATAGTGTCCTATCTTTGGATCAAATGGAACTAAACTGTGTACTTACGCTAAACTGCATTGTTTGAAATACAACTCTTTTTACATTTGTGTGTAAATAAAAACTGCATTTATGCTAAACTGCATTGTTTGAAATAGAACTGTTTTATATTTAACTGTGTGTAAACAAAAACTGAACTTATACTCAACTGAATTGTTTGAAATAGAACTGTTTATATGTATAAAAATGGATTCGGCATTAAATAACTTACAATGGTTGATATACTATAAAACTCAACCAACCAACCAATCAACCCGTTCATACATACATAGGATCCAGTATTAATCAACATATTCGTTAGCACGCACACACACACACACACACACACACACACACACACACACACACAAAATGGTTAGAGTCTACACCAATGATCCAGGGGACCTGGGTTCAATCCCAGGTCGAGTCATACCAAAGACTCAAAAAATGGTACTTGATGACTTCTTGCTTTACACTCAGCATTTTATGGTATGGATCAAGGGTAAGTGGAGCAATACAGAGAAAGGACCTTTGCCTTCCCTTACACCTCGGTGTAGTAGCTGTTGATAAAGGAGCCTTCGGGTCACCCTCGACTACGGTCGGCTAACTTACATATATCATCAAGTCAATGCTGACAGCATGAAGCTTCCTGACTTTCTCTCGCCGCTCCTCCCGATCATCTAACGTTCCTGTCAGGTTCTCTAGACCGCATCCAGAGTCCGCAGAGAGCTGATGTATCTACGTGTCTACGCAAAGGAATCCATGAGAGAACATCTCTTACTTCCCCAGCAATGTCCCGCACGTCTTGTTCGTTTTAATTGGATGGCTTTTGAGATGGTAAGTGAGTGGCCATACAGCTGTGGTTTTGTTGGATGCTGTTTCCAGAATTTATTCAAAACACGTAGTATTCTTGTACAGTTCCCATCTAGTTTTTTAAGTACATATATACATATATATATATATATATATATATATATATGTTTGTGTGTGTGTGTGTGTGTGTTAAAGTGTGTGTGTGGGTATATATATTAGAATAAAAACATGTCCATGTTTAAGTGACAATTTAAAGTTTTCATGATCATCAGGCAAAATGAATGTTAGGAGATAAAAAATATAATAAGTTAGAAACTGACAAACTTTTATTATCACTTGATAATCTTGAAAACGTGATACTGACTGCTGTGACTGAAATATTTAATATGCAAATTGTTCTATCTTGAATATGGAACACTGTTACGGAATAGACAGCCAAACAGTTTTATCAAAAGCTAAAAAAATTCGGTAAGTATATCTATAGTAAAAAATCTCCAATACATTTTTATAGTAAAATCATTTTCTATGCATTTTTATCGATAAAGAATTTCCAGTACAATTTTTTGTAAAAGAATCTCTAATGCATTTTTATCGTAAAATCATTTCCAGTGCATTTTTATAGAAAAGCATTCTTTAATGCATTTTTATAGTAAAATCATTTCCAATGCATTTTTATAGTAAAATCATTTCCAATGCATTTTTATAGAAAAAAGCACTCTTTAATGCATTTTTATAGTAAAATCGTTTTCAATGCATTTTTGTCGATAAAGAATTTCCAGTACATTAGAGATTCTTTTACAATAATCTCTAATGTGTTATATCGTCATCTACAGCATCATAACGACACAATAATAAAGACAGACGCACGCAGAAAGACACAGGAAAACTTCTTTAACAATATTTACCTCTCACTTTATTTGTAAGGTTCGAAAGGGTTGTTCAAGGTTTGCGTGTGAGAGGGTGTTGGAGACCGAACATAAACTGTAATATTTTGACCCCACTGTTATGACCGTCACGTTGTGTCTTTCTTGTTCTCTAGGGCTGCTCAACCGGAGGCCTAGGACCCACTCTACTGGATGCTGGCTTTCTTTATTGCATCTTATCAGCATCTTCTCTGGACCCCAAACTCCATCGGGATTCCCGAGGGCCCCCTCGGTCGGGTGTGGCTTTCTCTACCCCATCTCTACTCCAACTGTCTGGAACTCTACTGGCAACTACACTGGCTCCCTGGGCGTCGAACTCAACTGGAACCGGAACTCAATTCCACTGCCTCGTCGAACTCAACTGAACTATATAATCATTCGACGCCCACTCGATCTTTGAAATCGAATGTTTAATCGTCATCAAGCGGGAATAACTGTCATGCAGTTCAGAGGTCACTCTCTTCCGGGGCATCACTCTGTAGTGTACAATGGGATTTTTTTTTTTTAGCTCGTCCCATTTCATCAGCCAATTTCCGCCCACACGATTTCCTCTCATAACTGCCATTAGAATGTGTCACTTCCTTCCGGTGCATCACCTTGAATGGCATTTTTGGCCGGGTCAAAAGGTCAAAACACAACATAATGCATTTTTATCGTAAAATCATTTCCAATGCATTTTTATAGTAAAAGGATATCCAAAGCATTTTATAATAAAAGAATTTTCAAATGCATTTTAATCGTAAAAGAATTTCCAGTACAATTTTAGAGTAAAAAAATCTCTAAAAGAATTAGAAAATACTTTATTATAAAAATAATAAAGTATTCTCTAGTTCTTTTTTAAACTAAAAGAACTTCCAATGCATTTTTATAGTAAAAGAATCTCCAATGCATTTTTATAGTAAAGCAATTTTTAATGTATTTTTATCGTAAAATCATTTTCAATAGATTTTTATAGTAAAAAAATATTCAATGCATTTTGAAAGGAAAATAATTTTCAAATGCATTTTTATAACAAAAGAACCTCAAATACATTTTTATAAGACAATCTTCAATGCATTTTAATAGTAAAAGATTAACCAATTCATTTTTATTGTAAAAGATTCACTCAATACATTTTTATAGTAAAGCAATATTTAATGGATTTTTATCGTAAAATCATTTCCAATGGGTTTTTATAGTAAAAAAATATCCTGTACAATTTCATAGTAAAAGAATCTCCTATGCCTTTTTATAATAAAGCATTCACTAATTCTTTTTTAAACTTCAAGAATTTCTAATCGATTTTAAAATAAACGTTTCCAATGTATTTTTATAGTAAAATCATTTCCAATGCCTTTTCATTGGAAAAAAAATCTCCCATGAATTTTTACAGTAAATGAATTTCCGATTCACTTTTATATAAAAGAATCCTCAGTACATTTTTATAGTAAAACAATCTTCGATGCATTTTATAGTAAAATCATTTGCAATGCATTTTCATAGTAAAAGAATTTCCAATGCGTTTTTATAGTAAAAGAATCTCTAATATATCTTTATAATAAAGCCAACTTTAATGCATTTTTATTGTAAAGCAATGTCTCATACATTTTTAGAGAAAAAGAATATCCAATACATATTTATAGTAAAATCATTTCTAATACATTTTTATAGGAAAGCAATCTCAGACGCATTTTTATAACAAAATCATTTCCTACGCATTTTCATTGTAAAAGAATCTCCAATGCATTTTTGAACAAAATCATTTTAAATGCATTTTCATTGTAAAAGAATCTCCAATGCAATTTTGAACAAAATCATTTTAAATGCATTTTCATGGGAAAAGAATCTCCAATGCAATTTTATTGTAAAAGAATCTCCAATGCATTTTAGAGCAAAATAATTTCAAATGCATTTTCATGGGAAAAGAATCTCCAATGCATTTTTGAACAAAATCATTTTAAATGCATTTTCATGGGAAAAGAATCTCCAATGCAATTTTATTGTAAAAGAATCTCCAATGCATTTTAGAGCAAAATAATTTCAAATGCATTTTCATGGGAAAAGAATCTCCAATGCATTTTTGAACAAAATCATTTTAAATGCATTTTCATGGGAAAAGAATCTCCAATGCAATTTTATTGTAAAAGAATCTCCAATGCATTTTAGAGCAAAATAATTTCAAATGCATTTTCATGGGAAAAGAATCTCCAATGCATTTTTGAACAAAATCATTTTAAATGCATTTTCATGGGAAAAGAATCTCCAATGCAATTTTATTGTAAAAGAATCTCCAATGCATTTTAGAGCAAAATAATTTCAAATGCATTTTCATGGGAAAAGAATCTCCAATGCATTTTTGAACAAAATCATTTTAAATGCATTTTCATGAGAAAAGAATCTCCAATGCAATTTTATTGTAAAAGAATCTCCAATGCATTTTAGAGCAAAATAATTTCAAATGCATTTTCATGGGAAAAGAATCTCCAATGCATTTTTATAGAAAAAGAATATCCAATGCATTTCTGTAGTAAAGCAATTTCTAATAAATTTTTAAAGAAAAAAAGAATCCTATGCATTGTTATAGTAAAAGAATCTCCAGTGGAATTTTATCGTAAAATCATTCCCAATGCATTTTTATTGTAAAATAATCTTCAATATATTTTTGTAGTAATAATGTTCAATGCATTGTGAGGCTAAATAAATTTCAATGCATATATATCATAAATCATTTCCTCAATATTTTTCGTAAAGTCTTTGGTAATGCATGTTTATAAATAACTAAAAGGTTAGTCTATCAATCCTCTGTAGACAGTGAACAGTAGAAGGAATGGAAAAAACTTTTCAGACCAAAGTTTCAATAAAATAAGCCCTATTTTAAAGTTGGCATTTGAAAATAAAAACAAGGGAAAGAAAATTCGTATACATGAACATCGGAATATCAAAGATCGTTTAATCATTATATCTATATTGTAAATAAGACCCCTTTTCTGAAACTATTGAAAAATCAATATTTTTCAATCATGACAAATTGCATGAGTAGAAAAAGGCTTTCTGAATGCGAAGCAACAGAAATTATACTCGAAAAAAAATTTTTTTTCTATTTTTGTCTTTTTTGATTATTTTTCTGAACAGGACCCTATTGATTTAGATGTATCGATATTTCCTAGTCTATCTTAGGTTCTATATTCTTGTTTAGTGCTATCTTTAAGTTTTTGTAATTGGTCGAGAATGTAGAGTGTTCGCCAATGGTCCGGGAGCCTGAGTTCAATCCCAGGTCGCGTCATACCAAAGACTTTAAAAATGATACTTGATACCATCTTGTTTAACACTCAGTAATATAAGGTACGTATCAAGGGTAAAGTGGAGCAATCCAGGGAAAGGAGTAGCGCCCTTCCTCACACCTCGGTTTGGTTTGGTTGGTTTGCTTTGTTTCATGGCTTATCAACCTTTGTAGGTTATTTAATGCCCAATCTATTCTCCAAGAAGAACAGTAGTGGTACTATTTAACCCATAGCTGGGAGGATAAGGGGGTTCATACCTTTCCCAAGGGTATTTGCCCGAAAGTGAACGTAATAGCGCGACTGGAGTACGAACTCGCGTACTACGATTCCGCAGTACATGGCTTTAACCATTACACCACGAGGACACCCCCCTCACACCTCGGTGTAGTAGCTATTGAAAAGGGAGCCTTCTGGTCGCCTTCGACTACGGTCACCAACTTTACTTTACTTATGTGGGTATGCATTTTTTACTGAGAAAAATATGTGCGTGTGTTCAACTCAAAACTGGGAACAAAAAAAGGATCACGTCATACGGGAAATGATTAATGGAGTATATATATATATATATATATATATATATATATATATATATATATATATATATATATATTATTAAATCCAGTAAATCCGGAATAGGGAATAATTCCAATCACGACGAATAAAATATTCAAAAATAGAATATTAAATTTAAATAATATTGGTAAAGAGCTCAATGTAAATAAAATCCACAACGCAATTAATTTTCTCTTTAAAAAACCAACAATCGGTCACATTAAGATAATAAATTTATTACCATGCTGTTAAAAAGCATTGATATAAATCAACGCTCTAAAAAAATTAACAGGACTTCTTCAGATCAAACAAGAAATGGTTTACAATAATTTTTTTCATATTTACAACCAGACTAAAAACGAAAACAACAAAACAAAAAATTTTTTTTCAAGTATCAAATTATTATGGCATGTAAGACAACATCCGGTTTAATCATACTTCAAATTTAACAGAGGCAAAATTTACAGTTACAATAATACATGTCAAAAATTCAAACATTTATAAGAAAAATATACAATCTAATTTTAGTACATCCATTTTTCAATTTTAGTATATCAATTCTTATTATTAAAATGAACTAAAAAAAATCTAAAACTAATGTTAATTCTGGTAAAACCCCCCAAATTACAATAACAGAGTCAAAATCTAAAAAATATAAATTCAAATTCTACTTCATTTACCAATAATTCATAGTTATTCATTTTCTGTTTATTTATTTTTTCACTTATTTTTGAAAATAGTCTAAATTTATTTTTATGCCTACATCTAGCAATAAAATCACATCTCTGATTTAATAGGTTACCAGGATCAAAGTATAACATAATTTGTATCTTTTCTTCCAGACACAAATTACATCTTCCATCAAAGCAGCTAGGAGTAATAGATCTTTTCAAAATTTTTAACAATTCAGTTTGACATAAGTGCACAGTTTAGTTTTATTTGACCAATAGATAGGACCCTGTCAGGTGCTACCTCTCCGAGCCAGAGAGGACCTGGGAGCGATGGCAATGATGTGGTAATCTGCATTTCCCAAAACTCCTGCTTTAGTGGAGTCTCAACATCAGATTGTTTAGTGTCATATCAAAGACACTAGTTAGGGGAGTCTTACCCCCTCTGCAGAGATGCGGTTTGTGTATTCTCTTGCCCCTGCTGACTGGACCAGCATGAACGTGAGATGAACGGGTCACACAAAGGTTTGGATATCTATCTATGGAAGTAAATAATGGACAATATGAAGAAAATAGAAAACAAAGTAATCCAAAAGCGATGAATTTATTACGAAGGAGAGTCAACATTAAAACGTTCCGGTTTTAATAAAACATCCATCGTTGTTCTATCAACACTTGTTTCACTATCTTGAAGTCTGTAGGAGGAGATATTGTGTTTTGATATTTAATTTCCATTTTGTAGTGGTATATTTAATTTGTTTTTATTTGTGGTTGCGTGTTCTCATAAGTCGGAAGGTCGCCATTTATATCGATGGGGATGTTACTATTATTATTATTATTATTAGGTTTTAGGTTGCGTTTTGCGTTGGTTATGCTGGTATTACGTTGGTAGCGTTGGTATTTCGTTGGTAGCGTTGGTATTTCGTTGGTAGCGTCGGTATTTCGTTGATTGTTATCCCCTCGCTAAATGTTGATGGAAAATAAAGGTGGTTGAAGAAGAACGAAGACGTCGTTAGGTTTTAAATGAAGGTTTTAATGGCAGCATGAAGTAAGGGGTTTACGCTGGTATGCTGCGAGGCTCGTAGGAAGGAAAGAAGATAGGAAGTTGTTAGGGTGTATCATCTAATTTGTTTTTAACTAGGATCCCTTGGTCTAGAAGAATAGACCCAAGGGGTCCATAAACTAGATGACTCTCCTCATAGTGTATGATGCTGCTACTGCTATTCAGGAGCAGACAATAAGACGTCCGTTCCCATTGAGGATTTCTGAGGGAGAGAGAGTTTCGCAGGCTTTCTTTAATTTTTGGTGCTGCTAGGAAATATGGTTCGGGCTGAATAGGACAGGTCATCCTGATTGGGTGAAAATGTTCGGCGACTCTAACGGTCAAATTAAATTACGCACCAAACAAAATACAAGTTTCTTTCTGCTACAAGTCCTGATGAAGGTTTATAAAAACCGAAACGTTTTAATGTTAACGCTCCTTCGTAATAGATTCATCACTTTTGGATTACTTTGTTTTTCTATTTTCTCCATATCTATCAATCAATCTATCTTGGCAATGTGATTAAAAAAAGCCAATCTCCTAATACTTCCAACCCTTCATGTGTATTAGGTAATAAGTCTTCAAAATAGATTTTTTAATGAATTAATAAAATGAATCTTTCCTTTGTCGTGACGTTGCAGTTTTCAAATGAAGATACACTTCCTCTACCGACCTTACAATGAAATCTAACTCGTCTGTGCAGATGTTTAAGCTAATGACAACTAATCAAAACAGGCATCGCGTCCCCAAGATCTGTGCACATGTCATTTATGCATACTCTGCTAGTTTTCCTCATGAAACATTAGCAGTCAGTCAAAAGTACGTCTGGATTGTGACCTAATACGTCTGCCTTAAAACTGGACACACACACACACACACACACACACACACACACACACACACACACACACACACACTCTCTCTCTCTCTCTCTCTCTCTCACATACACACACACACACACACACACACACGTATACACATTTATATGTGTGTGTGTCTTTCTTTGGGCAGCAGATTTTCTTGTAGGTGTATTTTATTAAAGCTGACAGACAAGGATTTCTTGTTTAATTTTTTATTGTCTTTTTCCAGTTAGCAAGCGAGATATCGCAACACTATATGAAGATTGTTTAAAAATTGTCTGAAATCTCTAAATTTATCACCCGAGTACATGTACTTTCGAACATTCTTTGGTTTGTTTGAGTTTAATGGCATATCAACCATTGTGGGATATTCAATGCCAAATCCTGTTTATACGTATATATCAAATATATGATTTGTAAATACATTTTGTTGATAATATTTTAAAACAAGCCTGAACTCTTTTTCTACACATAGCCTAACGGTTTTAAATATTTCTATCTAACACGAGTAATTCTATTTACTACGAACAGTGAAGTGGTTACAAGTATTGCTATTTAACACAAATACTTCTATTCAACATTCGACACATTCGTTTGTACACAGGTAAGATATTCCAAGTATCGCTATGCATCACTAACCATTCAAATAGACACCAGTCATTTGTTTACACACAGTTAAATGGTCAAACAGTTCTATTTTTAACAATTCGATTTAACACGTCAATTTTTTGCACACAATTCAAATGATTGGACAATATCAGGTGCTGACACTCTTGGTCAGAGTGGACCCGGGAACAATGGCAATGAAAGGGTACTCAACATTCTTTAGAGCTCCAGGACTTGAGCCTCACCATCAGAGAGTTTAGTGTCATATCTAGGACACTCGTAGGGGAAAGAGTCTTACCCTTCTGCAGAGATGCAGTCAGCGTATTTTACAGCTCCAGCCGACTGGGCTGCGAACATCTTTAACTCCATGATACAGTCGTACCCATGTCCTCGGTAAATATTCAAAGCATACATGTACAATATATATATATATAGTTATTTACTAAGCTTTGGATAGGTGTGGCACGAGGCCAGAAGTATGGAGCACTCAGTGAGATTTAAACTCTCAACCAATGATCTACTAAAACATTTGCCTTTATTGAGATATCCAATTAGACGTTATAACAAATATTTTTTGTTAGAGAGATTTTTCAATTTAAAAATTCTTAAACTTCATACATGTATATATATATCATATTTACCCAACCCCTCCGCTCGGGCAGGATATGAAACAAGGTCAATTTTTTAAGCGGAGTTTAATAGGTTTGAATTCAGAGTTTTCCTTCTCCTAGACTATTTGCCTAACCAAGGCTGAAGAACTCAGTCTGCCCTACTATTTACCCATAGCTGGAGGGAGAATAATTGGATTCATATCTTTCCCAAGGGTATTAGTGCTATGTGAAATGCAATCAGTCCAGGATTTGAACTTGTGTCGCCGTGTCCAATTCCTACGACGATAACCATTACACCACTGTATGTATATATAAGGAGAAAAATTGAATAAATAAGTAATAAAAAGTGATGAATTTATTGTGAAAGAAAGTCGACGCTCTAACGTTTCGGTTTTAATAAGCCATAATCAGGGCTTCAAAAATGATGATACTAAGTGTTGTTAGATCAACGAACACTCGGTATCATTATTTTTTAAACCCTGATGATGGTTTATTAAAACCAAAACGTATAGCGTCGACTTTCTTCCACAATAAATTCATCACCTCTTCAATTTTTCTCCATACTGTCGGATCCTTTTCCATTATTTACTTCTCTCTCTCTCTTTCCCTCTCTCTCTCTCTATATATATATATATATACTGATGTGTGTGTGCTTATATATATATATTTATATATATGTATACATAAATCTATTTACATATATAATAACCTCTTTTATGAACACATCTGAAAGCAAACGCATTTGACACGAGGAAATTTCGCTCTGTTTTTCTTCATGCCCAGTCCGGTGGCAAAAGCTGCTGGTGGCGCCATGTGTGGCAATACGACCTTAGCTAATGAAACAGTAGCATCATCTCTGCTTGGTGGATGATGAGGACAGTGTATCTCACATATTTCACACGTTATATGATAAAATTAAAAAAAGATGTGTGTGTGTGTGTGAATTTGCTAGACGAAAAGTGATCCTGTTCCAAGTTACACTTTGTAATTTAAACCGATCTGTTCGAGAACGTCAAAATAGATGACGTTCTGTCCTTCTTGAGAGAGACAGTTGTATCAAAAAATATGACGAATTAAAACTGGTTAATCTTGTGCAAATAAATGAAATCCTGCTTATAGAAAATTTTACCTACCTAAGTATTCGTTTAGAAATGTTTGGTTGAATTTGGCGTTCAATAACCTACGAGGGTTGATATGCGATAAAACCCAACCCAAACCAAATCATTTATATTTAATATATATGTATAAAGGGGATTTGGCATTAACCAACAAGGGTTGATATGCCATAAAATCCAAACCAAACCAAACCAAATCTTATATATTAAATATATATATATATATAAAGGGGATTTGGCATAAAATAACCTACAAGGGTTGATATATCATAAAAATCCAACCAACCATTTGTAATTATTGCAGATTGTGATGTAATGATATATTGATGCTTTCATCAAAGAGAGAATGAAGGATTCTAATTTGCATTTTATAGTTACTCCTTTTATATCGCGAATTCCGACGATTAAAACATGATGTTAAACTTTTTTTTATATTTTTTCTTGTATTTTACTCATTGCTAGTTTTCCATACAGGCGTTAGCTGGTTGTCTTTCAGCGGAGTCTGGGTGACAGCAAGTCTCCAGGACTTTTCCCAGTATTCTGACCGATCTTAACAAGGCTCTGGTTTATAGGATCTTCATTCTTCCTCTGATTTTCAATTCCTCCAGTCTTTCTTCCAAGCCTTTAAGAACCGTCCCGATTGCATTGACTACAATTGCTATAACTGTCACCCTCATGTTCGACTTTAAAAAAAATTCTCAAGCAGCTTTTAGACATTTGTTTATCTTTTCCCCTTCTTTTATTTTCAATCTGTAGTTTGCCGGAACGGAAAAATCTACAAGTTAAGTTTTTTTTAATACTAGGTCTGGTCATCTGGTTGGGATCTAGTGATTCATTTGTATCTTTAAATCCCTGTGAATTTTATCTGTCTCAGTTTCTCCGACGGACTCTTGTTTGTGCATATACAATTTGCTTGTATGAACAGATTTTAGTTTCTTATACAAATCCCAGTGGATCACTTCCCCCCAACTCGTGTTTAGTTTTGTACTCTTTTTAATACTAGTGTGAAGGCAAATTCTTTAAAATCTTAAAACGGGACTTTATTTTCGCACGTGTGAAGACGAGGCAAACTGGCACTTGATCCCTCGTAGAATAAGTCCTCGTTCAGAGTTTTTTTCTCGGGCACATAAGAACTGGCATGTTATGTGGGGGATTAATTTATGGCCAGACTGACCGCCGCTGGCAAAGGGTTCCAAATTTCACACTATACACACACCCACCAAGGCCGCTAGTCTTCCTCCCCTAGAACAATGGAAGATATGGACCTCTAGGTTTAGACGTAATAATATTAATTATAGTAGTCGGCAATTCCGGTTTCCCGTGTGATATTTTAAAGGAATTTATAGGACAATTTTAAGCGAGCATATCATAAGGCGAATAGATGCTGAAAAAGAAATATGACATAACAAATTCGTAGCAGACACTACAAATAACAACTTCGACCACGTGGGAACATTAAGATATATCAATCCTTTTTACTTTCGCGGATATACACCTTCAACGTATCAAATATATCATAAATGAATAGTACATGAGCATAAATGTCTTCTTTTCTTTTCTTTCGTTTTCAGTCTTTCTTCTACTTGAGAGAAAGAGAGAGAGAGAGAGAGGGTATATATAATTGGGTATAGGGAGAAATAGTCTCAAAGCTTACTTATCTTATTTCGACGGATTCCTGTGGAGAATATTTCTTCTTTTACGGGCTGACAGGCTTTATGTTATTTTTAGTTCTGGCCTGAAGGCATGGCTCCCTCGTGTCCGAGATATTTTTTTGTCTTCTTCTACCCGGAGTGCTTGGCTTTAGTTCCGTCCGCCACGAACCCTGTCCAACAACTAACTTTCTTATTTCACGGGCTCTTCTTTTCTTTTCTTTCGTTTTTAGTCTTTCTTCAACGAGAGAGAGAGAGAGAGAGAGAGAGAGAGAGAGAGAGAGAGAGAGGAGAGAGAGAGAGAGAGAGCTGGGCTGAAGGCGTGGCTCCTTCGTGTCCGAGATATCTTTCGTCTTCTTTTACCTGGAGTTCTTGGCTTTAGTTCCGTCCGCCACGAACCCTGTCCAACAACTGATTTTTTTATTATCTACTTCCGTTTTGGGGTCCCAGCCAATCATTTGGCTTCTCTCTTCTTCTCCCTGGTCGGGCGATTTCTTAGGGCTACTAAGTACAAACATCTGTTGGTCTTCACTCTGACCCACATTCTTTCTTAACGGTCATTCTTTGACGGCTTGCTACTGTTAATTCGAACACGAGGATAGTAGTAATCTTATTTCTATCGTCTCAGTGGGACACCACGTGACACTAGTCTGTTGCATTTGCTTTTAATGTGATTAACCTTTTCGTCTCTTATGGGGATTTTTATTAACCCCGAAAAGCCCGGTTTATTCATACGTTTTGTAAAAGAATAAACCGTTCTTCAACAGCCGTAGGGAGATGGGTGGCAGCTTTTGAAGAAAGGAGACGAACGACTTTTAGTGTAACAAAGTTTATATACAACAAACAGGGTTTTACACCAAATGGAACAAACAATGAATATGTAAGAGTTCAAAAAAAGAGTTCAATGTTCTGATAGGTGGTAGGCGTATAAGAGTAAGATTAGGCAAGGTTTTGTAAGGTTTGTTATAAGGTGTGAGGTGAAGTTGTGTAAGGTGAAGTTGTGTAAAATGAAGTTATAACGTAAAGTTATAAGGTAAAGTTTTGCAGATAAAATGCCGGCTGGAACTTAGCTGTGTGTCCTGTTCCTTTTAACTCAGCACGTGCGTTCGTCGCTCTTGGCTCCTGGCTGGTGGAAGGTACCAAATACATTTGCTGTCAACGGCTGCTACGAATGGACCGGTTGCTAACAGCAGTGGAAATGGAAAAAAGAGGAAGAATCTTCAGTTGGAGCCCTTTTTATAGTGGACGCCACGTGACCTCCAAGGGGATGCTGATATTTGGTGAAACAGGATCACCAGTTCCTTAACAAATTTCCACACTCTTTCTCCTCATAACATACACTTGCTATTCTGTTTATTATCAATTTTCGCCTCGATATAAGTGTTCCTTACGGTTTCTGCTGTTTTAGCCTTCTCGCTAGTTTGTCGCTTGAAATATCCATACAGTTATTTTCTTCCAATTTCTGTTTTCTAGTTTTTGTTGCTTTTCTGTGTGTTCTTATATTGCCATTACTGTTACTGGCTGCAGTAATTAGTCTTTCTTTGCTCTTTTTAGTGTACACTTCGAGATTTTGTATTGATGCGTCTACGCAA
>OY757917.1:28418732-28553732 GCA_963585895.1 Sepioteuthis lessoniana
ATTTTGGCACGTAGACATTTATTGACCAATCAGATTTGTATTTTACTATTTTATTTTCGAGCCTAAATATTTTCTGTTAGTTCACTTCCGATCCTAATTTTCTAGAATGTTCTATTCTATGTTTTTAGCTGATTGGTTGAAAAATATAAAAATGTAATTTAAATGCTAATGCGGTTTTGATCCTAAATTTCTAGAATGTTCTTAAGTATGTTTTTATTGCTTATTTCAAAACTAGAAAAAATGTGTATCCTATACACTACATAATACTAGTGTGAAAAACTCGCGAGCAGTGAAATAATAATAATAATAATAATAATAATAATAATAATAATAATGTGCTTGGAAACAGTTGCCGAAAGCTTGGAAATAAAGACTGGAGGAATTAGAAATCAGAAGGAGAATCCGGAAACGCAGCATTGTTGAGATCGACGAGAATATTGAGAGAGATTCCTGGAGATCTGAGAAGACTTGCAGTCCCTCAGACTCCAGGGAAAGACTACCAGCCAACACTGGTGTGAAAAAATCCCAAGAAGTGAAATGACAATAATAATAATAATAATAATAATAATAATAATCATGTCGTGCCACTAGCACGGATATCCCTGACTCTCTCTCTCGTCACTTTTCCCTATCGTTCATCGCCTCTGGCAGGTCTTCAGGGCTACATCCCGTATCTTCATATAGCTGCTGAATGTATGTTCGTGCTGGTCGTCCTGCTTTTGCTCGGCCATATGTGGGGGTCCATAGGAGTACATCACTTATGAGCTCGTCCCTGCTTCTCCAGCTGTGTCCTGCATGTCTGGTTCGTCTAACTTGGATAGTTTTCGTGATAGGAGGCAGGTGGCTGTATAGTTGGTGTCTTATGGGGTGTTGCCGCCAGGACTTGTTCAAGATTGCTCGCAGCATTCTTGTGTAATTGCCGTCTAGCTTCTTCTGCAGCCGTTTTGTTCGCGTCCATGGAGTGCATCCATCCATACAGCAGTATCGATACGACAGCCGCCTGGAAGAAACTGCGTTTCATTTTATCGGTTAGGTCTGATTTCCATATGATCGATAGCCTATTGATAGCTGTCCAAGCCTTCATTAACCGCGTGTCGATGTCCTTTTCGGTTGATGAGACGCTGCTTCCTAGGTAAGTGATTTTGTCTTAATAATAATAATAAAAACTCCTATGGGACTTCAACATACACACGGATCACCTAATCTCGGCCAGAAGACCAGACTTAATAATAATCAACAAAAAAAGAGAACTTGCTGTCCAGGCTGACCTTTGCTGTCCAGGCTGTCCAGGCTGACCACAGAATAAAACTGAAAGAATGTGAAAAGAATGATAAGTACCTCGACCTTGCTAGGGAATTGAAAAAACTGTGAAACATGCAGGTGACAATTATACCAGTTGTAATTGGTGCGTTTGTAACAGTAACTAAAGGAAGTTGGCGGTGACCATCCAAACGTCAGCATTATTGAGAACGACCAGAATACTTCAAAGAGTCCCGAAGACTTGAGGAGATTTGCTGTCACTCAGACTCCAGTGAAAAACCATCAGCTAAACGCTGATGTGAAAAGCTCTAATGAGTGAATAATAATAATAATATCAAAAACAGACGTTTAAATGATTTTTAAATATCAACTCGCGTATAACATCTGTTTCCATGCTGATAACGTGAACCTACAAATAAAAATGACTATATATTTTTACTCCCATCATAATACCAAAATAACTAGTGCAATAATCATACATTTTTAACTTTTGAAATATTAGGATTTGTATTTCCAAATTTTTAAATGATGAATTCGACTATATTGAACATTCCTCCGCACTATATTGTGACGGCAAATTAAAATATTCCCAGTATGGGAGTTTATTTTTCGCATGTGTGAAGACGGGGTAGCCTTGCACTTGATCCCTCGTAGAATAAGTTCCAGTAAAGATTCCCTTTTTGGGTGTAGGGAAACTGGCAGATTATGCTGGGGTTAATTTGGGGCTAGACTGACCGCCGCTGGCAAGGGGTTCCAAATTTCACGTTGCACACCCACCCACCAGACCACTATCTCTTCCTACCCCTAGAATAATAGAAGATACGAGCCTCTAGGTTTTGATATAATAATATTAACTATAGTAGTCAACAGTTCCGGTTTCCCGTATAATATTTTTAAAGGAAAGAATAAGACAATTTAGGCGAGAATAACATGAGACGAACGAAGCTGAAAAAGGAGCATGCAATTGACAACTTGACAGGCAGACAACACAAGGAATAAATTTCAACACGTGGGGACATTAAAATACAAGGTTTTTACTACACGCGGACACACGTGTTTAACGTGTCGGCTATGTTATCAACATAAATATAAATGTTTTTCTTCCTTTTCCTTTTCTGTTTTCTTTCTTTAAATTGAGGGAGAGAGAGAATATGTAATTGCAGTACTTAGCTTTTTGACGGGTTTCTTCGGAGAGTATTTTCTCCTTTACGGGCTGGCGGAATTTTATATATATATATATATATAGCTCTGGCTTGAAGGCATAGGGTCTTCTTGTCCGAGATTCTATTTCGCTTCTTCACCCGGAGTCTAGGCATGAGACTCGCCCCATCTGTTCACCACGACGTCTCTCTTCAAAACTGATTTTCTTATTCCCTATTTCCGCTTGACGAAAAGGGTGCTATTTCCGCTTTAGGATTCTAGCCAATCATCTAGCCTCTTTCTTCTTCCCTGTCAGGCGATTGCTTCGGACTACTATATGTCCAGTATATCCCTTCTTTATCCATCTGGTCACAGAGTGCAAACATCTGTTGGCTTTCATTCTGACCTGGATTTGTTACTTCGGGCGCGAGGAATCGACCTATTTTCCTATTCCTCTTTTTTAACGGTCATTCTTTGGCGGCCTGCTAATTCAAACACGGAGGGGTCCTTATCTCTCTCCTCTCAGTGGGAGACCACGTGACAATATTCTAAATCTTTCATACAACGGGCCAAATTAAAAGCTCTCAAAATTCACAAACGTAAATGTTCTCCAAAAATCCATGCAATAATTTTCTAAATCATAATTCCTTACATAGATATATCATTTTACTTAATAATTCAACCACAAATATCATCGAAAAAAAAAACAAACTTAAATAATCTTGGAAGTAAACCAGTCACTAACCCTTCAAAGAAAATTAGAAATTCAATTAATCATAAAAATAACAATACCTACATCGAATCCAGAACAGGAGTTTACGATATTCCATGTGTGGATTGTGATAAAAAATATACGGCTGAAAATTCGTGTAGGCTGAAAAAATGACTTTTCCTATTTACCAACACCTCCGCTCGGGCAGGATATAACACAAGGTCATTTTTTAAGCGGAGTTTAACAGGTTTTAATTCAGAGTTTTCCTTCTCCAAGACTAGTTGCCTTACCGAGGCTAAAGAACCCAGTCTAGCCTACTATTTACCCATAGATGTAGGGAGAATAGTTGGATTAAATTGAAAAAATGAATTTATGAACACATTAGAGATTTGAAAAAAAGGAAACATACATAACAGTTTGGTCAGACATGATTTAGAAACAATTTTAATTTTAAATATTCCAAAAGTTCATATACATTATAAACTGTTGTGGCCCCTGAAAGGGTCACTAATGAAAACGCAAACACGGATATTAGATAACAGATTTATATTACACAAGAAAGATAGAGTTACATAGAAAAGGTAAGAAGTCTCGTACTGTTCGGATAACACCGATATTGATCTGCCCCTCGTAGCAGCGAAATCTTTCAGTATTAATAACGGTGAGAAGAGTCCATTGTGGTAAGATAGGTAAGGTTCCCACAACATAAACAACGGCGAAAAATTGTTGAATCTAGTATCATTTTAAATCACTGTCAAACAGAGACCCATCTTTTTCAATTTGTCTCTTTATTCGTTCAGGTTTGGAGCCAAAAAGTTATAAAATCCCTAATTTGAAATAATTTAGCGTTATCGTTTATGTTTACAAAGACAGATAGATAAATTTGGTTTGGTTTGGTTTAGTTTTAAGGCAATTCAAACATTATTAATTCCAATTCCATTTTATATACAAAAACAGTTCTATTTCAAACAATTCAGTTCAGAATAAGTACACAGTTTACATGTCAAAACAGTTCTATTTCAATCAATTCAATTTAGCAGAAGTACACAGTTTAGTTCAATTTGACCCATAGATAGGATCCTAAATGATCAAACAGTTATATTTGTAACAGTTCAATTTAGTATAAGTAATTTGCTTTCATTCTTATTGAATGTTAAACAGTTCTATTTGACTCATAGATAGGACCCTATCAGGTGCTAACACTCCGTGTTGTATACTCACAACCATAGCCATAATCATATCATAATCACAATGATATCTCAATCCAACGGCACATGTACAAATTCAAATACAGGGAAATACACAACACATTAACAGGTGAACTCACTGTTGTTCAGGTACGAACGGTTATTAACTTCTTGACTTCTGAGTTCGGTTCTTCGACACGAGCAGAGAGAGACACAATTCTTAAAAGTCTTTCGTAATCATTCTATACTAACAAAACTACCAAATGCCTGGTCGGACCCGACAAACGCGCTGCGCATCCTGTAGTGTTTAAGATCTCTGTCGGTAGAGATCTGCAGAACTCCTTAGTCAGACTTCAATATCTCAACACCATGGTCTTAACTCAACTTCAACTCTCGACATGGCCCAAGTCGAGTTGGCACTCGACTGGTCCCCATTCGACAACCAAGTGGATTAGTCCCCAGTAAACTACCAACGCGACTGGCCCACAGCCGAGACCCAACTGGTCTTTTTCAAAATCTCCGAATTCTCAGCCCATTGCTTCCTGGTATGACGTCATTCACACTCCTGTCTTATTTCCTATCTGGGAATTGTGATTGCCATATCCTCTGCGTGCGAGCGTAAAACTGTACCCAATGTCTGTGCACCTGAACTAAGAGCCGAATAGTTCAAAGCCCAACCAAAGTGAATGATAAAATATAATTAACAAAAAATGATTTATATAAAAATATCATTTCGTAATTATAAAACATCCGAGCCAGAGTGAAACTGAGAGCAATGGCAGTGAAAGGGTACTCCGCATTCCCCAAAGCTATAGCATTACTGGAACCTCAACATCAGATTGTTTAGTATCATATCCAGGACACTCGTTGGGAGTCAGGTCTTACTCCTCTTCAGAAAAGCAGTCGGTGTATTCTGCAGCCCTAGCTGACAGGGCAAGATAGATAGATAGATCAAACAGGCTAAGATAAATAAAAAAGAAGCAGATTGACATTGATAGAGACGGATGGATGTGTTATGGAATGTTTAAAATAGGTAGATATAAACAAAATGATATAAATAGGAACATAGGGAGATGTGATATGATTTTTCAAGAAAATGCGTTGTCTTTAATATGAATTTTCGAAAACTAATTACAAAACATAGATTTGAAACAGAACGTCACCAACGGTTATAGACTGTTAAAAACTTTCTTTTCTTTTCGTTTCATTTAAAAATTCATACACCCTGATAAAGGTTAAAAAACCGAAACGTTTAACATTGGCAAATAATTCAAAATAAATTCATCTTGTGTTTTTTTTTTTTTACATTTTCATTCTATCGGTGTTATTTTCAATATTGACAGACATACACACACATACACACACACACACACACACACACACATTTATATATATATATATATATGACGGCGTTGTATTTTTTGCTCGTCACGAGAACCTACTGTTGTATACAAGTGTGTGGTTGTAAGAAAAATAAGGCTGACAAGAAGATTTAGTTTATTTATTTTATTGAATAAATAAAATAAACAAGCGAATGGAATATCTTGCTGGCTGACGGACGGTTATCTGGTCAGTGGCAAGCGGTTGCTTTGATCTGGTCAGACGGTGTTGTCGGTTGACGCTCTCACGACGGCCGAGCGATTCAACTGCTCGGGGGACCTCCGCTTGCCCTATTTATATATTCCCGACCCCAAACACCTGCTCCAGAAAACAATATTTGTGAGAAAAAAATGATTGGCTAAAATATATACCTTTTTTTTATAACAGAATTTTCTGGGGATTTTGAATAGGGTATGCACGGAGCCTATGCGCAGAAGCCATGATTTTCTCTGTTTGAAACTGGCCATTGTTGGGTCAACATCCGGTAGATGTTATTTTCTTCAGCAATGTCAATATCTGTCGGTCTGTGTTTTGTGTGTTTTAATAGATGTGTGAAGAGTTAAGTGGGTGAATTAGAAGAGATTTGATGTATTTTACTATAACACTATGATTCGATTCTCTGTATCATAACAAAAGATTGTATCCAAGAGAATTGCTAGTGAAACATCTATTTATCATCATCATCATCATCTTGTCATGCCACCAGCACAGATATCCCTGACTATCTCTCGCCACCCCTCCCTATCGTTCATCGCTTCTGGCAGGTCCTCAGGGCTACATCTCGTATCCTCTCAGAGCTGCTGTATGTAGGTTCGAGCTGGTCGCTCTGCTTTTGTTCGGCCATGTGAGGGGTTCCATAGGAGAAAATCACTTATGATATCGTCCCTGCTTCTCCAGCAGTGTCCTGCATGCCTAGTACGTGTAACTTTGATAGTTTTCGTGATGGGAGGTAGGTGTTTGTAGAATTTGTTCCATCTTCCCTCTGTGAATAGAATCGAAGGCCTTGGTAAAGTCGACAAATAGTATTGTCGCCTGTCGGTTTTTTACCCGTACGCCTTCAAGGATTCTACGGATAGTCAATATTTGTGACATCTATTTATACATTGCTAATATTTTACTTATGTTTGTATGTAACTGTGACCAAGTGAAAGCAAGACAGTTAAAATACTCCAACATAGATAATAATAGAATTTCCAGTTCGCAGCAATGATAATTGTGTTGGAGGTGCGGTTGCACAGAACGTCCAAATTCTCGATATAACGGACGCTGCTATAAAAGGATAAACACTTGAACACTTCCTAAAGAGGACAATCTCTATCATCATGGACCACTGTTTTAGTAAGAATCGAACGGGTTCACTGGCTGTTTTTTTTTTGTTCTTTTTGTTTTTTGTTTTTTAATTTTAATATAAATACTTCGTCGTAAATGTATTTATCTTCATTGATTTCATAAATCTTATTTTGTATCCTCTCTCTCTCTCTCTCTCTCTCTCTTTCTCTCTCTCTCTCTCACATACACACATATATAATACGGTCCATTGGTACAGGGGTTAGAGTGTTCGCCAAGGGTTTAGGAAAGCGGAGTTCATTCCTAGGTCGAGTCATACGATAGACTCAAAAATGGTACTTGATGCCCCTTGCTTAATATTCAGTATTATAAGGTACGGATCAAGAGTAATTGGAGCAGACTAGGGAAAGAAGTAGCGTCCTCCCCTACACCTTGGTGTTGTGGCTATTGAAAAGGGAGCCTTCTGCTACGCTTGGCCAACTTATATATATATATATATATATAAGTATATAAAACCAAATTCAAATTCTAGATGAAGCAGTTTGCGTTTCACTTCGCGATGACACGATTAGAAAGGCATGAATCTCTATTTCCCCGATTCAGCTATGGGAAAATAGTTGGACAGACTGAGCACTTTTGCCTGGGTACGGCAACCTGTTTAGAAGAAGATAAACTCTGAATTAAGACCTGCTATACTCCGCTTAAAAATTGATATTGTGTTGCATCTTGTCTGCGATGAGTGAATTTCGGTAATAATACAGTTCTTGGTTGGGCTGAAGATGAAACATAGTTAAATTTTGATATGAAAATTTTATTGTATAATTTTCTATCTATGTAATTGATATTCGCAAGTAAATTAAGTGCACTGACAAGAAAAAAGAAAAAAAAAGAAAAAGAAAGAGATTATGTTGATAAGTGAATATTTATTGAACAAAATAAATATTTTCATCGTTTGATTGTAGGTTTATCGATGTAATTTTTTGTCTTTGTTCATCGAACAGAGAAGACGTGGTCTTTTTAGCCTGTGCCTGTTGGGCGAAAAATGGGTATGATCTTTATTTTGGCTCGTTGAACAAAAAAAGGGAGGTTGTTTCCAACTCCAGCGATGTGGAATAGAGAACCTCGCCGTAAAAATCAGAAGGCGATTAGGCTATTTACTTTACCCTTCCTTGCACTTTCTTTCATGTATGCTTGTAACTAGAACAGCATATGTTATTTATTTAGTTAGTTGTTCTAGCATTTGTGATATTGTTATACCTATTAAATGCTTTAATTGTTTATATGAGTTAATCTCGACTTTCCTTTCCGTTTATCCAGTTTCTGTATACTAAGGCTATTGTTGGAATTTCGTGAAACATCCTTCCTAGCATCAAAATAAGCGGTTAAATGGTTTTAAGCATTGCTAACACTAATAATTATATTTGCACACAGTAAATGCTAGCAAGTATTGCTGTTTAACACTAATTGTTTGATTCAAAATTATTCCTTCATTCGCATACAGTTATATAGTTCAAAGTATTGCTATGCAATACTAATAATTCTTTTTAACATCAGTTATTTGTTTGCACACAGTTAAATAGTTTTAAGAATAGGAAATGATTAAATAGTTCTACTTGACCTACTCAGGGTCAGAGTGAAACTCTTTTGGACAGCAGTGTCAAAGAGTACAATTTACTTTCTCTTCAACTAAAGTAATGGCTAAATAAAAATAAAAAATCTGAAAATAATGGAGTAATTTCGAAACTTACCAACAAAGATCAAAAAATTATTATCAGTTTGTCTGGCTGGCGGCCATAAGACAAAAGTATCAGGCTTTTGTAAAGGTCCCTAATTCACGTGTTTTCCCAAATCTAAAAATAGAAAACGACCCACGCATGTCATGGTTTCCAGAAAGAATTTTCCCTCTATTTTACAGTCAAAAAACTTGTGAGCATAAATAGACCAAAATCCTCAGGTTCAACAGTTTTAGACGACAAAGGAAATAAAAGTATCAATCCCCAAAATTTCACCACGATAAAGATGTTCATCCCCAAAGGAATGTCAGGACCGACACGCGAGTAAGTATTTAAGAAGACTACTAAAACATTTATGTACATTGTACGTATATGAAGATTAATACTCACACAACATATCTTTTTTACGCTGTTGCTCATTACCAAAAATAATAAAATCAAATTTCGGCATTAGATAACCCATAAAAAGTTGAAATGTCATTAAACAAATAAAAAAATATGCGTATTTCAAAATAGATTTAATTTTTTGAAATTCTTTAAAAATCACGTAAATATATTTTTTACATGCAATGTAAATCCTCAATTTTTTATATGTAATGTAAATCCACAATTTTATTTTACATGTAAAACTCCACAATTTTTTTTTACATGTAATGTAATCTCTTAATTTTTTACATGCAATGTAAATCCACATTTTTTTACGCGTAATGTAAATCCACAATAAACAAATCAGAGCTATTTTTTAGTTTATATTGTTGTAGTTTTAGATTTTCAGATGAAGGGGATTAATTATTTCATAATAAAAAGATAACGCGAGTTTCAACTCAACCTGTTGGAATTAAAAAGATATTAAAAAGAAAATAACACCCCCCCGCAAAAATAAGTTTTCCGGGGGGCCAATGACAGGAAGTGTAATTTGCGTATGCTTGAAAAGATAGGCTTCCTGGCACCAAGAAGAAACTCAGCCTCAGAAACCTTTACCACCTCGCCTAGACGAACGCTCCTTTCTCTCTCTACTGTTAGTAGAGAACACACGTGTCTGCTAGAGCCCCGGCGACTTAATAGCGTGTTCTGTCTCCTGCTAGTAGCAGTCTCTGCTGAACCCACCCACTGAACACAGAGACACATGACGGGCCCTCAAACTTGCAATTTGCTAAGAATGATTCCGTGATATCTCTTCAAGCACCTTATCTGGGGGAATCCCAGAATTTCGACTGGTCCAGGAAAACATTCATCACCACAGAATAGTCGTAAACCCCCCAAAATAAAATTTGAGTCGAAAGGTATCCTTGTCTTTTTCCTTCCGTTCTTAACTCCCTTAGAACTTCGACAGAAAACTCCATTGCTAGAAAACTCCATTGCTATATTTCGTTACGAATTTGTTACATATAATTCGTTACAGCATTCACTTTGCCCTCGTAAGGTTTTTATAGATGAATTCTGTCATATATAAAACAAAATTTATACAGGATAAGTCTCCGAGGCATAGTGGATAGCATGCCAGCCTGCAACATGGTAGGTTTGGATTGTTTTTTTGAAATAACATATCAACCTTCATGGATTATTTAATGCTAAAGCCATGCTTGTGGAAGTACAGTAGTAAAACTATTTAACCCTTAGCTGAGAGAGATATCGTGGTATCTCCAGTCGCACTACTTTCGGACTAATACCCTTGGAAAAAACAAGAATCCTTATTCACTTTGCTATAAATTAAAAAAAATCCCACTATTGCTTTTCTAGAGGATGGCATTGTCATTAAATAACCCCCGAAGGTCGATATGCTGTCAAAAAAAGAAACTGTAGCAGAAAGAACTTTGTATTTTTATTTGGTGCGTAAATTAATTTGACCGTTATGGTCGTCCCATATTTTCACCCAATGAGGATGACTTATCCTATTCAACCCGGACAATTTTCCCGGACAACATAAAAATGGTGAAAGCCCGCCAAACTACCTTTTCCTCAGAACCTTTCGAGCAGGATGGACGTACTTTCTGTCCGCTCTCTTCATAGCAGTAGAATCACAACACCATGAGGAAAGCCGTCTAATTTATAGACCTTTTGAGTCTACCCTCTTAGACCAAGGGTTCCCAGTTGAACATGAATTAGATGCATCTAATCCGCCACTCACAGGAACACCTTTATGTCGCCTCTAACTTTTGCTATGCGTAATTCCGCTCAGAGATTCAGCTACCTCATTCCTGGGCAACCCTTTTTGGAGACTTTCATGCCTCTCTCCTACAACAACCAGAACCACACATTTATAGCTGACTACATCGTTCCTGGGCAACCCTTTTTGGAGACTTTCATGACTCTTTCCTACAACAACCAGGACCACACATTTATAGCTGACTACATCATTCCTGGGCAACCGTTTTTGGACACTTTCATGCCTCTTTCCTACAACAACCAGGACCACACATTTATAGCTGACTACATCATTCCTGGGCAACCCTTTTTGGAGACTTTCATGCCTCTCTCCTACAACAACCAGGACCACACATTTATAGCTGACTACATCATTCCTGGGCAACCTTTTTGGAGACTTTCATGCCTCTCTCCTACAACAACCAGGACCACACATTCATAGCTGACTACATCATTCCTGGGCAACCCTTTTTGGAGACTTTCATGACTCTTTCCTACAACAACCAGGACCACACATTTATAGCTGACTACATCATTCCTGGGCAACCGTTTTTGGAGACTTTCATGCCTCTCTCCTACAACAACCAGGACCACACATTTATAGCTGACTACATCATTCCTGGGCAACCCTTTTTGGAGACTTTCATGCCTCTCTCCTACAACAACCAGGACCACACATTTATAGCTGACTACATCATTCCTGGGCAACCCTTTTTGGAGACTTTCATGCCTCTCTCCTACAACAACCAGGACCACACATTTATAGCTGACTACATCATTCCTGGGCAACCCTTTTTGGAGACTTTCATGAGTCTTTCCTACAACAACCAGGACCGCACATTTATAGCTGACTACATCATTCCTGGGCAACCGTTTTTGGAGACTTTCATGCCTCTCTCCTACAACAACCAGGACCACACATTTATAGCTGACTACATCATTCCTGGGCAACCGTTTTTGGAGACTTTCATGCATCTCTCCTACAACAACCAGGACCACACATTTATAGCTGACTACATCATTCCTGGGCAACCGTTTTTGGAGACTTTCATGCCTCTCTCCTACAACAACCAGGACCACACATTTATAGCTGACTATATTATTCCTGGGCAACCCTTTTTGGAGACTTTCATGCCTCTCTCCTACAACAACCAGGACCACACATTTATAGCTGACTACATCATTCCTGGGCAACCCTTTTTGGAGACTTTCATGCCTCTCTCCTACAACAACCAGGACCACACATTTATAGCTGACTACATCATTCCTGGGCAACCGTTTTTGGAGACTTTCATGCCTCTCTCCTACAACAACCAGGACCACACATTTATAGCTGACTACATCATTCCTGGGCAACCCTTTTTGGAGACTTTCATGCCTCTCTCCTACAACAACCAGGACCACACATTTATAGCTGACTACATCATTCCTGGGCAACCGTTTTTGGAGACTTTCATGCCTCTCTCCTACAACAACCAGGACCACACATTTATAGCTGACTATATTATTCCTGGGCAACCCTTTTTGGAGACTTTCATGCCTCTCTCCTACAACAACCAGGACCACACATTTATAGCTGACTACATCATTCCTGTCCTAAAACTGCAAACACGACTTTTGCTAAGTCTATAGCGACGCATTTCCTCTCAGACATTTAGCATTGCCTTGATTGTTACGACGCACATTGCGCTCAGGCATTTAGCTGCTATAATTCCTTCTCAACTCAATAACTATTTCCTTCCTTCCTGTCTACAAGACTTGCGGAATAAAGGTACCCTTTATTCTGGCTGCTATTAAACCTTCTTGAAAACCTAACGGCATCTTCGTTCTTCCCCTTTATTTTCCAACAATATAGCGAGGAGGTAACGTAACAACTCTTCTTCGCTAAAAACCCCCACCCCTATTAAGTTCACTTTTGGATTAATACACTTTAGAAAGATATTGCAACGGGTGTCATATCAACATACATTTAAAAATATAATCATTGTCGTATGGACATTATTTACAGTGTACGGTGATTTTAAAAAATCATTTTAAGAAAGGTAAAAATTCAACTCAAACGCATTAAGTTTTGTGTTGTTTATGGAGAAGATACTGAAAATAATCAACCGTGTGAAAAATGGTTAACAAAATTTAGTGTTTATTTCTAACTGAACAATGCTCCATGGTTGGGTACACTAGTTGAGGTTGACAGCGAATAAATCAAAATGTTACTTGAGAATAAGCAATGTTATACAATGCTGGAGATAGTGAAAATGATGAGTCGGAAACCATCGGTACAAGATTGTTTATATTAAGATGCTTTGATGAATGGAATCTGTATGAACTAAACAATAAACACTTCCTGAAACATGTATAAGTGTTCTACTTTTTAAACAGGAACACTAAAAATTATGGGCCATGCGAAATGAGCCAGCACTAACCGAGCCAATGGTCGGTCTTTACCCAAAGAAAGTTAGGCTGTGTATACATACACATTTACCGACACCTCCGCTCGGGCAGGATATGACACAAGGTCAACTGTTTAAGCAAAGTTTAACAGGTTTTAATTCAGAGTTTTCCTTCTACTAGACTAGTTGCCTCACCAAGATTGAAGAACCTAGTCTGTCCTACTATTTACCCATAGCTGGAGGGAGAATAATTAGATTCATACCTTTCCCAAGGGTATTACTGCAATGTGAAATGCAATCAGTCTCGTCGAGGATTTGAACTCGCGTGGCTGGGTCCATTTCGTACGACAGTAACCATTACACCATGGGCACCTCTAAATCTAGACATTATCCAGACTGTGTATAAGGTAATGTTGGAAAAAAGTCCTCTCGTACTATCTTCTTCCAGACGAACTATCGACTGACTCGAACAAGTACGGCTGCCAATTAGGCAGCAGTCGATGAAAAGCACTCAAAATTAGTTAAGAGAAAAGTTTGTTTACTTTAGTTTATTTGTTTAACGGCATATTAACTCCGAATAGGTTATTTAATGCCGAAATCTAACTCTTTTGCAAATATTTTATTACAATCCACCTGTTAAGACATTAATTTCTTCTTGCTTACTACAACTAGGATGGAATTGGGTGATCCTTGATGATTTTGTAGATTTTGTTTTCTTGAAAAGATTCTGGTTTGTACATGTACCACTTGTCTGTAAGGTCATAATTTAGTCAAATCCAATGGATCATCTTCTCCACCCAGGTAAGCCTGCCTTTGCCCTCCTTCAGAGGCAGTTTTCTGGATTTGCTCGTTATGTTTTACTGTTTCTTTCTCCACACAGTCTACACTTGCAATTCTCTTGAGTCATCCCTATGATAGCTTTTACATAGGCGTTATTTAGGACTGCTAGTAATAACGACTCTGTTTCTCTGTGGAGGTTTCCACTTCGAAGCTATGTCATCTCATACGCAATATTCTTATTTACTCTTCTGAAATATCCATAAAGTTGTTTTTCTACCCAATTTTTGTTTTTTTCAATTTTGCAATACCCGTTATTTTGTACGTCTTAGAGATTTTTGTCGATTATTAGCATCAGTTATTAACCTTTCTTTACTTTTGCTTGTATGTCAAGATTGCAACAGCAATGTGAATATAATATACAAAAAAAAGCAACAACGAAAGACTGACTACAGCAGACAATAACAGCAATATCAGCAGAATATACACAAAAGACCAAAGAAAGACTGACTACCGCAGCCAGTAACAACAATATCAAGAGAACGTCCAGAAAGTGCAAAGAAAGAATTATTACAGTAGCCAGTAACAACAATATCAGCAGACTATACAAAAAAAAAAGAGGAAAGAAAGAATTATTACTGCAGCCAGTAACAACAATATCAGCCGAATATACAAACAAGAGCAAAGAAAGACTGATTACAGCAGCCAGTAACAACAATATCAACAGCATGTACAAAAAAGAGCAAAGGAAAACTGACTATAGCAGCCAGTAACAGCAATATCAACAGAATATACAATAAAGAGCAAAGAAAGACAGTTTACAGCAGCCAGTAACAGCAATATCAACACAATTAGCTTAAGGACAAACAGAAAATCAATGATCAAAACAAGTGTAAAACAAGTAACAAATTAACGGAACTGCATATGATATGATATGTAGATGGGTTTGAAGGGGACACCGTAAGAGAGAAAGTGAATCTTTTTTAATAACAGCACAAAGTTTACGCTATAAGGATCAATTATATTAAAGCAAAACTTGACAATGCACAAAGGAATTACAAGTGCAGTTTATGTAGTAACAAAGATGAAACAGTTTATCTCGCTCTAAGTGAATGCAACACACTGGCTCAATTTTTTGAGTTGCTTTACAACGTAGCTATTTTTTTATAAATGCATTTTTTGCTTTAAAAATCGCTTATCTAAGAAAAAGAAGGAAAGAGGTTATTCGAAAAAAAGTCTAATAAATTTAAATTGTTTTAAAAATCATTTTTCAATCATTTTTTTTTTAATAATACGTGTGTGTGGGTGTTAAGTATGTAATTGTTTTATTGGTAACTTTTATTATTATTCTTGGCTGCAATAGTTTTTCATTCAACATTGAACGTTTCATAAACCGGCACCAAGTTCAATTTTTCTAAAAAGAAAGATTAATATATTTATCAAGAAAAGTGAGCAACTTACATTTCAAAACCGATTCTTTTCTATTCTAGTTTTTCTTTTCTTTCTTCGTAAGGTTTTTCTTTTTCTTTCTTTGTAGGGTTTATTATTTCTAAGTTCGGATACTGGTTCAAAAAGATAATACCAACGACAAAGGTTCAGAAACAAATTTTATACAAGAAGCAAGAGAAAAAGAAGGAAAGGATAAAGCGTTGCAAATTTTGGTGGAATTTGCGGGACTTACCTGAGAGAGACAGAGAGAGAGAGAGTGTGTGTGTGTGTGCGTGTGTGTGTCCGGAAAACAAAGTACTTTGAATTTAAGTAATTTTGTTGTTTCGTTGCAATGTTTCAGCTTTCGTTTAATTTGGTTCTCTGTAAAGTTGTCTTTTAGCAGAATTCTTCGGTTGAATTTTTAGTTTTCATTTAATTTTAATTAAATCTTCTGTAAAGTTGTCGTTCAGCAGGGTTGAATTTTAGTTTTTATTTAATTTTGATTGAGTCTTTTGTAAAATTGTCTTTTAACAGAATTCTCAGGTTGAATTTTCATCTTTTGCTTAACTTATTTGAATTTCAGTAAAGATGTTTTTAGGTTCACTTTTAGTTGAATTTCTCGGAAAGCTTCTTACCAGTTTGGATACTTATCAGCTGTTAAAGAAGTGACGAAACCAGTCTGCTGGCTAATTTTTCCAGTCTTAACTGTCTAGCTTCCGAGTTCACACTGAAGATTTAGAAGTAGCCGCCGACAAAATGATGGGAGGCAGCTTTTAGTGCATCATTATCTTGGCTTGCTTCTCCCTTCTTCACTCTGACTAAAATTAAGAGCCACACGTGGTCGGTTTGATTTCTCGTTTGAAATAAATTTAAATACATTTTCTTATTATGTGATTTAACTGTTTCATCTATGTCTGCACATGACCTACACTTCTGTGTATTATCAATTTTTGTTTTGATAGTATTAGTCTTGATTGCATTATTTTGTGCTGCTATTATTTGAGATTTAGTTTCGCTTTTGAGGTTTCTCCTTCTTAACCATGTCCAGGTCATCTTATTTGCGATGTCCTTAGTGTGTCGCTTAAAGTTTCCATTTTCGTTTTCTACATTTTTATTGATTTCTTTTCTTTTTTTGGTCCTCTTGTTATTGCCGTAATTGGCATTTGTAATCTTCTCTTTTGCTCTTGTTTATACTCTCTTGGAGTCCTTGCACTGCTCCATCCACGCAATCCTCTATTCTTGCGAGTCCTCTTTCTTCTTTTCTTGTCATATAGAGGCTGTCAATGTCATCTCTAGGATGTAAGACCTTTTCCATCGTCATCAATTTCCTTGTTCTTTGGTCCATTTGTCGGAGTTTATTATCATTATTATTATTATTATTATTATTATTATTATTATTATTATTATTTGTAAGATTTATAATTGATATTTTATAATTAATGTCGAATCAATTTTTCCTGTTTTTAGAATGGAAATTGCAATCGGTAATGATCAATCTTAGAATGCTTTTATGATTTACAATTTTGAAATTATCATGCCTGTCTAATTTAAAATTTTGAAATAATTATTGCTGTCTTTTTTATTATGCATATCATCGTAAATTGTTAATTATTATGCCTGTATTTTTTATTATGTATATAATTGAAATTTTGGAATTATCATACACGTCTTTTTTATTATGAATATTATATAAAATTTTAGAATCATTATGCGTGTCTTTTTTATTATGTATATCATTTGAATTTCAGAATTATTATACACGTCATTTTTATTGTGAATATAATATAAAATTTTAGAAATATTATGCACGTTTTTTTATAATGAATATAATATAAATTTTTAGAATTATTATACGTGTCTTTTTATTATGTATATCATTTAAATTTTGGAATTATTATGCATGTCTTTTTTTTATTATACATATCATTTTAAATTGGAATTATCACGCCTGTCTTCCATGAAATTTCCACTGATGTAGCCAAAATTTTCTATTTTTGGAACACGTTGCTTAAATACGATCGTGTAATCACGACCAGGGAGTTGCCACAAAAATCAACTGAAAGTAAGATTAATGAAATTCAATACATTGATTTATTTGAATTGGCTCTCTCAACTTAGTTATCATCGTTACAACGTTTTGGCCATTGAACCCTCCGACCTACTTTAGATGTTTTTTATATCCGGTAATAAATCACGGAGTTGAGATAGGAAGTACTTTCAGGGCGTATTTTCTAGTTCTATCACTCTGAGACTATCAATAGTTTCACTCCGTGCAACGCTCCTTGTCTACTTAGCGATCAAATCAAAAGCTGCATCGTTCTTTTATAAGTGAATACACAATATGTACATAAAAAGAAAAATGTGATGGAAAGTCAGAGAAAGCCAGGAAAGATATTTTGATGGTTTGATTGGTTGATGTTTTGATTTTAACGACATGTCAAACCGTCCATTTAATGCTAAGAGGTTAGGGAATCGTGTTCATTGTATGGTCTCGGTTACATTTCTTGTATAGTTGTCTCTAAAACGGTCTTTTTTCGCACATGATCTTATTGAATATGAATATTTTCAAACGGATCAAATTGACGCACAGATGGGACCCTAAGAGGTACTACCAGTCCGGGTCAGAGTGGACCAGGGAATAATAGCATTGAAGAGGTACTTCACATTCGCTAGATGCCCAGGACTGGAGCTTCATCTTCAGATGTATTTTAGTTTCATACGCTGGACACTAGTTATATTTGGTCCATGTATGGGACCCTAGCGAATTGTACCCCTCCGGGTTCCCCAGGATACCTCTTTTTTATGAGTGTGCCTTACTCTTCTGAATGGAGATAGTCAGTGTATTCTAAGGCCCGCTGACAGGGAAACAAAATATTTTGATGACTGAATCATACTTCCAATGGTTAACCATTCGTTTTATCTAGCAAAATGAATAACTAAATGACATTTTTTTAATATTATGAATACACTTCTATTGTTTTTTACCATCTTTCATCGAGCTTCATTATTCCATCTCTCCACAACTTTTAACCTTCGCGCTAAATGACACCAATACATGTATTTTATCGTGTTCCAAGGATTGGGGTTATATCACTTGGTTTCTAAAATAGTACTTCTAATGGCCGCAAGGTGACGTGACCAAAGTAGAGTTATAAAACGCGTGGCAAAGTCAAAACTTTCTCTTCGTTCTGGCCTAGACAGTTAGAAGCACACACAAGAGCATGCATCTCCCGATAGCGAAGAGGAGCTTTTGTCGTAACAAAGCTCGTATCCTATTTACCCAACCCCTCCGCTCGGGCAGGATATGACACAAGGTCAATTTTTAAGCGGAGTTTAGCAGGTTTCAATTCAGAGTTTTTCCTTCTCCTAGACTAGTTGCCTAACCAAGGCTGAAGAACCTAGTCTGTCCTACTATTTACCCATAGCTGGAGGGAGAATAATTGGATTCATACCTTTCCCAAGGGTATTAGTGCTATGTGAAATGCAATCAGTCTCGTCCAGGATTTGAACTCGTGTCGTCGTCTCCATTTTATACAACGATAACCATTACACCACGGGCACCTCCTCTAAAATGTAACAAAGCTCGTATCGTACCAAGCACGAAACGACGCTTTGACGTCAGTCTTCGTACAACATCTTCCATTCAATAAAGGATCCTAGATAGGACTTTTTCTTTGTAATCTACTCTTGGTATTTCATGTAATTCCTGTATCCATTCAATTAAGTTTACTCAAATAATATTGTTAATTCGTCTTACATTGTTTGGCACGAAGAAATATTAAACCATAATACATTTCTTCTGCTATATTTGTCCGAATTGTGTTCAACATACTTTAATAATTGTGGCATTGAGTTTTGATACTCATATACGACAAATATACGACAAAACTTTAAGTTGTCCTATTTACCCAACCCCTCCGCTCGGGCAGGATATGACACAAGGTCAAGTGTGTGTGTGTGTGTGTGCTTGCACTGTCGAGTCAAATATTTAAATTTTTTGACCGGAGAAAAATTACTATAACCATATTTACCAACCTCTCCGCTCGGGCAGGATATGACACAAGGTCCATTTTTAAGCGGAGTTTAACAGGTTTTAATTCAGAGTTTTTCCTTCTCCTAGACTAGTTGCCTCACCAAGGCTGAAGAACCTAGTCTGCCTTAATATTTATCCATAGCTGGAGGGAGAATAATTGGATTCATACCTTTCCCAAGGGTATTAGTGCTATGTGAAAAGCAATCAGTCTCTTCCAGGATTTGAACTCGTGTCGCCGTGTCCATTTCCTACGACGATAATAATTACACCACGGGCACCTTCTTCAAAACTTCAAGTTGTCGATACCGAAGCCCACTCGATCTTAATCCCACAGAGGTTTTTTTTCTTGAGGAGAATTCTTTAAGACCAAAATAAATTTTTAATCTGAAGCTTCTATATTTATTGAACTACTTGAGAAAAGCATTCATTCAACTATTCTCCCCCCCACCCAGCTATGAGTACAACGTAGAGCAGATGTAGGGAATAAATAATTATAATAAATATATAGGATTTACACTCCTGTATTTTAAAATGGCTGTGATGCCACTTATTCCCGTAACAAAGATGGCGGACGTCGGTAAACTAATCAGTCTTGGGAACCGATTGGTCAGGAAAGTAACGTGGTTAGTGCTCACAACTACGTCCGCAACTTTGATTTTGTCCTGCGCATTTGGAGCCGACTGCATGACAAGGATTGCCAATATATACTCTCGTCTTCCAAGAATTTATTCTTTTCTATTTCGACAAACAGAGACAACACACTCTCTTACACTGTGACTTACAGAGACAACACACACACACACACACACACTCTCTCTCTCTCTCTCTCTCTCTCTCTCTCTCTCTCTCTCTCTCTCTCTCTCTCTTACAAGTTGACTTCCAGCACTCAACCCCACGAAAATGTATACATTCCACAAACTTTTTCTTTCTTGTCCAGCCTTTTCGGTTAGACTTGCTACAGCCTCGAACACAACCACAGAAATTTCGCCAAATCCCGAAAGAGACAAACAACCAATATGGGAGAAGACACATGCCTTCTAGGACACGTTGCTATATTCCTATATATCGATAACTAACATGAAATACTTAGTACACATACATTTTATAGTCGACATGACATCTTCAATGTTTTGTCTTTTTCCATAATATCCGTGTTAGTACACGCACACACAGGAATGTTTAACGGACTATATTAGAATATTTGTAACGTTTCTTTTTCATGTATTTCTTGATATATGAATTTAATTTTGTTTGTACTGCTTTGTTTTGAATGTTCTTTTGTGCGCATCGTTTCACATCTTTACTTCATTTGCCATTTGCAAATACAAACCTATATAAATGGTGGTGGGGGGAACTAAACACCAAAACAACGACATGTTATACCCCCCACACACACACAGACTGAGTTCTTTAATCTTGGTATAGCAATTAGTCTAGGAGAAGGAAAACTCTAAATTCAAACCTGTAAAACTTAAAAATTGACTTTGTGTCGCATTCTGCTCTTGTGAAGGGGTTGGGTAAGTACAAATTTGTTGAAATCTTTGTTGTCATTTAAATAAAAGCATCAGATTGTTTACAATAGCTGCTATTCCTAAATGGTCACCTATCTAAGTACTAAACAGGTTCATCATTGCTTAACATGAGAGAATTTTTTTAATGCAATCAACTGATAGTGAGGCGCTAGTTCAGGAGATCAGAGAAGTGTAGAGCACCTCTTTCATTGCCATAACTCGCAGGTCCATTCTGAGCCGGAGTTGTAGTACCTATTATGGTCCCATCTACTGATCAAATAGATTTTTCTTAATTATTTGTTATCAGTTGAACCATGTTCGAAAAAAAAAAACCCTCTTAATAATCAACTACATAAGAAATGTAAATATGAACATACAAAGAACATGATTCTCTAACCTTTAGTAATAAAATAACCCTAGACGGGTTGACATGCTGTTAAAATCAATTAATCGCAAATGTCAGGTCCACGGCTTCATGATTATCAGCCGATAGAAAAGAGCTTTTCAGTTTGCAACATCAATCTTTCTATCACCACCCCCGCTTTTTGTATTAACCTCAAATTAGTTACATAATTCAAAAATAAATTCTCTCACACCATTTTAAAAAGAAAAAAATCTTCTATAAATTAAATAAAAAAAAGGCCCTTTACGTCATTCAAGAGATACATGTTAACCTACAGACTTATCCATCCAACTTCTTGTATCTGATTGATCGATTTTAACGGTATGTTAACCCGTATCTTAGACTTAGAGGTTAGGAAATCGCGTTCGTTGTACATTCATATCAATATTTTTGAATTGTTGTTTCTTAAGAATTTTTTTCATTCAGTCCTATCGAATATAAATAATTTTTAAAAAGATATACTTGATCCATTGATGGCACCATAGCATATTCGGGTCTACTTCGGGTCTGAGCAGACCTAGAATTAATATCATAAGGAGTCCTTCATACTATCCAAGAACTGGATAAATTAAGATATATTATAGTGTCATAACTAGGACACTCCTTTTCTTAGAGAGAGTCATATCCCTCTGTAAACTAAATTTTCTCTTGGAAATGACACAAGAATTTTCTGTTTAGTTTTTTATTTAACTTTTCCAGTTGGCAAACGAGAAGTCGTAACTGGGATCGAAAGCAGCCTAAAAACAGGACAAAGTTTTTGTTAGTGTGAGGGTACTTTGGTCATTTTCATACTTTGGTCATCTTCGAGGATGTGGGTACCAAAGATGACCATCTTTGGTACCCATATCCTCGAAAAAAAAATGGTATCTACATCCAAGAAAATAAACTGCTACCAAGAAAAAAAAAACAATAAAAAGCTTAACATTAAATCTTTGTCCGTTATTTTCTATAAAATATGCCTACAAGAGAATCAGCTGCCTAAACACACACATACACACACACACACACACACACACACACACACACACATATATTTATATATAGAGGATTAATAACGACGGACAACCGGAAGTAAAGGAAACAACGGATTTACCTATTATATACTGGAAGATTTTCTAAGCCAAGATATAGGAGAAATGGTAAATTTTGGTGAATCTAACAAGATGATAAAAGTATGTGGAAAAGTGAATGAATCAAACACTTCCAATGGGTTTAAAATATAACTATTAAATCTACTGTAAATGTTTGATTTATCCATTTTTCCACTGATTTTTATATATATATATATATATATATATACAGGCTACCCCTAAAAATGTATACACATTAAAAATAATTGTAAACGTAGCGTTTAATTAGAATTTTATTATTTTACATGTGTAAAAATATTTTACAAGTATCATTTTATTGTTTTTTCACTGCCTGTTCTCAAACTGACGCTCATTTTGATTCAGACACTGCTGACAACGCCAAGCAATGGAATCGCACATATCATGAAACAATTCCCTTGCTATTTTGGCGCATTCATGCTCAATGGCCTCTCTTAATTCAATGACTGTTGCAGGTTTTGTTGCGTAGAGAAAACTTTGAATATGAAGAGTTTTGTTTTCAGCAAGATGGGGCACCTCCACATTACAATAGCGATGTTAGGCCCTTCCTTGATGAGGTCTTGCCAAACAAGTGGATTGCACGAAGAGGTTTTGTTGAATATCCTCCCCGTTCACCAGACCTCACACCACTAGATTTTTTCTAATGGGGATACCTGAAAGACAAAGTCTACGCTACAAAACCTGCAACAGTCGCTGTTTTTACACTTTTGAAATAATAAAATTCTAATTAAACTCGACGTTTACAATTATTTTTTGTGTATACAATTTTTGGGACACCATGTATATACATATAAGAGTAAAATGATAGATTTTAGCGAATATGACAAGAGGATAAAAATAAGTGGAATAGCCGATAAATCAAACACTTACAACGGGTTTAGTTGTAATATTTCGTTCTTTATTCACTAAAGAACTTCTTCAGACGAAACATTTTTTGAGTTTTTCTACATTTTAGTAAATGATGAAATAGGTAAAATAAAGGAGAAAATAAAAGTATAAAGGGAGGGAAAGGGTCCAAAACCAAGAGACTGATATGGGAAGAATAGAGAGGGAAATAGATATGGGTTTAATAGATAGTGGTAGGGGTTATATTTTTTTTTTTTTTTTTGGATTCATTTTTCAAATGAATATGCATATTTAAATTATGACTCCTTGAACCTTATGTAAGGTGAAATGTATTCCCTGGTGTTGACGGCCCAAAAGAAACAAATTTCTATTCAAATTCATCTTAAGAACCAATTGATATGTAAAGTAAGTAAAGTTGGCGACCATAGTCGAGGGTGACCCGAAGGCTCCCTTTTCGATAGCTACTACATCAAGGTGTAGGAGAGGGCGCTACTCCTTTCCCTGGATTGCTCCACTTTATCCTTGATCCGTACCTTATAATGCTGAGTGTTAAGCAAGGAGGCATCAAGTACCATTTTTTTGAGTCTTGGTGAACACTCTAACCGCTAGGCCAATGTCCGGTAAATAAATTCATAATGGTGTACATCTATTAGTTTTCTTGTTTTTAACGATATATATATATATATATATATATATATATATATATATATATATATATGAAAAAACAATGTATTCAGATTATTAATCTATTTGGTGTTGAGTATTCGGATAACATTAAATGTATATATATTAATCAATCAGTAGGGAAATGTTAATATGTGATTTTGTATCTTCTGAATTATATATAATATGAAAAACGGTATTTAGGGTATAAGTTTATTCATAGCTGAATATCTTTATCTCAAAATCCCAGAGAATTTTTTGCGTCTCATTCTCTAGGAAGAATTCTGGTTGGTGCATTTGATAGTATGGACAAATTTCAATTTTCATGCTCATATCATTATTCCTCGAGAATTTTTCCCATCAGCGTTAGCTGATGGTATTTCACTGGAAATTGAGTGAAAGCAAATCTCTTCAAGTCTCCAGGTCTCTTCTCAGTATTCTCGCCGATCTCAATAATGCAGTAGTTTCGATGGTCTCCACACCTCCTCTTATTTCCACGTCCTCCAGTACGTCTCATTTTATTATTTTATATTAAACCATCACTTGGCATTGTTAATATGTGTTGTATCGCCTGAATAATATTCAAATTTAAAAATAAAATGACGAAAATAGGTTTTTACCTTAAAGCTCTTAGGATTTGTACTCCCAAATTTTTAAATGATGAATTTGACTCAATAAAATTATTTCACGCTACTTCAATATCCAAAATCTTTTATACAACACACCAAAACAAAAGCCACCAAAATGCACAAATGTAAATGTTCTCCAAAAATTCTAAACAATAAATTTTCGAATAATAATTCATTGCATAAATATTTTATTTTACTCAACAATTCAACTATAAACTTCTTCGAAAAATCTTTAATAATCTTAGAATTAAACTAGTTACAAACTATCTTGATGGTAAAGGAATTGTCCCTGATGACAACCAAAAGTATGGTCGAAAGCGCTTGGGCAGAAGATATGGGGCAATTCCTTTACCATCTAGATCCCGACAGAAGAAAAATTACTAGGAGTCTTGAAAAAATAAAATCAAAAATAATAAACAGTGTTCCATCGTCTTTAACAAAACTTGCTTGAATATATATATATATATATATATATATATATATATATATATATATATATATCACAGAGATCAGTGGAAAGAGCAATTGTAGGAATAAGAGATAAAGAGTTCAACATGGATCAGAGAGCAGGCTGATGATGATGATGATCACACACATCTTTCAATATATATATATATATATATATATATATACGCTTCAACCGACCATAACAAAATATAGAACGTTCCAAACGAAGGTGTCAGCTCGTATGTTGGAAATATTATCGTTTGTCTGGAGGCCAACGCCCACATCGTATGACTCTCAATCAGTACTCGACTCGGGGTGAGACCTAGCAAGCGCAAGTTTACACGCAAGATAAACAAAAATGGACAATAGGGACGCATTTTTCGACGTACACCAGTCTATCTTATCATTCGGGTGGAGTTGAGAACAGAAAGAAAGTGGATACTTACTCCCAACGTGGTTGTTGTCGACAACCCCACTGTTTGTGTGGCGCCGGCGTGTGACAACCCTCAACTTCCAACATGATGTACGCTTGTCCATGATAACACTGTCCAAAAAAAAAAAAAAAAAGAAAAAAAGAAAAAAAGAAAGAAATGAAAATAAAAGCATAAAAATTTTTAAAAAAATCTAACGTTTTTCTCCCTCTTCATTTCTGGTGATTTAAATGTGAGAGTTGTTTTTTGACTAATTTGGGTTTACTAATTTAGAAAAAAATCGCATCCGTTTTTGTTAATCACATTGTGGGGATACAAAAATGATAATCTTCTTAAGATAATTTGCATGTCTGTCAGGGGTCCCGTAGGGAGTCACATGACAGTCTAGAGCCCTTATCTCGACCTCTTCTTTGTCTTTTGTTTTCTCTCTAACCATTGCCAGGGAACGGCCAAATGACCATCTTACCAGTACTTAGCAAATAAGCTTTTTGCTATTTTGTAACCCTTCCATATACTGCTTGTTCGAGGAACAATATGTGCATAATTCTAACTATTGGGACATGTTTGTGTATTTTTTTTTTATATATAATTCTTTCGTTTGTGCACCCTTTCTTTTCCATTCCGATAATCAAATTTTTGCAAGGTGCTTGGTATTTTATTGCTTATGTGTTAGTCAACGACAAATCCTGCTTATATATATATAATTTGTAAGCGAATAGTTTTTAAGTAACTATATTTTTGGACGAATCATATCTTATTTGTTTGATCATAGTTAAATGGTTTTCAGTTTTTCTGTCTTAAACATTAATTTTATTTAATATTTATCAATTGTTTCTACACAGTTAACTGGTTTCAAGTATTCCAATCTAGCACAAATAATTCTATCTAATATCATTTGCTTGTACACAGATAGTTTCAAGTATTGCAATATAACATTAGTAATTCTATCTATCAAGTATTCATATCTAATATTTGCGTACAGCTGTGTGATTTCAAATAAATAATAAGAATAGTTCTTATAAATAATAATAAGAATAGTTCTTATAAATAATAAGAAAAGTTCTTATGAATAATAATAAGAATAGTTCTTATAAATAATAATAAGAATAGTTCTTATAAATAAGTAATAATTGAATAGTTCTGTTGGGCCAATAGATGGGACCTTAACAGGTACTACCAATCCAGGTTTGAGTAGACCTGGGAATAATGTCTGTGAATGGGGTGCTTTACATTCCTTAAAGTATCAGAACTAGAGCCTCACCATCAGATATTTTTTTGTGTCATACACAGAACACTCAAAGTTTTCTTTTTCTTAACGCGATTGGCTCCCAGCATCCACCTTCTTGTACCTTTAATATAAAATAGGGTTGGGTACTTGTTTTCCATTAGAGCAATTTGAAGAGCACGCTCGGGGCAATTATATAGGTGTTCGGGTTTGATATGACCAACCTCGAGCCGCTCCGACAGCCCGTCTAGCCAAGTAAGGATCAAAGTGGAGTGTTACAGGTCACGTAACCACTTTGGCTTCCGGGTTGCCACCAGGACCCCGTTCTCAAGTATTACAGGTCGCCACCCACGGCCAAGCCTTGTTTTTTCTTACCCCTCTACAAAGATGCAGTCGGCGTATTCTACAGCCCCAGTCCCAGCCGACAGAGTGGCGATAATTTAACTGTTTAAAAATAAGACACGTAGGGAAATAACAAGTTATTTTAGATGTCGCAAAATAACCTAGCACGTCTGGGTCAGCAATGCTTGGTGATAGCGAAGATATTTCGTCGAGTCCCCACTCTCCAAGGACCAATGATATGTAACCAGTGAAATAAAATCATAATGGTGTACACATCTATTAGTATATCCATCAGTATATCCATGATTAAACAAAAAGGGAGGAAAGACAAAATAAACTCATAGAACATTTTATATTTTATAGATTCTTATTATTTTCGCGGAACCACCATTCCCGTGTGATTACATAACATCAAGAAACGGTTATTGTAAGCTAATGGCTAAACGCGATTTTAAAAATCACAAACTGTACTAAAAATGAAGATGAACGTATAATGTAATATCTCCTTTTAGTTGAACTGGCGTATATATATATATATATATATATAATTCTTTTAAATACCCTGTCCGGTGGCAAAATCTTTTTTGAGTCTTTGGTATGACCCGACCTGGGATTGAACCCCAGTCTTTCGGACCATTGGCAAACACTTTACTCATCGGGCCAATGGCCTAGCTAAATAACAATATTTAAAAATCTTTAACTGTGTGCTTAAATTGAATTATTTGTATTATATAGTAACGTATCTACGGCTATTTTATGCTCAGATGTTAGGGAATTGAAATGCTGGAACTATTTGGAACTATTTGACTGTGTACAAATAAAGGAATACTGTTCAGTAGAATAATTAAATAGTATTAATTGTAACCACTTCACCGACCGCAAACAAATGATTAATATTGTATAGAATTATAAGTGCTAGGTCGCAATAATTGAAACCATTTAAGTGTGTAGAAATAATAGCAATAATAGAGTGCAAACAAATTAATTGTAACTCATTTAAAAACGAAATTATCTTCAAACTATTCACTTATAAATCATATTTGTATATCCATTTGAATGTGAGCAAACAAATGACTGATGTTAAATTGTTAGTGTTACATAACAAAACTAAAAATCATTTTACTGTATTCAAACAAATCATTAATAGTAAATAGAATTATTCGTATTAGAAATACTTGAAACCATTTAACTGTGTGTAAAAGAATGAGCTGGGGTTCGTTTAAAAATATTATCTACAAAATCTGTTTACAAATCATATGTATAAAAGGGATTTGGCATTATCAACCCTATAAAGGCACATTAAAAAATTACTGGCACCACTGACGATGTTAGAATATATATGTGTGTGTGTGTATGTGCGTGTGTGTAAAGCAAGCTTTGGGAGGCTGATATCCAAAGGAGACAAATCTCTCTAATAGGAAGAGTGGTGCAATACATTTTTCCTTCTCTGAAATGTCTTTAAAGGACACAGCTGACTGGGAACAACCGACGTCTTTTGCCAAACTCCACAGTGGACTATCTTCTTCAATGAGTTTTCCGATCCCTTCCATTGTTTCAATTGACAGTCCTTTTATTAGAGCAATGTTTTTTTTTTGTTTTTGTTTTTGTTTTTTCAATCAGTTTTATGCAACCGCTGATTGATGTCTTCACAAACAAAATCTGTCTACAAATCATATGTATAAAAGCGATTTGGTATTATCAATCCTATAAGGGATCGTTTAAAATGCTATCTACAAAATATATAAAAGGGATTTGGCATTGAATAACCTATAAGGGTTGATATGCAATAAAAAGATCAAACCAAAATCCACCATCCATGCCACGATCTATTACATTAAGGAATAGAGAAAAAAACGCTTTAGTGATCTGATAAAAATAACGAATTCGATTTTCATTTTTTTTATTACAACTGTATAAGATGTTCGAAAAGAAAATTGCCGTAAATACAAGTGTAAAAGTCCCCCTCCATTTTTTGGTTGAAAAATTTAGATGTTCAAAATTCAATCAGTATATGAACACAGAATGCATCTTTATATTCGTATCTCTTACAGCGATTTTTTTCGAAAGGTAGATGAATACGATTTTATATAAGTGTGTGTGTGTGTGTATGTGTGTGTAAATATACATATGCTGTAAATTATATATATATATTCAAATCAAAAACGAATTTAAAAACACTGACGCTCCACTGTTAGAAGATTTCCGATATATATATATGTGTACCATAGCCATGATATGGCTATGTGTGAAACGTACATCGAATGTCTGTAAAGATAGAACATAGGAACCTCGAAATTCGAAAAACGCGTAACGACTTCTTTGTTCAAGTACGAAACTTTTTTTTATTACCTTTGAGTTTAAAGGTTTTTCGACATAAGGAGAGAGAGGCACAATCTTTCTATTCTGGCTTTTTCATCTGCACCCCCCTAACACGTCTGGCACCCACCACAAAGGTTTCCGCGAGCAAGCGAAAGCCAACCGTCTTCTCCCGAGGTATGTCTCATCTCAACTTTACTATCTTTCTTCAAATTCCCCCAAATCCTCCGCGCGCTTCCGGTGCGTGACGTCATTCGCACTTGCTAGCCCTGTTTCCCATCTCGTGCTATTGTGACATCTCTGAGTGACACGTCCGCTCTGTGCACGCTCGCGCGTGAACACCTGTGTTACTGTTGCACCTAAGTAACCCATGCACTGAGCCGAAAGGTTCGCAGTCTAACTAAACCCAAAGACATGAAACAAAATCCCTCGGCCATTATATTACATATGTATATTCGTTTTTAATTCGTATAATTTACTACATATATATAATTCGGTTTTACTTCAAATATATATATGAAGTAAAACGAATAATATATATGTGAAGTAAAAACGAATATATATATATTGCCATCAACAGGCAGACTGTTTCGTTGTATCACAACTATTCAGTGTAGCAAGACAAGTAGGATGCTTCAAGCTGGGATCGAAACCCTCCTAACTTTACGCTAGGCATGTTATCCAACCACTCAGCCATATAAAGTAAAAACAAATTTTAACACACCAATGAACCCATCACTACAAGAGGTTTCTTTTTCTTTATATATAGGTTTGATTAGGTTTCTTTGTTTAATGGCATATCAATCTTCGTGCGTTATTTAATATCAAAGTTATCCTTGTAGAAAAAAACAAGTATGATACTATTCAACCCATAGTTGGGGAGACAAGGAGAGGCCAATACCTTTTCTTAGGGTATTAGTCCGAAAGTTTATGTAACAGCGTGACCGGATTATAATTACCAATCAACTGTGTGCAAACAAATGAGCTCTGGCTTGTTCAAAACGTTAGCTATTCGCTTACTTAGAGGTTTTTTTTTAAAATCCAACCCCTCCAGACGAGCAAGAAGTGACACAAGTTCATTTTTTAAAAGCGGACTTCAACAGGTTTGAATTTAGACATTTCCTTCCCCAGGACTGGTTGTCTTAGCCATTTATCCATATTTAGAGGGCGAATAATCAGATTCATACCTTTACTACAACGAATAATAATCCTAAACTTCAATGAAAGCTAGTCTACATCCTTCATTTTTTTTAGATGATGAACATCTTATAACTATGTTAGTTGTTTTGATATTGGGTAACATACAGAGAGAAATACAGCTGATATATATATATATATATATATATATATATATATATATATATATATATAGAGAGAGAGAGAGAGAGAGAGAGAGAGCAACAAATTGACTCAAGGCTCTATTCATAATGAGAATAAAAGCTTACAAAGAAGAAAAAAGGACAATCTAGCTAACCAGTTTCGATCATCGCTCAACAGAGCTAAACCGAGGATAATATCGAATAAAAAAAAAACTGGCTAATATGTAGGATGTAGAGAAAAAAATTGTATTGGAGACCATATCAAATTATGTTGAAAGTCTATATCGAAATAATATTAAATCCTAGAAGACATTCTCTCTGTTTACAGTTAGCTTGTATTTTTTTTCTTTTTAAGCTTTTATTTTCATTATGAATAAATCTTTGGGTCTATTTGTTACAATAATTAAATTTTGTAATATATATATATATATATATATATATATATACACTCAAAAGTAATTCAAAAAATACTAAGCCTGACCCAGATTTTAGATTTGTCATAACCTCTCACCTTTTTACGAGTCTCTCGAGCATATAAATTAAGACAAAAATCTGAATTAGTTTTTCTAGTTTTATGAAAAGTGGTGTAGTGTGTTGCCACAACAAAAATGTTCAGCTACAACTCTTTTTTTTATGAGGCTCAGAACCTTCTGAATTATCCTTATATATATATATATATATATATATATATATATATATATATATATATATATACGAGGATCATTAAATAAGTTTCCAGACTTTTTTCGTTTTGGCACTTTTATTGATAGTACACACATGAAACTCTAGTCCCCTTCGAAGTAATCTCCTCCGGCTGCAATGCACTTGTACTGTTCCAACAACTTCTGGAAGGCCCCATGGAAGTCCTCTTGTGTGAGCGTGTCAATGACGTTCGTTACAGCCTCTTTCATCTCCTCAATTGTCGCATAACGGCAGCCTCTGAGCTTAGGGGATAACCTAAAGTTACAGGGAGCGAGGTCTGGACTATAGGGTGGGCGAGGAACTGTCTTGATACCCATCTTGGTCAAAGATTCTATGACAAGGATGGAGTTGTGGACTGGTGCATTGTCCTGGTGGAAATGCCACTGACCCGATTTGAAGAGTGCTGGCCTCTTCCCAAGGAATCTCTTCCTGAACTCCCTTAAAACCTCAACATAGTAACCCTAACGGTTTGGCCAATCAACTCTGGTGTATTGACTTCCTTACTCCTCCCACACCTCTCATCATCCCTCACAGACTCCCAGCCTTTCTTTGAATCTCTTATGCCACTCAAAAACTGATGCTCGATTCATGCAAGATAGTCGAAAAGCAGTCTGAAGCATTCCTTACGTCTCTATGGCATTTTTCCCAAGTTTAAAACAGAATTTTATTGCATATCGTTCTTCTAAAGTGTCCTCATTGCATTTTTGAAATTCCCCAGCTGTGACAATCAGGCTTTAGTAGGGTGTATTCCAATTGCTGCTGTAGCTGTTCATTTGAACCTGAAATCATAAAAATTAGTCAGTCATCTCATAAGATGTATAGCAATAACAGTGAATTTTCAAGAGTCTACGACAATTTTAAATGCCTGTACAAAAAAATCTGGAAACTTATTGAATGCACCTCGTATATATATATATATATATATATATATATCTTTGTGTTTCATCCTTTCGTTTTGCTCATCCACATACCCTCCCCGCAGTTAAATTGGATATTCTTATATAATTGCACCCTCGTCGTCAACCAAACGGGATATTCGTCTATATGATGTTACTTCTTGAGATGAAAAACTGTGTTATACGAACAACTCTTTTTTATTTTGAAATTCAAGCAAAATAGGTAAAACATTTTTCGGAATTTTTGGCCTACCTCATGACTTCACAAGAAAGACGTTTCTAAGTTGTTTGAGAAAGAATGTGTAGACACAGAGCTATGCTCAAACAAGAACAGAGAAAAAACATTATAAAGAGAGAAAGACGACGCCAATAGAGACGCAAGGAAATAAATGAGGAACGAAGGGATATCGTCTTTGAGTGAGCTAGACTTAGACAAGAGGAAAAAAGAGATAATATGTAACACGAGGAACGTCATGTATATTTAGAGCATGATAGACTTTGGTAACAAGAAAGGAGAGATCACATATATGTGAATGAACGAGCATATTATTACGAGCGATAGAGAGAAGCGCATAAACTTGAAATAGCAAATATGAATGCTGAAAAACGGCGCAATTTTAGGGAAAATAGAATGTATAATGAGTGGGTCGTGCTTATATATATATGTGTGTGTGTGTGTGTGACTATTCTTCAAAGAAGGTAGCGTCGAAAGCCATGTAAACTAACAATGATTGGAACGTTGTCTCTGCAGATTAGGCTAATTTGCGTATTGTGCTTTAAAAATCGCGTCCTAAAAACTAGCCAAACAGATTATTCGTTTTCAATCTTATTTTTATTCTGACCCGGTTTTTTTTTTGTTTTAATTGTATTAGTTCGATGATTGTTGTTTTTTTTTTGCTTACGTTGACTTTCGGGTTAATACCCGAGGGAAAGGCATGAACCTTCTTATCCCTACCACAGCTATGGGTTAAATAGTATGATAGTTAAACTTCTACAAAGATGGCTTTGGCATTAAATAACCCATGATAGTTGATATGCCAATAAACAAGGAAACCAAGCCTTACATACCATTTCACATTGCTGGGTGCTTATAAAGAGAGGAGTTCGTGGTACAATGGTTACACTCATAGGAAATGGTCACGGAGACCCAAGTTCAAATCCTGGACGAGGCTGTTTGCATTTCACATTATGTTAATACTTCTTGGAAAGGCATTGAATCTTACTATTCTCTCTCCAGCAATGGGTAAATAGTAGGGAAGACTGAATTCTATAAACTTGGTATGGCAACCAGTTTAGGAGGACGAAAATTGTGTACTCTGCTTAAAATTGACCTTGTGTCAAATCCTACTAGTGTCGGAAAAGTTGGGCAAATCCCTTCTTCTGTTGACTGTTTATTCGAAAAATGTAGTCTATCCTTCAAAAGCCTTCATTACTAAAGGGTTAGTAAATATAAAAAAAAATTGTAGTAAAAAGAAATTAAGTTGAAAGGAAAGAGAAAAAGTGAGTAAAAACATGAAATAACTGAGAATGGAGAAGACTGAACCAGATTTTCAGAAACTGACGGTTTATCAAATCAATGCCAATTTGGTTAGATTGTTTGGGTTTTATGGCATATCAAACTTTGTAAGTTATTTAAATCCTATTCATGCGTCTATTAAGTATATATGATTTGTAAGCAAGTACAGTTAGATAGTCTAACAGTTCTATTTCTAACAATTCGATTTAACGAAATTTGTTTGCACACAGTTTCGATAGTCAAACAGTTCTATTTGACCCATAGATAGGACCCTATCAGGTGCTACCACTCTGGGTCAGAATGGATCTGGGAGTAATGGTAATGAAGAGGTACTCCACATTCTCCAAATCTCCAAGTCTAGAGCCTCGCTTTCGGTTGTTTTTATGTCATATCAGGACACTCATGGGAGGTGGGGTTATAACCCTCTGTAGAGATGTAGACGGTGTATTCAACAGCTCCATTCAACTAAGCTGCAGTGCCAATTTGAGGCAAAAAATGGTTATGAAGTCTGTTTCTTTACTTTTTGAATGAAATTTTTTTGCCAAACAAAAAATTGTTCAGCACCCTACTGAATCAGCTGATCGAGCTCAGTACAATTTTTTTCCGTTTCTAAATTAAAAATTCACCTCAAAGTAAAATTTGAGGACATGGAGGACAAAGCTTTATACGAAATCAAAAGAGGAGTTTCTGAGGGCTTTGAGCAATGGTTAGGTTTCTTTGTTCAATGGCATATCAACCTTTGTGGTTTATTTAATGACAAAGCCATCCTTGTAGAAGAACTGTACTCATACTATTTAACCCAGTAATTTTCAATGTGGGGCATAGTAATATTTTGATGGGGCTTGTTTAGAGACCAAGTTAATGGCCTGGTAAATGTAAGAGTTTGCGTTTCAACCGGTATAATTTTTTAGATTGAACTTTGCCTCCCGCACCGGTCGCTTCGCGGGTGGAAGGTGCGGGAGGAGCTTCCGGCCTGAACACCGGCTGGCGCGAATTCGGTCTTTTTCAAATTGACCGGCATGCGAGACTGACGTTTTTTCTTTGTGGGTCACTAGCAAGGCAAAACGAGGTAAGCACACGAATTCTCTTGAATAATTGATTCGATTTAAATCATCACTTTCGTGGTGTGTTTCCCTTTTTGGAACATTTACGAGTGCATTTGTTTTGTTTCCGTTTTCAAGTTAGAGAATGTATAGTTGGAGAATGTGTCTTGTTTTTACGCTGATCACGTGTCTTTGATTTTTGACCCCAGTTGCTGCTGTTAAAGGCCTTTTGAGCTTCCTTCAAGTGAATTGCTGTAAAATTTTGAATATGTAAGAATTAAATATTTCAGTGGGTGGTATCAGAATTTTAGAAATTCCAAAGTTGGTCCAAAATGGTTTGGGAACCATTGATTTAACCCATAGCTGCAGGGGAAAGGGTGTTCATACTTTTTTCAAGGGTATTAATCCAAAAGTGAACATAATATGTGTTATTTGGTTTCTTTGTTTAAATGGCATACTAACCTTCATAGGTTATTTGATGCCAAAGACATCCTTGTAGAACAGTAGTGATACTATTTAAGCCATAGCTGGAAAGATAAAGGGGTTCATACCTTTCTCAAGGGTATTAGTCCAAAAGTGAACATAATAGATGTAATTGGTTTCATTGTTAAATGGCATATCTGTGAAACGTTACCCCCTCACCCCCACCACATTATCTCTGTCTTCTAACCATTTCACTTCTTAGTCGGCCGGTGATCAACTAGTGGCTGAGGGGATAACGCACATTTCTTGCCACCACACATGAATACGATCGAGGGAGACAGGAGAAAATAGAAAGACAAACGAACAAACAACAAACTTGGGGTTACCAAGAGCAGAGGGAGGTATGCAACACTACATGCATATGCATTCCTGATAGTAGATATATGGACTATCGCTAGCGTGGGTTACTAGCGAAAATTCCACAATGCTACTGGGATCAGACATCTTGAGACTCTTCTTCACTGGACCCTATCTTGCCTCATCGCCTCTCTGCTCGGTGTCTGGTGTTGACTGCCCCTTCGTGGATCCACGCCAACTGCCTCTGCTCCTGTCCAACTACCAACTCCAACTGTCTCTCTGGGTCGCGTCGTCAACTCTCATTCTCGGGTCCCCTTACCACTTCCGGATACGGCGAGATTTCATGTCCAAGAATCCTTTGTCTGGTTTCGCGCCAAAACAGACTCGTCTGCTTTGGCGGCCTGCCCCCATAGTGCTACATATCAACCTTCATGGTTTATTTAATATAAAAGCCATCCTTGGAGATGAACAGAAATTATACTATTTAACTCAAAGCTAGAGGGATAACAGGATTCATGCCTTTCCAAGGGTGTTAGTTTGAACCTACAAGTGCTATCGGAGTTTGAACTCACTTACTTCGAGACCACAGCTCAGCACTATGCCACAGGACGCCCTCTTTAACCACTGGAAGGCTCACTGCAGTGTGTTGAGTAACAAGATGACTATTAAAAAAAAAAATTAATGTTTCTTTTATTGTTCATTTCTATCTTGGTAAATAAAGTTTGTTTCGATACATTTTGCATTTATGTTTATATTACTTACATATCAAATATTAAATATCAGTTTTATTTCAAACAGTTTAGTTTAGCATGAGTACACAGTTTAATTCAGCTAATTCAGTTTAGTATAAGTATAGATTTTGTTTATACACAGTTAAATGTCACAACAGTTCTATATCAAATCAGTTTAGCGTAAGTACAGTTTTAATGTCAAAAACAATTCTATTTCAAACAATTCAGTTTAGCATAAGTACATAGTTTAATTGTCAAAAACATTTCTATTTCAAGCTATTTAGTTTAGTCAAACAGTTCTATTTCAAACAATTCAGTTTAGCATAAGTATGCAGTTTAGTTCTATTTAACCCATAGATAGGGCCTTATCAGGTGCTACCATTCTGGGCCAGAGGGCACCTGGGAGCAATGGCAATGAAGCAGTGCTTTGCATTCCCCAAAGCTCCAGCATCACTGTAACCTCACCATCAGATTGTTTAGTGTCATATTCAGGACACTTGTTGAGGTGGGGGGTCTTACCCCTCTGCAGAGGTGCAGTCGGTGTATTCTACAGCCCCAGCTGACTGGGCAACTGCATTATCTTGTGTCAGTTGATTTGCCTCCCAAGTTATTTCACCAATGTAATGTTGCTTCTTTTTCTGTTAAACCTGGCTTCTGGCAGCCAGTCGATTTGGGCTGTAGAATATACTGACTGCATCTCTGCAGAAGGTTAAAACCCAAAGCCTGATTGTAACACTAAACTGCATCTGATGGTGAGGATCAAGTCCTGGAGCTCTGGAGAATGTAGAGTGTCCCTTTATTGCCATCACTCCAAGATCTACTGTGACCTGGTTTGTTAGTATTGGTTAGGGTCTCATCTAGAACTGTTAGTATTGGTTAGGGTCTGTTAGTATTGGTTAGGGTCTCATCTAGAATTGTTAGTATTGGTTAGGGTCTCATCTAGAACTGTTTAATCATTTAGCCAACAAACTTACTTACACAGGGGTTGATGACCAACCTTTTCTCTCCATATATGATCAGCAATTCCTGACTTTGTTGTTCCCCCTTTGGATTACAGCTTTCCTATTTTTCTCTTTTCATTTTGACTTACCATTAGATAGCATTATTTTTTGCCTTTATATTCTGAATGGTAAACAAATGGCAAATGGAGCATGTGGAGAAAAAGAAAAAAAAAAAGAAGAGCTCACACTTGTTTAAAAATGTTATCTATAAAATGTGCTTGGAAATCATATATTTAATATATATGTATAAACAGGGTTTGGCATTAAATAACCTATAATGGTTGATATGCCATGGAGGTGCCTGTGGTGTAATGGTTATCATCATAGGAAATGGACACATCGACTTGAGTTCAAATCCTGGATGAGACTGATTACATTTCACATAGCACTAATACCCCTGGGAAAGGTATGAATCCAATTATTCTCCCTCCAGCTATGGGTAAATAGTAGGGCAGACTAGGTTCTTCAGCCTTGGTGAGGCAACTAGTCTAGGAGAAGGAAAACTGAATTTAAACCTGTTAAACTCCGCTTAAAAATTGACCTTGTGTTATATCCTGCCCGAGTGGAGGGGTTGGGTAAATATAGATATGCCATAAAACCAAACCAAACTTTTCTTTGTACCTTGAGCACCTTTTCACATACAAAAAAAAGATTCAAACTTTGCTCCTGAGTGCAAATATCTTTGTTTAAAATTGAACCCTAACAAAAAGCACACAACTAAATGTTTTCAAATATTGCTATTCAACACTAGTAACTAAACATCAGTCATTTGTTTGCACTCAGTTAAAACGTCAAACAATTCTATTTGACCCATACATAGGACCCTATCAGGTGCTACCACTCCAGGTCAGAGTGTCATATCAGGACACTCATTTGGGGTGGGGATCTTACCCCTCTGCAGAAATGCAGTCGGTATATTCCATAGCCCTAGCCGACTGGGCCATTAGTCATTTGTTTACACATCAGGTGCTATTACAATGACTACCACTACTCTGGGCTAGAGTGGACCTGGGAGTGATGGCAATGAAGGGATACTCTGCATTCCCCTAAGGTCCAGCATTACTGGAACCTCACCATTGAATTGCTTAGTGTCATATCCAGGACACTCATTTGGGGGTGAGGGTGGGGGAGTTTTACCCCTCTGCAGAGATGCAGTCGGTGTATTCTGCAGCACCAGCCGACTGGACCAAAGGTTTTAAAAAGTTATTAAAATGAAGAAATAACAAACAAATGTCAATATTTACAAAGATTGATTTATTTGCTACCATATGGAATTTATCAATCAGAGAAATTTGATTGGTCAGCATTTTTCTTCCTTTTCTCTTTTCTTTTTCTGAACTTTTTCTGTTTCTTCTCAAGTAGTTTTTTCTTTTTTATCTTGACAATATCCAGCACCTGTGACTTGTGACCTTTATTTTTCTTCAGCAAGCTTTTCTCTTCTTTTAGATCAATCAGGGCTCCAAGGGAGGCCTCTACAATTAGAATAAAAAAAGAAAAAAAATCATTAAAAGTTGGCATTGCTTGGATATACAGAGACACAAAGTAAACATTCACTATTAGATTAAGTAAACCTAATAAGTAAAGTAAAGTTGGCGACCCGAAGGCTCCCTTTTCAATAGCTACTACAATGAGGTGTAGGGGAGGGGACTACTCCTTTCTCTGGATTACTTCACTTTATCCTTGATACATACCTGGTAATGCTGAGTGTTAAGCAAGAAGGTATCAAGTACAATTTTTAAAGTCTTTGGTATGACCCAGCCTGGGACTGAACCCCAGTTCCAGGACCATTGGCAAACACTCTACCAACAGGGCCAATGAGCTGGTACGTAAAACTTATAAGTTGATATTAAAATGTTTATTCTTTTTATACTATCTTTAGGGTTTTCTTATCCGTTTTTCCTTCCAATTAAAATCTATACACTTGCACAGATACATGCATGATTTTTCCTTATAAATAATGAACATCTTCATTAGGTCTGATTGATTTTAATGGCATATCAATCTGTCTAGGGTCATTTTATGCCTAGATGTGAGGGAAATGGATTCATTGTACATTCATATTTACATTATTTGTGTAGTTGTTTCGTAAGAGTTTTTTTTTGCACACGGTTCTATCAAATATCAATAATTTTGAAACCGATCTAATTCGACCTTTAGACAGGACCCTAACAAGTACTACCAATTTGGGTCAGAGTGGACCTGGGAGTAATGGCAATGAATGGATACTCCACATTCCACAAATCTCCAGGACTAGAGCCTTACCATCCTACCTAGGACACTTGTTGGGGAGGTTTTACCCCTCTGTAAAATATGCTGACTGCATCCCCTGCAAAGGTATGATACTAAAATATCTAATGGTGAGGATCTAGTTCTGGACCCCTGCCAGGTCCATTAACTCAAAGTGGTAGTATCTATTAGGGTCCCATCCAAGGGTCAAATAAATCTGAAAATTATTTGTATTTGATAGGAACACCTCATATCATAACTGTGTGCAAAAAACTTAAGAAACTACAGAAAAACATTGTAGATATAAACATATGATGTACACAATTCCCAAACCTCTAGGCATGAAATAATTCCAGGAGTTGACATGTCATTAGAAATCAATAAGCATCAGTTCTTTATTTTGACCCTTTTATATAAATTAACCTTTATTTTTTACGAAAATGTCTTCAGATTATATAATAACCAATGAACATTAAGAATCTGTAAATAGTGTTTTTCTTTTAAAAGTTATTTTATAAATTTTAATGGTGAGGATGTTTCAATTCATGCTAAAATGTTCCAGTGTCAGACTCTTAAAATTACAACGCCAACAACAAAATGATCCAGCTTTATGGCATATCAACCTTTGTAGGTTATTTAATGTCAAATCCATTTTTATACAAATAAACAGTTTCATTTCAAACAATTCAGTTTAGTGTAAGTGCAGTTTCAATGTCAAAAATAGTTCCATTTCAAACAATTCAGTTTAGCATAAGTACAAAGTTTAGTTCTATTTGACCCATACATAGGAACCTATCAGGTGCAACCATTTCAGGCCAGAGTGGACCTGGGAACGATGGTAATGAAGAGCTTTTCCACATTCCCCAAAGCTCCAGCATTACTGGAACCTCACCATCAGATTGTTTCGTGTCATATCCAGGACACTCGCTGGGGTGGGGGGAAGTCTTACCCCCTCTGCTGAGATTCAGTTGGTGTATTTTACAGCCCCAACTGACTGAATAAAGGAAACTATTGTTAATACGAATAATTTGCACAGAGTTATAGGATATCAAGTATTCCTATCTAATACAAATAATTTGCACACAGTTATAGGATATCAAGTATTCCTATCTATAACAAATAATTTGCACACAGTTATAGGATATCAAATATTCTGATCTAATACTCATAATTTATATATGATTTAGATGTGGTTGGAGAAAAAGCTTGACGGCAACTACATAAGAATGCTGCAAGCAATATTGAACAAGTCCTGGAGGCACCCCCCCACAAAGCAGGAGCTATACAGCCACCTACCACCCATCATAAAAACTATCAAAGTTAGACAAACCAGACATGCAGGACACTGCTGGAGAAGGAGGGACTAGCTCATAAGTGATGTTCTCCTATGGACACCCTCACATGGTTGAGCAAAAGCAGGTTGACCAGCTTGAACCTACATACAGCAGCTCTGTGAGGATACGGGGTGTAGCCCTGAGGACCTGGCAGACGTGATGAACGATAGGGAGGAGTGGCGAGAGAGGGTCAGGAATATCCGTGCTGGTGGCACGACAAGATGATGATGATGTGGTTCCAAGGAACTATTCTTATTCAAGAAAGCTATGGAATATGTGGGTGACAGTGATACTCACCTTAATTGGTGTGTTTGGAAAGTGGGCGGGAAAAGTTGGAAATTAGGGGACGAATAGAGACCACCTCGACGACAGCATTGGTAGTGTTGTATGGCTATGATGTAACAATACAAATATACGATTTGCAGGGAAATACCGAAACACTGACAACTTATGACAGGTATGAAATGTTTATTAACTTTTTTGACTTTTAGTTTTTCGACATGAGGAGAGAGAGAGAGAGACACACAATTTTTACTATGCTGACTGTTTCTACATTGTCCATCAGTCAACTCCCCAGCTGAAATGGCTGGCCCAAAGTCCAATCTCAACTCACTGACCCATGACATCATTTACACCCCCAGTCTCATTTCCCATCTGGGGTTTTTATTATGACATTTGTGATTGTCACATCCTCCGCGCGCAAGTGTGAACACCTGCACTAAGAGCCGAATAGTTCAAAGCCTAACCAAACCGAATGATAGAATATAATTAATGAAAAATCATTCCGCAATTATATAACGGTAGGATCAGCCAGAATACTCAGAAGAATCCTGGAAACTGGCTGTCACTCGAACTCCAGTGAAAGACCAACAGCTAATGCTGGTCTGAAAATCTAAAACTCGCTAGGAGTATGATAATTTGTTTGCACACATTTATATGGTATCAAGTATTCCCATCTAAATCAAATAATTTTCAAATACACCTATTTGATGAGATCCTAATAGGTACTACCACTCCAGGTCAGAGTGGACCTGGGAGTAATTGCAATAAAGGTGTGACTCCACATTCCTCAGATCTCCAGAACTGGTGTCTCACCAACTGATGCAGGTTGGCGTCATATCCAGAACAGTGAAAAAGAACTGCACATATTAGCAAAAAATGGAAGAAATATTGTGTACAAAGAAGTTTCTTAGAAACTAATCAAATTTTCTTTGTTTAAAATTTTTATTGAGCATTAATGTGATGTTTACAATTCTGTATTTGTTTACAATTTAAAACATTTTTCATACATAAACATGTACATATTCAAAGTTTAATAGTGAGTTTAATTAAGAAAAACCTTTCAATCAAAATAAGTCAACATTTGGAGGAAAAAACAAGAAAAAAAAACAAAAAAAAACTTACTTTTTGCCGCGGGTAACTGCAATTTCCCCATTTTTGTTGGATATTTTGTCATGAATTTCTTAGAAGAAATCTTATTGCCCAGCATGGCATTCAGTTCTTGTCTCATAGCAGCAATCCTTTGATGGTGATCAGCCTGTTCTTTTGTATCCCCAAGGTCCAAACTAAAAACAATTGGTCAAGGATAACAAGAGATAGAGGAGATAACTGATAAATGACATTAGATCCAAATTTTTGGATTAAAATGTACCATGTCTGAAGCTGTAGTCACCAAGACAGACTTGGACATTTAAGGAAACATTCTGAAAGCAAACTTCAGATGAGAATTTACTTTTCATGGATTTGATTATTTCTGAGTTGATAAGTAATGATTAAGCATAACTTTTTTTTGTAAATTTTGCAGCCCACTCTAGAAAATCTCAGACAAAATGAGTAGATAAGAAATTCAATAAAAAAATTTGAAAAAAAAAAAAAAAAGAAAAGAAAAAAAGGGGTAGGTTAATAAGTTATGAATAACCAACCCCTCTGCCATGAGCAGGATATGACACAAGGTCAATTTTCCAGGTGAGTTAAACTGGTTTGAATTCAATTTTCTTTCACCAATACCAGTTACCATAGCAAGGTTAAATTGACAGTCTACCCTACTATTTACTTGTAGCTAGAGAGATAATGAATAGATTCATACTTTTTCCAAGGGTATTTATGCTACATGAAATGCAAAGAGCCTTGTTCTGGATTTGAACTCAAGTTACTTAGTTTATTTCCTACAATGATAACTGTTATACTATAAGCACCTTGAGAATTGTAGAAGAAAAGATGACTTATCCTGTGTGACAAAGTGAGTACATTTATGCCCAGCATGCAAAATGAGTGGTACGCTTGAGAGAAAGAGAGAAAATTTAAAAAAAACAACAAAAAAACAAAACAAAACCAAACATGGTTGTCTGAACAGCTCAATTTAAGATAAAACCTTATCTCAAGCAAGGAGAATTTGCGAGAATGGCATATGCAGACTTTTTTGAAGAGAATGTATCAGCCAAACATAAAAACACCAGTGCGAAAGAAATGGGGAATGCATGAAGATGTTATCATTGATGATGGAGAATGTGACCAAGAGAAGATGTTATTCTTGTTGGTGGGAGTATGCAATATAGTCAAGACATTATTCTTGTTAGTGAAAATGTTATACTTGTTAGTGAAGATATTATTCGTTGGTGGGAGAATGCAACATAGTCAAGACATTATTCTTGTTGGTGGGAGAATGCAACATAGTCAAGATATTATTTTTGTTAGTGAAGAATGTGACTGAGTGAAGACACTATTTTTGTTAGCGATCATTTCACCCAGTTCAAGAACAAGAATGTATCACAGAAGGTAGAGTTCCATATAAGTGACTTGCCACTCTCAAATTGAAACGCATAACCCAATGGTCAACTGCAAGTAAAATTTTGGACAAGAACCTTGAAGCATTGAGGTCTTTGAATTTTGGATTAAGCTGTTTGCTTTTTTTTTAAAATAATTACCATCTTTGAATTAGTGCTTAAAAGAATGTTATACATACATACATATATGCTCTCTATCCATTTTCAGAATTATGGAATCCAATAAACGTCAATGTATGGTAACTTAAGAAAGTTTAGTAGGAATTAAACACCAAACACAATAACTAGAATACATTCAAAGCCAGATCAATAAAATCAGAAATTCAGAAGAAGATAGACACAATTATGATTAGCATTGCAGAGAGTAAATGAAGTAAGCAAAAGAAAAATTTCAAGAGTAAAACTAACAACAGTTAGCTCACCCCCATAATAAAAAAGACTTTTAAGGAGGTGCCCATGATTATCGTTGTAGCAAATGGACACGACGACATGAGTTCAAATCCTGGATGAGATTGATTGCATTTCACATAGCACTAATACCCTTGGGAAAGGTATGAATCCAATTATTCTCCCTCCAGCTATGGGTAAATAGTAGGACAGACTAGGTTCTTCAGCCTTGTTAAGGCAACTAGTCTAGGAGAAGTAAAACTCTGAATTCAAACCCTGGTAAACTCTGCTTAAAAATTGACCTTGTGTCATATCCTGCCCGAGTGGAGGGGTTGGGTAAATAGGATAATAAAATAGACTTCACAAGTGGAAAGAACATTTCATTTACTTGACACAGTGCTGAAAAAAAAAAAAAAAAAAAAAATTAAAAACAGAAAAGCTGCAGGTCTCGGCAAAACACCTCCCAAAGCATGGAAGACATGGAAATTCTATGACATACTTCTTTGATTATGCAATGCTGTTCATAAACAAAACACAACCGAGCAATAGACAAACGGCTACACCCCCCCTTCTTCAAAAGATATGATCCTGGAATCCCTAAGAACTAAAGAGACATAACTCTTACTGTTATAGATACTAGGGGTTATAATGTGTTGTTTCTCAATCATATTTGACCTGAAGTCAAAAAAATTCTTATGAAAAATCAGAATGGCTTTTGAAGAAATCGATCCAAGACTTCATAGATTCTGTCAAATCATTGAAAGTGTACATGCAAAAAATCTTGAGGTGGCACTATTGTCGAAGAGGCACTTGGTTCCATACAGAGGAAAGATTGAGCAAATACTATTAGCATATGGTTGGTTGGGTTTTAGGGCATATCAACCTTCGTAGGTTATTTAATGCCAAATCCATTTTTATGCAAATAGTTCTATTTCAAACAATTCAGTTTAGCATGAATACACAGTTTGAGTGTCAAAAACATTTCTATTTCAAGCTATTCAATTTAGTCAAAAAGTTCTATTTCAACTAATTCAATTTAGTATAAGAATAGTTTTTCTTTACTCACAGTTAAATACCAAAGCTGTTCTATATGAAATAATTCAGTTTCGTGTAAGTAGAGTTTCAATGTCAAAAACTGTTCCATTTCAAACAATTCAGTTTAGCATAAGCACACAGTTTAAGTACACAGTTTAATTGTCAAAAACATTTCTATTCTAAGCTATTCAGCTTAGTCAAACAGTTCTAATTCAAACAATTCAGTTAAGCATAAGTATGCAGTTAGTTCTTATTTAACCCATAGATAGGGCCCTATTCCGGGCCAGAGTGGACCTGGGAGCAATGGCAATGAAGGGGTGCTTCGCATTCTCCAAAGCTCCAGCATCACTAGAACCTCACCATCAGATTGTTTAATGTCATATCAGGACACTCATTAGTGGTGGTGGGGGTCTTACCCTTCTGCAGAGGTAAAGTCAAGTGTATTCTACAGCCCTAGCTGACCGGGGAGATTAGCATATGGTCACTCCAGAGAAATTGTTACTGCTATAATGATACTTTACATAAACACGAAAGCAATGGTTTGCTCAGCTGATGGTAATACAGACCTTTTCAACATTATCACTGGAATCTTGCAAGGCGATACATTAGCACAATATACATCTTTATAATCTGCCTGAACTGTGAACATCAATAGATCTAATAACAAAAATAGTTTCACATTAAAAAAAAAAGACAAGAAGCAGAAGATATCCTACAGAATCTATGACAGACTATGCTAATAATCTAGAGTTTCTCAAAAATACACTTGCCCAAGCTGAATCTCTGCTGCATAGCCAGCAGGAAGCATTGGTCTTCACATGAACACAGATAAAGCATTTAATCAGTTTTAAACAAGATGGAGCCATGTCTATATTAAATAGCAGACCTCTGAAATTGGTTGACCAGTTGACATACCTTGGCAGCAATATCTTATCTACAGAAAGGTGCCCGTGGTGTAATGGTTATCGTCGCAGGATATGGACATGGCGATACGAGTTCAATTCCTGGACAAGAATGATTGCATTTCACATAACACTAATACCCTTGGGAAAGGTATCAATCCAATTATTCTCCCTCCAGCTATGGGTAAATAGTAGGGCAGACTAGGTTCTTCAGCCTTGGTGAGGCAATTAGTCTAGGAGAAGGAAAACTCTGAATTAAAACCTGCTAAACTCCGCTTTAAAAATTGACCTTGTGTCATATCCTGCCCGAGCGGAGGGGTTGGGAAAATAGGATCTACAGAAAGCAACGTCAACATGTGTGGATGGAAGACAGGGACTACAATTGACAGGCTGTCGATCATATGAAAATCTGATCTCTTTGATAAAATGAGATTTCTTCCAAGCTGTGGAAAAACTACTGTATAGTTGCACCACTTGGACTCTAACAAAAACTTAAAGGAAAAGTTAGTTGAGAACTATAAGTATGCTGTGTGTTTTGAACAAATCCTGGAAGCAGCCCCTCACAAAACAGCAGCTGTACAGCCACCTGCCTTTCATCTCGCAAACCATCCAAGTAAAATAAACCAGACATGATGGGCATTGCTAGGGTTGTAAGGATGAACTCATAAGTGACAATCTCCTGTAGACTTCTACACATGGATATACTAGTGTTCACCAATCAGAAAAGACTTACATACATTAGCTCTATGTGGACAATGGATGCAGTCTAGAGGACTTGCAAGAAGTGATGAATGATAAGGACAGATGGAGAGAGAGTCAAGGGATACCATGCTATCAGCACAACTTAAAGTTGATTATGTATGTATGTATGTATGTGTATTAGGTTTATCAACATAGTCCCTCCAGTGGTCCACACACTTCTTTCATAGAAATTGCAGTGCTTAGATTCCATTGGTCAAAAAAAAAATCATGAAAGGCAGATATGACATCATCATGACCTTTTCAGCCCATCCTCAAATATATATGTATATGAAATACACAAACACAAAACTTATTTAGCTATTTGTCTACACCCAAAATAAAAGATCTACTTACAACTGACATCTTTTTCAATGTGTTATTTCATAAGTCAGTATTTAGCTGTGCACCTTTTCAAAAGGAACCATATAGTTTTTTTAATTCTTCAACTTTTCTTTTCTTTTTTTATGATTGATGCTCATTTTTGACAGGTTACATGAGGGGCGGTTTAAACATTCTGTTAACCTATTATCTATAATTGAAGCATATTAAAAAAAACCTAGAAAAACACTGAAAAGATTGGTTATTTTATCACCTTAGAAAGTTGCTTATATATTTTACTTTATAATTAGTTTTACTAAAGTTTGATATCAATTTTCTTTCCTCTTCTGAAGAAGACAAGCTATACACATTTGATAAAAGATTTATGAAGACTGATTTATAAAATAAAGTCTCCAGTCTTATAAAACAAGTTTTAGACCTGATAGAATAATGAAAGTTTCAAAATGAAGTACAGTGGATGACTGATAAATAAGGTCTCCAATCTTATAAAACAATTTTTAAACCCGATAGAATAATGAAAGTGGTATGTGAAAGTAAAATTATTTCTTTAAAAACTCTAAATTTCTTTTTCCAACATAGTCACCATTTTTCTAAAAGTTGTACCACCTCGTTAGAGGAGCTTAAAATATGCCAACCGTATACTCTCTAACACGTCTCCCTCAATGCAAAAGTCCTGGCTGTGATACTAAAAAGCATCAGGTAGTGCGGCTCCAGCTTGGGATCTCTTGGGAATGTGGAGGATCTCTTCACTGCCACTACTCCCAACTCTACTCTTATACAGAGTGAGAATACCTGTTAGTGTCCCATCCATGGGTTTAGATGTGTTTGAAAATTAATGCTATGGACAGGAATACTTGAAACCAATTATAATTGAGAGCAAACAAATAATTATTAAGTAAGTAAGTTGGCTGACTGTAGTTGAGGGTGACCTAAAGGTACCCTTTCCAATAGCTTCTACATCTAGATGTAGGAGAGGGCATTACTTTTTTTCCCCTGGATTGCTACACTTACCCTTGATCCACACCCTTATAATACTGAGTGTTAAGCAAGGAGGCATCAAATACCATTTTTTGAGTCTTTGATATGACTTGGCATGGGATTGAACATGGGTCTCCCCGACCATGGGCAAACACTTGAACCATTATGCCAATAAATACTTGAAACTATAGAATTGTGTTCAAATTATTAGTGTGAGATTTGCAATATTTTGTTCAATTCAGCAACTTTGGATGATTTTGCCAGGATGGTGAAGGAGAAAAACCAAAATGGACTATGATGAGATGCTAAGCTTACATGATATGCCTCCATTTCTTGGAGAATGGCCTTGTAATTCATCATTTTATGTCTTTCTGTCCCTTGCTTGATCATTGAGGATCATGTAACCTGAGCAAAATTTCTTGAACCATCTACTTGCTGTACTGCACTCTTCTGTTCCTTCATTTTTCACACAATAAATTTTTTGGTTGTTTCAGTGGAGTTATGGCCTAGTTCAAACTTGTAAAGCATAAGTTACTAAATTAGATTACATTGTATATTAATCTGTATGGCTTTTACATCTCAAATGTTTTTTTTTTTTGCTTTGGAATCAATAACTTTTATAATTAACCCTTTTGTAGGCAGAGCAACACTTTTGTTTTTTTTGCAGTAGCTAAATGTAAAGCATTTTCCTTTTGGCTGCTCATTGATCAATTCTATGTTAATGAATAGCAAATAATTTGTTCAATCTACAAGGATTAAAAATTCATCTGCTTGTGAAAGGGTTAAATAGCAGATTTATAAAAACATTGTTTAAGTTTGGCTAGACTGAATAGGCTGGTTGTGTTCTAGGTTCAAGTCAAAGAAAAGGATACTTCATTCTTATGTTTGTTTATACACAAAAATATTGCAAGATTTAAAAGAAAAAAAAAAAAAAGAAAAAAAAAAAGCAATTGTTAATTTTTGTAAACTACAACCAACTGGAGAAAAAAAAAACAAAAAAAAACAAAAAACAAAACACAATAGAGGAAATATATCTTTCTGACACTAAAGGCCAGATGAAAATATGACATAAAAATATCTGGTTTGGACTGGACCGTAGCAGAAGGTGGGCTGAAGGTAGTAAAGAAATTATGAGATAAATTTATTACTAAAAAGAAAATAAATTAGATATCTCATCATTAGTATATCAACAGAAAAACATTCATATGTGGCGGCGGTAAAGAATGAAAAAGAGGGCAATATCGGTGGGGATGGAATTACAGTGAATGATATGCTTCAACCAACTGTGGAACCATTTATCATTTCCTGGGAGAGTCGGAGGTCAGGTTAATGAGAAATCTATGCCTTTTGAGTGGATTCTTTTCTCATATGTCCAACTATGAAAGACTACACTCAGATGATATTAAAGGTACCCTGTCACACTAGGGTACACACAAAACGTCAACAGTTACTTATAGAAGATAAATGGATTTTTTATATGTTGAGGATTGGTCAGAATATGGTGAAGGCTTATAAAAGCATCTGTAAGATCAGGTCAGCAAAATTAAGAATAAAGGCTAATCTAGTATGAGTGTGTGTGTGGGGGGTCCTTTTCAAAGAAAGTGTAAATTTATGAATTTACATTATGTAGACTTAATTTAGTACAATGATAAATTTATAACTGAAATTAAAACTAGAGACAGTTCCGAATGGTAGTGTAGACATACTATACCAGTAAGAAAATGGTGGTGTACCAACTTGATTTTAGTATATTTCAATACTATTACAAAAACTTGGCAAGATAGATTGATTTTAAAGTTATGTCAACCTGTCTTGGGTTATTTCATGCCTAGAAGTTAGGGAATCACATTTATTGTATGGTCATATTTACATTTTTGTGTAGTTGTTTCTTAAGAGGTTTGATTTTTTTTTTGTCCATCATGAATAATTTTAAAACAGGTCTATTTAACCCGTAGATAGGATCCTAACATTCAGTGTCAGGGTGGACCTGGGAGTAACGGCAATGAAAGGGCATTCCACAGAGCTCCAAAACTGGAGCCTCATCACGAAATGCCTTTTAGTGTCATATCCAGGACACCGTCTTTTTTAGTTTACATTATAATCTGTGTGTGTGTGTGTGGATGAGAGAGAGAGAGTGTGAGAAGAAAATGGTTTTATACTAAAAAAGACAAGAAATAGTCAATATCTTGCAGACTATGCAGATAATCTATTGCCTCAGCCAAATTCCTACTACATAGCCTGGAGCAAGCTGTAGGAGATATTGACCTCTAAATGAATATAAATAAAACAGAGTACAAGTGTTTTAAATGAGGAGCCATCTCCACTAAAATTATCAGACAAGTTCACGCACCTCAGCAGCAATATCTCATCTGCTTAAAGTGATGTCAATGTATGCCTAGCAAAGGCAGCGACTACTGTTGACTGATTATAAGTCATATGGAAATCTGATTTCTCTGATAAAATAAAGTGGGATTTATTACAAGCTGTGGCTGTGTCAATATTACTACAAGGATGCCAACAATATACAAAGACAAATAGCTGAATGAGAACTACAAAGGAATGCCATGTGCTGTTTTGTACAAATCCTGGAAGCAGCACCTTACAAAACAGTAACTATATGGCGTCTTACCTCCCATCTCACAAAATATCTATGATAAACTAGACGAGGGGCAGTGCTGGAAAAGCAAAGAAAAACTCGTGACGCTTTTATATGGACTTCAACATAGTAGGTCCACCACTGTGGGCTGACCAGCAAAGACTTATGTCAGCTTTATGCAGATACTGGATTTAGTTTGGAGGACCAGCCAGGAGTGATGAATGATAGGGACAGATGGAGAGAGAGTGTCAGGGAAATCTGTCCTGTCAATGCAACAATGATGAGATTATATAGATACACACTGCATAACCTTATACTGCTGTATCTTGGATAAGGCAGATTGCATTTCAAATAGCACTAATATCTTTGGAAATGGTATGCATCCATCAATTCTTCCTCCAGCTATGCATAAATAGTAGGGCAGACTTGGCACTTTAATCTTGGTATGGCAACCAGTTTAAACTCAAACCTATTAAACTCCATTTAAAAAATGAGCAGGTGTCACATACTGTTTATGCTGAGGAGTTGGTAAATATATTTACTATTGTATATTCAAGTTCCATGCAAAAATCAGTTGGCTCTCTCTCCGATCCTTATATGCACTCAGGCCCTTTCAAATAAAAGTGAATTAATTTCATCTCAACCATTACCTGGCTTAAAAAAAAAAAAAAAAAAAGGCTCAGAATCTCAATTTAAATTTAGGTTAATACAGTCCCTCCAAATATGGAAAATAATAAAATTAACTATTAATCCAAAATATTTATACATTTTTAGGGGTTTTGAGAGTAACTGAGATCACCAAATGAACCCAAAGCTGCCTTCCATACACTTTGCTCAATATAAACAGGGTAGTGATTTGCAGTAAATAAAACACTACTTAAATGCAAATAGTTATCCAAAACTTTAATAAAAATGACCATGCCTTTTATTTTTGATTATGCCCATCATTACAAGCTTCATGTAATATGTATTTCAACTTGGATAAATCTGCAAAAAAAAAAAAAAAAAAAAAAATCAACCCTCATCTTTAAACCATATTGAACTGAATATATAAACAAAAAATTTTAAAGGGGGATACTTTCTTGAATTCTTCACATTTCATAGTGAGCTAAAGGAAATGGGGGTGGGGGATCAAGCAGGCATTTGACTTGTGAAACTCGCAATTATCACTCACCCTCATAAAATACCCTGCTAAACAAAAAAAATCAGAAATATTATCCAAATGCCGACATGAGAACAAACATCTACTTTCACATTTTGATCCATACACATAATCTATCCCCACCACCCACCACTATCATCCTCTGCCATACCAATGCCACCTCGATCACTAAAACCCCCACACTCCTTCATGAATAACCACACAACACACCCGATGCACCATAAATACCATTTTCCTCCATTGAACCTTTATATCCATCTCCAAACACCTTCACCATTTATTGATATTATTTTAGCCATAATTTCATGATTGTTAGAAGTATGCCTAAATACAGTATATTTATCATATTCCTTATGTACATATCATCATGTTGTGCTGGTAGCATGGATATCCCTGACCCTCTCTCGCCACTTTTCCCTATCGTTCATCGCCCCTGGCAGGTCTTCAGGACTATATCCCATATCTTCACATAGTTGCTGAATGTATGTTCGTGCTGGTCGTCCTGCTTTTGCTCGGCCATATGTGGGGGTCCATAAAAGTACATCACTTATGAGTTTGTCCCTGCTTCTCCAGCAGTGTCCTGCATGTCTGGTTCGTCTAACTTGAATAGTTTTCGTGATAGGAGGCAGGTGGCCGTACAGTTGGTGTCTTGTGGGGTGTTGCCACCAGGACTTGTTCAAGATTGCTTGCAGCATTCTTGTGTAATTGCCGTCTAGCTTCTTCTCTAGCCATTTTGTTAGAGTATATGTGGTGCATCCATATAGCAGTATCGATGCGACCACTGTCTGGAAGAAACCAGGCAACTAATACAAATTATTATAATGAACATATTGCAATTTAACATGGAACATATTTCAATATACTAGTATTGCATAATACACCATCTCTTAACACGATGATATTCCCATCTTACCTATTATTCTTACATTTTAGATCCAGCATCCATTTTCGTCTATAATACTTACATGTCAAATCAAAAAATTCATTTTCTTCATAATGCAATGACAATGATAAATTTGTCCCCGAATTAAAATCATCACCACATACAAAAACTGTCTTAGGACTTCTGCTACACATCGCTACATATATATTCTGGAGACAACCTCAAATCTGCCATGCAGCGCATGCATCATCACACACACACACAAGAATCAGATATACAGCAATACACAAATATAATCTACACACACAAAATGAATTATATGCAATTCTAACAAACATTCTTTTAACTGAATTTTTTGATTTTTTCAATTTCTCCCAAATCTTTCTCTGCCTAATGATTGTCATATAAAGATGGCATGAAAACAGTGGTCGCAGATAAGCATTCATGCTATTAAATATATATAAAAACTAATATATATTTATTTATCATTATATCATATAATAACTATCACAGATATTGAGCACTCTCCAAATTATACTGTATTTGGTCTGCCACAAACCCATCAAATGAGACAGTGACAATCATACACTGTTGATATATATATATATATACAATGAAATAAAGTAAGGGTTTGATTATTTTTGCATGAAAAGCTATTGGTTTGGTTGGTTTTATGGCATATCAACCTTTGTAGGTTATTTAACGCCAAATCCATTTTTATGTAAATAATCTGTTCTATTGAAAACAGTTCAGTTTAGCATAAGTACACTGTTTAATTGTCAAAAACATTTCCATTTCAAACTATTCAAGCAGTTATATGTAATAATTCAGTTAAGTGTAAATACAGTTTTAATGTCGAAAAAAAAGTTCTATTTGAAATAATTCAATTAAGCATAAGCACGCAGTTTAAGTGTAAGTACGGTTTAATTGTCAAAAACGTTTCTATTTCAAGTTATTCAGTTTACTCAATTCATTTTAGAATAAGTATGCTGTTAGTTCTATTTAATCCATAGATAGGGCCCTATCAGGTGCTACCAATCTGGGCCAGAGTGGACCTGGGAGCGATGGCAATGAAGGGGTATTCCGCATTCCCCAAAACTCCAACACTGCTGGAACCTCACCATCAGATTGTTCAGTGTCATATCCAGGACACTCGTGGGGGGGGGTCTTACCCCTCTGCAGAGGTGCAGTCAGTGTATTCTACAGCCCCAGCTGACTGGGCAAGAAAAACTATTGGTAGTATTACATATACTTACCAATTATAACTTTGATCTGACATCCAGCAACAAAATAAAATGACTTCTGGATTTTTTTGAATGAAAGAACATTGTCTTAAATAAAAAAACATAAATAGAACATTGTCTTAAATAGAAAACATTATCTTATTTTGTTGCTGGTTTTGGAGTTAACTGATTATCATCAAGTATATATAAGATTTTATATTATATTATACATAGGTCTAGTGGGTAGAGCGTTCGCCAAATGGCTCGGGAGACCAGAGTTCCATACCAATGAATTAAAAAAATTGTACTTAATGTCACCTTGCTTAACACTCAGCATTATAAGGTACGTATCAAGGGTAAAGTAGTGCAATCCAGGGAAAGGAGTAGCACCTTCCCCTACATTTCCGTGTAGTAGCTAATAAAAAAGAAGCCTTCAGGTTGCCCTCAACAATGGTTGCCAACTTTACTATATATATAAAAGGCAAAAATGTAATTTTTTTTTTTTTACTGGATAGCACTTGCTGCCAAAAACAATACACTAGAAAACCAGAATGGACATTTTGCTTTAGACTAAATAACATTAGAGACAGAATCAAATCTATGAATTATAGGAATAACCTACAATGGTTGATCTACCATAAAACCCAACCCAACCCAACACTTATAGAATAACATTTCTGCTCAAACAGTTATGACTTAACAGAGACTCAAGGTTCACCAACAAAGAAAGAATTAAAAACACATATTGGACAATACTACAATGAAAATAGAAATACACAAAGCTAAATAGATACGCTATTGATTCCAAATGGACTTAACATGAATCTTGATGTTGCTTTCTAAAAATAGGCTGGACAGATTTCGTTTGGTTGGATTTTATGGCATATCAACCATTGTAGGTTATTTCATGTCAAATCCTCTTTATACATATATATCAAATATATATTATTGATAAACTCATTTTGTTGATAAGATTTTTAAACAAGCCTGAGCTCATTTTTTTTTTGCACACAGTTAAATGGTTTCAAGCATTTCTATCACACACAAATATTTCTATTTACTGTTAATTATTTGTTTGCACACAGTTAAATGGATTTATATATATATATATCTCATTTGTTAGTGAAAAGTTTGTAGCAAATTTCATTTTTAAATGAATTAGAATCAGTTTGTTTGCACACAAATAATGCTATAGTTTCTACACAGTTAAAAGGTTTCAATTATTGGTATCTAAGACTAATAACGCTATTCAATATTAATCATTTGTTTGCAGACATTGAAGTGGTTACAAGTATTGCTTATCCTTCTGCAGTTTTGGATAATTATTTACATTCAAGTGGTGTTTTATTTACTGCAGATTACTACTCTGTTTATATTGAGCAAGGTATACGGAAGACAGCTTTGGGTTCATTTGGAGATCTCAGCTACTCTCAAAACTCCTAGAAATGAGTAAATATTTTGGATTAATATTTAATTGATGCCCCACCCAATTGGGCTGGACAGATTTGGGGGTTATGCATAAAAACAGGCTGGGCAGTCATGGCTAATTTGAGACACACTCCTCCCAGGCTTATCATATATATCCCAAATGAAAAACTTATTAGCTAGGTATCCCTACTGCAGATATATAATGGTCAGTTGAAGATGCATAACTACTAGAGAATTTTCCTTCAACAAATAGATATGCTCGGTCAACAGTACATTTTTTGTCACTTCTCTTTTAATGTCGACAGCTTAGAGAAAGGGGAAAAAAAAAACAAACCTTTTTTCCAAAAAATTTTTACTTACTAGTTAAGATCGATCAAAAAATAAATAACATAAAAGAAATATTCCTATTCATCTGTTCATTTACATATTAGTTAACTGGCTGGCTGTAGTTCAGGGTGACCCGAAGGCTTCCTTTTCAAAAGCTACTATACTAGACCACTGATGAATATCCTACCACTGTGCCAATGATTAGTGTTTGTCAATGGCCCAGGAGAATGGGGTGCAATCCTAGGTCGAGTCATACCAAAGACTCAAAAAAAAAAAAAATAATGTGCTTGATACCTCCTTGCTTAACACTCAGCATTATAATTATTCTATTGAACTCTATTCATTTGCTCTCAAATTACTATGTAATAGCAATAATTTAATTTAGGCACACAGTTAAAGAGTATTAAGTATTGCTATTTAACACTAATAATTCTTTTCAACATTACTCATTCGTTTGCACACAGTTAAATGGTTCCAAGTATTGCTATGTATCACTGACAATTCAATTATACAGTCATTTGTTTATACACAGTTAAACAGTGTTGCTTAACACTCAACATTATAACGTATGGATCAAGAGTAAAGTGGAGAAATCTAAGGAAAGGAGTAGCACCCCTCCCTTACATGCTAATATAGAAAGTAAGCAAAAAAAACTTACCTTATTTCCTTATATATATATATATATATATATATTCTTTAAGAAAAAACAACGAAGCCGGTCACAAAGGATTATAAATTTATTTCCATCCTGTTACGTAACAGGATGGAAATAAATTCATAATCCTTTATGACCGGCTTCGTTGTTTTTTCTTAAAGAATTTATTGCTCTGTATTAATGGTACATTGAGCTCTTCACCAGGAAAATTTTAAATATTCATTCATGAATAGTTTCTTGTCCTGATGGAATTACTCCCAATACACTATATATATATATATATATATTTTAAATAAATAATTCAGAAACATAAGATCTGTACTGAAATTCCTCTTCTGATGCAGACATTATGTGAAAAGAGAATTGATTCTGAAAAGATTATAGCAGGATGCTGCTACAAGATATTATTGATAAAGGAAGAACTGAGAATTTGAAATCTTTTGCATAAAGGAAAAAAAGGATACAGTTCATCCTCATCCAATTCAATATCCATGTCTTCTGCAGCTTTTTTATACCAGTCATTGTGTCGTTTCTTTTTCTGGAATCTGGAGAGTGAAAAAATAAAAATAAGTGAAAGTTGATTGTTTTTTTATCACACATCGACCTTTGTTGGGTTATTTAATGCAGAAGTCAATCTTAAATATTGGTTCATATGTTGTTTTATTTAGACCTTATGTAAATGAAAATGCATAAATATGCTTGTTTTTAAAGAGAAAGCAAGATAATTTTTAGAGTTTATTATTCAGAGAAAGTTTGAAGGGAATAATGTCCATTTATATACCGGACATTGGCATGGTGGTTAGAATGTCTGCCGATGGCCTGGGAGACCGGGCTCAATCCCAGGTCAAGTCATACCAAAGACTCAAAAAAAAAAAAAAAAAAAAAAAAAATGATACTTGATGCCTCCTTGCTTAACATTCAGCATTATAAGGTACAGATCAAGGGTAAAGTGGAGCAATCCAGGGAAAGGAGTAGTGCCTTCACCTACACCTTAGTGTAGTAGCTATCAAAAAGAGAGCTTTCAGGTCACCCTTGACTACAGTCACCAACTTTACTTTACTTTATACTTTTACAATATAAGCAATTAAAAAATAACACATACTATCCAAGAAGAAAATTTGTCTTCCATAGTGTTATCCAGAGCAGAAAAACAATTTGTTGGTTAGTTGTTTGTCTTATGGCGTATCAACCCTTTTCAGGTCATTTAATACCGAATTAAGTCATTTTGATAGAAGTTTTAAACAATTCAGTTGAGTATGCATATAGTTTTTTGTTTATACACAGTTAAATGTCAAAAACAGTTCCATTTCAAACAATTCAGTTTAGCATAAGTACACTGTTCTTTTTGCCCCATAGATAGGACCCTATCAAGTGCTACCACTCCAGGCCAGAGTGGACCTGAGATCGATGGTAATAAAGGGCTACTCCACATTCCCCAAAGTTCCAGCATTACTGAAGCCTCACCATCAGATTGTTTAGTGTCATATCTGGGACACTTGTTGGGAGAGAGATGTAGTCAGTATATTCTACAGCCCCAGTCAACTGGGCAAGCAGAAAAGTAAAGTTTGAAGGGAATAACAGCCATTTTAAATACTTTTACAAACTAAGCAATTTAAAATTAACATAAAATCTAAACACAAATTGTTACAGTATTATTTAAAGAGTTTATCACAATTAAAAACAAAATTAAAAAAAAAAAAATTCCAATGGAAAAAGCACAAAAAAAAATTATATATATATATATATATATATATATATATATATTCTTCTATATATCAGTGTCTTTACCTGATTACAAAGAATCTATATTTAGCATAAAAAAGGATTTAAGAAAAAAAAAAAACCCATTGAAAGAAACTGTGCATGAACTAAAGCAAAATGGTTGATTTAGTTGAGAAAGTAACAATTTAGAGGTCTATTCAACTCCCAAACATCTCTGAGAAATTAATAAATAAAACTGGCTAAAAGATAAAAAGCAAAAAAATTGTGTGTCTATGTGTGTGTCTGTACATGTGTGCACGTATTGAAAAGGTGAATAATTTATTCTGACAATATATCATGTTAGAAAGTATGTAGACACACCTCCAAAAGGAGAAAGAAAAGTTATTCATTTTATATCAGTGAAAACTGAACATGACTCCACCCATTAACAATCTTATTGCTTGCTATGTTAATTCTAAGCCACCATGAACGCCCCCACCCCCACTGCAATAACTTAGAGCCTTTTACAAGGTTAATGTTTATGTGGGGGCACAAAGGCTAAACTTATTAAACCTGTATCCCTAACCTGCGGTTAAAATAGAATTGGGAGGTAAAGAGTTAATCTGACTTCACCTCTCATTTACCTTCTCTTCCTGGACCTAATAACTATAAAGGGATCATGAACACACACACACACACAAAAAAAAAAAAAAAAAAAAAAAAAAAAAAAAGGATTATAAGTTTTATATACACAACACACACATTTATAAACACTTACAAATTTTCGATAAAGGATCAACTTTTCTATCTTCTTAGGCTGCAGGTGGATGTTAGGTTGGTTGTTGGGTTTTATAGCATATCATTTTTGTAAGTTATTTAATTCAGTTTAGTATGAGTACACAGTTAAATTGTCAAAAACATTTCTATTCCAAGCTATTCAATTTAGTCAAACAGTTCTAATTCAACTAATTCAGTTTAGTATAAGTATAGATTTTGTTTATACACAGTTAAATGTCAAAACTGTTTTATATTAAACAATTCAGTTTTAATGTCAAAAACAGTTCCATTCCAAACAGTTTAGTTTAGCCTAAATACACAGTTTGTCAAAAACATTTCTATTTCAAGCTATTTAGTTTAGTCAAACAGTTCTATTTTAAACAATTCAATTTAGCTTAAGTATGCAGTTTAGTTCTATTTAACCCATAGATAGTGCCCTATCAGGTGCTACCACTCCAGGCAAGAGTGGACCTGGGAATGATGGCAATGTAGGGGTACTCTGCATCCCCCAAAGCTCCAGCATTACTGTAACTTCACCATCAGATTGTTTAGTGTCATATCCAGGACACTCATTGGAGGTGGGGTTCTTACTACTCTACAGAGGTACAGTCAGTGTATTTTACAGCCCCAGCTGACTAGGCAAGTGCATATTAGGAGAGAAGAAATAGTTATTTGTAGGTTAATACCAAATCCTGTTTATACATACATATATTAGATACGAATAGCTTGTAAGTAACATTTTTAAATGAGCCAGAGCTCATTTGTTTGCACACAGTTAATTGTTTTCAAGTATTGCTATCTAACACTAATAATTCAATACCTGTTATTTATTCATACACAAATGGTTTCAAGTATAGTAAATGATTGAATATTCCTATTTGACCAATAGATGGGATCCTAACAAGAGGTACTACCACTCTGGGTCAGAGTCAGCTGAGGCTGTAGAACACACTGATGGCATCTCTGTCCTGTGTGTGACACTAAACTATCTGATAGAGAGGTTCCAGTAATGCTGGAGCTTTGGGGAATGCAGAGTATCCATTCATTGCCATCAGTCCCAAGTCCACTCTGGCTTGGAGTGTTAGCCACCTGAAAGGGTCCAATCCATAGGTAAAACTGAACTGTTTGACATTTAAACTGAGTGCAAACAAATGACTCATGCTAAATTTAACTGTTTGATCATTTAACTGTGTGTAAACAAATGATTAATGTTTAATTGAATTGATAGTGATACTTGGAACAATTTAACTTTGTTGACTATATATATATATATATATATATATATATATATGCGTAACAGGATGGAAATAAATTTATAATCCTATGTGACCAGTTCCGTTGTTTTTTCTTAAAGAAAATATATATATATATATATATATATATATATATATATAAACATGATTTAGCATTGAAAAGCCTACAATGATTGGTATGCCATAAAACCCAACCAAACCAAACAGCTTCAGTTTTGATTCTGAACACATTTACTCTGATTCAGTTGTAGATGCTGACAAAAAATGTCAGATTTAAGACTCCAAGTTGTCATCAGCAGATTGTTCTAAATGAGATAGTTTAGGGATAAAATTGTCGGTTCAAATAATGTAATTACATGAGTGCATAAAAATTCAAATATTCTGCTTAAGAGAAATTGTCAAGCAATATCTCAAGGACAAATTAACTAGAATGTGGGCAAAAGAAGAGTTTCAGAGGTGCTTCAACCAATAGAAAATTTGCTGTTTTGTTGAAAATTAATGTCTTATTCATTTTTCATGATAAATGCAGTTTCAGTTTCCGTACTTTTTGAGATTTTTATTTATATACAAGTTAACAGCCCATTGGCATAATGGTTAGTGTTCAATGGCCCAGGAGACTGGGGTTCAATTCCAGGTCGAGTCATACCAAAGACTCAAAAAATGGGTGCCTTAGGTGGTGTTGGACACCTCAGTTGGTTAGCAAACTTGATGAGCAAACCTTAATGAGAGTTTGAGTCTCATTGGGTGGCCCATGCATATGGCCTTGTGCTACATCTAAGCAAAATGCTTAGTAAATTATGACTGAAAAAATGATACTTGATGGCTCCTTGCTTAACACTGCATTATAAGGCATGGATCAAGAGTAAGTGGAGCAATCCAGGGAAAGGAGTAGCACCCTCACCAACACCTTGGTGTAGTAGCAACTGAAAAGAAACCCTTTGGGTTGTTTTCGACTATGGTCGACCAGCTTACTTATATTGCATGCAGCATTTTCTCTTTTAAACACTTTTGATTAAATAAGACAGACATGCTGCTTCTGCCTATCTCATAGTTGATTTGTTGAAGTCTTTGTACGAATCATTTGAAATCTGGATGGAATGAATTTAAAAAGGAGCCATGTTTTTCCCTTCAAGCACTTTTAGCCCCAGCAGTAGCCATCTTCAGGGGAATGATTAGTGAAATGACACGCATAATGACGATTTGTATGTATTTACTTAAACAGGAAGAGGAAGAACAAGTAGAAGAGATATTTATGATATAAAAGAACTTTCCAGGGGGTTTTATGTTTGTCACTTTACTATCTGTTCTTCTGAAGATGGCTCCAGCCGGGGCTGAAATTACTAAGGGAAAAATACAGTGCCTTTTTGAATTCATTCCATCCAGATGTCAAGTAACTCTTATGAAGACTTGAACAGTTCAATGATAAAATAGGCAGAAGTGACGTGTCTGTCCTGTTAAATCAAATACATGTGTGAGTGTGTGTGCATGGATATTCATTAAGTATTTATAAATACAAATTCACAGTTAAGAACAAGTATTTATGCATATTAGTATTAGATATCAGAGCCAGAACACTACACAACTCTTGGACCTATCCCTCACTGATCATATATTTCACTTCTTTGCTCGGATGGAATGCTGTGAAATCAAGTGGGTGGCCCTTCTAATATGTTGGCAGGTGGATAAGGGCCACACCCAACCAAATCTTATTAAAGTAACAAAATGAATACAATGAAGGGTGGTGTGAGATGGTGTCTCCAACAGAGACGACAAAAATACCTTAACACAAACTTAATTAGATTATGGCTGCATTAATAAAGCCCAACAGGTTTTCTAGTTTTCTTTGCAATATAAAGAAATAATCAAATATCAATTCATTAATTTTCAGTTTTCTTTTTATGGTTACTTCAGGTCAGATTTTCCAGTCTAATTATTATTATTATTGTTATTATTCTTACTAGTATAGCTCGTGTCAGAAATGACTGGGTCATTTATGTATGGATCAGACAGTAGTATCAGTGCACTGTCTAGTTTTAGAATGTAATCTCTGTAAGTATGCAAATCTCATGGCTACTTTAAAAACTACTAGATGACTCCATGAATCTGTTTGGGGGGGGGTCATTTATAACAGCAGTACAAAATGATAGCAATGCTTCTATTTAGGAAGAAGTTGAAGATTCTAATGAGCATTGCATAGCTATCTTCATTACATTGGGAATCTGGATGATTAAAAAAAAAAAAAGGACATTCAGAAGGACTCCACAAAATTGGACATATTCAAATTGGACTGCAATTACTCTATTCTCAGGTCAGATGATTTTAACTGTATTGCTCTAATAATATTTTGCAACAATGTGCCATTTTTGCAGGGTTATGGTTACATACAAACATAAGAAATTTAGCAATATATAAGATATAAATGTAGAAATGTATGAAATCTAAAGAATAATTAAAATATTCATACAAACCCAAATTTATAAATTATTATTAATAATAATAATAATAATAATACAACAGCAACAACAAATACTAAGTTATCATAACAATTTTTCAAGACTCAATAATGAGACCTGGTTGCATTGCATTTTTTTGTTGTTGTTACTATTACAATAATAATAATGCCCCCCCCAACTCTGCCACGAAAAAAAAAAAAAAAAAGAAAAGAAAACAGCAACTGTGTGGTCAACAAAACTTTCATCTAGCCCAGTCAGCTGGAGCTGTAGAATACACCGACTACATCAACTGCTGAGTGGTATGACCCTCTCCCATAACCAACAAGTATTCTGGATATGACATTAAACAATCTGATGGCAATGCTACCGTCTTGGAGATTTGGGGAATATGGACCACTCCTTCATTGTCATTGCTCACAGGTCCACTCTGACCCAGTGTAGTAGTTCCTGATAGGATCCTATCTATGGGTCAAATGGAACCTAACTATGTGCAAACATATGACTGATGTTAAATTGCTACTGTTATAAAGCAATACTTGAAACCATTTAACTGTGTGCAAAAAAGAGCTCAGACTCATTCAAGAATGTTATCTACAAAATGTGTTTACAAATCATATATATTTAATATAGATGTAAAAACAGGATATGATATTGAATAACCTACAATGGTTGATATGCCATAAAACACAACCAAACCAAATCCTATATATCTAATATATATGTATAAAGAGGATTTAGTATTAAATAAGCTACAATGGTTGATATGCCATAAAACAAAATCAAACCAAATCCTATATATTTAATATATATGTATAAAGAAGATTTGGCATTAAATAACCTACAATGGCTCATATGCCATAAAACACAACCAAACCAAATCATATATTTAATATATGTATAAAGGGGATTTGGCATTAAATAACCTATAATGGTTGATATGCCATAAAACCAAACCAAACACTATATATCTAATATATATGTATAAAGAGGATTTGGCATTAAATAACCTACAATGGTTGGTATGCTACCAAGCCAAGCCAAACCAAACCTTCATCAGATGATGACTCTGGAGTCAGGCATAATTTCAGGGTCAAAGAATCATGACCACTAACTCAGAGCCTCTAAGGAGTATTCTACAATACCTCCACTGACTTAGTTGGTTTTCTATTACATAGTGAGAAACCTAAATGAGGCTTAACCATATAATCATTTATTATATTCATAACTTTCCAGTAACAAAGTGCTAATTCAATGCTGTAAGAATTGATTGGTTTTATGGCACATCAACCATTGTTGGTTATTTAATACCAAATTCAGTTTTTACATATACATTAAATACATGATTTGTAAACACATTTTTTAGATACATAGTTAAAGGATCAAGCAATTCTCTTTCTAACAATTCAATTTAGAATAAGTCAACAGAGTTAAATGGTTCAAAGTATTGCTATGTATCATTAACAATTCAATTAAACATCAGTCATTAGTTTGCTCACAGTTCTATTTGACCCATTGATAGAACCCTTTCAGGTGCTACCACTCCAGGCCAGAGTGGACCTGGGAGCAATGGCAATGAAGGGGTGTTCCACATTCCCCAAAGCTCCAGCATTACAGAAGCTTTGCCATTAGATTGTTTAGTTTCATATCCAAGTCAACCATGTGGAGGTAGGTCTTACCCCTATGTAGGGGTGGAACCAGTGTATTTTACAGTCCCAGCTGACTGGGTTATGTAAGATTTGAATTAATTGACTAGATGACATATCAATACACTAAAAAAGAATGGAATTTTGTAACAATTCAGAGTGAAGTTGGTGCACAAAAATCTCAATAATGAATCGATAATTTAATGATGCTAACTCTAATCTTATAACAAGACGACAATGTCAAAAGTTAAGACAACGTTCTATATGCTTTTAGCTCAAATGACTATTTTGAAAACTGGTAACCCGTGCTGATAAAGGAATCCCATGTACTGTAGGGAACTCCTGATACTGGATCTCTGTATGAGATTTATGATGTTAATGACACAGGTGACCAATTTTATGGAGACGCCTCAGCATTGTGTTCTGACGTGATGACATTCTACATTGTACATGCATATCACATTTCTTCGAGATGTACTAGTGATCGCATTGACTTTCCTCGTGTTATCCGAACTTTTCCTGAAGTGAGGCGTAAATAATAATATATACATGTGCGTGTGGAAAAATAACATGCAAACTGCTATGTTTCAATTCATGCTAACGTCCTAGGGAAATGCATAAATCCATCACATCTCCCCCCACTTCCCAAGCTCTGGGTAAATAGTAGGGCAGACTGGATTCTTTATTCTTGGGGAGGCAACCAGTCTTGGAAAAGGAAAACTGAATTTAAGCAAGCTTTACTCTGCTTTAAAGAAATTGACTGTGTAACATCCTGCCTTTGGCAGAGGGATTGGTTGGTTGGTTGGTCTTTTTTATGGCATATCAACCATTGTAGGTTATTTGGTTTGGTTTCTTTGTTTTAATGGCATATCAACCTTTGTAGGTCATTTAATGCCAAAGCCATTCTCCTAAAAGAATAGTAGTGGTACTATTTAACTCATAACTGGGAGGATAAGGGGGTTCATACCTTTCCCAAGGGTATTTGCCCGAAAGTGAACGCAATAGCGCAACTGGAGTACGAACTCGCTTACTTTGATTCCGCAGTCCATCGCTTTAACCATTACACCACGTGGATCCCACCCCCTGTAGGTTATTTAATGCCAAATCCTGTTTATTCATATATATATTAAATATACATGATTTCTAAATAGTTTGTGGGTAACAATTTTCAAATGAGCTAGAGCTCATTTCTTTGAACACAGTTAAATGGTTTTAAGTATTGCTATGAATTAATAATTTAACATCAATCATTTCTTTGCATACAGTTCAATGGTTTCAAGTATACACCTGCCCAAGCCAAATCCCTACTGTATAGCCAAGAGCAAGCAGGAGGAGGCATTGGTTTCCATGTGAACACAAATAAAACAGAAATCATGTGTTTTAAACAAGAAGGAACCATCTTTACTTTAAATAGCAAGCGTCTGAAATTAGTACACAAACTGACATACCTCAGCAGAAATATCTCATCTATTTAAAGTGATGTCAACATACACTTAGCGAAAGTGTGGACTGCGATTGATAGATATCCATCATATGGAAGTCTGATCAATCTGATAAAATGGGATTTTTCCCAAGCTGTGTCAATGGATGCTAACAAAACACATGGAAAAAAAAGATAGATGGGAACTACACAAGAATGTTATGTGCTGTTTTGAACGAATCCTGGAAGCAGCACCTCACTAAACAACTGTACAGCCACTTACCTCCCATCTCCAAAAACTATCCAAGTAAGTCAAACAAAACATGTGGGATACTGCTTGAGAAGCAAGGGCAAACACATAAGTGACATTCTTCTTCCCCCCTACACATAGAAGTGCCCGTGTTAGCCAATTAGCAAGATCTTATTTACATTAACTCTGTGCAGAGACTAGATGCAGTTTGGAAGCCCCTCCTGGGAGCAATCAATGATTGGGATGGATGGATAGAAAGAGAGAGTCAGAGAAATCCATACTGTCAGCACGACTTGATAAGAAAGAACAATATTTGTAATTGTGTTTTGTTTTAAATTCTTGTTCTTACAAGCTATACACACCTGAAGCCTCACCCTGAAGTTTTGCAACACTTGCCTAATCATAGTTTGGTCTTGCTGTGTTTACATCACAAATAAAAACTTTCAGTTTGTCAGATGTCTGCAGCCTATGTTCTCTTCAAACTTTGTTTTTGCACCTTGTTCCTGGATAATAATCATGATTTCTTAATTGCTTTTGTTGTAAAAGAATAGAAAATGGCCATTATTCCCTTCCAACTTTGCTTTTGTCCCCTGAATAACCCTATGCAACACAAATTTTGTTCCTGGATAGTATTTATGACTGGAACTTACTAATATGGTCTCCAAATTTAGATCCATAACCATTACAACACATGAGTTACCCTACAACTGAGAAAGTAGATAGATATCTTACCTGTGATTTTCTGTGTCCAGTTGTTTGGCTAATCGGACACGCTGTTTTAGACATGGCAAATAATTCAGGTCAATTGGGAATGAAACCATATCTTCAGCTAAGAAAATAAAAACAGACTGATTAATGAAAAAAAAAAAAAAAAAACAACTAAAAAAGTAACAGGTAATAATTTACTAGCCAGGTGTCCAGAAAAAGATAATAAAGACTTAAGGGTTATTGAGTACATTGAATGAAAGTTGTGAATACAATTAAGGATTAGACATAGGGGTGGCATCTCAATTTGGCATTTCTACAAAGTGATAGAAAACCAACAAAGCTTTGTGGTATCGTAAGATACTGCTGGGACACTCAGGATAATAATGCTTTTGTGCCAAAACCACATCTGACCCCAGAGTCATCATCTGATAAAGGCTTTGTTGACTGCACAGTTATTGTTTGGTTTGGTTTTATGGTATATCAACCATTGGAGGTGATTTTATGCCAAATCCTCTTTATACATATATATTAAATATATAGGATTTGGCTTGGTTTGGTTTTATGGCATATCAACCATTGTAGGTTATTTAATACCAAATCCTCTTTATACATATAGATTAAATATATGATTTCTAAACATTTTGTAGATAACATTTTTTTAATGAGCTTGAGCTATTAATCATTTGTTTGCACATAGTTAAATGTTTTCAAATGTTACTATTTAACACTTACAATTCAATTAAACATCAATCATTTGTTTACACAGTTAAACGATCAAACACTTCTATTTCAAGCAATTCAGCTTAGCATGTCATTTGTTTGCACTCAGTTTAAATGTCAAACAGTTTTATAGGACCCTATCAGGTGCTACCACTCCAAGCCAGAGTGGACCAGGAGGCAATGGCAATGAAAGGGTACTCTACATTCCCCAAAGCTCCAGCATTACTGGAGCCTCACCATTAGATTGTTTAATGTCATATACAAGATTCTCATTGTGGTATGTATTACCCCTCTACAGAGATTCAATAGCACTAACCAACTGGGCCGGCACCAACATGGGTATATAATATAACTAAGAATAAAGACTATAATACAATATGCTATAAAGTAAATACGATTCATATTGTAATACTATCAAATTATAGACAGTGTATGACAAAAGTATTGTAAATATGGTTGGGGAGGTTAGTTTTATGGGACATCAACTCTTGTTGGGTTATTTAATGCTAATGTCAGCTACCTGGGGTTTTTTTTGTTTTTTTTGCATGCAACTATAGTTTGGTTGGGTTTTATGGCACATCAACCACTATAGGTTATTCAATATCAAATCCTCTTTATACATATATATTAAATATAGGATTTCTAAACACATTTCATAGATAACATTTTTAAATGAGCCGGAACTCATTTTTTTTTTTGCAAAGTTAAATGGTTTCACTTATTTCAGTCTAATACAAGTAATTCTATTTATATCAATCATTCGTTTGTACACATTTAAATGTTTTCAAGTATTGCTGTTTAATACTAACAATTCAATTAAACATCAGTCATTTGTTTACTTACAGTTAAATGATCAAAGAGTTATATTTTAAACATTTCAGTTTAGCATAAGTGCACAGTTTATATGTCAAATACTTCTATTTGACCCATAGATAGGACCCTATCAGGTGCTACCACTTCGGGCCAGAGTGGGCCTGTGAATGATAGCAATGAAGGGGTACTCCACATTTCCTAAAGCTCCAGCATTACTGGAGTCGCACTATCAGATTGTTTAGTGTCATAATCAGGACACTTGTTGAGGGAGAGGTCAGTGTATTCTGCAGCCCCAGCTGACTGGGCCAGAAAACTATATAGGTTCAAGTTACTAACAATAATCATTTGAAAATAATTAGAGCTTCATGTAACTATTTTTGATATTAACAATTTGTAAAAAATTATATAGTTTCAAGTATTTCTATTAAATATCAATAATTTGCAAGAGCTTACATGATTTCAAGTAACTTTTCCTATAATAAGTAAAGTTGGCGACTGTAGTCAAGGATGACCTGAAGGCTCCCTTTTCAATAGCTACTATACCGAGGTGTAGGGGAGGGCGCAACTCCTTTCCCTGGATGGCTCCACTTTACCCTTGATCCTTACCTTATAATGCTGAGTGTTAAGTAAGGTGGCATCAAGTACCATTTTTTTGAGTCTTTGGTTTGACTCGACCTGGAATTAAACTTCGGTCTCCTGGACCACTGGCAAACACTCTACTCAGTAATTTTTTGCATTCATATTGTAAATACTCATAATTTTCAAACATCTATTTGATCCATAAATTGTTTGGTTGGGTTTATTTGTTTAATGGCACATCAATCCCTTATGGTTTATTCTATGCCAAAATTAGGTCATTTATAAAGGTTTGATTATCATCATTCATATTTTCAACATTCCTTTGCAATCATCTTTTGTTTTTAAATCAGATTTTCTTTTAATTTGCCAACAATAATCATTTGTTTTCACAGTTATATGGTATCAAGTATTCTCATCTAATACAAATAATTTGCATTCCTACCCAATAATTTTCAAAGATCCATAAATGGGATCCTTAATCAGAGTGAACCTGGGAGTAATGGCAATAAACAGGCACTCCGTGCTCTCCACAACTCCAGAACTAGAACCCCTATCAGTAGAATGTTATACCCAGAATACTCCTTGAGGTGGGGAATGTTACTCCTCTACAAGAGATGCACTCAACTCCACTAACAAGGGAGCCCTAACAAATATTACCACTGTGGTTATGAGTGGACCTGGGAGTAATGGCAATAAAAACCTCCATGTAAAGTAGGCAAGAAAATACCAACTGCAGAGTAGAAAAAGTTAATACTTTACAATCCGATGATAAAAAGTTTTTATTATATGGAAATTTTTTTAAGGGTTAAAAGAAACAAAATCCCAAGCAAGCCAAATTGTTGAATGATATGAAATAGCAAGGATATTTTAATGCTCTTGGTCAAGCCCAGAACTTTTCAACAGCATCTTGTACAAAATTGTGTAAGGTCATAAAATGCAGAGTAAGAAACCTATATTTTTATGGACTAAATGTCAATATGCAATTTCATAGAAGGCAGAAATATATCAACAAAAATATGATTAACTTACTTCTTTCTAAACTGTATAAAATCTTTCTGTAGTCTTTTTGTTCTTCAGCAGAAACAAGCAATACAGTGAGACCCGACTCAGATGCCCGAGCTGTCCGACCACTTCTGTGAATATAATTCTGAAAAATGGATATCAGAAATGAAGATAACAGTGACATTATTCATTTTTGAACTGACAGTATTTGAAAGTTAGGCATGATTGAACATTATCAACAGACCAGTCAATACCCTCAAAATTGCTAATAATAAAAAATACAACAAATAGAGGCAAATGTTAATTAAAAAAAAAAAAGAAAAAAAAAAAAGAAAAAAAAGAAAAAAGAAAAAAGAAAATCCTAGTTTCAAAATGGTCCTAAAATTAATTCAGACCTACAGTTTTTGGTTTCATTGTTTTATGGCATATCAACCCTTATGGGCTATTTAATACCAAATCCTGTTTATACATATATATATATATATATATATATATATGATTTGTAAGGGAATAGTTTGTAGGTATCATCATTTTTGAACGAGCCAGTGCTCATTTGCTTGCAAACAAAAGGTTTCAAGTATTGCTATTTATTGTTTGCACATAGTTAAATTGTTTCAAGTATTGCAGTTTAACACTGATAGTTCTATTTGCACACAGTTAAATGGTTTCAAATATTTCTATTTAATACTGATAATTCTATTTGGTCGATAGATGGAACCCTAATAGGTTCTACCAAGCTGAGGGGTATATCTCTAATTCGCCAAAGCTCCAGAACTGGAGCCTTACCATCAGATGGTTTAGTGTCATATCCAGGACACTTGGAGGGGGGGATCTTACCTCTTTGCAGGGATGCAGTCAGTGCATTGCACATCCCCAGTCAACTGGGCTAACACCAACAGTGAAATCTAGAATTTCAGGAAATAAAATATTCTTACTACTTACCTCCATTGTACGAGGCACTTGGAAATGGATGACATGTTCAACACGAGGAATATCCAATCCACGAGCAGCTACATCAGTAGCTAATAGCAAGCCTTTAGGGTTAGCTGCAATTAAAACACAACAAATCATTATTATTATTCTGTCCACCGCATGGGCATCTTCGGATTATCATCTACAATTATAAACTACATTTATCTGGAAAGAGGTTCCACACAGATGATGTCGTTGCAGAGATGCAAAGATAACTCCAGCCACTTAATGCCATGTTCTTTGAAGAGGGTATTCATGTACTTGGGCACCAATAAGACAAGGTTTGGTTTCTTTGTTTAATGGCATATCAACCCTCATGGGAGGTGCTCGTGGTGTAATGGTTATCGTCGTAGGAAATGGACACGGTGACACAAGTTCAAATCCTGGACGAGGCTGATTGCATTTCACATAGGGAAAGGTATGAATCCAATTATTCTCCCTCCAGCTATGGGTAAATAGTAGGACAGACTGGGTTCTTCAGCCTTGGTGAGGCAACTAGTCTAGGAGAAGGAAAACTGAATTCAAACCTGTTAAACTCCACTTAAAAATTTGACCTTGTGTCATATCCTGCCTGAGCAGGATCAACCCTCATGGGTTATTTAATACTAAAGCCATTCTCGTACAATAAGTGTACTATTTAACAATAAGTGTACTATTTAATCCATAGCTGCGAGGGTAAGGAGATTCCTACCTTTCCCAATGGTATTAGTCTGAAAGTGAATGTAATAGAGCAATTGGAACGGGTCTCCCCGCCACCAATGAGACAAGTGCATCAATTTTGATATTTAGTCAATCAGTGATGGTTTTTGGGCAAATAAAAGTTGAGTTGGGTAATATTTTTAGCATTATTCCAACAAATGTAACAAAAAATAAAATACAAATAATGTATACATTATGATTTTAATAACATTTACATCATTAAAATATTCATTTCCTTGAAATCATTTTTGCTAGAAATCAAAATATAACTTACTGTATATACTTGTGTAATGAACAACTTTTTAAGATCAATTTTCACTTTAAAAATATGAAGTCATTCATTAAATGAGATGTAAGCTAGCATTGACAAAACTTAGAGGGTCATTCATTACATGAAGTCATCCATTACTCTAGTATATACAGTATATTATGAAATAATAATAATGTTCATCCATTTATTTGATGATGACCATTAACTGAGCCAAAACTTAACAAATAAACCCCACCGTTGATTTGTTGAGGTTAGTGAAAGCTTGTGTTGGACAGATTCTACAAACAGGGATTATAACAACAGCTGTCAGAACCTCTTTATAACAATAATTTCTTTCCTTGTTAATGCACTTTATTTAGTGTTAAATCTCAATGACACAAAGCATGATACAAATGAAAATTTCAGATCAAAATTCTGCTACGAGAAAGTCTGTAGACACTGATTGATTTGAATTACAGGTCAATCCGACAAGGGTTATTTTATACCTAGAGGTTAGGGATTCACATTCATTATATGTTTATTTTTTTTTTTTTGTGTAGTTATTTCTTATAATTTTTTTTTTTTGGCACATGGTCAGATCAAATACAAATAATTTTTAAACAGATCTATTTGACCTATAGATGGGACCCTAACAGGTACTACCATCCTAGGCTTTGGCCAGTTTACCAAAACCTTTTCTTGTTTGCTAATGATAACTGCCTCCAAGAAATAAGGCCTAAAGAAAGTTTGACTTTGGGTTACCCTTACCATGCTTTCAACCTGGACTATTGTATGAATAAAAAAAAAAAAAAAAAAAAGGGCAAAGAAATTTACCTGAGAACCTTTCTAAGTTTTTAAGACGCTGCTTCTGGTGCATGTCAGCATGGAGAGGCAATGGTTGGCATTGTAACAAAGTAAAAATGGAGACTAAACGACGTACCGAGTCCTTACTGTTACAAAACACCAGTGTCCGACCGGGGTAACGACAAAGGAAGTAGTACAAGTACAAATCCTGATATCAAAAATAAAAATAAAATTGAAGAATTTGACTAAGTATACTTTTTAAAATAAATTTTAAAAATTAATCAAATATATTTTTTTTAAAAATGTATTAATAAAGGAGGAAAAATAAATAAAATTTTGAAAATAACATGTACACAATATATTTTTGTGTTTAGAAAGTAATTACATTTTAGCAGAGAGGATATTAAAAAAACAAAACAAAAACAAATCTAAGTTAAATCTATTTAAATATTATCATAAAAAAATGTAATCACCTTTTATTTTCAATGACTTCAGCCCGATGGTAAGTTAAATTTTTGTTTAAATAAATGTTTTCCTCCCCAAAAAGTTTGAAAGACCGTTTTTTTTTAGATGGATTAATTTCAATGGCATGTCAACCTATCCAGGGTTATTTTATACATAGAGGTTAGGGAATCACATTCATTGTATATTCATATTTACATTTTTTGTATAGTTATTTCTTCAGGGTTTTGTTTTTTTGCACACAGTTGTATTGAATACAAATAATTTTAAAATAGTTCTATTTGAACCATAGATGAGACCCTAACAGGTACTACCACTCTGGGTAGGAGTGGACCAGGTAGTAATGACAATGAAGGGGTATGCCACACTCCTCAGGTCTCCAGAACTGGAGCTTCACTATCAAATGTAATTTAGTGTCATATATAGAACATGGCTTTTTTTGCAGGGGATACAGTCAGAGCAATTTTTTCAAAGTTCTTTGTTTCTGAATGTTCTGCCACTAATAAAATTGTTCAAGCAACCAAAACAAATGAAAACCTTTTGGTGCTAAATTTGTTGACTTTTTATATTCTCACTGATAAAACTTTTCAAACACCTCAATATAGTTCAGGCAGAAAATAATTCTCGAGAGTTAATAATTCGAAGGGTGTAAAAAAATAGAAAAATAAAGAAAATTTCCATTTTGATCAGACTGGGAACTTAAATATTTTTTCTCTTCAAACTTTTAAAAACAGGTAGGTTGGTTGAAGTATTCCTATCAAACATTAATAATTTTATTTAATAATTTGTTTGCACACAGTTAAATAGTTTCAAGTACTGATATCTAACATTAGTAATTCTATGTAATAATATAAATAATTTGCACATAGCTGTATGGTTTCAAATAACTAATAATTATAATAATCCTTAATAAATGATTGAACAGTTCTATTTGACCTAACTGGGACTACTAGTCTGGGTCAGGGTGGACCAGAGAGTAATGGTAATGAAGGGGTTCTCTAAAGCTCCAGAACTGGAGCCTCACCATCAGATGCAGTTTAGTGCCATACCCTGGACACTTGTTTATGGGGATCTTACCTCTCTGTAGAGGTGCAGTTGGTGTATTCTACAGTCCCAGCTGACAGGGCAGCTACAATATAGACTTTCTCTTTGAATTCCTAACATTTCAGAGTTTACCTTAGAATCATACTTATCTAGCAGATTATTCCAGAAATCAGTTGGATATATAACATGAACCTCTAACTTTGGACTACAAAATTCTAAAAAAAAAAAAAAAAAATTATATATATATATATATATATATATATATATATATATATATATATTTTTGGTCCAGTTAAACCGGAGTTGGGAGTAATTCCATCAGGACAAGAAGGTATTCAAGCATGAATATTTAAAATTTTCCTGGTAAAGAGCTCAATGTACCAATAATACACAGCAATAAATTCTTTAAGAAAAACAACGAAACCGGTCACATAGGATTATAAATTTATTTCAATCCTGTTACGCATTTTTGAAATTTCCAAAAACACGAAAAAAGTAACAGGACTTCTTCAGATCATTTTGGATAAAAAAAATTGAATAGACACATGGTAGTGGGAGGGGATAGTATGAGGGAGTCGAAGAGGTGGGAGGGAGTCGAAGAGGGGTGAGGAGTTACCTCTTCATTAAGCCCACTTCCGTTTTAAATTTAACTTTCGGTTAGCAGTGTAGTAAATATTGTTTTTTTAAAAAGGTTTTTTTTAAATTTATATTTAGACCTAAATTACAGGTTTTTTATTGACTAAGATTTAAAACTTTAAATAAAAAATTCAAGTAAAGGTACAGTATTAGATATATTAATTTTAAAGCAAATATTTACTTTCTTTACTATATTTTAACATTTCAAAATTATTTAGAAAGCATTAATTCGTTCCACTTTTTATGCGTAGTACGTATGTATTATATTCTTTTTTACAATTTTCTATCTAACAATTTATTTTATTTATTCTCAAAATTAGCTCTATGTTGTTATAGAAAAATTTTGTTAATTATTTATAGTTTAAATTTAGCCCTATGTCTACACCTAGTTATTAGTTCATTTCTCTTATTTAATAATTTTTTGGGCTCAGGAAAGAGCAAAATGTGGATTTTTTCTTCAAGACACAGGTTGCACCTACTATCGAAAGATTTTGGGGTACTAGATCTTCTCAATATGGACCATTGTATTTCCGGGGTTAACCCTTTAACTTTTAATCCCCAATAATGTTTGGATAGAGCAGTTTGATTTTTTTGATGCTCATGGGAGAAGGAGAATTTATGATTTCCATACCTAATTTTAAAATTAGTAGATGAAATTCCAATATAATATTTCTTATCGTTAATGTTCTCTTTTGGATAAATAATAGCTTGATATACTACGTTATCTGAATTACACAAACCATTCATTGGACAATCACTTCGAGATTTACAGTTACATTCTATTTTTTTACTATTAATATTATTATTATTTACTCGGTTACGAAATTTATTAATTAATTCATTATTATGACTATTTATTATTTGAGAAATATTTTTTGTGCAAGAATAACTTATTTTCAAGGTTTTCCTATTAAATATTTTTATGTAATATATTATCTTGTTTAAAATGTTTATCTATCAGTCTCAAAAAATATTTACCTACATCTATATTGGCTAGTTTACAAAAAGGGGGGTTAAACCATATAATTTTCCTTTTTCTATTTTAATTTTTTTTGATCGTAATTATTATTTTCTTTAGTAATTTCATTTGTTATATTTTCATTTAAATACCTAAATTCCTCATTAAAACCACTATTTTTAAGGGCATTTATATATCTCTTACTACTCTCTTTGAAAATCTTTTCATTTGCAGATAGCTTACCTATTCTTAAATTTACCGCTTTTGGGATTTGCCTAATTATGTTTTTAGGGTGATTAGAATTAACATTAATGTACGTAGGGTTCTGATTGGTCTTTATGAAAGGTTTATAGGAATTATTTGATAGATCTAAAGTCACATCCAAGAAATTGACTATTTTAATATTAGATGAGATTTCTATCTTAAAACCCCAAAACTTAAAGGCCCTTATAATCCTTTTTTGTATGCTAGAGCTAAGAGGGCCATTACTATTTGGGATATATATTAAACCATCATCACGGTACAAACCCGCTTGATATACACTGACTTCTCAGAATTAGTAGCAGCTAAATTTAATCTAAGTTTAGCATTTGTTCAACTTTTTATTGGTTCATACTAAAAAAAAAGAACCTACATAATTTACATTGTCATAAAACACAAAATTTACACAGTATTTAGAGTAAACACAGACACGTTCAGACAAAAACGTAGTCGTAATTTACTAAGCTTTTTGCTTAGATGTGGTACAGAGCTGACTGAACGAGGCACCCAATGAGACTTGAACTCATTCTTGCAGGTTTGCTAGTCAAGCTTGCTAACCATTATTACACTATCCGAGGCACCCTTAGACAAAAACTTAACCCATTTGCGGCAAAAATAAGCTCACATTTGAAGAAACAAAATCATAAACCAACACACATTCCAGTGGATATTTCTCTGGAACAGCATAAAACACATTAGTTTGGACTATAGATATAACTTTCTTTTGGTTATCCTGTCCCAATATGGTGAAACATGTGGCCAGAACAAAGTTAATTATATAGTTCTATGCACCCCTACATTTAGGGATGAAAAGTCTGGAGAAATACCATGTCTTATACACAAATAATTACAGTAACCGAAAAATGTTATATAAGAGTTCATTTGATTGGCTTTATGAGTAGAGTGCTCGCCAAAGGTCTGGGAGCCTGGGGTTCAATCCCGGTTCAAGTCATATTAAAGACTCAAAAAAAAAAAAAAAAAAAAAAAAAAAAGGGACTTAATGCCGCCTTGCTTAACACTCAGCATTATAAGGTAAGGGTAAAGTGGAGTAATCCAGGGAATGGAGTAGCGCCCTCCCCAACACCTTGGTGTGGTACTATTTACCAACCCCTCCGCTCGGGCAGGATATGACACAAGGTCAATTTTTAAGCGGAGTTTAACAGGTTTGAATTCAGAGTTTTCCTTCTCCTAGACTAGTTGCCTAACCATGGCTGAAGAACCTAGTCTGTCCTACTATTTACCCATAGCTGGAGGGAGAATTATTGGATTCGTACCTTTCCCAAGGGTATTAGTGCTATGTGAAATGCAATCGGTCTCATCCAGGATTTGAACTCGTATCGCTGTGTTCATTTCCTACGGCGATAACGACTACACCACGGGCACACCTTGGTGTGGTAGTTATTGAAAAGGGAGCCTTCAGGTCATCCTTGACTAAGGTTGCCAACTTTACTTATTATTTTAAGTATAACTAGGTCAAGAAATCTATGCCAATATTAAACAAGTTAGGATCTTCATATATTAATCCCCACCAGCCTGCAATAAATAAATAAATAGATAAATAAAAAATGAAAAAATAAACAAACAAACCAATGAACTCCCATCCACAAAAAAAAAAAAAAAAAAAATCTAATTAAAAGCAAAAGGCTTACTAACTTTCTCATCATGTTCACAGTATATTTTGGCTTCTGATAAATTTTCTGCTGTTCGTGTCTTTACAGTGAGGTCAATTTTCTTCACATTTTTCTTGATTCCCATTTTGTCAACCAACACATCTGGAATAAAGATCATAGGGTAAAACTTAATAATAATAATACATGCAGTTAGAATATACAGTCAGGACATAGGAATGGAATTTGGCATAGAAAAATGTGCAATGCTTGTAATGAAAAGTTGCAAACAACATTTAACCGACGGAATGGAACTACCAAATCAAGACAAGATTAGAATGCTTGCAGAAAATGAAACCTACAAATACTTGGTCATCTTGGAGGCTGACACCACAAACAAGTGGAAATAAAAGACAAAATTCAAAAATAATATCTCAGAACTAGAAAACTACTCGAGACAAAACTCTCTAGCCGAAACCTTATCAAAGGAATAAATACCTGGGCTGTACCATTCGTTAGATATTCCAGACCCTTTCTCAAGTGGACCTGAGACGAACTTAAACAAATGGACCAAAGTACTAGAAAACTAATGACAATGCATAAGGCATTACAGCCCAGAGATGATGTTGACAGACTACATGTTTCAAGAAAAGAGGGAGGAAGAGGACTTGCCAGCATTGAAGACAGTGTTGACGCACTGATACAACAACTCGAAGACTATATACAAAAACAAGATGGAGGACTCATTACAGCCATTAGAAATGATACTGACAACAGAATGACAATAACTAGGAAACAAAAATGGGAAGGAAAGCAACTCTATGGGCATTTTAAACGACTAATAAACAACATTCACACAACAAAACCTGGACATGGCTAAGAAAAGGAATCTTTAAGAGAGAAACAGCAGCACAAACAACGCCATAAGAACCAATCATATCAAAGCAAGAATAGATAAGACGCAACAAAATAGCAAATGTAGACTATGCGGTGACAGAGATGAAACCATCAATCACATAATAAGCGAATGCAGCAAATTAGTGCAGAAGGAATATAAGACGAGACACGACTGGGTTGGCAAGGTGATCCACTGGGAGATGTGCAAGAAATTTAAATTTGACCATACAAACAAATGGTATATGCACAACCCAGCACCTGTCCTAGAAAATAACACACATAAACTCCTATGGGACTTTAACCTACAAACAGATCACCTAATCTCGGCTAGAAGACCAAAATAATCAACAAAAAAAAAAAAAAAAAAAAAAAAAAAAAAAAAAAGAACTTGCAAAATTGTCGACTTTGCTGTCTCGGCTGTTCACAGAATAAAACTGAAAGAATGTGAAAAGAAAGTTAAGTACCTTGACCTTGCAAGGGAATTGAAAAAACTATGGAACATGCAGGTGACAATTATACCAATTGTGAGTGGTGCGTTTGGAACAGTAACTAAAGGATTACTAAAGGGACTGGAGGACTTGGAAGTTGGCAGACAAGTGGAGACCATCCAAACTACATTATTGAGAACGGCCAGAATACTGAGAAGAGTACTGGAGACTTGTGGTCACTCAAACTCCAGTGAAAAACCATTAGCTAATGCTGATGTGAAAAACTCTAATGAGTAAATAATAATAATAATAATATTGATAATAATAATCCTCCATACAAAAATGTAATAAATCTAAAAATTAGCAAATATAAAGACAATAATATATATCAGATGACTTACAAGTAATTCAATAGGTAGAGATGTACTGTAGCTTTCGGATGTGAAGAGGATTTAACAGTAAACGCAGATGATTGACTGGCTGATTTTAATAGCATGTCAACCTGTCTAGAGTTACTTTATACCTCAAAGTAAGGGGATCATGTTCATTGTGAATTCATGTTTACATTTTTGGTATAGTTATTTCTTGTGGAGATTAGGGTTGTTTTTGCACATTAACCTATCAAATTCAAATAATTTTCGAAAATGTCTATTTAATCTATAGATGGGAGCCTAACAGGTATTATAAATTTGATTCAGAGTGGATTTGGGAGTAATGACAATGAATGATTACTCCATACTCCTCAGATTTGGTTAGTTAGTTATTTGGGTTTTATGGCATATCAACCTTCATAAGATATTTAACACCAAATCCATTTTTATGAAAATAGTTCTATTTCAAACAATTCAGTTTAGCATAAGTTCGCAGTTTAAATGTGAGAACTGTTTAATAGTGAAAAACATTTCTATTTCAAGTTATTCAGTTTAGTCAAGCAGTTCTAATTCAGCTAATTCAGTTTACTATAAATACTGATTTTGTTTACACACAGTTAAATGTCAAAACAGTTCTATATTAAACAATTCAGTTTAGTGTAAGTACATTTTCAATGTCAAAAATAGTTCCATTTCAAACAATTCAGTTTAGCATATGCACACAGTTTAAATGTAAGTATGGTTTAATAGTCAAAAACAATTCTATTTCAAGCTATTCAGTTTAGTTGAACAGTTCTAATTCAAACAATTCAGTTTGGCATAAGTATGCAGTTAGTTCTATTTAACCCATAGATAGGGTCCTATCAGGTGCTACCATTCCGGGCCAGAGTGGACCTGGGAGCAATGGCAATGAAGGGGTACTACACATTCCCCCAAGCTCTAGCATCACATGAACCTCACCATCAAATTGTTTAGTGTCATATCCAGGACACTTATTGGGGGGGATCTTACTCCTCTGCAGAGGTGCAGTCAGTGTATTCTATTCCCCCACCCAACTGGGCAATGCAGATTTGAAACCACACCATCAGATGCAGTTTAGTAACATACCTAGGAGACCCCCTTTTATTGCGGGGTGAGGAGGCACACCCCTCTATAAGAGATACCATCAGCTTATTCTAAGCCCTGCAGACAAGACATGGAGGAGCTATACGATCTTAGCTTGGTTTGGTTCCTTTGTTTAAAGGCATATCAACCTTTGAAGGTTATTTAATGTCATCTTCAGAGAAGGACAGAAGTGGTACTATTTAACCGATAGCTGATGAGATAGGAGAGTTTGTACTTTTACCAAGGATATTAGTCCAAAAGCGAAAATAGTGTGATTGGAATTTGAACTCACTCACTATGTCACAGTCCAGCATGTTAGTCACTATGCCATAGGGATCTCTCCAATATGATATTAGGTAACCGTCTCTAATTTTTTGGCACTGCACTTTATGTATAAAAATGGCACCACCCTCTTTTTATGATTTTTTGGTGGGGGAGCAGGCATTTACACCAAGTTTAATGGCTTCATGCTCTCCTAATCCTTAAAGCATTGAATATGAGATGAATAGGTTGACTTTTCATTTCTTTCTTTTTCATAGAGACATTTTTTTTTTAAATTCTTCCCTCTGGTAATTCTTTTTATTTGGGAAGCAGTCTATAAAAAAGGTGAAAATTTAAGTCTCCATTATTGGTTGCTGAGGTTTTATGGCATATCAAACCATGAAGGTTATTTAATGCCAAATCATGTTTATACATATATTAGGTATATATATATATATAATTTATAAAGAAATAGTTTGTAGGCAACATTTTTAAATGAGCCAGAACTCATGTTTTCACACAGTTAAATGATTTTAAGTGTTACTATCTAACATGAATAATTCTTTCAATATTATTTGTTGGGATCCTGTTTTTATATATATATATATTAGATATATTTGATTTGTAAATGCATAGTTTGTAGATGACATATTTAAATGAGCCAGGGCTCATTTGTTTGCATATGGTTAAATGGTTTCACGTATTACCATAAAACTAATAATTCTATTCAAAATTCATTTGTTTGTACAAAGTGAAGTGTTTTCAAGTAGTGCTCATACTAATAGTTTTATTTGCACATAGTTAAATGGTTTCAAGTATTGCTATCTAACACTAATAATTCTGTTATGCTATTTATTCATTTGAACAGTTAAATGGTTCCAAGTATTGCTATGAAATACCAATAATTCAATTTTTTCACACAGATAAATAATTTCAAGTATTCTTATCTAATACCAATAGTTTCATTTACAGACAGTTAAATGGTTTTGATCATCATTCATCATCATCATCATCATGTCGTGCCACCAGCATGGATATCCCTGACCCTTTCTCGCCACTTCGCCCTATCGTTCATCTTCTCTGGCAGGTCTTCAGGGTTACATCCCGTATCTTCACAGAGCTGCTGTATATATGTTCGAGCTGGCCGCCCTGCTTTTGTCTCAGTCATATGTGGGGGTCCATAGGAGTACATCACTTATGAGCTCGTCCCTGCTTCTCCAGTAGTGTCCTGCATGTCTGGTTCATCTAACTTGGATAGTTTTCGTGATGGGAGGCAGGTGGCCGTATAGTTGGTGCCTTGTGGGGTGTTGCCTCCAGGACTTGTTCAAAATTGCTCACAGCATTCTTGTGTAATTGCTGTCTAGCTTTTTCTCCAGCCGTTTTGTTAGCGTCTAAGTAGTGCATCCATATAGCAGTATCGGTACAACCACTGCTCAGAAGAAACTGCATTTCATTTTATCGGATAGGTCTGACTTACATATGATTGATAGCTTATCAATAGCTATCCATGCCTTGGTTAGCCGCGTGTCGATGTCTTTTTCGGTTGATGAGACACTGCTTCCTAGGTAGGTAAACTTGTCTACTAGTTTCAGAGAGCTTCCGTCTAGTATGGAAATATCACCTGTTTGATTAAAGCACATGTATTTCGTTTTGCATGCATTGACATGGAGGCCAATGCCTGCGGCGGCTTGTTCCAAACTATGCAGTAGTGTTTCGGCTTGGTTGGGTGTATTTGCCAGAATCACTATGTCATCAGCATAGTAGGCGTCGGTAATTGTTTTTGTTGGGTACCTTCTGCTTCTTTTCTTTGTCAGCTCGAAGCCGTTTTAAGTGACATAAACAATTCAATTTAACATCACAGTCATTTGTTTGCACACAGTTAAATGCTTAAAACAGTTCTACTTTATCCATCAGTGGGATCCTATCAGGTACTGCCACTCCAGGTCAGAGTGGACCTGGGAGTAATGGCAATGAAAGAGTACTCCATATTCTCCATGACAGGAGGCTCACCACCAGATAATTTGGTGTCATAGGACTCCTCTTGAAGGGGGCTTACCCCTCTGCAGAGATGCAGTCAGTGTATTCTACAGCCCCAGCTGACTGGGCTCCTCTTGTCTTAGATTTTCTAAGGCGTCATCATTATCATCATGAAAGCAAACCAACAATATGGGCTCCCTTGACACTCTTGTCACCTGCCCTTATCAATCATCACTCAAGGCAAATTCTGCAGACAGCATTCAGTTTCCACAAAGAGCTGATATATGTAAATGTTTGCTGGGAAGCCAAAACTGTTGTAGGAATCTATAAGAGAACGCCACTTATGAGTTCATCCTTACTTCTCCAGTAAATCCAACATGTCTTGCTTGTCTTACTTGGAGGGTTTGTGAGATAAGAGGTAAGTGGCTATACAGCTGTGGTTTTGTAAGGTGCTGCTTCCAGGATTTTTTTTAGAAAAGAATGCAGCATCCTTGCTTATTTCCGATAAAGTTTTTTTCTCCAGGTATTATGTTAAAGTCTAAGTGGTGCAACCATACAGTAGTACCAATATGGCTACAGCTTGGAAGAAGTCCCATTTTATTTTATCAGGGATCAGATTTCCATATGGTTGTTAATCTGTCAATAGCAATTCATGTGTTACCAGTGTGTATGATTACTTTCAGTAGAAGGGATTTTGCTACCAAGGAATATGATTGGTTGGTTGGTTGTTTTATGGTGTATCAACCCTTTACAGGTCATTTAATGTCAAATTAAAATTCAAGTAATTCAGTTTAGTATAAGTATAGCTCGCGTTTACAATCAGTTAAATGTCAAAACAGTTCTAATTCAAACAATTCAGTTTAGCATAAATACACAGTTTAGTTCTATTTGACCCATAGATAGGACCCTATCAGGTGCTACTACTGGACCTGGGAGTGATGGCAATGAAGGAGTACTCCACATTCCCCAAAACTCCAGCATTACTGGAACCTCACTATCAGATTGTTTAGTGTCATATCCCGGATATTCGTTTGAGGAGGGGAGAGGTCTTACCCTTCTGCAGAGAGGCACTTGGTGTATTCTACAGCCCCAGCCAACAAAGCAACAAGGTATATGAACGGGTCTACTAATTTTAGAGGCTTTTCACTAAATAATGAGATTGTACCATCTCTTAAAATGTTTCTAAATTAAATGGATATCCATCACGAGCAACAAACCCGATTGTGGTTATTTTTAACCTGGATAACACATTGCTCTAAATGAGCTTTTCTTCAGTCCTAAAACATAATCACTGGTCCTTTATTTTCTCTCTCTAAAAATTATGCAGCCCTTTTAAAATTACATTATTTTAATTCCTGAGGAATTGTCCATCTAGACCTTAGGGGGTGAATAAAGGCATAGGGGCCTACAGGGTGGGGAATTTATTTTGCTTTTATAAATTGGATATTACTTGATGGATGAAAAGAACTATAACAAAATATACCAAGCTTTGTGCAGCTGTTGAGATCATTTTTCTAGCTTTTCTTAGTTTGTATATGGCAGAATCTTGGTTTTAGCCATGAACATTATTTACTAAGCAAAAGCAAGGAAACAATTAAAACTTGGTCTCCATAAATTTGTCATGGTTTGTCCATATGACAGATTTTTACAGGTTGGATGTTAGCATTTGCACAACCCCCTCTGTTATAAGCAGGTAACAAAACGTTAATTCTAAGCTGAGTACAACTGGTTTGAATTCAGAATTTTCCTTTTCCTAGACAGGTTGCCATACCAATGTTAAAGAGCCCAGTCTGCTGTACTATTTACTCATAAGTGGGAGTAAGAATACTCGGGTTCATATTTTTTTCATAGGTATTAATGAAATGCAAACAGCCTTGCCTAGGATTTGAACTCTGATTGCTGAGTCCATTTCCTACAGTGATAAAGTGTGTGTGTGTGTGTGTGTGGGGACTGTCCCTGTGGTGTAGTGGCTAACATGCTGGACTGTGACATCATAGTTTGCAAGTTCAAACTCCAGTTGTACTTTCAATTAATACTCTTGGGAAAGATCTGAACCTCCTTATCACCCCCAGCTATAGTGTCACTACTGTTCTTTTACAAGGATGGCTCTGGCATTAAATAACCTACAGGAGTTGATATGCCATTAGACAAAGAAGCCCAACCGAACTGTTACACCAGGAGCGCCATGCATGCTCTTTCTGATGCCTAATCTTATTAAAGAGGTGAAGTTTTAGGTATGAAAATTAATTTCCTTCTTGAGCAGTTGCCTTCCAAGATTTGAAACCTCAGTTTGTCCTATTTACTCATAGCTGGTATGGTATTCATGCCTTTTCAAGGGCATCATGATGAAGTGAAATGCTAACAGCTCCATCTAGGATTTGAAATTGATTTGTCAAGTCCATTTCCTGTAACAATAGTTGTTATGCTTCCCTGCACAATTCAGCCTCACTTGGATTTGGTACAAAGTCATACTTATAGGGCATCTATTCAGTCATGAATTATCACCCATAAATAAATGGCCTTATGCTAAACTAGGTATCATATTTAGTATCACCAATGAATAAGTACATTTCTAATAATCTTTTTTATAAAAAGTTCATTTTCTTCTAAACTAAAAGATACAAAGATTTTATTTCTAGTAGCAAATAATACAATATTATTAAGTTATATTTATTGCCAAAATCTATGGAATTAAAATACTGTAACCATGAAAAATTATCAAGTTTTGTTTGAAAATATACTTATTATATAGAATTTTTTGAAGTGGTGTACATATTTTTAGATTGCTAAATATTCATATCTTTTATTGGTTTTAATGCTGTAGAGTTTGGTAATGAATATTACCTAATAATGTTTTAATTGTATATGTTCCACTAGAAATAATAAAATCCTTTGGTCTTTGGTTTAAAAGAAAACTAACTTAAAAAAAAAAAAAAAAAGGTAACGGTATATTTATTTCTGGGCAATAATGTGATTGATCTGTGAGACTAGGTTGTTAATATTACACCACAAAGCACTATCTGGCCCCATAAAAGGATTCTTGGTAAATTTGTTATGCTAAATTCATTGTGTGATAAATCTATCAGTAGTGAATTATTCCTGTATGATTAATTTCTCTTAGAACATAGGGTTTCCCTAAACCTAGCCTTTTAGCTTGATCCTGGAGCTTTGGGGGAATGTAGAGTACCCATTCATTACCATTACTCCCAAGTCCACTCTGACCTGGAATGGTAGTACCTGTTATGGTCCCATCTATGGGTCAAATAGAACTGTTTGATCATTTAACTGTGTGCAAACAAATGACTGATGTTGAATTGTTAGAGTGACTAAACACTACTTGAAACCATTTAACCGTGTGAAAATGAATGAATAGTGTTGAATAGCAATACTTGAAACCATTCAACAGTGTGCAATTAAAACTATTTGTGTGAACAAGGTGCAAACAAATTATTAATATTAGATAAAATTACTCGTGTTACATAGCAATACTTAAAACCATTTAACTGTGTGCAAACAATACCAATACTTGTAAGCAAATTGTGGCTGATGTTAAATTAAATTGTTAGTGTTACATAGCAATATTTGAAATCATTTACTGTGTGCAAATAAATGGCTCATTTAAAAATGTTATTTACAAATATGTGTGTGTGTGTGCATAAACAGGATTTAGTATTAATAACTAACAAGGGTTGATATACCATAAAATATAACCAACCAACTGACAAATCATATATATATATATATATATATATATATATATATATATATAACCAGGATTTGGCATAAAATTACCAAAAGAGTTGATATGCCATAAAAACCAACCAGCCAACCAACTTTTTAGCTCTTTTTTTCACAGGTTTTTTAATGCTAAATTGAGTCATTTCAATAAAAGTTTCAAACAATTTACTTTATAATAAGTACAGTCTTGTTTACACTCTGTTAAATGTCAAAACAGTTCTATTTTAAACAATTCAGTTTAGCATAAGTACACAATTTTTTGTTTACACTGTTAAATAAGGAAAAACAGTTTGTTTTAAACAATTCAGTTTAGCGTAATTACAGTTTAGTTCTACTTGACCCATAGATAGGAGGACTCTATCAGGTGCAATCACTCCAAGTCAAAGTGGACCTGGGAGGTAATCCACACTCCTCAAAGCTGCAGCATTACTAGAGCCTCACCATTAGATTATTTATTGTCATATCCAGGACACTTGTGGGGGAGTCTTGCAGTGATGCAGTGTATTCTACACCCCCAGCTGACTGGGCTCTCTTATTTCTAAGATGCAACAATTGTTTGATATAGTCCATTTGCTGCCTTTATAATTAGCTTTGAATTTGTTCTGGTGAATTTTTTAAATGTAATTTATACTTGTCTTATGTTTATAGCCAGAAAATCATTGTATTTTAAAATTTGCAAATAGATTGAATAAATTTTCAAGTTGAAAATATTAATTTTTCAGGATTTCCGATTCAAGGGAGGTAATTTTAAATTTATTAAGTAAATTTCAAGATGGTTGTTTGGGTTTTATGGCATATCAACTTTTGTAGGTCATTTAATGCCAACTCCATTTTTATATAAATAATCAGTTCTATTTCAAACTCAGTTTATCATGAGTACACAGTTTAATTGTCAAAAATATTTCTATTTTAAGCTATTCAGTTTAGTCAAACAGTTCTAATTCAAACAATTCAGTTTAGTGTAAACACAGTTAAATGTCAAAACAGTTCTATTTCAAGTAATTCAGTTTAGCATAAGTACACAGTTCAGTTCTATTTGATCCACAGATAGGGCCTTCTCAGGTGCTACCACTCTAGGCCAGAGTAGGCCTGGGAGCGATGGCAATGAAGGGATACTTCGCATTACCTAGAGCTCCAGCATTACTGGAACCTCACCATCAGATTTAGTGTCATATCTAAGACACTCATTGGGGGTGGGGTCTTACCCCTCTGCAGAGTGAAAGTCAGTGTATTCTACAACCCCAGCTGACTGGGCAAGTTCAAGATAGTTGTTTACTTTAAGAAATTTTAACACAAGGTAATTTTTTTTTTTAATAAGTTACAAGGCAACTCAGAAAACCGTTGAGTTACCATTGTAATTGCAGTCCCTGATGATATTGATGCTTCTTTTTAGGAAGGAGTGAAGAATTTTAATTACCATTTGATAGTTATCTCTAAAGAGGGTTTAGATCAGGGCTTCTCAAAGTAGTCCATATAAACCCCTAGGATGAATAAAACTTTTGTAGGAAGAATAAAAACATTGGGTTCCACGGAAAGTAAATTCACTAGTTTGCATTTATCTCTTTATAACAGAAGAACAGTAATTGCTGGATAATGTAGATGAGTTGCCAAATATTGTACACCCAAAAGAATGCCAGATTGGTTGTGATGGCTATTAGCAATGAGTTGTTCAAAACATACAGATCATTTAAATTTATAGAAGATCTGGCTCTGATCAAAAAGACCTATGATTAACAATGCATATAATCATATTTGCATGAAAGAAAACATGATGGAATCGGGATTTAACCATGTCAGTGTTTACTAAGCAAACAGAAGCACTTTGAACATAGAACATGGCAATTTGTGGCTCAAATTCACAAACCTGTAACCTAATATTCGTGATCACCTCCATATCCATCAAACCCATCCTTCCCATTAAAAAATAATGCAAGAATTAAAAGTGCATTAGCATTTATAGTTTATTGATTCTTTTCTAATGTAAATTGTATTAAACATTGGTAAATTAGTTCTGTTTTGTAATATTCAATTAATTTATTTGGAGATTAAATTTGGTTACAAGGGGTACATCAAGTAAAACGTCTGAGAAACTCTGATCTAAATAGTAACCTCTTATCATATTCTATTTTCTTTTCTTTTCAGTTATTTGTGTAGCTTATTCTAAACTTTTATGCAGAGATGTTCTTATGTCTTTTCTTTCATTAAATTCCATAACACATTTGGTGAGCTAAGAAAATGTCATGTGTGAGATTGACTTGTGCAGTTAGCATATAAACTGATGTAGTCTGCTTTCTTTTCTTACTCTTTCATGATACTCCTGATCTAAACCCAGAGGAGAAATGTATCTTTTTCATTCAAATACCAAAAACACAAAAAAAAATTGAAAAAAAAGAAAGAAAGAAAAAATAGTTACTAATACAGATACTATAAAATCTTTTCACAATTAAAAATATCTGAAATTAGAAGAGAAAAAAATCAAATAGAAATCTCTTAATTCTTAACAGATTGATTGATATAATCCCCATGTCAACTCATACAGAGGTATTTTATGCCTAGAGGTTAGGAAATTGCATTCATTGCACTTTCCTATTTACGCTTTTGTGTAGTTGTCTCTTAATTTCTTTTTTTTGCACATGGTTCTATTGAATATGAATGATTTATAAACAGATCAATTTGACCCATGGATGGGACTCTTACAGTTACTTCCATACCGGGAAGGAGTGTACCTGAGAGTAATGACACTGAAGGAGTACTCCACAATGCCTCACAGAGGACATTGTTCAAGAAAATAATTTTTAATAAAACATATCACCATTTACACCAGTATATCGGGCAACTTTTTAAGCATAAAGATTAAAAAAGAAATCAATCATAATAGATCATGTAGACATTCTGCACTTAATAATCTGATAGAATTGGTGATGCTTGATTTTGTGGGAGGATAGGTTCATTTTATCAGGGTTAAACCTAAATTAACAATTCAGAATTTTAAGGATAGACTTGAATGTTGGCATATACCGTGAATTGAAAAAGTTTACTACTCACTTAATTTCCCATCAACTGTGAGGAGATGTTTGTCAAATTTTTTCTTTGTCTTTCTTTGTGGGCCCGAATGGGTCGACGTCAAAGTGGCAGAAAAAACAAATGTTTGTCTTTTTTTTTTAATATTTTCACTTTGCCTAAAAGAAAAAAAAAATATTATTAAACACACACACACACACACACATATATAAGGTATTCTTCAATCCAATAAATCTGGAGTAGGGAATAATTCCGTCAGGACAAATAAATTATTCAAATTTCGAATATTTAAATATTCCTAGTAAAGAGCTCAATGTAAATAAATTCACAGAGCAAATAATAATATTTCAAGAAAAAACAAAAACAAACAATATTCGGTCACATTAGGATAATAGATTTATTTCCGTCCTGTTAAGAGCATTAATATGAATCAAAGACTCTAAAATAATTTTTAACAGGACTTCATCAGATTCAATAGGAAAATGAAAAAAAAAAAAAAAAAATGGAAACTTCCTTTTTTTTTTTATGATTTTATGTTTTTTTTCTCTAGCTTTTTTACTGGTTTCTAGGTCCAATTGAGAGTGAAGTTGTCCCAGAATTCCCTCCCAAGCACTTAATTATATCAATTGTCTTCAAGGGGATTTTTTGTCATTATTATTATTATTATTATAATTGATTTTGGAGAGGATTTTTTGTATTTAGCAGATGTGAATTTATCAGTAATTACTATGTGTGGCTGTAAAATGTTATTTGATGGCACTGGTATCAGAGAGGTAGTATGTAAGATGATAAAAAAGGGTAGTGATTGTATGGCTAATGTTGGTATAAGAGGTTTGTATGGTGTTTTTTGAGACACACCAGAAATAAATGTGTGGATTTATAAACGATATATTTTTTGTTTATACAGGATTTAGGGGAGTTTGTATTATTTTTAACGGTGAGATTTAATGTTTTAACACCCTCTCTCATTGTCTTAAATACTATGTAGTTTGGTTTTATGGCATATCAACCATTGTAGGTTATTTAATGCTAAATCCATTTTTATGCATATAAACGGTTATTTCAAACAATTCAGTTTAACATAAGTACACAGTTTAGTTCTATTAGACCTATCAGGTGTTACCACTCTGGGCCAGAGTGAACCTGGCAGTGATGGCAATAAAAGGGGTACTCCACATTACCTAAAGCTCCAGAATAACTGAGCCAATAACATCTGCATCTTTTTCTATTTTTAGATTTGGTGATGTACGCAGACTAGGGCACATTACAGAACAAATCAAACTATACTTCTAGATAAGAACATCTCATGGTATTGTAACTAAATCTGCTGGTGCATCTAACAACTTGCAGGTGTTTTGGGGGGAGTATGTTGAAGATCTGCCAAAGTTTAGCAGGCTATTTGAATTTGTTCCACAAAATATTTTTTGTTAAAATTTTGACATGTTATGCAGAAAATGTTGGTCTACCAAATGCAATATTTCATTTCTTTTACAATCTGTCTTGTGTATATCCACATACTATCTGAACTACTCATCCACATGGACGTTTAAAAAAAAAAAAAAAAAAAAAAAAAAAAAAAAAAAAAATAAAACTCACCCGTCTAAATATTCAAGGAGTTTGTGAAGTTCTTCAAAATGTCCTTTTTCTATCATTCGGTCAGCTTCATCTATGACCAAATACTTAATGTGACCAACCGTAGAAACATGCGGGTTTGACTGAAGTGATAAAAAATAAATATGTAAAGCAATATCTAGCTTAAAATAAAAACACCAGACACATATGGGGGGGGGGAATAAATATATATTTTATTGATACTATTTTTTTTTTTCACTGCAGTCAACACTTCTCCAACACTCATCAAATATTTACTAATTGTAATATTCCATTCATATAATATTCATAATTTATATCATAACAGTTTTTTTCCATGTAAATTTTACCTCAAGTTTGTAAAAAGAAAAAAAAATTGTAAAATGAAATTCCTTGATCAAATATTAAATTCAGTGTCCTGCATATAGCAATTATAGACATAATATATACAGACATATCACATAAGAGAAAATATTTTTAAAATTTCTTATAAAGGATAAAAAATAAAAATAAATAAATAAATAAATATATAAATATATATATATTACATTTTCATAAAGTTCCCAGAATCGTCCTGGAGTTGCAACAATTATTTCTGGTTTCCTTTTCAAAATTCTTTCTTGTTTCTGCTCTGACATTCCACCAACAATAGCTACAACCTGGAAAAAAAAATATATATATAATAAAACTCAGTAAAAACTATTACATAAGTTAACTTAATACAGGGTGGTGAAATTTGGCAACAAATTTAATAGCTGGAATGCACTTTTAAAATAAACCTTGTAAATAAAAAATTTGTCTTAATTTATAAAATGAAGCTTGATAATTTTTATCACTTAGAATATGTGGACAATTGACCCCATCTTCATTGCTATACTCACAATGTATAACAATGAGGTCAATTGTCCGAATAATCTAAGAGATAAAAATAATAATAAAAAATTTATTGGGATTTCACAATACATTCTTAAAAGTAATTAAAATGTTGAAGGAAAAAAAAAATTTAAATCTTGTGCAACAGTATGTTTAGAGAAGTTTTTTAATTCATAGATACTTTTAGAAATGATCATTTAACCAAAGTTTTAGAAGTAATAAAATATTTTTATTTTTTATATTTTATGGGCTGGGGTATATCGCACAAGAGTTACTTTCAGGACTTTATCAAGAGATCCCAAATTTTAAAGTAATGTGGACTCATCATTGCATCTTGCCCTCATTCATTAAGTATATTTAGGCAATGTAAAGTACTTCCTGTACCAAAAGGGTTAAGACAACTTAAATCAACCAATTACTTCTTTTGAAAATTAATATTTAATGAAATTATTTAAAATTTAAAAAGAATTTCTGATATAATAATTATTTGATTCATTCTTTCTTTGTTAATGGCATATCAACTTTTATGGGTTATTTAATGCCAAAACCATCATTGTAGAAGAACACGAGTGATACTATTTAATCCATAGCTAGGGGGCATAAGGGGATTCATACCTTTCCCAAGGATATTAGTCCGAAAGTGAATAGAATAGTGCAACTGGAGTTTAAACTCGTGTAGCATATCCATGTCCAAAAATATACGACCAAGATACGAACACGTGAAATAAACATATTCATACGGATACGGAAAACGTTCACAAATGTTCATAAACATAGGAATCCGAAAACACTCAAAACACTTGATGACTTTCTTGATTCAGGTAAGAAACTTTTTATTACCTTTTTGAGTTTAAGGTTTTTTGACATGAGGAAAGAGAGACACAATTTCTTTCTATGCTGACTTCCCACCACGTGTGGCACATTTCGTAGACCCCAAAATCGGCTACCTTCCTCTAGACTCGAATCTCAACTCTGTCGTTCGGAGTTTAAATCTCAACTAACTGTTTTTTTTCTTGAAATTCCAAAATCCTCAGTGCTTCCAGGCATGACATCATTCACTTCCCCAGTCCCATTTCCTATCTGTGGTTTTTATTGTGACATCTGTGATTGTCACATCCGCCTCGCGCACATGTGAACACCTGCACTCAATGTGTGCACCTAACTAAGCCATGCACTTAGCGAAAGGTTCCCAGCCTAACTAAACCGAAAGGCAAGATATAAAACGAAAAATGATATTATAAAAAAAAAAAAATCCCTCCACAATTATATTACACTCACTTGCTATGATGTCACAGTCGGGCACATTAGCTACTACACCATGGCAACTCCCCTTAATTATTTGTGCAAACTGGATTTAACTGGAGCTGCATTAAAATGTACAAATCGGCATAGATGTTTATATCTAGGAGGGAACAGAAAAAAAAATATAGTAACAATGTGTGGATGGGAAGGGACCGAGTTGAGCAGTATATTTGTTATCTTTTATTTGCCACATTTTTTCACATCACTTTTGCCTTGTAGTAGAAGGATACAGAATGGATGGATTGAAGAACGAGTTCAATTGTCTAAACAATTCTTGGAATGAGAATGATTTTCTTAAAATTACTGAAAGTATCTCAGGAAATGAAAACGGCAAGCTGAGTTTGAATTCTCATCGAGAGAGCTTGTATTACTTTCGTGCTAATGTATTTGAGAAAAGGAATGAACTTAAATCTCCCACCAGATTTACTGTCACTTATCTCGCTTGACCTAATTTGCAGTGTGAATACATAGGCAATAGATCCCATAATTACTTTACCTGCCCATGAATTGGCAACAGAATGGCTGTTATATACAGTGTCAGTCTTGACAGAAGGCTTGACCTAATTTGCAGTGTGAATACATAGGCAATAGATCCCATAATTACTTTACCTGCCCATGAATTGGCAACAGAATGGCTGTTATATACAGTGTCAGTCTTGACAGAAGGCTTGACCTAATTTGATTGTAGGTGTATGTGTAAATACATACACTATGGAAAAACAGTGTATACAGTTATACATTATGCTTTATCATTAACTGGTTGTGGGGGAACCTTCATGATGTAGCAGTTAAAATGCTGGACTATGACATTGTAGTCAGCAAGTTTGAATTCCAATTGTGCTATTATATCCACTTTTGGACTAATATCCTAGGGAAAGATATGAACTCCCTTATTCCTACCACTATGAGTCAAATCATACCACTACTGCTTTTCTACAAGGATGGCTTGGGCATAAATAACCCATGAAAGCTGATATTCCAGAAAAGAAAGAATTTAAACCAAAATTAATTGGTTCCAAAAGCCATGATATAACCTAGTTTTTGACATAAATTTGATATGATGCCTTAAAACGGGAACAAACACCATAAGATTAAAGTACTGTATTTGGCGGTGTATAAGATGCAACCCAATTTCTGCAGGGCAAATCAAGAAAAATTTTTTAATGAAATAAAGTACTAATATTAAACATGGTGAAATTAATATAATGAATATCATCAATGATAACACTTTTAATCTGCATAATAGCCTTTTAAATAATGACAATAGGTATATGAAAGTTACTTTAAAGTCTAAGCTAATAGGAGTTGCCAGGTAGCTAATTTTGTCCGACTATTGCAAATCTTAAACCTACATTTGACGCAAGGGAATTTTATAAGATATTTTTAGTAAAAGAAAGAAAAAAAAGAAAAAAAAAAAAAAGAGTACCTTATATGGTAAATATAAAGAATATAATTACCACATCTTAGTCTGATTTGCCTTTAAAAAGGCCTAAACTATGATGACAAACGCCTTATAATTAGTGTAAAAATATAACTTACTAAGATTTCAAAGAATATTTTAGTCTTAATTTGTAGAGACCAATAAATAAAATTCTGGTTTGGTCAGGTTTCTTAGTTTAATGGCATTTCAACCTTCGGTTATTTAATGACAAAGCCATCCTTGTAGAAGAAAGAGCAGGATTGGTTTGGTTTCTTTGTTTAATAGCATATCAACCTTTGTAGGTTATTTAATGCCAAAGCCATTCTCCAAGAACAGTAATGGTACTATTTAACCCATAGCTGGGAGGATAAGGGGGTTCATACCTTTCCCAAAGGTATTTGTCCGAAAGCGAACGTAATAGGGCGACTGGAGTACGAACTAGCTTACTACAATTCCGTAGTCCATCACTTTAACCATTACACCACGAGGACACCCCCAGAAGAGCAGGAGAGGTACTATTTAAACCATAGCTAGCAATAAGATTATGTTATTTGCATTAAACTTATACTTTGTACATTCGTTAATGTTTTTACTGGATTTTAAATTCTTTTTAGCTTCTTTTCCTTTTATCAATAATTTTTATGCATTTGATTTTGAATTTATTTTAAGGAAAAAAATGTATTTATCTAACATCCTTTTATAATGACCCGAGTGATATAACCTCAGATGTAATAATATTTGCTGAACTGAATTTTGGTCAAGAAAAGTATTGTAAAAGTGAATTTGACATACGCCAAAATAAAGTAAGAATTATTGCTTACCTTTATATCAGTAAACTGAGCCGCCTTTAAGAGATGATTCTTGACTTGTATTGCTAACTCACGAGTTGGAGCCAGTATCAAAGCTTTCAAATCATCAGCTGTGGGTTTCTTCTCTTGTTTGGACATCACAGCTTCCATCTCCTCATCACTGATTTCATCCTCAAGAATTTCTTTTATGGTTTCTTCTTCTTCTCCTTCATCATCATCATCTAATGTGGGACTATTATTGGCTTCTGTGCTTCCAGTATCACCATTTGGAATAACATTTAGCTCTGATAATTTCTGAGCTTTCTTTTCCAGGAGAATGTGGTGGAGAATTGGAATACCAAAGGCCAGTGTTTTTCCACTACCCTAGAAGATTAAGAAAAATACTGTCATAAAAAAAAACCCCAAAAAAACACCTAAAGGAAAAAGACATACTTGATAATTACTTTTTGCAAGTATTTTCTTTCATCCTTTTCATTAGATTTTTTTAAAAGACTGATTGATTTTAATGGCTTTCAACTTGTCTCGGGTTATTTTATGCCTAGAGGTTAGGGAATCATGTTCATATTTACAATTTTTTTTTCAAAGAGTTGTTTTTTTTACTCACAGACTAATTGAATATAAATTCTTTTTAAACAGATCAATATATGGGACTCTAACTCTGAAGTAGAAGGACCAGGGAGTCATAGCCATAAAGTGGGTACTCTAGATCTCTAGAGCTATAGCTTCACTACCAGACACAGTTTAGTTTCATACCAATTATATACCCCACTTTTTTTTTAGGACAAGAAATACAGTCACCAATAGGTTGAAAGCTTTTATCATGCCAGTAAATATTGGGCTAAGTCATAAACAATTTTTGTTTTTGAAAAGTAAGTTGTAACTATGCAGTCCAAACTTTCAAAGCTTTAAAAGCTGAAAGAAATTCTTCATTGTCCATTGTAATTGATGAGGACTATTGGATCAACCTTATGATTGAGGAAGGCATCTGTGAGTGTGCAAATAGCTAATGAGACCAATCTGTGCATGGAAGAGTCTTGGGCAGTGAGAACAAAGAATGGTAGCAGCAGTGGTTGATGTGGTGGTGCCTTTTCTAAGTTTCTTGCGCAACTCAGTTGCTGCATTTCTTCTGGTTTCACAGACTTTTGCTCCATGTTTGACAACTTCATGCCATTTCTCTCTGTCCTGTGCCAGATATTCCAGACAATTAGCGGTGATACCAAAGATTTCATGGAAACCTTCAGTGAGTCTTTGTAGTGTTTTTCTGGCCTCTTTGAGAGTGCTTGCCCTGAGACAGTTCACTGTAGAGCAGTTTCTTCAGGAGGCGGCAATCTTTCATGCCAACAACATGACTGGCCCATCAAAGCTGTGATTGCATCAAGGTGGTGTAGATGCTAGGAAGAGAAGCCCAAGTTGAAACTTTGGGGTTGGGAACGTGTTTTTGCAATGCTGAAAGATATTACCTGTTTAAAGATTGCATTCGTTAGTCATTCTAATTTGAGTAACTCATAATTTAATCTATGATCCCACATTCTAAAAATGGAAAAACTGAAAGTGCATATTTGACATGTAATGTTGAGCAAGTTTAAGAATAACAAAAAAATCTACACAAACAGCTAAGAAAATTTAGTTTTTATGGCCAAGGTGTCATTACATCAAGTCCAAAACTGGTTTTTAAAGTTTTGTTCTGAAGATACATTATTGAGAAATCAAGATACTTTCAGAGAATTGGTGGAATGCAATCTACGCAAAAGTACTCAAGAATTAGCACTTGACCTCAACATATCCCAATCTACAATCTGCTGCCACTTTAAAAAGATAGGCAAAAAGAGCAAAGCTGGATGTTTGGGTTCCTCATAACCTTAGTGAGAAGAATAAGATCATATATCCATAGAGACTGGTCTTCTTTCAAGGCAGAGAAATGATCCATTTTTTAAGAATATCATCTCAGGAGATGAAAAATGGGTCTTTTATGACAATGTTCAATGCAAAAGGCAGTTGATTGACAAGGATGAAGCTCTGCAGCCTACCCCTTCATCTAAGTAAAGTTATGCTGTGTGTGTGTGTGCAGTGGGATCACTGTGGCATTATTCATTTTGAGTTTTTAAACCCAAATCAGATACTTAATGCAGATTCATACTATCAACAGTTGTATCATGTCCATGAAGATCTAAGAAAATGCCCAGGAGAAATGTGCTTCTGCCAGATAATGTAAGGCCATATTCAGCAATAATAATGCAGGAAAAAAATACTGGTTTTGGCTGGTCTGTTCTACCACATTCACCAGACCTGGCACCAAGTGATTTCCATCTTTTTTGTTCTCTACAAAATGCTTGGAATGGCAAAAACTCTTTTCACAAGATCAGGTGAAAACGTTTGTGGAAAACTTTTTGAGCTCAAAACCAGCTGAATCTTATCTAAGAGGAATCAATAAGCTACCTGATAAACAACAAGAGGTGATTCAAAATAATGGTGAATATACTATTGATTGTCTTTAACTGGAATCATTTTGAGATGAGGCTTCTTAATCTGAGAATTAATTTGTATTTATTGCGGACTTTTTGTCCTCATCTTGGTAGTTTTTGTGTTGTTTCTTCTTTCACTTTACCGGGTATACGATTACAAGACTCAGCATTCCTATCTGAGGTCGCGGTAAATCACCTGAAAAAGGCCAGAGGTGAAGTTTGGCCGAAACGTAGTGAAAGAAGAAACAACACAAAAACTACCAAGATGAGGACAAAAAGTCCGCAATAAATAAAAATCAATTCTCATACTATTGATTGAAGTTAATTCATTGTTAAATTATTCATAACTTAACCCTGTAATAATGAAACTTACTGTTGCAGCAGCTCCAATGATATCTTGTTTGTACAAAATAGCAGGAGGCAAGCATTCTTTCTGGATAGGAGTTGGTGTGGCAAAGCCTTCTTCTGCAAGGGCACGTAAAATAGGCTCAGGAACTGAAAGATTATCCCATTCAATCATGTCTGAAAGTAAAGAAAAAGTTCAATCAAATAGTGTTAAAAGAAATTGGCCAAATAAAAACGAAATTTTTAATATCTTAGAGGGTTTCAAGTAACTACTCCTATAAAAACTAACAAAAAACAACATAATATAAACTGAAATCAAGGGAATTGATTAACAGTGCTAGATAATGACAGGAAGATTCCTTTGACATACTGCATAATTTGCATGGGTGGCATAACAGGATATACACCTATTTCCTAAAGTAAACAGGATAATGCCCATGTGGAAATGCCACATGGGTTGCATAACAAGATGTTCACTTGCTTCCTAAGGTAAACAGAACACAGGTGTTTCCTCAGTGGGAGTGTAGTGTAGAGTGCGTGGGTGGCATGCTAGACAGGAGACGTGTCCATGTGTAGGTGCAAGGTGTAACCATATAGATTGCGTGGGGGTCTGGAAAATTATATAAACCAGGGGAGAACTATGAGGTTTCTTGGAAAAACCACATCGTTGCCCCTGTGTGAGTGAGCATTTCAGCCATCTGACTCACTCTTATTCTACTCATATATACATTTCGGGTAATAAAGAAAAACAAGAAAAGTAGTAGGCTATATTTTTACACATCAGCATCATTGTTACTCTTCCTTGTATACAACAGCAAGTCATCCTGTTTAGGGTTATTTTATACCTAGATGATAGGGAATCAAGTTCATTGCATGTTCAATATTTACATTTTTTGTGTAGTTGTTTCTTTTGAAGTTTTTTGCACACAGTTCAATCAAATATGAATAAGTTTTAAACAAATCTATTAGATCCATAGATGAGATCCTAACAGATACCACCACTCCAGGTCAGAGTGGACCTGGGAGTAATGGCAATGAAGGGGTACTCTACACTCCCCTGATCTCCAGAATTGGAACCTCATCACCAGAGTTAGGTTAGTCTCATAATTAAGATATCCCCCACTTTCTTTGGGGGGGGGGTCCTACCCATCTACAAGGAATACTATCAGTATATTCTAAAGGCCTGCTGACAGGGTGTACACTGGGTAAATAGTGCCACGGAGACGAAGGGGTAAGACTAATACTATCCTCCCGTGTTGAATTAGCAGTATCTAGCAGTCAAAAAAGTGACCGTTAAGAGAGAATGTGGGTCACAGAGGGGATAAACAGATGTTGGTACTTGATGACCTCACCCAGGTCGCCGGACACCAAGGGGGAGAAGAGAGAAGCCAAATGATTGGCTGGGACCTCAAAATGGAAGTGGGGACCCCTTCCCCTCAGCGGAAGTAAAGAGTAAGAAATTTAGTTTTTGAGCAGGGTTCGTAGCGGGTGGATGAACCATAGCCATTTTACTCCGGGTTGAAGACAAAAGAAGAACTGAGACATGAGGGACCCGAGTTCTTCAAGCCAGTATTAAAAACAGGAAAAAGTCTATTAGCTCGTGAAAGAAGAAAGATTCTCCAGTGGAACCCCGTCGAAAATAAGATAGGTAACTTTGGGGCCATTTTCCTTTATACCCAAATTTTGTATACCACTCTCTCTCTCTCAATTTGAAGAAAGACAAAAGTCAAGAAAAGACATTTATATTCGTGGACTGTCCAATTATTATATGTTTTTGACACTTTGAACGTGTATATAACTGTAATAAAGGAATTCATGTATTTTTATGTTACCATGTGGTCTATGTTGTTCTTTGCCGTTCTACTACGAATTTGTTGTTGTCACATTTCCTCTTCAGCTTCTATTCGCCTTATGTTATCTTGCTTAGAGTTGTCCTATTAATTCCTTAAAAAGATTCACACGGGAAACCGGAATTGCCGACTACTACAATATAATATTATTACGACTAAAACCTATAGGCTCATTATCTTCCATTGTCTCGGGGAAGGAAGAAAGCGGCCCGGTGGGTGTGTGATAGTGTGAAATTTGGAACCCCTTGCCAGCGGCGGTCAGTCTGGTCCTAAATTATTCCCTCACGTAATATGCCAGTTCTTATATGCCTGAGAGAAAAAACTCTGAACGAGGACTTATTCTATAGGGGATCAAGTGCCAACCTGCCCCGTCTTCACACGTGCGAAAATAAAGTCCCGTTTTGGGATTTTAGTCAATTTGCCGTCACAATAGTAATTGAAATAATTAGAATTAAACCATTTTACAGTGACTAAAAAACAAAAAAAACAACAAATAAACGAATTCCCAAAAATCAAAATCTTGGCAATCTGTTAGAAGCAACAGGACTTCTAAACAGAACAAAATTTAAACACTTACCTGGCAAAGGCTTTTTATCAACACTCTTTTCAACTACTTTGGCTGTTTCAGCCTCTGTTTTGGGAGTTTGTTCTGCAAAAAATATAAAGGGAATTAAGTAAAATATATTTGTTAGATTTAAGTAGAAACATGACAAAAAGGCAATATTTTGTACAATATAAAGGAAATAGCATAGTGCCCATCATAAATGACAGGATTATTTATGTATTGATTAGCACTTCTGATTAGGATTAGACTGTAGCATCTGTGCATTCTTCCTCAGAGCATAGTGCTCATCATAAATGATGGTATTGTTTGGCACTCCAGTTAACAATAAGAAAATAGTATCTGTGCACCCTTCCTAGGAGCATAGTATCGATCATAAGTAATAGGAATATTTATGCATTGATTGGCACTTCTGATTAGGATCAGAGTGTAGCATGTGTACACTGCCTAAAAGCATTGTGCTCAGCAAAAATGTATGGAGTAGCACTTCTGCTTGTGTTTGAGTCCAAGATGATAGCATGACTTGACACTACGGAAAGTGAACAAGCCCTTGTGTTACCATAACAACAGAATTTTGCATGATTCAGTAGCAAGACCTGATTGCTAAAAGCTTCACAGCTTTGAAATTGACAAAATTTGGACCCAAGATTAGTATTAGAACTGATACAAAAATCAGATTACTCATTTCTATATCTACTTGTTTTTTTTTATATTCATCACCTTATTCTTAATTTTTAAACCACAAATGTTTGGGTTTGGTTTGGTTTCTTTGTTTAATGGCATATCAACCCCCATGGGTTATTCAATACCAAAGCACCAAAGCTGGAGCTTCACCGTCAGATGGTTTAATGTCAAATTCAGAACACTTGTTGTCGGGGTCTAACTCCTCTGCAGAGATGCAGTCAGTGTATTCAATAGCCCCAGTCAACTGGGATAGAGGTTGAATTAGATTATTTGGTTTAATAGCATATCAACACTTGATGGTTATTTAATGCATTATATACATTTATATATATGATTTATAAGTGAACAGGTTGAAGGTAACTTTTTTTTTTGATAGAGTTGGAGCTCATTTGTTTACACATAGTTAAATGGTTTCACAAATTGCTATTCAACACTAATAATTCTATTTAATAATAATCATTTGTTTGCACAAGGTTAAATGGTTTCAAGTATAGAAAAGGATTAAATTGTTTTATTTGACCCATAGATTGAACCCTAACAGGTACTACCAATCAAGCTTAGAGTGGGCCTGGGAATAATGGCAATGAAAGGATGATATAAGTTTTGAAAATTTTATTTCTCTCCAGCTATGGGTGATTAGTAAGGCACACTTAGTTCTCTAGCCTTGGTTAGGCAACCAGTCTAGGAGAAGGAAAACTTAATTCAAGCCAGCTTTATTCTGCTTAAAAATTGACCTTGTGCCATATCCTGCCTGTAACAGAGGTGTTGGCTAAATATATACAAACTAGAATTTTAGTAATATATAAATAAAGTAAATTTGGCGACCTTAGTTGAGGGCAACCAGAAGGCTCCCTTTTCGATAGCTACTACACTGAGGTGTAGGGGGGGCGCGCTACTCCTTTCTCTGGATTGCTCCACTTTACCCTTGATACGTACCATATATTGCTGAGTGTTAAGCAAGGAGGTATCAGGTACCATTTTTAAAGTCTTTGGTATGACGCGACCTGGGATTGAACTCAGGTCTCCCGGACAATTGGCGAACACTCTACCCACTAGGCCAATGAGCCGGTTAGATTGATTTTATTTTACCTGAAACATTTAAGATGAAAAAAAAAAAAAATATATAAATAAATAAATAAAACAAAAAAATAAAACAAAAAAAAAGGTGAAACACTCACTGGATTTCTTCTTTGCTTTTTTCTTTTTCTGCTTCTTTTTTGGTGGAGCTTCAAGCACAGAATCACTGTCATCATCATCTTTGAATTTTCTTTTTGATGACTAAAAAATGTAGAACAAAACAGATATATAAATAATTCAATCTATATTTGATTGTACTATTAAAGAAGATTGATTGAGCTTAACAGCATCTATTGTTGGTTGGTTGTTTTGTTTTATGGCATTTTTATGCCTTTTGGGATTATTTAAAGCCTAATTAAGTCATTTAGATAAAAGTTCAAAAAATTCAGTTTAGTATAAGTACAGATTTTTATTTACACACAGTTAAACGCTAAAACAATTCTCTTTCAATCAATTCAGTTTAGTATAAGTACAGTTTAGTTCTATTTGACTCATAAATAGGACCCGATCAGGTGCTACCACTCCAAGCCAGAGTGGACCTGGGAGTGATGGCAATGAAGAGGTACTCCGCATTTCCCAAAGCTTCTGCATTACTGGAACCTCAGCATCAGATTGTTTAGTGTCATATCTAGGACACTCATTGGGGGAGTTTTACCCTTCTGCAGAGAAGCAGTCCGTGTATTCTACAGCCCCAGCTAACTAGGCAACATCTATTGTCATTTTATGCCTTGACGTTAGAGAATGCATTCATTGTACATTCATATTTACATTTTCTGTGTAATTATTTCTTAAGGTTTTCCTTTTTGCACACTAACTGATTTATTATGAATAACTTTTATATAGATCTATTTGACCGAAAGATGGAACCCAAGGACTGTATTTCCACTTATATTTTTTCATGGACGAACTCTCTGTCCATGTGGCCCTGGCAGAGTGATAAGACTTTCATTCAATTTATAACCAAGCCTTTCAGCAGTCTTTGGCTCACCTGTTGGTATGATTCTCTAGAATTCTGACGTGTTAGCAAAGCTTTTAAGGCATAATCCTACATCTAGTAGTCATATCCATCTTACACCTATGTAGATATGTGAAAGGACCATTAGAGGTCTCCAATCCTTAGTGTTGGAGTATCTCTGATGGTTCTCATGGACCTGTCGAAGCAGGCAAACATGAAAAGGATAATAAGACCACCCGGTCTTAACTATTTTGGTTGGTTCCTGCTTGTGCAGTGCTAGGGCACGGTAGTCCTAGCCATGGTTTCTCTGTCCGTTCACTCGACTTCGCAAAGCTAGGACACGGCAGTCTCAGCCACGACACTCGCTCATCTGATCCTTGCCTATGCAGGGCTAAGATATGACAGTTTTAGCCCTGCCACTCATTTGCTTGTCCACTCAGCTTCACAAGTGCTAAGACATGGTAGTTTTAGCCATGACATTCGCTTGCTTGTTCCTCTTGTTCACAATGCTAAAACACAGCAGTCTTAGCCAAGACACTTGTTCGTTCAGCTTGGCAACACTGAGACATAGCAGTGTTAGCCATGATACTCATTTGATCCTGCACGACCAAGCTACCAGCACCAACTGCAGACCAGCTCCAGCATCTAGTCCACGAACGACTCACTGCATGGACTAGTGTCAACACACCCTAGGTTAAACCAAAGTACTGCACAACCGGTGCATTGATCATCCTGCTGTCTCTACTACCAATAATGACAATTATCCAGCTGTCCATAACAACGACAATGACCACCAGCTGTCTCTACCAACAACAATGATCACCAGCTAACTCTACTAACATCAACGACTATCAGTTGTCTCCACCTTCGACAACTATTCCACCAGTCGTCTTTAATATTCCAATTGTCAATACGAGCATAAATTGTAACTGTTCGACAAAATAAATTGTCACTAGCTGTTTCTATTTTCTCGCCTTTGTTCTCTTCATTGTCTTCCAGCTGTCAATTCATGAACAACAACATAAAAATAATTTGCGGGGTCGATGTTCTTATATGCCCTGCAACACTCTCTCCTGATGAATTACAAAATCGTGAATGCAAAAATTCCCATCGCTTTGAAATTAAACATCACCCTTGGAGACTTCATAGAAATAGATGAGGTTAAAAATAGAACCCCCACTGAAACATGCATGCATGACATATTGAATGACCAATGGTATTGATACACTTCCCAACTGGTCGATTCTTTAATGCCAATCTAAAATTCTTATATTTGTGTATTGTAAAATCTAGCAAAAATGACATTATCGCGAGATTTTTATTGCCTAAAATACTTTAACTTATAGAATAAAGCAATTTCCAGTCTAATTTCCAACTAAATGATGCTTTTGGGTTCACGCTGAACGTCTCTCCTGTACACTTATCTATAATCTTGATATAACGGAGATGATTGACTTGCTAAATGAGAATCCTTCACTCCTAAATAAAAAGAAGCATCAATATCATCATGGACAACGGCTATAAGTATTAGATTGGTTCATAGCTTCCCCTTTTTATTTAAAAAAAAAAATCGTTTAATGAGGGCACTGGGAATTTACGTACACACTATTTCGTAATAAGTGCGAGTAGCCGTCGTTATTTTACCGACATGATCCGAAAAATCACTTTAAAATACATAATTCCTAAAACGCGTGCTATAATTTTACTTTATTTTAAGTTATCTTCGACACTAAATTAGAATCAGGGCCGATTTATTTTTAGTGTAACACGTAGTAAACTCAAAAACTCGAGTGAAGGATACAAAAGTTTAATTACAACTTTGAATTTTATAAATTGACCAGTATCTAGACTAAAAAAAGATTAACTACTTCCAGAGTATCACTTGGATATGAAAATTTTGTATTGAACATATTACTTAATTAAGACAATGATTTTCATTAGTCTCTCTTAGAAGTTTTTTTAAAAAAATGTTGAAAACCCACGTGTTCACTTGTAAATTTGAGTGACTAGTGAAATAAAAGTCAAAACACTAACTTACCGAACCAAATTTAAGCTTTCCTCCAACGATTTCATAGTCTTGCAACTCCTCGACACATACAAGTCCCTGAAATTTTTCATCAGCATAAAAATTTGGATCGATTTCAACGGGTTTCCAGGGCGCCTTCGCTTTTAAATGACCACCCTTCTCCATCATGTTAGCGAATATAAAAACACGGAATCACCGGTGTCACCTAAACGAAATTAAAAAAGCATGTTTATCAAATTATGAATTGGCCCGTCTTTTTCAAAACAGTCTATATTATTCAGAAAAATTAAAGAATTTGATCAATTTTAACTGTTGGCATGTAAGATGATAGTAGATGAGTTTTGATACAAAAGGTCACGTACCCAGTGAGATCAAAAACTAAAAATGAAGAAACAAAAATTAATGGAAATATTTTTAGGACAAAATTCTTTCCTTTTTCATTATTCAAAAGAAGATACATTCTTACAGAGAAAATATAGTTGTTTGTAATTTATTTCATTTATTTACTGACTAATGTCTTTTAAACTTTATGTTGAATGGGATTTATTTTTAATATTTAATATTCAAATGACATGATTCAAGACCAATTGACTCGTTTCTGTTTTAAGGAAGAAACATTTTAATCTGTCACCGCCCGTAGAAAACTTTGGATGTGATGTAAAAAAGTCTACATTTCAAATAAGAAGGTAGGGATTTTATTTACATAAAAATTGCAGTTTATGCATTCTTTTAAGAACATAAATAAATAATATCATGATTTTATTGAACAAATCTTGTTTATAATTTTTGAAATATGTACCTGATAAAACTTTTAAGTTTCTAGATTTAACTGTAAAATAAATTGTCTTTTTTTTTTTAAATCTAAAGTTTGGACTTTAGAGGAAGTAATTTAATTCTGTTGGATTTTTTTAAAGTTCTGGATTTATTTTTGAGATGATTTACTGCAACTTGAGGTAATTTTTGTTTTAAATGTGGTGCTCTGGGTAATGTTATCCGTTTTGGTTGGGGTAGCTTCTAAAGTTTCTTCTTTTTGTTCGTCTCTTTTTCTTCTTCATAGTGAAAAATAAATAAATGAATAAGTACCCCTCAACAAACGAGGAGGAACAAGAAGAAGAAATTTTTTGAAGTTGTTCCAACGAAAGCGGATAACACTACCAGGAGCACCACAAGAAAAACTATTTAGGCACCTCGGGTGGTGTAATGGTTATCAAGCGAGACCAACAAGCCTTTACGAATGAGTTCGTTTCCCATTGGGTACCCTATTCATACGGCCTTGTGCCACATCTAAGCAATAAGTTTGTAAATCACTAAATTACTACAAGTAAAACTATATCGTGCTTTAGAGTTACAATTTAATAACAAACAATACAATTTAAAAAGATCGTATATTCGGGTATAAGTTGACCAGTTCTTTTATGGTCAGGAAATCCTTAATTTATGGAATGTATTCTTGTCTTGAAGTTGGCTACTTCTTTCCTTATGTTTGAATTTCAAACATTAAACAATTATTATTCACGTAGGCCGGTATCAATCTTATCGCACCCAATTAAGATTTTCAAAATTCAACCTACACGCGAATACGGTAATTTCAAATTTTCTTTTTATTGATAACATTTTTCAATATTCAGCATGATCTGACAAAGAGAGATTAGTATCTGAAACATCTCTATTCAACTAGAAATACCTGATAAAAGAAGCTTTGAAAATTATCAAATGTCTTTACGTTAGGAATATAATAAAAAAAACAATGTCACTGTCAGGAACTTTATGAAATGAAATTTTGTACTTGTCCAAAATAGCCCGCTAAGGAAATATCTGCTGTAATATACAAAATAAATAAAATAAAAGTAATACTTATACTCAACATTTAGATAAAAGTAAGTTTCTGTCATTTGCTTCATTTTTTTTTTTTTTTTTTTTGAATGAGTATTTACATTTAAAAAACCATGTCTCACTATAATTTACCCATTCGCTATATTTCTTTAGACTTTTCCTCCCTCAACCACTGAAAAGGCGGCAACTTAGGGTTGATATATCATTTTTTAGGACTAATGTGTAACTGTTCAGTAATGAAAAAAAAAAAATAATGAAACAAATGACAGAAACTTACCCCCCCCCCGTTTTTTTTTTTCTGTATCACCGTAGACATTTCCTCAGTGGAATATTCTGGACAAGTACAAAAAACGCCCCCCTCTTTTGTGCTTTCCATACCTTATTTTCAAAAATACCCCTTTTAAAACCTGTATTTTTGAAGTTAAGGAATGGAAAGTTTTCAAAAATACCCCTTTTAAAACCTGTATTTTTGAAGTTAAGGAATGGAAAGTTTTCGATTGTATAAGTAATCACTGGAGCATCCAGCCATTTCAATAAGTTATTTTTTGTTTTAGACATTTTGAAGCGGCTAAGTTGTAAACATACTTGTGAGGGTTAAAGCGTCTGATTTTAGTTATTTACCCTATTCCTTCCTTTTATTTATTTACCTTGATTCTTCTTTGAGGTAACATGAGAGCACATGATAAAAATACACATTCAGTTTGGTGATTGATAGGCACAGTCGAACACGTTTTATTTTTTTCGATATTCCTTTTTCAGATCTATCACCTGAATGATAAATCCAATCTGACCTTTCTAACACCCTCCCCCAAAAATGGGTTGCCTGGGTATGAAACTTAACTGCACCCGATAGTGAAGCACCAGATATGAGAATTGTGGAGTACCCCTTCATTGCCATTAGGTCCACTTTGACCCAGAGTGGCAGTACCTGCTAAGGTACTATCTATGGATCAAATAAAGCTGTTTAATAATTATTCATCATCATCATGAAATCGCATTGACAGCGCAGATATCTCTGACTTTTTCTCTCCATCCGTCCCTTTCATCCATTGCTCTCAGCGGGTCTTCCATACTACATCCTGTGTCCGCACAGAGCTGATGTAAGTAAGTTCTTGCAGGTTGCCCAACACTATCATGTCCATATGTAAGGGTTCACGGAAGAACATCGCTAATGAGTTCGTCTTTGCTTCTCCAGCAATGATCCACATGTCTTGTTCGTCTTACTGGGATGGTTTTTGAGATGGGAGGTAAGTAGCTGTTATTTCGTGGGGTGTTGCTTCCAGGAATTGTTCAAGATAACTCGTAGGATTCTTGTGTAGTTCCCAACTAGCCTTTTCTTTATACATTAAGATCATGTGCAAAAAACCTCTTAATAAGCAATTACTCAAAAAATGTAAATATCGGGATACAATGAATATGATTTCCTGACCTTTAGGCATAGAATAACCCTAGATGGATTGACATGCTATTAAAATCAATCAATTTAAGTTGGAACATTTTATATATATTGCTCTAATAAAAACCCCACTATGATGTGCCATTTTTACCGCATTATGGTTATCCATACCTTATGAGAATATTTGGTTATATACAAATAGATTTTCTGATGGTGTTCACGATTTTGTAGTGTTTAGGTATCGATTTCCGAGTTACTTCCCCTTAACTGACTTGAATTCATTTTGAAACTATTCATTACAATATTTAAATGGGATCACCATATTGCAACATGTAACTAAATAAAAGTCCACCCCAGTCGGCTGGGGCTGTAGTATACACCCATTGCATCTCTGCAGAGGGTTAAGACTCCCTCCAATGAGTGCCCTGGGTTGTGACACTCAATAATCTGATGGTGAGGCTCCAGTAATGCTGGAGCTTTGAGGAATGTGGAGTACCTCATCACTGCCATTACTCCCAGGTCCACTTTGGCCTGGAGTGGTAGCACCTGATAGTGTCCTATTTATGGGTCAAATAGAACTGTTTCACATTTAAACTGTGTGCATTAAATGACTCATGCTAAATTGTTTGAATTGAACTGTGTGAACAAATGACTGATTTTTAATTGAATTGTTAGTAATACATAGCAATACTTGGAACCATTTAATTTTGGCTTATGCTAGATTGAATTATTTGAAATAGAACTGTTTTATCATTTAACTGTGTGTAAACATATGACTGATGTTAGTGATACATAGGAATACTTGGAAGTATTTAACTTCGTTGAATTATGTTTACAAATCATATATATCTAATATATATGAATAAACCGGATTTAGCCTTAAATAACCTACAATGGTTGGTATGCCATAAAACCAAACCAAACCTAAATAATCATCTTGGTAGAAAACTCTCAATATCATCTTAGGAGAAAATGCTTTTATTTCCATTTTTATATTCTGTACTATTCTCTTTGCGATTCCATTTGATTTTTGATGGTTTTGTCTGTGATCCTGGATAACACTTTGTTTCAAAGCTGAAATGCCTTTTTAAAGAAATTAGAGACAAATTAACTCTAGAATATATGATAAGTTAATGAGAAATCCTACTGCCACAATTAAAAATAAAAATTTTAATTTGAATATTCTATATAATATATTACCTGATCATCAGATATGTTTAGGTGCAATGATATTGGATATATCCCATATAAAACACTACCATATCATCCAAGTGTCTCCTGCAGAGAGGTAAGATCCTCCCACTAAAGGGATGTTTTGGGTATGACATTAAATTGCATCAATTTTTTTATCTCTTCATTTTGTAAGGACAAGGATCGGCTTTGGGTTACTGGCTAGTGGAGTTCTATTGTTGTAGTTGTTCTCAAATGAAACTGCAAACACTTCCACGAATGTGTGATGATTGCTTCATGTTTATACCTACTAGGTTTCCATCTCTTGGTCAAATAATTGTTTAAAAATTATTTGTATGCAGTAGTATTGTGTGCAAAAAAAAAAACAAACTAAAACCAAATCTCTTAAGAAACAACTACACAAAGAATGGAAATATCAACGTACAATGAACATGATTCCTTAACCTCTATGTATAAAATAACCCCAGAAAGGTTGGCATGCCATTAAAGTCAATCACTCAATCAGATTATTTAAAATTTCATTATTATAAAATTATTATGAATTATTTCTTCCAAAGTTATATTTTACAGAAATTTTATAAAATTAAATAAAGATTGATTCAAAAATTATTTCCAGAAATTTATTACAAAATCCGTGGAAAATTTAATTGAAATCTGAATATATGTTCCATGTAATATTTTACTTCATAGATAATAAAATCCCACTTCATAATAAAAATAAAAATTTTGATTTAAATATTCTGTATATAATATTTCCTGATGTAGTTTTGTGGTATAAGTGGAGATTTATTTGTGAGGGGTTTTGTTTGCATACCTTGTTTGTTGGCTTATAAGACAAACTTTAAAAAATAATGCTCAAGAAAAAAAACCTCTTCATTTTATAAGGACAAGGATCAGCTTTGGGTTACTGGCTAGTGGAGTTCTGTTGTTGTAGTTGTTCTCAAATGAAACTGCCAACACTTCCACAAATGTGTGATGATTGCTTCTACACCAACAACAGCAACTCTTTTCTTTGGTAACAATGTATAACAGTCATACTTACTGACACTTCATAACATTAGTCAGAAAGAAAATTAAATGGCCATGCTTAACCATGCATGTAACGTTTTAGATTTTTAAATGTAAAATATTGGTAATTAATAAGGATCTGAATACGTATAAAATTTAAAAAATAACCTGATAGTTGGGAGGGCTTTGAATGTTAGGTGAAAATCCTTCACCTGACTGGCCTAGTCAGCTGGGGCTGCGGAAGACACTAACTGCATCTCTGCAGAGGGGTAAGACCTCCAACTCCAACGAGTGTCCTACATATGACACTAAACAATCTGATGGTAAGGCTTCAGTCCTGGAGCTTTAGGGAATGCAGAGCACCCTTTCATTGCCATTGCTCCCAGGTCCACTCTGACCCAGAGTGGTAGCACCTGATAGGGTCCTATCTATGAGTCAAATAGAACTGTTTGGCATTTAAACTGTATGCAAATAAATAACTGAATTGTTTTAAATAGAACTGTTTGTAAACAAATGACTGATTTAATTGAATTGATAATGTTAAATAGCAATACTTGAAATCATTCAACTGTGTGCAAACTAATGTTTAATAGTAAATAGAATTATTTGTATTAGATAGAAATAAGTGAAACCATTTAACTGTGGTAAAAAAATTAGCTTAGGATTGTTTAAAAATGTTATCTACAAATGTGTTTATCTACTATGGTTGATATGCCATAAAGCCCAAACCAAAGCTTCATGTGACATTTGTAGTTTAAACCTGTTTATTTCATTTTAAAATGTCTGCCCTAATTAAGATGCATCTTATAAGCTGTCAAATATAGTATTTTCTCTTAAAGCTATATTTTTAAAAAAAATTTCTAAATCAACATTCATTAATTTGAGAAAATATTTTAATGTATATTTTGCTTCATTCAAACTAATTTGATTATCTTTGTATTATCTTATCATATTTCAGTCATTCTTGAGTGTCTGTTGTCATAGCTTTAGAATTATCAAATGCTATGACACAATAGATAACAAAAAGTTGGAATTATTAAAAAATTTTTTTAAATGAAGAACAATGGTCGTACAGAAACAAAAGACTATGGTGACAATGCCTCATGTAAATAATTTGGACAGGAAGTTTTAACACAGTTAAAAAAAATCTTATAGTGTCAAAATGGAAGTCATTGAAAACAAATCAACTTTAAATGTGCATGTTCAGATACTTCAGCAAAATTCCTTTTGATTTTTCATACTTCTTTTTGGTAAATAGACCTGAGTGAATAAAAACATTTCAAATATCAAAAACAAACCCTGTGTTCTTGAAACTATGATTAAGTCATCCATTTTATGAACCAGACTGTCCTTTGTTTTATTTATATCACTTGGCAAGATGCTCTATAAAATTTCCTTTTTGTAAGCTTGCTCAGTTGGCTGGGGCTGTAGAATACACCGACTGCTTCTCTGAAGAGGAGTAAGAATTCCCCCTCCCCATCCCAATGAGTGTCTTGCATATGACACTAAACAATCTGATGCTGAAGTTCCAGTAATGCTGGAGCTTTGGGGAATGCAGAGTACTTCTTCATTGCCATCGCTCCCAGGTCCATTCTAGCCCGGAGTTGTAGCACCTGATAGGGTCCTATCTATGGATCAAATAGAACTAAACTGCATACTTATGCTAAACTAAATTGCTTGAAATAGGACTGTTTTGACATTTAAACTGCGTATTTATGCTAAACTGAATTGTTTGAAATGGAATTGTTTTTGACATTAAAACTGTACTTACTCTAAATTGAATTGTTTGAAATAGAACTGTTTTAACATTTAACTGTGTAAGCAAAAGCTAGATTTATACTAAACTGAATTGTTTGAACTAGAACTGTTTGACTCAATTGAATAGCTTGAAATAGAAATGTTTTTGACAATCAAACTATGTACTTATGCTATGCTGAATGTTTGAAATAAAATTATTTTTTGTATAAAAATGAATTTGGCATTAAATAACCTATGAAGGAAACCAAAACAATCAACCAACCAATCTTTGTGTTAGCATGCACTTGTATTGATTTTTTTTTTATTTGACAGGCAAAGCAGTATATATCTAACTTCACACCATCTTTATATTACAAGTTGTTGGATTCTGTTCACTCATAACATTGTAAAAAAAACCTAGAATACTAGAAGCATAATATGAATTGTGAATTCAAGAAAATTGCTAATGATCTTCAATCAGCTGATAGAATAAATACATAGGATCATTCAATAAATAAAGGGAATTTTTTTGACTGAGGAAGGACCTATTATGTGTATGAGGATCATTCAATAAATAAGGAGAATTTTTTTGACTGAGGAAGGACCTATTATATGTATGAGGATCATTCAATAAAAAAGGAATTTTTTTGACTGAGGAAGGACCTATTATATGTATAATGATCATTTAATAAATAATGGGAATTTTTTTGACTGAGGAAGGATCATTCAATAAAAAAGGGAATTTTTTTGACTGAGGAAGGACCTATTATATGTATGAGGATCATTTAATAAATAAGGAGAATTTTTTTGACTGAAGAAGGACCTATTATATGTATGAGGATCATTCAATAAATAAGGGGAATTTTTTTGACTGAAGAAGGACCTATTATATGTATGAGGATCATTCAATAAAAAAAGGGAATTTTTTTTTACTGAGGAAGGACCTTTATATGTATGAGGATCATTCAATAAATAATGGAATTTTTTTGACTGAGGAAGGACCTATCATATATTCGAGGATCATTTAGTAAATAAGTAAAAGTAAAGTTAGCGACCATAGTCGAGGGTGACCCGAAGGCTCCCTTTTCAATAGCTACTACACCAAGGTGTAGGGGAGGGCGCTACTCCATTCCCTGGATTGCTCCACTTTACCCTTGAACCATTTTTAAAGTCTTTGGTATGACTCGGGCCATTGGCGAACACTCTAACCGCTGGGCCAATGTCCCGGTTTATTTAGTAAATAGGAGAAATAGGAGAAATATTTTTTGACTGAGGAAGAACCTATTATATGTACGAGGATCGTTCAATAAATAAAGGGAATTTTTTGACTGAGGAAGGACCTTTTATATGTTTGAGGATCATTCAATAAATAATGGAATTTTTTTGACTGAGGAAGGACCTATTATATATTCAAGGATCATTTAGTAAATAGGAGAAATATTTTTTGACTGAGGAAAGACCTATTATATGTACGAGGATTGTTCAATAAGGGGAAATTTTTTGACTGGGGAAGGACCTATTATATATACAACGATCATTCAATAAATAAAGGGAAATTTTTTGACTGGGGAAGGACCTATTATATATATTAGGATCATTTAATAAATAAAGATATTTTTAAAAAAGTGAAATTACGCATTTTTTGTTTTCTTTAGAATTTTTTTTCTCTAAATGTAAACTTTGCATAATTAGGAATTGGTTTATCATTTTAATCTGACAAAAATATTTGTTTTAAGGCTATTCAAAATGGCAGCAAATCTGAGTGCTTCATGCTTGAACACAGGTCTGACATGAAATTTTTAGCAGTTGTGAAATTTACAAAAGAATGTGTGTTGTGTATGGAGAAGCATATTTTAGTAAAAAAAAAAAGTGTTTACAAATGAGCTAAATGTGGGTTTGTTACTATGGGCCTAAGTTGAAAAGACAGTCATTGGAGTGGAAATATACTGACTTTCTGGTAAAGAAAAAGTTCTGGGTGCAGCAGTCAGTACAAAAAGTTATTCTGTCTTCTGAGATATGAAAGGATCCATCACTATTAATATCTTTGAAAATGGTGCCACTAAAAACAGTGCTTCCTCTTGCTGAATCCTTATGCAATATTTCACCTTATTTATTGAATAACCCTTGTAAGTAAATAAAAGTAAAGTTGGCGACCTTAGTCGAGGGTGACCAACAGGGGATTAAAAAATGTTAATATTTTATGGGAGTATCTTTATTAGAAAAGCAGAACTGATATTATGGAGACTAACTTAGGAAGATTCTAATAATGTGTTGACAGAGATGGTTGTGTCATAATAATGTGTGTGTGTGTATATATATATATATATATATAAGGTATTCTTCAATCCAGTAAATCCAGAGTAGGGAACAATTCCGTCAGGATAAATAAATTATTCAAATTTTGAATATTTAAATATTCCTGGTAAAGAGCTCAATGTAAATAAAATTCAGAGAGCAAATAATATTATTTCAAGAAAAAAAACAATATTTGATTTGAGTCTTTGGTATGACTCAACCTGGAATTGAACCCTGGTCTCCTGGACCATTGGCAAACACTCTACTCATTAGGCCAATGGCCTGTTCAAAAAAATCGTCATGATTGTCATTCACTTTTTGATATTAAATTATAATCTTGACATTTAAAAAGATGACCCAACACTTGAGATTTATGAAAAAAAAAAAAAAAAAAAAAAATCTATGATTGATTCCAACAGTTACATTTTTCCTTTAGAGAGAGAGTGAGAAACCATACCAAAGTTAAAAAGGCCATCTTCTCCTACTATTTACCCATATCCGGAAAGAGAATAGTTGGAGCCATACCTTTCCCAAGGGTATCAGCATTATATAAAATGCAAACAGCCTCATTCAGGATTCGAACACGGATAGCTGGGTCCACTTCCTGTGACAATAACTTATGCCACAAAGTATTGATTGATTGATTTTAATGGCATGTCAACCCACCTGGGGTTATTTTATGCCTATAGGTTAGGAAATCATGTACATTGTATGTTTATATTTACATTTTTGTGTTGTTGCTTAAGAGTTTTGTTATATTTTTTTGTTTTAACTGTATGTCAAATATCTCTGGGATAGTTTTCTAATAATTACTTTGTATGATACAGATTAAATTTTTGATATAATTTTTTTCTCTCAAGAAGGACAAGATATCATCCATGTTGACATATTTAAATAGGTCCTTCGTATTATTTGCATTGGAAAATCTCCACATCCTATGAGAAAATGTTTAACAGTGTTGGGTATTTGCAGGCTATACACTGTGGTTGTACCTCTTGTTTTAAGTATAAAGGAGTGCATAAGTCTTGTATGACCAATATGCTATTGGGATATTTTAGTGAAATTGAAAGACAGAATCCGCTGACTACTGTCTCCAATGAGCCAACCGGAGTTCATCGTTCAAAGAGACAATGAGTAGCATGCCGTATATGCAGGCGGAACAGCCGATATTTATGTAAATCTAGCAACCGTCTCCGTCTGGATAAAAAACAGGTGGTGAGCCAAACAAACGAGAGAAATGAAATGTGACAACGAAGCTGTGTGAATCGAATTCCTTTCATAGCAACACCAAAAGAAAGAAAGAAGCAAGAAGTGACGAGTGTAATAGCCTACCTCAAAGTTTGAAACGAGTGCGAATGTGTCTTGCGTGTGGAGTACCGGAAGTATAGAAAAAAATGGAACCATGAGCATCCTTGGGGTGCAATTAGAAGGTCATGCATCTTGTCTCTGGTGGGACGAGGTTTGTGACATATGCAAATTTTGCACAGCCAGAACTGGTATAGAAGAAGTAATCTCAGCATTGTGGTTGTTGTTGCATTTGTTGCTTCACGGTAGGATTGTGCGAACCAGTGTATTGATGCGGCAAGTAAGCGAGAAAGAAAGGACCAGTAGCAAGCAATTAAAAAGTTTCAAGCAAGAGAGAAAGAGAGAGACATGAGCGGTAGCAAGCAGTTAAAAGATTTCAGATATAGTGACTTGATTTTTTTCTGGAGTTTCTGAAAGCAGGTTTTTATTCTTCTTGTGTGGGTTTTGTCAGAAAGAGTTTGTGTATATTGTTATTCCAATTTTGTTGATATATTTTTATAAAAGAATTTTATACACTGACTCGAAACCCAATTTTCTCTCTTTTATTCTTTTGTTTTCATTTTCTTTGCCCTTATTCTTTTGTCCCCTCATTTCAATCCTATTGGTTGTCCTGTTGGTGCAGCTTAGAATATGCAGAAGAGTAAGATTCCTCCTGCAAAAAAAAGGGATGTCTTGGTATGGCACTAAACTACATCTGATGGTCAAGCTCCAGTTCTGGAAATATGGAGAGTGTAGAGTACTCCTTCATTGCCATTACTCCCAAGTCTGTTCTGATCCGGATTGGGTGTATCTGTTAGGGTCCAATCTTTAGGTCAAATAGATTTGTTTAAAAAATCATTCATATTTGATAGGACTGTGAGCAAAAAAAAAAAAAAAAAAATCTTAAGAAATAACTATGCAAAAATATAAATAGGAACATACAAAGAATGTGATTCCCTAAACTCTAGGCATAAAATGATCTTAGATGGGTTGATAGGCCATTAATCAATCAAAAACCTTTCCCTTTGCCTCCAATTGTGGGGTAAAACCAGCTGTGTCCAGACCAAACTTGATATTATTCATGGTGGAATGCCTAGGCAAATGACTGACTCTCACATAGTCTGAACCTGCAGTGGCATTTGTGCCTCTCATATATTTGGAGTTCAAGCCACAAGGAAATGCTGATTAGAATTTGATGACTGTATCCCCTTGTGTGGTGTAACCTTCCCTCTCTTCTGAAAAAAAAGGTCATGTCTAGGATATGACACTAAACTACATCTGATGGTGAGGTTCCAGTTCTGGAGCCTGTGGAGTACCCCACTCTGACCTGGAGTGTTAGTTTATGTTAGAGCTCCATATATGTGGGGAATTTTATTAGCCCCGAAAAGCCCGGTTTATTCCTACGTTTTGTAAAAGAATAAACCGTACTTCAACCGCAGTAGGGAGATGGGTGACAGCTTTTGAAGAAAGGAGACAAACGACTTTTTGTGAAACAGAATTTATATACAACAAACAATAAACAGGGTTTTACACCAAATGGAACAAACAACGAATATGTAAGAGTTCAAAAAAGAGTTCAATGTTCTGATAGGTGGTAGGTGTATAAGAGTAAGGTTAGGTAAGGTTAGGTTATAAGGTGTATGGTGAAGTTTTGCAGATAAAATGCCTGCTGGAACTTAACTGTGATCTTGGTTCCTTTTTACTCAGCATGTGCGTTCGTCGCTCTTGGCTCCTGGCTGGTGTTGAAGGTACCAAATACGTTTGCCATCAAGGGCTGCTATGAATGGACCTGTTGCTAACAGCGGTAGGAGTGGAAAAAAAGAGGAAGAATCTTCAGTTGGAGTTCTTTTTATAGTGTACGCCACATGACCCCAAGGGGCTGCTGATATTCGGTGAAACAGGATCACCAGTTCCTTAACAAATTTCCACATACATGGGTCAAATAGATCTTTTTAAAGATTATTTGTATTCAATTGGACCATTTATAAAAAAAACAACTTCTTAAGAAACAATTACACAAAAAATGTAAATATAAATATATGCAACTCCCTAACCTTTGGGCTTGAAATAACCCTAGACAGGTTGACATGCTATTAAATTCAATAAAAATATCAATCATTCAAATTTTTGATATAACAGAGATAATTATTAAATACTAATTAGAATTCTTCACTCTTTTAAGAACATGAATATCATGGAGCACTGTTCAAAAGGTTATCCAATGTGTTTGTAAAGTTACAATTTTGACCTTTAAAAAAAATGGTAAAGCACTTTAGATTCAAAATAGCTGAATTCACCATTAAATATTAAAATTTTCTGCTAAGATAATCATTCTGAAATGTCATATACCTTTTAATACAGGGTGTTTAAAAAAATGTTAACATTTCTTTGGGAATACCTTTATGATACTTGTTCACCATATGGAAATACTCAGAGGCTGGGGTAACCAAACATCTAGTGAGGACTGCCATTGTAAAATCTTACACCCAGCCGAGTTGGCATTCACAGGTCAAACAAAAAAAGAAACAATAAAAAAACAAAGGGAGGAAGGAAAGAAAAAACAAAACAATGAACTTGAGGCAGCAAAACCATAAGAAAGGGAGGTCTGGCATATTTCTGGTACTCTCTGTGTGTGTATGGCTACCACAAGTGCCTTGTGAAAATCCGAACTGCTATCAAAAAATGCTGACTCATCCCATCCTTCACTGGCCAATGTGCTGACTCTCATTAGCCATTGGCTTTACTGCTCTAAGACCTCTCTCTGCAGAGTACTCTTTCATTGCCATTGCTACCAGGTTCATTCTGGCTTGGAGTGGTAGCACCTGATAGGGTCCTAGCTATGGATCAAATAGAACTGTTTGACATTTAAACTGTGAAAACAAATGACTTATGCTAAATTGAATTGTTAGAAATAAAACTACTTGATCATTTGACTGTGTGTAAACAAATGTTTGATGTTTAATTGAATTGTTAGTGATACATAGCAATACTTGGAACCATTTCACTTTGTTTTCTTATGCTAAATTGAATTGTTAGAAATAGAACTGTTTGATCATTTAACTGTGTGTTTTTACAAAATGTGTTTACAAATCATATTTAATATATATGTAAAAATAGGATTTAGCATTAAATAACTTACAATGGTTGATATGCCATAAAACCAAACCAAACCCTTTTTTTCCAATTGCTAGTTTACTATAAGAATTCCCTAATTACAATCTGTTTGATAAGAAATACTTTCTTAAATTCTTTTAGACCATGTTGACATATTTGATGGTAATGCTGCAACCACTTAGAGAATCAAATCTGTCAGTATACACCAGACCACTTGTCCAACAATTAGATGTGGTATTTAATAAAGTCACATGAAAAAGCAATTTTTTACTTAAATTTATTTTCACCTGGTAACAAGTGAGTAAGGGAAAAAAATCACTGACCATTACTAAGCATTGAGTTTCCAAGACTTTTTGAAATAAGAAATGAATGGCAACTTTCCTGATCTTTTTTTAAATTTGAATAGAAAAACTTGCAACATTTAATTTTCTTTACACTTGCTATTCACTGGTTAATCTTAGCTGTTAATATGACTAATGGTTGTTTAGTTAAGTCAACAGAGTATTTTCTGGATCTCTTTAAGTGTAATAAAGACGTCTGTTCAACAATGACTGATTCATGGTAAACGCTTTTAATGCAAGTGATTAAAAGACTTTCAAGTTAGTGGGCTTTGACTGATTGATGATTGCTTTCAACTCTGACTTGTGTTGTGAAGTGGAGAAAATCACCTTTCTTTAAAAAAAAAAAAAAAAAAAAAGCAGTTGTACTCTGTGCACCATCTGCCAAAGGAAAAAAAATTCTTAGATACTTAAAAGATTCATACAAATTTATTTAATATAGAGAAAGCATTATTCAGTGATTATACAATTAATGCACATAAAGAAATAAGAAGCAAGAGAAAATGAAATTAAGAAAATCAATTATTGTACATTAAAGATCAGAAAGGTTGATTGTTTGGGTTTATGGCATATCAATCTTTTTAGGTTATTTAATGCCAAATTCATTTTTATATGAATAATCAGTACTATTTCAAACAATTCAGTTTTGCATGAGTACAGTTTAATTGTCAAAAACATTTCTATTTCAAGCTATTCAGTTTATTTAAACAGTTCTAATTCAGCCAATTCAATTTAGTATAAGTACAGATTTTGTTTACGCACAGTTAAATGTCAAAACAGTTCTGTATATAACAATTCAGTTTAGTGTAAGTACAGTTTCAATGTCAAAAACAGTTCCATTTCAAGCTATTCAGTTTAGTCAAACAGTTTTATTTCAAAGAATTCAATTTAACATAAGTATGCAGTTTAGTTCTATTTAATCCATAGAGAGGGCCCTATCAGGTGCTACCATTCCGGGCCAGAGTGGACCTGGGAGCAATGGCAATGAAGGGATGCTCCGCATTCCTCAAAGCCTCTGCATCACTGGAACCTCACCGTCAGATTGTTTAGTGTCATACTAGGACACTCGTTGGGGGGGGGGGCTTACTCCTCTGCAGAGGTGCAGTTGGTGTATTCTACAGGCCCAGCTGACTGGGCAAAAAGATCAGAAAGATAAAACGAAACAATAAAATAAAACATGGTCAAGCACTATACAGTGATGATTATATATATATGTACAAAAAATGTTACAAAATAATTTTCTCTATCACAGAATGGGCATTCCAGGTCAAGTTTTAAAGCAATTCAAACATTAACCACTGTAAAGGAAATGCCAGTGCAAAGAGTCTATATGTTTTGCTATTACATGAATAGAATAGAATTTGGTAGTGAAATAATATTGAACATTTTTTTCTTTTTCTTATCACTTTAAGTTTCGCTTGAAATACAGTAATTTTTTTTATCATCCTTGACTGTTGTGACCACTCACAGATTTTTGTCCTTTCAATAAAAGCCTTCTTTTTTCTTTTTTTTTTTTTTTTTTTTTTTAAATGGCTAGCAGTGTATTTTTGGGGATGATGAGTAAGAGTGAGTTTGCTCCGTTTGGATTAGAAAGTTGGATTTTTGACTCCCTCTTTTTTCCCTTCATTTGTTTGCCTCATGGAATTTTAAATTTGTTATTTCCCTTTGTATTTGTGACCCAGACTTCTATACTGACCTTATTGTTGGCACATTTATTAACAGGGACAACTAGTCTTTAGATAACTTTCAGAGAAAGCCTTCTGCCCTTACTAAAATGAAGCCCTGAATTATTTGTTTTCAAAATTCTAATAACAAAATTTATACTAATTATTAATATCATTGAGGTGGGAATGCTTTATTTATGTGTTTCTTTCTGTTATGCTGAAATTCAATTTCAAATATCTATATATTGCTAAAATTCCCATATATACATGGTGTTTCAGAATAATTGATATCATTTTGTAGCATGTATAGAAACAACCCAAAACTTTGTGATGTTTTATGCTTTTTCCTTTTCAGATATAGAAGTGCCATTCACTGGAAAAGAAAAAAGGCATTTAAGCATTAAAAATATAATTTTGGCATTAAATAATCCATAAGGAATTGATATGCCACTAAACAAATAAATCCAACTATAGCCTAACAGTGAAGATAATAAAAACTGAATTACAAAGTAAAAGAGTTTAAGATAATTAACTATCCATTATTCCATAGAAAATGTGACCACAAAAATTCTCTCGAAGAATCTCTCTTACTCACTCACTCATTTCTCTCAATCAATCTCTCTCACTCTCTCCTCTCAATCAATCTCTCTTACTCTCTTCTCTCAATCAATCTCTCTTACTCACTCACTCACTCACTCATTCCTCTCAATCAATCTCTCTTACTCACTCACTCACTCACTCACTCATTTCTCTCAATCAATCTCTCTTACTCACTCACTCACTCATTCATCTCAATCAATCTCTCTTACTCACTCACTCACTCATTTCTCTCAATCAATCTCTCTTACTCACTCACTCATTTCTCTCAATCAATCTCTCTTACTCACTCACTCATTTCTCTCAATCAATCTCTCTTACTCACTCACTCACTCACTTCTCTCAATCAATCTCTCTTACTCACTCACTCAGTCATTTCTCTCAATCAATCTCTCTTACTCACTCACTCACTCATTTCTCTCAATCAATCTCTCTTACTCACTCACTCACTCACTCATTTCTCTCAATCAATCTCTCTTACTCTCTCACTCATTTCTCTCAATCAATCTCTCTTATTCACTCACTCACTCATTTCTCTCAATCAATCTCTCTTACTCACTCACTCATTTCTCTCAATCAATCTCTCTTACTCACTCACTCAGTCATTTCTCTCAATCAATCTCTCTTTTTCACTCACTCATTTCTCTCAATCAATCTCTCTTACTCACTCACTCACTCACTTCTCTCAATCAATCTCTCTTACTCACTCACTCAGTCATTTCTCTCAATCAATCTCTCTTACTCACTCACTCACTCACTCATTTCTCTCAATCAATCTCTCTTACTCACTCACTCACTCACTCACTCATTTCTCTCAATCAATCTCTCTTACTCACTCACTCACTCACTCATTTCTCTCAATCAATCTCTCTTACTCACTCACTCACTCACTCATTTCTCTCAATCAATCTCTCTTACTCACTCACTCACTCACTCATTTCTCTCAATCAATCTCTCTTACTCACTCACTCACTCACTCATTTCTCTCAATCAATCTCTCTTACTCTCTCACTCATTTCTCTCAATCAATCTCTCTTATTCACTCACTCACTCATTTCTCTCAATCAATCTCTCTTACTCTCTCACTCATTTCTCTCAATCAATCTCTCTTATTCACTCACTCACTCATTTCTCTCAATCAATCTCTCTTTCTCACTCACTCATTTCTCACTCACTCACTAATTTCTCTCAATCAATCTCTCTTACTCACTCACTCATTCCTCTCAATCAATCTCTCTTACTCACTCACTCACTCACTTCTCTCAATCAATCTCTCTTACTCTCTCACTCATTTCTCTCAATCAATCTCTCTTACTCACTCACTCAATCAATCTCTCTTTCTCACTCACTCATTTCTCTCAATCAATCTCTCTTTCTCACTAACTCATTTCTCACTCACTCATTTCTCTCAATCAATCTCTCTTACTCACTCACTCATTTCTCACTCACTCATTTCTCTCAATCAATCTCTCTTATTCACTCACTCACTCATTTCTCTCAATCAATCTCTCTTTCTCACTCACTCATTTCTCACTCACTCACTAATTTCTCTCAATCAATCTCTCTTACTCACTCACTCATTCCTCTCAATCAATCTCTCTTACTCACTCACTCACTCACTTCTCTCAATCAATCTCTCTTACTCTCTCACTCATTTCTCTCAATCAATCTCTCTTACTCACTCACTCAATCAATCTCTCTTTCTCACTCACTCATTTCTCTCAATCAATCTCTCTTTCTCACTCACTCATTTCTCACTCACTCATTTCTCTCAATCAATCTCTCTTTCTCACTCACTCATTTCTCACTCACTCATTTCTCTCAATCAATCTCTCTTTCTCACTCACTCATTTCTCTCAATCAATCTCTCTTATTCACTCACTCACTCATTTCTCTCAATCAATCTCTCTTTCTCACTAACTCATTTCTCTCAATCAATCTCTCTTACTCACTCACTCAATCAATCTCTCTTACTCACTCACTCAATCAATCTCTCTTACTCACTCACTCACTTCTCTCAATCAATCTCTCTTTCTCACTCACAAGCACTTAGAATGAATACTAAGTGACCCGTGTTGAGTTCACATTGTAACAGCTGCCTATGATTTTATTAATATTTCAAATTAGGAAAAAAAGGATTATAATTAGCATTTTATATCTTAGTAATTTGAATAAATAATAAATGATGATCAGAATCAATTCAGAACCCACAAAATTATCATTGAACTGGGAATTGCTTTATTCCATAAATTAGAATATTTTAAGTAATGCTATATTAAAAATCTCACTATGCAATGTCGTTTTTTGATGGATTATGGTTATATACATACATACTTGTACTGGCAAATTAGCCTAGTGGGTGGATTGTTTGCTAATGATCTAGGAGACTGGGGTTCAATCCCAGGTCAAGTCATACCAAAGACTTTAAAAATGGTACTTGATACCTACTTGTTTAACACTCAGCATTACAAGGTACTTATCAAGGGTAAAGTGGAGCAATATAGGGAAAGGAGTAGCGCCCACTCCTACACTTCAGTGTAGTAGCTATTGAAAAGGGAGCCTTCTGGTCACCCTTGACCACGCTTGCCAACTTTATTTTTGCCCAGTTGGCTGGGGCTGTAGAATACACTGACTGCACCTCTGCAGAGGTGGGTAAGACCCACCCACTAACGAGTGTCCTAATATGACACTAAACAATCTGATGGTGAGGTTCCAGCAGTGCTGGAGCTTTGGGGAATGCAGAGTACCCCTTCATTGCCATTGCTCCCAGGTCCACTCTGGCCCGGAGTGGTAGCACTTGATAGGGCCCTATCTATGGGTTAAATAGAACTAACAGCATACTTATGCTAAACTGAATTGTTTGAAATAAAAATGTTTTTGACAATTAAACTGTACTTACATTTAAACTGCATGCTTATGCTTAACTGAATTATTTGAAATAGTACTGTTTTTTGACATTAAAACTGTATTTACACTTAACTGAATTGTTACATATAACTGCTTGAATAGTTTGAAATAGAAATGTTTTTGACAATTAAACTGTGTACTTATGCTAAACTGAATTGTTTTAAATAGAACAGATTATTTACATAAAAATGAATTTGGCGTTAAATAACCTACAAAGGTTGATATGCCATAAAACCCAACCAACCAACCAACTTTACTTACATACATAAATAAAAATATATGAAGACTCATGCCTTAAATTCTTTGAATTTTAAAATTTAAATGCAGAAAGACACAACAGAGCAACTTATAAAAAAAAAGTGAAATCAAGATGAGTCCACCCATTTGAAATAAAATTATGAAGCCAGTCTTGATACTTTTTGAATAAAATGTTTTTGCTGAAAAGCAAATTTGTGCATGTTTATCAGGCCTAAGTTCTTTGCAACTTTTATCATTTCCTTAACTGAAATTTCATCTCACGAGAAAGATTTGAGGAGATGGAGAACATTAATAATTTCAATATTCTCAATTTAGTGTAAATTCTGTTATAAGAATTTTGAAAACAAATAAGTCAGGGCTTCATTTTAGTCAGGGCAAAAGGCTTTCTCTGAAACTTATCTAAAGACTAGTTGTCTCTGTTAATAAGTGTGCCAACAATAAGTAAAGTTGGTGACCGTAGTCTAGGGTGACCAGAAGGCACCCTTTACGATAGCTACTACACCAATGTTTATTTCAACATTTATTTATAACCTTAATATAGATCTGGCAAGCAGAAATACAGTTAAAATTTTAGGATTAAAAGAAGTTATTTAGATGCAACTATGGTTGTAGACTGGCTCATTGGCCCAGTGGGGAGAGTGTTCGCCAATGGTCCGGGAGACCTGGGTTCAATCCCAGGTCGCGTCATACCAAAGACTTTAAAAATGGTACTTGATACCTACTTGCTTAACACTCAGTAATATAAGGTACGTATCAAGGGTAAAGTGGAGCAATCCAGGGAAAGGAGTAGCGCTCTCCCCTACACCTCGGTGTAGAAGATATTGAAAAGGGAGCCTTCTGTTCGCCCTCGACTACGGTCGCCAACTTTACTTACTTTATGGTTGATTTGTAGCCCACAAGCCATAAGTTGTGCAGAGTTGGATATATTGGGCGAGTACCCATGACATAGTGTCTAATATGCTGGATTACGACATTGTAATGAGTTCAAACTCCAGTCACACTATTACATTCATTTTCAGTACTGATGGGTTAAATAGTAAACCTACTACCCTTCTACTTGGATAGCTTTGTTATAAAACAACCCATGAAAGTTTATATGGTATTAAACAAAGAAATTAACCTGGATATATCATTTATTCAAGATTTTTACCAAAAAACTTGTTACTATTATAAAAAATCCAGCAGTATCCGCATCCGGTTAAATATCTGGCAATTTGATAGTTCCTCTGTTGTGTGTGTCTTCCAATCCAATGATAATATTCTAGTATATGAATTGATTCTGATCATAATTTTTTAAATTATTCAAACATAAAATGCTAATTATAGTCATTTTTTCCTAATTTAAAACATTAGTAACATCATAGGCAGCTGTTACAATATGAATTCAATACAGGTGACTTAGTATTCATTTTAAGTGTGTGTGAGTGAGAAAGAGATATTGAGAGGATTGAGTGAGTGAGAGAAAGAGAGATTGATTGATAGAGGTGAGTGAGTGAGTGAGTAAGAGAGATTGACTGATAGAATTGAGTGAGTGAATGAGTGAGTCAGAGATTAATTGAGAGAGTTGAGTGAGTGAGAAAGATTGATTGAGAGAATTTTTCCTGAGTCACATTCTATGTAGAATAATGGGTAGTTAATTATCTAAAACTCTTTTAACTTCTTTTTGAGTTTTTATGATCTCCAATGTTATGCTTTAGTTTGATTTATTTGTTTAATGGCATATCAACAGCTTATGGGTTATTTAATGCTGAAATTTGATACATGTGTAAATGCTTGATTGTAATTATAAGTATACTTTCAATGTTTATTTGATAGTTTCAAAGTGCTTGTAACATGTTATTGTTGTGGGAAGTGGACTCAAGTACTTGAGGTTCAAATCCTGGATGAGGTTGTTTGCATTTCACATTGTACTAATATTCTGGGAAAGGTATGAAACCAACTGTTCCAGCTATGAGTAAATAGTAGGACAGACTAAGCTCTTTGACCTTGGTATGGCAACTAGTCTAGGAGAAGGAAAACTTTGAATTCAAACCAGACTTGGTGAGAGATGAGTTCTGCTAAGCTATTCCAGTCATAGGACTTACTACATATGTTGCGCCTCCCACAGCCAAACCAGGTTAAAGGATAAGTCTTTTTCTTTTTTAAAAATTTTTTTATATGGTATTAAGTATTCCCATCTAAAAATGATAATTTTCAAACAGATCTGTTTGTCCCTTAGATGGAACCCTTATAGATATTGCCACTCCAGGTTAGAGTGGGTCTGGGAGTTATGACGTACTCTACACTTCGCAGGGCTCTAGAACTGGAACCTCACCACCAGATGCTGTTTAGTGTCACACCTTTAAATTTTCAAATTAATTCTTAAAATGTTTTTGTTAGTTTGTTTCAGAATTTTTCTCATGTTCTCAGATAATAAATGCATAGATTTCTTCACGTGTTATTTCAAGGTTTCAGGAAATTAAAACTTTTTTAAGTGTGCTAAAAAACCAGCTTAAAATAACACTATTTTTTTTTTCTTTTTGACATATAAAAAGTTTTAAGTTGATTTGTGTAAAGCATTAAACACTAATCGGCAATTATTAATTTTATTATTTATGATTGCCAGCACTCGAGCTGTAGCAAAACCAAACCTTAACACTAAAAAATGAATAAATAGATAAATCAATAAAACAGGGAAAATGTTGTTCTGGAAAATATTGTCGTCTGCTCTTTTAAAGTCGCGGCCATTTTAAAATTGTAAAAGTTGGAATTGCGCCCAATCTACAGGTGTGAAAATAACCTTCAGTTTCCTTTACAATTTAATTAAATAATGTCCTCATATACCTATGTGTTGTCCGTAAACTTATCAGTCTTTAACTTTAAAATGAGTACAAAGTTATTTTTTGGGTGTTTTTTTTTTCCTTTTCTTTTCGTAAACTAAAAACTTTAAACTTAGATGAGTTAAGTTTCAGATAATGAACATATAAGTTTGTCAAAAGATAGTATTTTGATGTATTTAAATCAAGTCTGCTTAAACATTACTTTCAGTATCTTTCGAAAATTTTGCGTCAAAAATAAATTTAAAAGGTGTTCAGTTTACAACTTAGTATTATGCTTAATTGGACACAAATTTTATGACACCCGATATCAATTTACATTGTAAATTTAATAGAAACCGTCCCTTGACTGTATGTCCATTACACGTATATTGTAAACTGAATAACTACTTTATGTCCATGCCACTCGGTCTCACTTTTAAGGTTAATTTTTTTTTTATCAATCTGGAAAGTGTAATTTTTCAACATAGCTGAACAAAAATATAAAAATTCAAATTGTTAGTGGATATGAAGTCAATGCCCAATTTACGTTAAATTGTAAACATCAGGTCTCATTAGAACTAATGAAAAGTCAATGATCAATATGCAGTATGTCTTGTAAATTGAACACTTGTTTTATGGCTATTTACTCATTCCCACTTTTAAGGTTGATTTTTCTGAAAAAGCAAACAAACCCCGCAATCTTTCGTTTTATGTCGGTCGAGTAATATATGGATAAATATGCAACATCCTCATTTTTATACAAGATAATCAGTGTCAAATCCAAAAAATGAAATTAAGAAAATAAGTCAAAAATCGAAATTTTTTATGTGCAAATTGTATCGGTGCCAAAGTTTTAGCGAAAACCAGATTTTTCAATTACGGAGTTTAAGGACTTTTGTCCGCACTTTAAAACGTACTTTGTAATTCATCAAATAACTTATCTTATTTAATAATTTACTAAGCTTTTTGCTTAGATGCGGCACAAGGCCGTATGAATGGGGCACCCAATAACGAGGTTTGAATTCTTCTATTGAAGTGTATGAATTAAACACCGTTTTTGCACCGGCCAAGTAAGAGTTATGTCCCTTGCACATTTTTTTTTCATTGTCAATAGATCGCAGGACACCGGCTGGTCTTGAATGACTGTTGGGGGAATTACAAAAATAAGTGAGATTTCTCGATTTAAAAAAACCAAACCAAACCAAACCACCCTCACCAAATGTGACTTGTAAATGACATCCTGTAAATATTCTCCAGTTTGTAATCACCGGTAACTGCAAATGTGTTGTGGTTTCTCTTGCTTTCTCTACACTACAAGTGTTTGGAAATTGATGTGATTTAAAAACAAGACCATTTTTTTCTTCTCTTAAGCATGTGTTTTTTTTGTGTGTGACTCGACTTAAATTTCTTCTCTTGCGCATGGAGTCCTGGGTTTTACTCCTATTGACAAATCTACTCATTTCTATGGATATTTCTTTTCAACATTATTTCTTGAAGTGGATTTTACTCCTGGGAATGTCTGCATGATTTTTTTTTGATGTCGCGATATATTCAATGACAACGCCTCCACAAACGGATAGAAGATTTATTTTACGGAGTAAATCTATCAATGATTATTTTCTTCTTTGTTTATTATTTGTGATTTCGTCTTTTAATTGGAAAGTAACTAGTGTCTTTTAAGAAACAAAAAAAAAAGTATAAATATTTATATATATATTTTAAATTGATTTGGCAGTTGGGATATCCCCCCAAAAAAATGAATACAAGAAAGCGTTTTACCGATGGAGTGAATTTTGTATATATTAACAACGACTGCTCTTATTATTAAAATTACTTTTAAAAAAAGAAAAAAGAAGGCCTAGTTGTGGCAATTAATATTCATTGAAAATGCGAATCCTGAAATGGCGTGTAAATATTTGCCATTGGGCGAACAGGTTACGCCAACACTTGAACCTTAACTGCCAAATGATTAGGCTGACACTTATGTCCTTATGCTACAATGCTTTCATGTCTCCGAATCTCATCTTGGAGACGGCAATGGAGCCTGTATTCTGGATTGTTGATCATTTTGCCCGTTACATGGGCCCCATTCTTATGTGTCTTGTTCTTACATTCTCCTTAGCTGGAGTAATCATATTCTATTCCATAATGGCCCCTCGCTATTTATCTTTTGGTTGGAATTGGTTCCTTCCACACTTTATATTCGGTAACTTGCTTCTTATTAATGTTATCTTCAATTACACCATGGGATACAAGACAGACCCGGGACACCCTCCACAGATAGTTCCTGAAGTTGTCTCCATCTGTAAACGTTGTATTGCTCCTAAACCACCCAGAGCTCACCATTGCAGTGTGTGCAAAAGGTGTGTACTCCGCATGGATCATCACTGCCCTTGGCTAAACAATTGTGTTGGCTTTTATAACCATAGATATTTTTTTCTCTATATGGTATATATGATGTGTGGTTGTCTTTATGGTTGTTTTATGTTCTATCCACTATTTTATGAGAACTTTTATGTTGGCAAAGAAGTAGTCTTTCATGGAGCCTTGTATCCACTCAACATGGCTTATAATTATTGGGTATCCAAAAAAAAAAGTTATACCTTTATTGCCGTCTCTAATGGCACATCAGTGAAACGGACCCCACCACCTTCTCATTTGGCTAATCTTACGTGGATTGATCAGTTGTATCATCATTCCATAATTTTTGTATTTTTCCTTGGATCGGGTTGCGTGGTTGCTTTAGGACTTCTGTCGTTATGGCATGCACGACTTATAAGTAGAGCTGAAACTAGCATTGAAGTCCATATAAACAAAAATGAGAGGAAGCGGTTGGAAAAGCTCGGACAAAAATTTGTGAATCCTTATGATTATGGCTTCAAGAAGAACTGGCAGTTATTCCTTGGTCTCACAGAAGGAAGGACATTTTGGCGGCACATCTTGTTACCATCTCGTCACAAGCCATCAGGCAATGGACTACAGTGGGAAACAACAACGTTTACGGTTGACAGTAATATTGATAACATCCGTGTCTTGTGACACATAACTTTGAACCATCAATCATCAAACTCATCTTTTATTTTTTTTGTCATTTGTTCTGATTTCTTTTATTTTTATTTTTTTCATTTTTTTTTTTGTATTTACTATTGAGATTCAAACTGTGTTTACTTTTACTTGTTTGCATGGTTATTATCATTGGTTTTTCTGTTGAGGAATATCCAATGTGATGAATGGAAAACTTAAAAGCTGAGTGAAGATGTGATATTGATATAAAGTTGTAAGCAGAAGTGCAATTTTATTAACAAAGAAGAAATATTTCTGTTGATATAATTTTATTATTATTCAGAAATTAAGTAAAATAAAAAGAAAGGCTCAAATAAACAAAAAAATATTAAAATTAATATTTCAGATGTATAAAGTTTTTTAATGGTAAGGTATATATATATATATATATATATATATATATAAGAGGTTTATGGTTCTTACTAGCTCACTTGGTGAGTTGATGGAGGACCAAATGTTGCAGCATTGTAAAATAGTGCTCAATATCCATGATAGAGCATTTATATATAGAAATATATATATAATATTACATGGTAGTGTTTGTGACCCGGGTTTTCATGCATTTTGCATTTTTCCATTGAATCCAAAATGCATAAAACCCAGGGTCACAGACCCTACCATGTAATATAAGACATATATAAAAACCTGTTTTTATATTTTTCATATATATATATATATATATATATATATATATATATATATATCATCATCAGGGCGTGCTGATTGCACAAATTCCCTTGACTCTCTCTCTCTCTCGCCATTGGTCCCTATTAATCATTGCTCTCGGTAAGTCCTCTAGGCGGCATAAAATGTTTCCACAGAGCTGATGAATATAAGTTTTTGTTGGTTGGCCAACACTGGTGTGTCCATGTGTAGGAGTCCATAAGAGAATGTTACTTATAGGTTCATCCTTACTTCTCTAGCAGTGTGCTGCATGTCTTATTTGTCTTGGATGGTTTGCAAAATAGCAGGTAAGTGGCCATAGAGCTGCTGTTTATATATATATATATATATATATATATATATATATATATATATAAAAGCTGGTTTTATTGAGGACCACTATCGAGATTTGTTTTGATAATTTTCTACTATTTTTTTCTGATGAGTGTTTTGTTTAAGTGTTTTGTATTTGTACCAAACACTTGTAATCTTGTATGAAAAGAAGAAAATCCTGAAAAACTTGTTTAAAAAAACCTTGTCTGGTCTTCAATAAAATCTGCTTGATTGAAAAAAATGTTACCAAAATATACTTAATATATATATATACCCTACCTACTCAAATCAGTTCACCTTTGCTATGTTCTGATATACGTCTTTATTTTGATTACTTTCATCTCTAAACACCAAATTACTCTCTCCATTCATCTTAAGGTACCATTTTTTTTTATATAGGTACATCAGTAAGTTCATATCCTAATGACAAATAAAGGATTTATTTTGCACAACAAATATTTATTTTTTAACATCAACTCCTTCCTTGTCAATGCAATTAATTCAGTGGGGAATATCAATGAAATAGGTTGAACATTATACTGTGAAAATTTCAGATCAAAACTAAGTTTATAACCACATGCCAAGCTATGAACTTATTGGTATGTGTTTATATCAATATTAAATGTACAGGTACCACAATAAAGGGTTTATCAACAATACTTGGACCCTATGCACATACTGTACTTAGCATCATTTTTCTGGGTATCAAAATTTTATTTTGTGTCAGTGTATATATACCCTATATAGACATTGGATATTTATAACTTACATTAAAAAAAAAAAAAAGTCACTGATTACAGTTTCAGTGCAATTTTGAGATTACTTAAGTGCTTTTTATATTCTAACTTCAGTCAGACTTGATCCATTTATTTTCTTTGCCTGTCAACTGATAGTCATATTTGGTCTGTCATTAAAAAGAAATGCAAAACATTCCAGCCATAATTTTTAGACCTCCAATTTAGTCAGCTAAGATATTCACAAATTTGTCATGTTTTTGGAAAATCTTTCAGAGTGGGTGTTTTAACTCTTGGTGCCATACATTTTATTGCAGCAATACACTTTTAACCATAAAATAAAAAAAAAGCTTGCAAATAGAAAAATTTATTGGAGCCCATTGGCGTAAGGGTTAAAATGTTCGCCAATAGTCCGAGAGACCAGGGTTCAATCCCAGGTTAAGTCATACCAAAGACTAAAAAAATGGTACTTGATGCCTCCTTGCTTAACACTCGGCATTATAAGGTATGGACCAAGGGTAAGTGGAGCAATTCAGGGAATGGAGTAACACCCTTCTCTACATCTTGGTGTAGTAGCTACTGAAAAGGGAGCCTTCAGGTCACCCTTGACTATGGTTAGCTGTTTTAACTTAGAAGAGACTATATATTGCATGAGTGTGTTTAAAAGAAAATTTTTCATTCACTGATATTTCTAAAAATGACTGTTTTACTATCAATAAAGTCTTTTTTTTTTTTTTTTTTAAAGGCCAGAATATTTCAAACAAGAGGTACTTTTTGGAGTGGGAGTATATTGCACAAGATCTAAAATGTTTGATTAATGTGGACTAAAGTTGCATCTTGCCCTTATGCATTAATTATAGTTGGGCAACTTTAGTTGCTTTCCACCCTAAAGGGGTTAAAGACTTCAAAGTTTAATACTAATTATTATTACTAGCATCCTCTGTTAACATAGGCATTGGGGCACCAAAAAAATCAACTATGTTTTTACAAAGCTTCAGTCACTTTGGGGGAGGAATTCAGTATGAGTGATATTCAAAGGGAGGGAGAATAATAAATGAAGGGCCGGTGAGTATTGGCTATCAAGTGAGATTTGAATTAATGAAGACAATCTTTAATTAGATTTTTTTTTAATTGAACTATTTCTCTTGTCTACATTCTTTTTATTTACAATGTATCATTGGGCCTTCTTTTGGGTATTGGATGGCAGCTTCTACCTGTTGAATAAATCCAACCCCACAAGAAGGTGGCCAGAGAATATACATCTGTAACACTGTACATTAAAAGAAGGTTGACCAGAAAAAATAGGAATAAAAGACCCATTTAACAAAATACAGACAAGGCAATCTTTATTGTTTTTATCAAGCAATACCACCAAAAGATCTTCAATATATTACAAAGTATACCAAATTTTGGTATTTAATAAGATAGCCATATTTACATAAGTGACTTGACAATACAAAAATTCACAATATACAAGTTTTCAACATGATTTAATATTTTATGAAAGAAGTAAAATATATATAGATAAATAAAATTAAATATAAACAAGGAATGTCTTTTTTTATGTTATTCTTAATTATAATTGTTATGAATTATATATATAGGTCCACAAATTATTTAAAATTTAGATTTTTATTATTTCATATACTTGTGCTCTACACATGTTTCTGACTTAATGCTGTCTTCAGGAATGTTTAAGTTTCAGTTGTTTTTATAAAAAAAGATTGTTTTGATAGGATATCATCTTTTTTTATTTCCAGGATTTGTGTCTGTGAATATCCCATTGGAGTTGATTGTTTGTGAAGACCTCTGGTCTATATAAATGTTCTTAAGCTATATATATACATATATATATATTTAGGGAGAGAGATAGAGATATGAAGTTGTGTATAAATTATCTGGCCAGATCAATATCTTATGTTAGATAGTTTATACCAGGGGTCTCTATCGATAGACTGTGCAGCATTTGAGTGTAAAATTTGGGTGTACTTTATGATAAAGTTTGACAATGCCTAATAACCTTTAATCAAAATGAGCTTCCAATTTTGGTGTGCTTTCTTTGCTACCAAACAAAACTGTACCTTTTTGAGTTTCCAACCCATGGCCCAGAAAGCTCATCTGTACGACCCTACACCCAACTTTTGAAATTTTCTTTTGTTAAAAACTTGTTAATTATTGTCATATTTCTTACTTAAAAAAATACATTTACACTTATTTTTCATAAATAAATTTAGTTATCTAGGAATACATAAATTTTAGTAGATTTAACACAAACAATAGCGCAGATCTTGCGATGAAATTTTTATTTTTATTTTTTAAAATTGAGTTTTTCTAAATGATGAGAAAGCAATAATATAGGTAAAAATTCTGGAGTCCACCATCCACTGCCTTATCATGAACCATGTTACAATAGGGGATGCCTGTATTAACTGTATCATGTTCTAAAGTACTATAAGTCCCGCAAAGTTGTTAAATAGTCTAAATGAATTACTGAATTATAACAATACTTTATTTTGGAATCAGATATTTTTTTTGTCATTGATGTTATGAAGATTAGTATTAGCATTAAAATAAAAGGGTTGGTTCAATCCAACTAGAAGTTAACATTTTATGAATCACATACAAGCCAATCCCACTCAAGA
>OY757917.1:28558732-28698732 GCA_963585895.1 Sepioteuthis lessoniana
CCTACACCTCGGTGTAGTAGCTATTGAACAGGGAGTGTTCAGGTAGCTCTCAACTACGGTCACCAACTTTACTTATAATCTGACGTAATCTGTGGGCTTAAATCTTTACTCAACTGTTAATTAGATATGGAGGCACTTGTGGTGTAGTGGTTATCATCATTAGATATGAACTCTGCTGCTCAAGTTCAAATCCTGAATGAGGCAGTTTGCATTTTACATAGTGCTAATATCCTTGGGAAAGGTATGAATCCAATTATTCTTCCCCGAGGTATGGTTAAATACATCTTTAACCTTGGAATGACAACCAGTCTAGGAGAAGGAAACCTGAATTCAAACCAGTTGTAGACTTGGCGAGAGATGAGCTCTGTCATGCTACTGGTGCCTAAGACATGCTACATGAGTAACACCCCCATGATCAAAGAAAGATTATGGGATGAATCTTTTAAGTTTTTAATCAGATATCTGTTCAAGTAACATAAGAGTATTTTTAACATTTTATAAGTTTATATAAGTTAAAAAAACCCAAACATATTCCTTGGCTAGTTTGCAAAAATTATATAAATCATTAAGATATATATATATTTATACATTCATGGCATTGTATTTTTAACAGCCAAAAAAAACCTATTGTTAGCTAATTGTACACTGAGGTGTTGTAATATTTGTCTGAATAATAATAAGGAATTCCTTATGTCTGGTAAATTTTATCTAAATTTACATAATGCCTAGTCTTTTTCAGATTTATAAACAATATATGAAATAATATATCTAATAAGATGTGTATATACAATTATAGTAAGAAATCAAACTTGAAAACCTGAACCTGAAGTTAAAATTGTTTTATTGCCTGTGTAACATTTCACTGTTCATAATAGCATTTTCAAACACAACTAGAAAGGCCTTGAAACACTGAAAAAAATACTGATACTGTTGTTCTATTATCATACATGAATATGTTGCTGCATTTATTATTATTTTAGAAAAGCTTAAATGATGCTATATAAACATGATAAATGTACTAGGAAAATAATTGAATTCGCAGCCATCTCTTATTTTAAAGCCATAAAACAAAGACCTGGCTTCTATAGATAATAATATATATATATATATATAAAACATTTATCTTTATTGATATATTCTAATAGATTTTGTAAAAGCAAACATTTTTGTTTAATTTTTTTTTCAGTTTTAGAATATCTTTTAAAGAGACTTTACTTAGATGATAGGACAACAATATCAAATAGACATCATAACAAATTCAAAAGGTTCAAGAAATTTAAGTTAGAAAATATTTCTTTAAAACCCTTAATGTTAAGCTCAGATGATAAACAAACATTCAGTGTTTCACAACCTCCTATAATTAAGAGTGAAACATTACATAGGAAGTAAAACAATTTCAAAGCCAACTTTGTTTTTAAGTCCTATTTATCAACATTTTGTTGGATATTATATCCAACACAGTTATCATATACAATTATGTATGTACATTTTTACATTTCACCCTTCTCACAGCTATAAATATTTATTAGCAAACCATTATTAGTGAGTTTAGTTTTCACTGAGTGCTCCAAACTTCTGGCCTTGTGGAAAACTAAGATAGTAAATGACCAATTATGGTATCTTGAGATATGATCTCATTATAGTCTTTAAGTTGTATCAGAACAAAATAATCCATAAAAGTAATGGCTTTTAATTCTGTTATTTTCTTATATATTGACTATTTAAATCCTCTTTTTTTTTTTTTTTTTCAACTCTCCTTCTCCCTCCTCCACTTTTCCCCCAACCTTCCCTAATCCAGCATATTTAAGAAATCTCTCTCTTTCTCTCTTCCTACCCTATTTGACTTTGACAAAGCATTTAACTTTACAAAAGCAGCTAACAATACATATGTATTTATTACTGAAAATATAACACATACAAATGATAGGCAGGTAGCTATTCATTCATATATATATATATATATATATATATATATATATATATATATATATATAGTCATCCAAAGACAGATCTGTTTCGTTCTATCAGAACTCATCAGTGTGGCTAGACATACTAACTTTTCGTAGCTGGGATCGAAACCCGGTTGACTCAAACACCAATCCGAGACTCTACCTCTCATCCATGAGGAACTAATAGCAGCGAAGTAAATTTTAAACGGTTATAAATCACAATTACTATTGTTTACATACATCCGCTTAACGGCTACTGAAAACTCAATTCAATATATATATATATATATATATATAGTCAATAAGGACTGTGAATATTCAAAGTATGAGTGCTCAATGCATGCCTATTTAATACAAAATATATATTTTTGTTAAAAAAAAACGAGAAAATTAGAGATTGTATTCCATAATAAATTCATTACGCTTTTACAATCCATCTGATGAGCTTGTAAAAGTAAAATTAATTTATTATGAAATATAATCTCTAATTTTCTTATTTTTCTAAACAAATTTATTCATTGTGTAATGTTAGAGCTTCATTCTTGATTCTGAATTTGTGAGACATTTTATAAATTTATGAAGTGTTTCTCTGGTATTTAAACTAACCCACAACAGTGGTTGGTTTAATGTGCAGTGCCCCAAGGAAGCAAGTTTCTGAAGGGAGGATGTAAAAATTGCTCAATTCTGTTGGCATTCCCCTTCAGGAGCACATTAATCAACTCACCTCTTACTTCTTTGAGCCAAGGGGGCAGGTGGTGTTTGGGGTTGGGGAGGCCCACTGGAACATTAGCAATTAGTTTTCAAAGACCACCTGGCACAAATGCCAAGAAGTGCAGTCTCTCACAAAAATCTCAAACTGTTTCTAAATAGAAGTTATAAAAGCCTCTTTCTCTTGTTGGTTTTGTAAAATCTACAACATTTAATTTGTATAACTCAAACATTATTAGATTATATTATAACTATCACTGCCAAGTACTGAAAATACCTTCATAGTACTGCTTGAAAAGATGATAAATACTTTGTCTCATAGTAATTGTTATATTTGCATTTAAATTAAATACAACTATTTTGAGACAGAAGTTGTAAAAAATATTGTTGAAAAAAAAATGACAAATTTTTTTCAGCAATATATTAATTTTTTTAAAAAAATATTTAATATTTCCCAAAATTTCCTAAATTTATTTTTCACTCTAATGATTTATTTATTTTATTTCTATAAGGTTTTTGTAATGATTAAAAGAAAATTTATTATGTATTTACCCAACCCCTCCACCACAGGCAGGATGCCACACAAGGTCAATCTTTAGATAAAGTACAACCAGTTTAAATTCAGATTTTTTCTTCCCCTTGACTAGTTGTCATACTAAGGTTAAAGACCCCATTCTGGAGAAAGGATAGTTGGATTCATACCTTTCCCTAGGGTATTAGTGCTATGTGAAATGGAAACAGCTTCATCCAGGATTTGAATTGCTGTGACCATTTGCTATGATGATAACCATTACTTCATGAGCGTCACCAATTTATTATATGTAACTGTGAAGATCAACTGCCATTTTTCTCTGAGGTAGAAAGTGGGTACAAAATGTATTAAAAATATATATCTTACTGGGCACTTTGTTACATAATAATAGGCCCATGGAGTCAGTTTATAAATCCTACAACTTTGACTTTATTTATATATCAATATAAAACATAATAAAATCCAATCAATATAAAGCATAATAGATTTATATATAAATATTAGATATAACAGATTTATATATGAATATAAGACATAAATTCCAAAGAAGACAATCTTTACAGATCATTTGGTTTATTTATCTATAAAAAGTAAAAAGTTTCTATATCAAATTATCTTTAAAATGTGTTAAAATCAAATGAATTACACCTTTTAATAAGTAAAATAAATCATTGAAATTTATTGGGGTGTAATAAAAATGATATCCTTTAAAATATAGGATAGAAACTTCTTTGAAAAATGAATTTTGTCTTTAATTAAATAAGTAGAAAACTTTTTTTTAAAAGAGTTTTAAGAATTATTTGATTTTTAGTAGATGTTGAAATTTGGAGTCTTCGTTTTAAAAATATTGTAATACTACTTATTACCTTTTTTGTGTTTATTTTATGCTAACATTTTTACACTATCATTTTTTTTTTACTAATATCTCTGGTTCTATAAATTAAAGTTCTATCAGATTTTTTGTCAATCTTTTTATTGACATAATGTTTATAATGATAAAATTATACAAATTAGAGGTCCTTTATTTCTCATGGTTCAATATACCTATTATAGAATATATTATACTGTGAAATTTGCAAAGAATTTAAATTAAAATATAGTTATAAGGTTAAATTATTGCCTATGAAATCGATAACTTTTTACTTTTATATTACAATGTAGATTTATTTGAAATCTGAGCTTGTCCAGTTTTTTTTTACTCACTCTAAATCTGACTGACCAAAAATTGCTTCTGACTCTGATTTCACAGCCCTGAGTAGTAGGCATTCCACTCATTGTATATGGGGAAGGTACAGCAATGTTCATAGTGATCACTTGATCCCTGGTCTCTATAAGGTCACAAATTTCAACACTTCCCTCACCAAGGGGTGAAAATGACCTGTTGCTCAGGAGAGACAGGGTTAAATGACCCTGTTTGCATTATCTATGTACCTATGTATGTTATTCATTCCAATATCCTTATTTATCCTTGTTGTATAACACCCCACCTTCGCAAAAAAAAAAAAGAAGAAAACACACACACACACAGAGTTTTCATTAAATTCACATTAATGAAAGTGAACTGGTATGATTGGTTTTAAAAAAAACTGTATTTGACAAAAACAAAATGATGGTGAAAAAATTGAAGTATTTTTCATTATTGACAAATTTTTATGAAACTTCTATGGCTTAAATACATGTAGGAAGTGATTATTTCCCTTGTTTATTATTGTCAAAGTTGCCTTAGTTGTAGCAAAAAGATATAATTTTCTGAAAAGAAAACTCTAAGAAATACCAAAAATAGAAAATTTCTTAGAATTTTCTTTTTAGAAAAATATGACTTTTCGTTTCAACTAAGGGAACTTTGACTATAATCAAAGAAAATAATCACTTCCTATGTGTGTCTCAGTCATTGAAGTTTTATCAAAATTTGTATTAATAATGAAAAATGGTTTAGTTTTTTTCACTTTCTGCTTTTATTTTTTGTCCAATACTGTATATTATTCCATTTTGGATGTGTGTGTTTTGTATTAACCCCATTTTTCTTTTTCTTTCTTAATGAAAAAACCCAACTTACCTTTGCACTAAAAGTGGGCATTGTAACTAGCCAATATCTCCTCTGTCCAAATACCTCCAGCCTCTTAATTATTACCATGTATGCTTTTCTCAATACTCTTCATTTTACTTTTATTTTTATAACTATTTCTTTTTCTCCTTTGTCTTATCCTGCCATTTTTCTTTTGTGAAGATATTTTAATATAATTTTGATATTATCTTGCATTTCCAACATATTTCCTATATTTACCATCGTAGCAGACCATTTGGATTTTTCTTCATTCCATTTTATACTTGTTTCTGTGAATCTTGCCAGTTTTGTACAGTTATAGCTTTAAAAAAGATATTTTGTGATATTGGAGCTTACAATAAAAGTGACCAATATTGATTTTCTGCGATTTGAGTTATTTATAAATCATTCTATTTCTTGAAGAACATTATTATTAGTTTTATCGGCTTTTCAACTTATTCAGAACCGCATACATTTAAAAATTCTTTATTTTCAGTGTTTTTTCCCTTTCATCCAACAATTCCCAAAAGTTGATGAAAATCCTGCACCTGTTTGCTTATACTGATATTTTTTTGTTTTATTCACATTGTGCTGAAGTCTATATCATAACTTTTTCCTGTTTGGGGTCATGTTCTAAACATTCTATTTTTCAAGAAAGAGTTTGGTAAGATTTGGCATTTAGGTATAAAATCTATTTTGGTGTCAGTTGGTTTGAGTATGGGCATTATGGTGTTTGGAACATTTTTTTTTTTAATTTGTAAATCTGTCTGTATGGAATAATTTATTTGATGGAATAAACTGTTAATATATCTGTGATTTTATGACAAAAATGCTATCATTTTTATTTTTACACTTGAGTATAATGCTAGCCCAAATTTTGACCTTGGTTTTTTAAAAATAATTTTTTTTATACGAGTATATATGTTTGTTGTTTTATTTTTAAATTTAAGTTTTAAAAAAAAATCACTTCCAGGTTAACAAAGTCCTTTATAAAGTAAAAAATGAAATATAATGTTTTTTTGGGGGGTTAGTTCTAATCAAAATAAGTAATATTTTTTGTCTTAAATACATTTCCATGAAAATACTATAGAAACATAAATGCACTGGAAAAATAATTGAATCAGCAACCATCCTTCATTTTAAAACCATAAAACAAAGACCAGGTTTCTATAATATGTTGCCTTATTTGATCAAAGTAATACTAAAACAAAATAGATTTGCTTTAGATATAGATTTGATAATATAATAATATTAAACATTTACCTTTATTGATATGTCCAAATTGATTTTGTGAAAACCAACGTTTTTGTTAAAAATAATTTCACTTTTAAGATATCTGAAAGAATTCTGAAATTTTATTGACATTGTATACAGAATATGATAGAACAACAATATCAAATAGACTTCATAATAGTCATGTTAGTAAAGTTAGCGACCATAGTCGAGGGTGACCCGAAGGCTCCCTTTTCGATAGCTACTACACCAAGGTGTAGGGGAGGGCGCTACTCCATTCCCTGGATGGCTCCACTTTACCCTTGATCCTTACCTTATAATGCTGAGTGTTAAGTAAGGTGGCATCAAGTACCATTTTCAAAGTCTTTGGTATGACTCGACCTGGGATTGAACCTAGGTTTCCCGGGCCATTGGCGAACACTCTAACCACTGGGCCACGGGTCACCCTCGACTTCATAATAGAAGAAAGTAAAAAAACGTTCTATTTTAGCATTTTTAGTAATAAAAAAATCTCTTTAAAGCCCTTAATGTCATAACATGTTCATATAATAAAACAATATTTTTTATTAATTTGACTTAAATATATTTCTATGGAAAAAAAAAAAAAATGAAGCAAAATGCTATATTTAAACCTTTGAGCTATTACACTGGTATACTGGTGGTACTTGTGTTTTCCCCCACGATGCAGCACCAGTTTGCCAGTGTGGAGATCACACTCAAATGACATGTTAAATTTAGGCTCTTAATCCATCTAAAAAAACCAAAAAATTCAATGAACAAGTGGAAAGACTGATAATTTAAACATTTTTGTTCAGTACTAGAAATTTTGTAACTTTTGAACACTTGATAAATTTTCATTTTAAAAATTAGATTAACTTAATTTAAGATGATAAAAAAAAAAAAAAAAAGGATTTTCAGTGATTATCACATCTATGACTGATGATGGATTTCTGCTTTCTTTTAAAAAGAATTAGTGGAAATATTTTCAACCCTAAACTATTGAAATCTTAATAAAACACCATTTATTCAAGAAAAGTCTTATGCCTTTTAAAATATAATTCCCTGGATAATTAAAATCCATTTAATTTTATCTTATGGTAAAGAAAAATTGATAAAAGATAATAAATATGCTTTAAATCAGCTAATTTTAAACTGCAAAATAAAGTATATTATTCAAATGTATTGCTTTTTTTTTTACTTTGTTAAATTTTATTGTAGAATTTACTATGTCAAAAAATGTAAAAATAAAAAGTTAAAAAATTTTTTCAAAATTCTTTTTTTTCTTTTTTTTTTTTATTAATGTCAAAATATTCAGGGACATGGAAAACCTTATGACTAATCAGCTCAGCTAAATAGTTCCATTCTGTCAATGAGTTCCATGTAAATGATGTTCATGTTGGGTTCTATTGTCTCCACCCTAGATTATAACCCCCCAACAACTTTTTCTAAAGGTTGAATTCTGAAATTTGTCTTCTTGATAATATTTAACATATACGAGGTGCATACGATAAGTTTCCAGACTTTTTTTGTATGGGCACTTTTATTGATAGTAAGTAAAGTTAGCGACCATAGTCGAGGGTGACCCGAAGGCTCCCTTTTCGATAGCTACTACACCAAGGTGTAGGGGAGGGCGCTACTCCATTCCCAGGATTGCTCCACTTTACCCTTGAACCGTACCTTATAATGCTGAGTGTTAAGCAAGGTGGTATCAAGTACCATTTTTAAAGTCTTTGGTATGACTCGACCTGGGATTGAACCCAGGTAGTCCCCTTCGAAGTAATCTCCTCCGGCTGCAATGCACTTGTTCTACTGTTCCAACAACTCCTGGAAAGCCCCATGAAAGTCCTCTTGTGTTAGCGTGTCAATGACCTTCATCACAGCCTCTTTCATCTCCTCAATTGTCTCATAACGACAGCCTCTGAGCTTAGGGAATAACGAAAAGTCACAGGGAGCAAGGTCTGGACTATAGGGAGGGTGAGAAACTGTGTTGATGCCCATCTTGGTCAAATAGTCTGTGACAAGGATGGAGTTGTGGACTGGTGTATTGTCCTGGTGGAAATGCCACAGACCTGATTTGAAGAGTGCTGGCCCCTTCTGACGGAATCTCTTCCTGAACTCCCTTAAAACCTCAACATAGTAGCCCTAACCGTTTGGCCAATCAACTCTGGTGTATTGACTTTCTTACTCCTCCCACACCTCTCATCATCCTTCAGAGACTCCCTGGCTTCCTTGAATCTCTTATGCCACTCAAAAACTGATGCTTGATTCATGCAAGATGCTCCAAAAGCAGTCTGAAGCATTCCATACGTTTCTGTAGCATTTTTTCCAAGTTTAAAACAGAATTTTATTGCATATCATTCTTCTAAAGTGTCAGATTGCATTTTTGAAATTCACCAGCTGTGACAATCAGGCTTTAGTAGGGTGTATTTCAATTGCTGCTGTAGCTGTTCATTTGAACCTGGAATCATAAAAATCAGTCAGTCATCCCATAAGATATATAGCCATAACATAATGAATTTTTAAGAGTCTACAACAATTTTAAATGCCCATATGAAAAAAGTCTGGAAACTTATCGTATGCACCTTGTGTGTGTGTGTATATATATATATATATATATATATATATATATATATATATATATATGAGAAACAAGGAAATAAATTTGACAAGATATTCAAAGGATGTATTTATATATGAATAATATACCAATGTTCAATGTTTCAGTTTTTTACTTAAGCCTGCAACATGTCACATAAACATCATTTACTTTAACATCAAGTGAAATGAAAACAGCCTTGTTTGCTCTTTAAACTTTGTTTGCCTGTTCCGTTTCCTTCTTTGATAACTATTATGCCTCACACACATACCCCAACATGCATAAGTAAAGTTGGCGGCCGTAGTTGAGGGTGACCAGAAGGCTTCCTTTTCAATAGCTACTACACTGAGGTGTAGGGAAGGGCGCTACTCTTTTCCCAAGATTGCTCCACTTTACCCTTGATACATGCATTATATTGCTGAGTGTTAAGCAAGGAGGTATCAAGTACCATTTTTAAAGTCTTTGGTATGATGTGACCTGGGATTGAACCCTGGTCTCCCGGACCATTGGCAAACACTCTAACCACTAGCCCAACATGCATACATATATCTATATTAACAAATGCGACTATCTGTGCATGTTTCTGCAGCCATACTAACATCAAAATGGCCTATATCATGTTAAATCATCAATACAAATTATCAATGTGCAGTGTATGTTTTCTCATTTTAATGTTTAATTTATGTCCCAAGGTGGTGCATGAGACTCACAGACCCAGCAACTGAAGAGGGTGGGACACATAAGTTCTTAGGGTTCAATAGGAATCATCAAAAAATCTTTAAAAAATAAGGGAGAAAATTCCAAGAATATCTTCACTTAAAATATTTTCAAAATTATTTCTTGCAAAATACTCTATTTATAAACATTACCATTGGCAAAAATTATACTGTTGATTTAAATAATCCAATCTAGTTTGTTTAAGGAATATTTTGTGAAGCCAGACTGTTCAGCTATCCAAGAAAAATGTTTTGCATCTTATCTGTTATTAGTTTATTTACTGCTAAATAAAAAAAAAACCTAAGTAAACATCCTCTTAGTGTGCTAATTCTATAATTTTTGCCAGATTTAGTAGATTTGTTGATAAATAAATCACTACTGAAAATGTGCAAATGTACTAATAAATGATGTTTATTACATTTATGGGATATCTCATCATCATCATCATCATCTTGTGCCACCAGCACGGATATCCCACTCCTCCCTTGCCAGGATTCTTGTGTAGTTGCCGTCAAGCTTTTTCTCCATCTGTTTAATTAGCATCCATGTAGTGCATCCATATAGCAGTATCGACACAACCACTGCTTGGAAGAAACTGCGTTTCATTTTAATTATTTTAGAAAGCCTGCTTTAATAAATAACTTTGTGTTATTGATTTGTAATTATGTTATATTTTCATACCTGTAATGAAGAGTTTTGTGTTTAATTTTTATAAGTAAGCCAAAAAGTTATTTTGATGTTAATAAGTTTTAATGAAGTGATACATTTTGCAATATACACTAATGTTTTGGATTTTTCATGGCTTTTAAAAAACATATCGTTTACACAGATGCACACATGTGAGTAAACAGACACAAAATGAGAAATTGTTTTGTGATTATTATGAAAACATAAATGCCCACATGAATATAGAATAATGATATTCACTTTCATATAGTATCACTCAGATTCATTGGCAGCCTGGTTGGAAGGGCTTAAAATATACACTGTGTCACCTTTATCGAGGTCTCTCTCCCATACCAAAAAAAAAAAAGAAAAGTGTGTTCTAAATATGACACTAAACTGCATCTAATGAATTTTCCTATTCAAAAAAATTCATTTTAGTATATATACTAAACATTCTTCATACTAGAACATTGTCATACCCACATCTTCAACAACAGGCCAAAGTACATATACCCAGATTATTACATTAGAGACTTTGGACAATTTCTAAACAGCCTTTATCCACAGTTGCGACATCTTACTTGCCAACAAGATAAGTCCAATAGAAAAACTCTACACCAAATCCTTATCTGTCACCTTTAAAAAATATGCCTAAATACACAATATTTATCTGTGTGTGTATGTATATATATATATATATATATAAAAGTTGCATCTGTTTTGGTGTGTACATGTTAACTCATAACTTAGAAAAGAGATGTCATTGAGTATTAAAATCACACTTACCCTTTAATATATTTATTATAAGGAAAAGTACAAAATTTAGTTTTTGATTTTTACTGATTAAATGATATAATTCAATAATTAAAAATCAATCCATTTGTGGAACTCTTCACAGTTCTTCATAAGTAAGTACAAAAAGCATGTTCCACACTTCAGTTCGTAAAGCCCACTATGTTTAAATTTCACTCAGATTCCATAGGCAAAATTTTAATTTAATCCTTTTTCAAAAATAATTTTGTACTTTTAAAATCAAATTTTTTGGAGAACTAATAAAGAATCATGATATCGTTTCAAACTAAGAGTGCATTTTCAAAAATACCATTTTAAATGTAAACCCAAAAAGGATTTTTAATATGAAAAATTCAACATTTTTGATTCTTAGCTTTTTTTTTCTTGTTACATTTTTATAGGGTAAAAAAAATTAAATGAAAACATTTTTTATCACTTTAAATCAACAGACAATTAAGAAATAAATTTAAACTTCGTTCATATTCAAAAAAATATCCTTAGAAAAATAAAATTTTAATAATGTTTCAAACCACACACAAGTTTTGGGTTAAATTTGAAAAAGATATTTGAAATTTAAAAAAAAAAAATTCCTAAAACAAAAGAATATTGTAATATGTGAATTCATAGATTCTTTTATCATTAAATTTTTAGAGGGTAAATAAAAATTTGAATTAAAACTTTGCTGCTTTTTGGAAAATTTTTAACTAAAAATTTGTTCTGTAACTGTATACTAATTGTAAAAAATAAAATTTATCAGAGATCAAAAAAAAAAAAAATCATGAAAATGTTTTAAATCTTTCACCAGTATATGCTTACAAATTTTTATAAATCATTTTAAATGTAAACTTAAAAAGAATGAAAATGTATACAGAGAGAAGAAAAGGACGACAATAATATACTTATATTTATAAATATATAATTTGTCTTGTTTATTATGAAAAGTGACAAAATAGTTGCATGAAAGAGAGAAAGTTGGATAGACAGGGAACTGCTAGGATATTATATCTTCAGAGCCTTACTTCATTGCTCTGCTTCCATGAGGCTGGTACAGGGCTGACTTAAAACATTTAATTATGCTTCTTTCATGGGTGATTGATATAGGGCCGCTTATATACTCAGCGCCTTGAGGCTAGCACCCAAAATGACATGACATTACTGATCACTGCTTACTCTCACTCCACTGATTGCCCAGGATTAGAAATTTCCATCGTTATATATTTTTCGGATGCTTACACACTCTTCCTCAGCAATTCACATGGCATTTCTGCTGTTTTCTATTTACCTTGAATATCTTGTTTTGAAATCCACAAACTTATGCAGCCTGTCAAAAGTCAACATGTAACAAAAACACAATTCATAAAATAAAAGAATATTTTTCATTTGAATTAATAGGTGTATTCTTAGCTTTCTCTTCTCTTCCCTATTTTTAACCTCCCTGCTATTTCTAAAATCCTTTCCATCCAGTCATGGGCCAGGTACATCTGCTAGTGTGTGTGTGTATATATATATATATATATATATATATATATATATATATATATAATACAAGTTTTATTTACCTAAATGATTCCATGATCATTTGTCCAATTCTTAATATGTAACTAAGCATGTAAGATTGTTGTCAATCATTTGTTTGGATTTTATTCAGACAATGAACCAAAGTATTGATATTTGTTTTATTTTTGTTGAGATTTGCTTTTTATATTTTTGCTTTTCTATGTGCAAGCTTACCAATTTATAGAAAACAATATTTTTATTTTTGGAGCCATGTTCTAATTCAGTACAGGTAAACATTGGAATTGCTATTCTTTTTCTGTTCTCTTTTTTTATCTGTAACTCTTAGAACTAAGTACTGTAGTAAAAAAAAAAAAAAAAAGACGTATCCACTGGACTGGCTTGGCTATTCTTCCTGATCACAAAAGAAAAAAAAAAGAACAAAAAATGAAACGTTATTGAAGCAACTGGAAATGATGTTTGGCCCTACATAGCCCATATAGATAACAGTGTGCCATAGAGAAGTAATGTAAAATAAAGTTGGTGACCTTAGTCGAGGGTGACCCGAAAGCTCCCTTTTCAATAGCTACAACACCAAGATGTAGGGGAGGGCGCTACTCCATTCCCAGGATTGCTCCACTTTACCCTTTATCCTCACCTTATAGTACTGAGTGCTTAGCAAGGTGGCATCAAGTACCATTTTTTTAGTCTTTGGTATGACTCGACCTGGGATTGAACCTTGGTCTCCCAGACCATTGGCGAACACTCTACTCATTAGGCCAATGGCACGGTATTTTAACATTTTACAGACTGATCCTAAGTCCCATCAGTAGGGCTTAAAATATGTCAACTGCATCCTCTGCAGAGAGGTACACCTTCCAAAAGGGGTTTCGTCGGTATGACACTAAACTGCATTTAATGGTGAGGCTCCAGTTCTGAAGCTTTGAGAAATATGGAGTACCCCTTCATTGCCATTACTGCCAGGTCTACTCTAAACCAGAGTGATAGTATCTGTTAGGGTCTCATCTATGAGTCAAATAGATCTGTTTAAAAATTAATATTGGATAGGAATACTTGAAAACACATAACTGTGTGCAAACAAATTATCATTGTAGATAAAAAAAAGTACCATAAAAAATGATTGTCTTAGAAGTTTGAAAATATAAATAGATATAATTATAATCAAACATTTACAAATGAACTGAATTTTAGGATTGAATTACCCATAAAGGTGTTGATATACCATTAAATATACAAAACTAAACCTAATTATAAGTATATTTATTTTGCATTGTGAAAATATCTCTGGTAATATGTCTTCTGTACTTCTCTTCAATATTACAATCGTATTGTATGGTGGCTCGTACCACATGACTTTCAGTTTGCCAAGTGTTACTATTGTGGTAAGTAAGAGATAAACAGTGGAATATTTATTAACTGAATTGGTACAGTCCAACAAACATAAGTCTTGCACTGTGGGTGTGTCGTCTAAAGTTAGTCTTACTTCTGACCGAGATCCTTCAGTAGCAACATGCTTAAGAAATATGTCTTTTATACTTCCGAGATACTGGAAGTCACGTGGTACAAGCCACTATACAACAAATTTTATTATTCATAATTTGAAGTATTATACAAGGTGTTTAAAAAAAAATGTTAACATTTCTATGGGCAATCTTTTATGATATGATTTTAAAGTTTCCACCAGTTCACTAACCTTGTCAACACATTATTGGAATCTTCTCCAGGAGGCCTCTGTAATACCAGTTCTGATGCTCTAATAAAGATACTCCCATAGAAATATTAAGATTTTTTTAATGTCTTGACAGGGATGGTGAACATATGCAGACTGTTTGAAATTATATCCTAAAAGTGCTCTCATAAGGCTGTTAAAATCTTTTGAATCACCCTGTATATTGCATTATCTAGACACAACAATAGCAACAAAACAAAACAAAAAGCTAAAACAAACAGCTGTGCAGCCAAAAAAGCCTTCAACAGATGATGAATCTGGGATCAGATATGAGTGCCAAATTACTGCTACCACTTATCCAGAGTCCCCCCACCAGTTCAAGGAAAGTCTCCACGTTGGAGTGGCTAACATGCCAGTCTGCGACATTGTCATAAGCAATTTTGAACTCCAGTCACACTGTTCATTTTTGGACTAAAACCTTTGGAAAAAGTATAAAAACAAAGTTGGTGACCATAGTCAAGGGTGAGTCGAAGGCTCTTTTTTCAATAGCTACTACAGCAAGGTGTAGGGGAGGATGCCATGCCTTTGCTTAAACTGCTACACTTACCTTTGATTCATACGTAATAATGCTGAGTGTTAAGCAAGTCAGCATCAAGTATTTTTTAAAGTCTTTGGTATGACTCGACCTGGTATTGAACCTCAGTCTCCCGAGTCATTGGCAAACAAAAATGTATAAACCCCCTTATTCCCCTGGTTTTGGGATAAATAGTATCATTCATGTCCTTCTACAAGGATGACTTTGGTATTAAATAATCCACAATAGTTGATATGCCATTAAAAAAACTGAACCAAACCAACAATACCTCATGGTTCCACCAGATTTTGTTGGTTTTTCATCACATTGTAAGAAAATCAAATAAAAATACAATCTCATCATGTTATCCTTTATGTATTGATGCCATTCCATTAGATATTTTCCCTGTCATTAGAGACTAGAATAAGATGACTACACCCCTGTATAAAAGGGTGTCTGGTATATGACACTAAACTGCATCCAATAGTGAGGTTCCAATTCTGGAGGTCTATGAAGGTAAAGTCACTTCTTCAACACCTTTACTTCCAGGTTCATTCTGGCTTGGAGGGTTTGTACTTGTTAGGCTTGATATTAGCAAGTTATTTGTATGAAATAAGAATACTACAGCTAAGTGTGCAAGCAGATGATTATTATTAAATAAGAATACTTATTTGAAACTGTATAATATATATATATATATATATATATATATATATATATATATATATACACTCACTCACACCATATTTAAAAAAATTTGATATCATTTAAGATGTACAGGGTGTTTCAGAAAAATTGCTATCATTTGTCATCTAATAACTTGCCCAAATGATATCAAATTTTAACTGCATGTGTAGAAACAATTCAAAATTTAATGCTTAAAGACCTTTTTCTTTTCCAGTTAATGGCCTTTCTATATTCTAAACGAAAAAAAATTAAACATAGAATTGAGCTCTTTACCGGGAAGATTTAAATATTTGAAGTTTGAATAATTTAATTGTCCTGACTGAATTATTCCCGACTCCAGATTGACTGGACTGAAGAATACACACACACACATATATATATAATTTTGAAGAGTGTATATTTAGGTAGCCATTTGTTATTAAGGACGATGGAACACTGTTCGTTTATTATTTTTAATTGTAATTTTTCAAGTCTTCTTGTTATTTTTCTTGTGTTTGGATCCAGGTGGTAAAGAAAATTGTCCCATATCTTCTACCCTAGTGCTTTTGACCATACTTTTGGTTGTCATCGGGGGTTGTGAAGTTTGAGTTTTATTGTTTTGATTATTTGTAGAATTTTTATTTTAAAGGGGTCAGTTGGAATATTTTCAGCATTTTGTTTTAAAACATTCAGTTGGAAAGGTTTTAATAAATATATATTCTGTTGGATGAGTTATCGAATAGGGTTGGCGATTTCAGTTATTAAAAATGTTCAAGATGTTATTACCTGTGTTAAAAGCTATTTTATTCATGTTTATTTTTAAAGTTTTTTATGCATATTGCTTCTAGGATTTGTAATTCGTTTATTATTATTATTATTATTTTTATATATAATTATTGTATCATCTGTGAGAATCTTCCTTACATTGGAAGATGTAAGTTGGTCAGTACTATTGTTGTGTTTTATAATTAAATGTTGTTTTATGGCGCTATTTTTAAAAAGGTGATAAGTGAGGTGTTGCAGTTGTATACAAGAAAAATAACAAGAAAACTTGAAAAATTACAATTTAAAATAATAAACATTGTTCCATCATCTTTAATAAAACTTGCCTTTATATATATATATATATATATATATATATATATATATAATATATATATATATATATATAATCATTAAAGGTAATTAAAATTATATGTATATATAATCATTAAAGGTAATTAAGATTTATATATATATATATATATATATATAATCATTAAAGGTAATTAAAATTTATATATATATATATATATATATATATATATATATATATATATATATAACTAAAGGTAATTAAAAATATATATATCATTGAGAAAATTCATAATGAAATGTACTTATTGATTTTCTTGTTTCTCAATGATATTTTGCTCTGCATATGCTTATTCATATATGTTTACATAATATCATAAACTTTACATTGAGCACTCAATTCAGATAATTCTGTTCAAGTATATCTATCTATAGAATCTGTTAATATAATAATATATATTAATATTACTAAAAGTAATTAAAATCTCACATTCTTACAATCTTTTCATTGTTATAAATTTCATGTCTCATCTGTAAAGTAGCAGTCATGATCATCAGATGAAACTTTATTTAGAGGAAAGGAATAAATTATGAATATGAAGAATTGCAAGTTTAATGAATTATTGGACTTTGCTGGAGTGGAAGTGAGTAATAAGAGGAAGAGAAGAGAAAAAAATCCATTTTTCTTGAATGTTTTTATTGCAAACATCGTTAATGTAGAATACTAAAACTAGTAGATTGTTAGGGTTTGAAGAAAGAGGAAGAGTTGGACCAAACATACTGAACTAGATTAAATTGTTGCATTATATGAACAATAACAGTATAGATGGGATCTTAAAATCCAGTAACTGGTCAAATTCTTTTATAATTAAGATACTGAATAGGACTAAATGAAATGGAGACTGTATCATAAAGCTTTCAATACAGGAAATAATGTTTAGAAAGGAAAAAAATCCATTTATCATGAACAGCTTCATGAGTTAGTACAATGACATGTAAATAAGTTAGCTGACTATAGTCAAGGGCAACCCGAAAGCTCCCTTTCCAATAGCTACTGCACTGAGGTGTTGGGTAGGGCACTACTCCTTTTCATGTACTGCTACACTTACTCTTGATCCATACCTAATAATGCTGAGTGTTAATTAAGAAGGCATCAAGTACCATTTTTTTGAGTATGACTAGACCTGGAATTGAACATTGGTCTATATATATATATATATATATATATATATATATATATATATTGCTTAAAAATCAATTTAGAAAGTGTATTCCATAATAAATTTATTTCGCTTATTAAAGCTCATCAGATGGATTTCAAATGGAAATCTGATTAGCTTTAATTAGCAAAATAAATTTTTATGAAATACAATTTCTTTGCTCTACAGGTATATTTTGTATTAAATAGCTGCGCATTAAACACTCATTATTTGAATATTCACAGTTCTCATTTACTTGATATATATATATATTATATATATATAAGAGAAAGATAGAATAAATCCTACAGTATATAAATATGAAACAAAAAATATTCAAATGATGTATTCTTTATATAAACATTGGCATTGCCTATATTTTGATCTCTCTAATTATCATCAGGGCAGTACAATTGTTGTATTTTGTTTCATCTGAAAAAAATATTTTTGAATTAAACAATGAAAATAATTTTTGTGCTCTTCAATGTTAATCTTATCCCATTTCAAGACTGATACCATTTTCATGTATTCAAAATTGTTTTATGATAATGTCTTTATTTGTTGATTAGAATTCATGACAAAATATTTCTATGTTAGTATAATGAAGTTTTAATTAAAAAAAAAAAATGATTTAGATAAGGGATATTGTAATTGCTTAGAAATATTGTTAAATTATCATTTGAATATTTTATTTTACACAATTTTCTATTCGTGTGTATATATAAATCCAGGCATAGATTTTTTTCATTTTAAAATTTTAATTCCAACTGTATTGAAGAAGTGTTATAAAAAATTTGACAACTTTACAATCTAAAAACTGGAACATAACTGCATAGTGCATTAATTGATGCAATCAGAATTTGAAAGTAAAATACTCTCAACATTGAAAGATAACTTAGTCGGCTAGGGCAGTAGAATAAACCGACTGCTTCTCTGCTGAGGAGTAAGACTCCCCCAATGTGTATCTTGGATATGACGTTAAACAATCTTATAGTTAGGCTTCAGTTATGCTGGAGCCTTGGGGAATGTGGAGTACCCCTTCATTGCCATCGCTTCTAAGTCCACTCTGGCCCGGAGTGGTAGCAACTGATAGGGTCCTATCTATGGATTAAATAGAACTGTTTGACATTGGAACTGAGTGCAAACAAATGACTTTTGCTAAATTGAATTGATTGAAATAGAAGTGTTTGATCATTTAACTGTGTGTAAACAAATGACCGATGTTTAATTGACTTGTTAGTCATACATAACAATACTTGGAACCATTTAACTGTGTTGACTTATATTTACGAATCGTAAATATTTAATTTATATGTATAAAGAGGATTTGGCATGGATATTTTTATTTTATTTTTCTTTTGCTCTTCTATCATGTTTTTTTTTCAGTTTTTAAATAAATGAAAAAAATAACATTGAAATATGATATATAATATATATTATTGAATATGATATATTATTGAACACTCAGACTCTTAGTAGATAGCCTATGATAATCTGTCTGACTAACAATTGTCAAGTAAGTTATCTTTCTAGTCATTTCTCTACCTCAAATTAACCTGTGTTTACTCTTGCAAATGGTGTGTTCGAGGGGAATAACCTAGTATATATCTATTACATTATCTCCCTTGATACTAACTGATCTGGGGTGTATTACAGGCAAAAAATAAATATACAAACACATGTGGTGTTTTATTATAGTATATTAATGCAAGGCATGGGTTGCTTGTCTAGCTAACAAACAAGGTTGAGTTTGATTTCTTTGTTTAATGGCATATTAACTTTCATGGGTTATTTTAATGTACTTAATAAAGTTTTGTTTCTCTGTTAAAAAAGGTTTTGTAAAAAAAAAAAAACAAAAAAAAACAAAACAAGTATATAAAAGGAAAAGTATAAAATTTATTTGTTGACGTTTTGTTTTATTTTACTATTAATATTTGTTTTATTTATTTTAAAATGAATATGCAGGCACTTGTTGATTTAATATTGTAGATTTTTGGCAAGTGTGTCTTTCTTGTCTAACTACCAAAAAACTTTGCAAAAATCAGCTTATTTACAAAATATCTAATAATGAGTGTTTTAAGTTTGCTGAAAATATCTAAAAGTTTATTGGCAATATGAACATTAAAAAAAAAAAAAGTTTTTCTTCTGTTAACTTTGCTATTCCTTTTGTGGGGAATGAACCGATTATTCTGTTGGGTTAGAAGGAGTAAATTTCTGAAACATATCTCTCCATTTGCCCCTCTACATATAAGATTATAGGCCAACGTAAGAGTCAGTATTTTAAGCTAAAATATTGATTTTATGTAGGCAGACACATTGGGGAAAAAAATAGATTGGCTGATACATGGGATACAGAACAGAAATAAATCCAAGCTGAAGGTTAAGTTATATATAATGAAAAATATTTTGAAAGAAAAATGAATATGAAAAAGGAAAAATCTGCAAACATTAGATTTTCATATTTATTATACATTTGCTGACTTTGTTTTATACATGCACCCATACACCCACCCACTCACACATACACGCACACACACACACACACACATATATATATATATATATATATATATATATAGAGAGAGAGAGAGAGAAAGAGAATTTATGTGGGTAGCAGTTTTTTTTTGTCAGGTTCTATTAAAGGTAACAGATAATTTAAATCTATTACCAGGCCATTGGCATAATGGTTTGGTTTTATGGCATATCAACCTTTGGAGGTTATTTAACGCCAAATCCATTTTTATGTAAATAATGTAAACAGTTCAGTTTAGCATAAATACACAGTTTAATTGTCAAAAACATTTCCATTTCAAACTATTCAAGCAGTTATATGTAATAATTCAGTTAAGTGTAAATACAGTTTTAAAGTCAAAAAACAGTTCTATTTGAAATAATTCAGTTAAGCATAAGCACGCAGTTTAAGCTATTCAGTTTACTCAATTCATTTTAGCATAAGTATTCTGTTAGTTCTATTTAACCCATAGATAGGGCCCTATCAGGTGCTACCACTCCGGGCCAGAGTGGACCTGGGAAGGATGGCAATGAAGGGGTACTCCGCATTCCCCAAAGCTCCAGCACTGCTGGAACCTCACCATCAGATTATTTAGTATCATATCCAGGACACTCGTTGGGGGGCGTCTTACCCCTCTGCAGAGAAGCAATCGGTGTATTCTACAGCCCCAGCCGACTGGGCAATTGGCATAATAGTTAGAATGTTTGCCAATGGTCCGGGAGACCGGGGTTCAATCCTAGGTCGAATCATACCAAAGACTCAAAAAATGGTACTTGATGCCACCTTGCTTTACACTCCGCATTATAAGGTATGTATCAAGGGCGAAGTGGAGCAATCCAGCGGAAGGAGTAGCGCCCTCCCCTACACCTTGGTGTAATAGCTATTGAAAAGTGAGCCTTTAGGTCGCCCTTGACTATGGTCGCCAACTTTACTTTTTTAGTTATATATGTTGGTTGTACTTTATCCGTTAACACATGTCTATTTCAGGGAAACGTGTGTATCATCTCTGATGGTGAGCTAAACACCTTTCAACTATTGAAACTCTGAAGCAAAGCTTGGGTTCATTAACAGGTATATTAACCACCAGGAAAGGGAAAACATAAAAGAACAAAATGTTGTTGGATAAGCATGTGTGTGGAACAATGTACAAAAACTTTGGCTGGGGCTAGAAGCCTAATATTGCACTTAGGGAGTTGTGGGCTAAATAAACACATAATAGCAGACATTTCTTTGATAAAAAGGTTTTTTTTTTTCAAGTAAAAACAATGCTTGAAAGTGGCAGAATTGATTTACTTTCTTGTAAGAGTCAAATTAATGAAGCAAAGCAAAATTAAGACTAATACAAGATTCTAATAAATAAGTACACTTAAAGGAAATATTATAAAGTGTCAAATAATTGCAATTATTGTGTACTTAAAGAGGAGAAAGGCAATATTTCTTATTGCAAATGTTTGAAATATTGGATTGTATCAGAAAGGGATAAGATAGCAAAACCCTAGTCCCTATCTTCAATAAAGTAATGAAACTGGAAGTCATCTTCTGGAGAAAAGTCTAAAAAGTGCACCCTAAAATTCAAGGCCTGCTTAGGGAGATAACCAATAGGGGATCTAATTTATGGTGTAATGTGATTCTGGTGCAAAAGTCACTTAAAAGGAAAAAAAAAAACAAAAAAAACTTCACAAAATTTAGTATTCATTTCATTTGAGAGGTATTATTCCACAATTAGTTGAAAATAAAAATAATTAATATAAAAATTTATTTACTTTTAACTTTATTCAAAAGTTATTTGATTTTTAAAGTGGCAATTGACTTTTGTGTTACCACATATGTGTGTGTGTATATATATATATATATATATATATATATATATATATATATATATATATATATATATAATTGTGTATGTGTGGTTGAACAAAAGTCATCATTTAAAAGATGAATATCTTTTTTATTTATAATTTATTTTATTTGTGGGGTTTTATATTATTTAAAAATTAATATAATTAAAATAAAAATTTATTTACCTTCACTTATACAAAATTTGTTCAATTTTTAAAGTGGTTAGTGACTTTTGTGTTACTGTGTGTGTGTGAATATATATATATATAGTGATTCATATATATATATAATTGTGATTCATAACTGTTTAAAATTTACTTCACAGCTAATCGCTCCTCATGGCTGAATGGTTAGAAGTTTTGGCTTGGCGTTTGAGTCAACCGGGTTTCGATCCCAGCTACGGGAAGCTACTGCCTAGCCACACTGATGAGTTCTGATAGAACGAAACAGATCTGTCTGTGGATGACTATATATATATATATATATATATATATACACACACACACATATATAGTCAGTGGCACTTGGTAACTGCCAGTTTCTTGCATGTGTGATTATCAGATCAAGTGGTTATTAATTATGATAATTATATATTAAAAAAAAAAACTCAAGAAAACAATAAATTAAGCATAATAAAGTAAATTAACCAATCACAAAATCATTATAACATAGCCATGCAAATAACAAATGTAGTATAAACTAGAACGCTCTTTCCTTCATGCTCCACAAACTTAACTAGCCTTCCCATCATGCCTTATATAACAGTATATAAAGGATGCCCACTACATGCATACCACTTGGTCTGATGATTGTGTAGGTGACAAACTGATAGTCACCAAGCACCACTGACTCTATGTCTACCTATCCTAATGTTGTATAAAAGATGATTTTGGAAAACAATGTCTGATTTTAGATTTAAATATATAATAAAATTTGTTCTTATTTTCCTTATTTTACTGGGCCATTGGCTTAATGAGTAGAATGTTCACCAATGGTCCGGGAGACCGGGGTTCAATCCCAGGTCGAGTCATACCAAAAACTCAAAAAATGGTACTTGATGCCACCTTGCTTAGCATTCAGCACTATAAGGTAAGGATCAAGGGTAAAGTGGAGCCATCCAGGGAAAGGAGTAGCACCCTCCCCTTTCAATAGCTACTACACGGAGTAGCTATTGAAAAGGGAGCCTTTGGGTCACCCTCAACTAAGGTTGTCCACTTTACTTTTGTTTTATATATATAATAAGATCTTTAAAATTTACCATGAATTAAAATGCAAAAACCACATCTACCTTTTTAGGATACACTTGCTGCTCTAAGCAATATATATATATATATATATATATATATATATATATATATATATATATATATATTATCTACCCCTCTGCATGAGCAGGATGTGATACAAGGTCAATTGTTTAAGAGGAGTTTAACAGGTTTGAATTCAGAGTTTTCTTTCTCCTAGACTGGTTGCCATACCAAGGCTAAAAAGCCAGTCTGCCCTACTATTTATTCATAACTGGAGGGAGGGTAATTGAATTCATACCTTTCCTTGGGGTATTAGCTCTATGTGAAATGCAAACAGTCTTAACCAGGATTTGAACTCATGTTGCTGAGTCCATTTCCTATGACAATATATAGGGAAATCAGGATGACCTTTCTTTTCTAGAATAAATGACTGTACAGATAATTAAATTTCTAAATTATGACAAACTTCTAGTAGAACAACATTTTTGTCAAATGTCTCTTTGGCAGAAATGTTGTTCTAATAGAATTTAAGTTGTTCTACATGAATTTAACTAAAACACTAATTTCACTATAATTGAGAAGATAAAAAAAAAATTACCAAACACCAGATCAATTTTAGAAATATGTAAAGAAAGATATCACATCTTGAAACTCTTTTCTAACCCTCAAATACTTATAATATACTTGTAAAAATGTTAAAAAAAAAAAATTTATAATTTATTACTTATTTCGACTGGTATTCCTACTCCAAGGAAAAAAAAAAAAAAACCCAAAAAAAGAATCATTGGAAACTTGTTATAAATATGTGCAAAGTTGAATGTTGAAATTGTTACATTTTAAAGTTTATTTCATTTATATATGAATCCAATCCTATGGCATTAAAATAAACTTGGAATATCTCAAAATGTAAACAATCATGTAATCTGATGATGATGATGATGGCCAAACTGATTAGAATTTGTACCTTATACACTTTACATTGTTACTTTCAATACAACAACATATTTCATAAACAAAAATTTAGTTTACTAATGGGATCTCTGCTTAGTGGAGTTCTTGCATGCATTTATCTAGAATTTTTACAATCTGGCCCCTTTAAATATATTATACCCAATACTGCACATTACTTCAGAGACATCGACAACATACTACTTATCTATCCACAAGATCTTGATTTACTTATCATCACTGACCAACTGAACAATGTCAAACCTTCTATAAATTTCACATATGAACTTGAATACAACAACAACCTACCTTTTCTGGACATCCTACTCATTAGGAATATTAACAAACTAGAATTCAATGTTTACCGTAAACCCACCTGTAAAAACGACCACATTCATTTTTATTCACACCACAACATCACCAAAAGAGGTATCATCATAGGTTTTTATCTCAGACCTGTACGTATTTATTCCTCAAAATATTCAAATGATGAATTCAACCACATAGAAAACTCCTTCTTTAACCTTCTATACCCCAGATCTTTTATACACTTTACTAAATCTAAAGCCCTCAAAATCCAAAATAAGAATCAACCTCGAACTAATGCCCACTCACAATCTTATAAAACTAGTTCACCCCATAGATTCATAAATTTGCCCAATGATTCTTCCTCTCACAGCTTAATAAACAACTTAAATAAACTGTCAAAACTACCTCTTTACCCTCTAAAATGATCCATGAATTAGTACACTCTAGCCTTCAATGCAACATATTTTCAGACGCCGGTGTTCATTGTATCCTTTGTAAGAATTGTAAACTAAAATATATTGGTGAAACATCTTGGAACCTTCACATTTGCTTGAAAGAACACAAAAGAGACATAAGAATTGGTAACTTAATGCACTATTTCAACACATTTCTCAATCTAATCACAACTTCGATTTCAATTCTGCAAAGATGCTCAATTACTTTCATAATAAAAGTCTGAGACGAATTTTCGAAGTTGCTGCTATTTCACTCTGTAATTCCCTAAATACTTGTCCTGGCTTTTATAATATTTCTCTTTACTTGAGTAAATTCATTTTAAATAGATAAAATATATTCCATCTTTAGTTAATATATTCCAGTTATATCATAATTTTATGCTTTCTCTTTTTCTTCATGTCTTGCTTTTTCTTCCTCCTTTTAATTTGAAATCTTTCTCGATAAACAAACGGATCATAAATTCTACACAATATTTCTAATAAGTCAAATGACGTAATTTAAAAAACAAACAAACACTGATTCGCTAATTAAACAGCCAACTTTTTCTTGTTATACAAATTTTCTCTAGGTTTTTGTATTTTTCACTTTTAAACATCCATCGTTGATTTAACATCACTAATATCATCCCTCATAGCTCTGATGATGGTTCATTTAAACCGAAATGCTAGAGTGTCGACTTTGCTTCTTAATAAATCTCTCCTTCTAATTGGATTACTTTGTTATCAATTTTTCTTTATATATAAAGAATAGACCCATAAAGTTTGGTAGAAAAATGTGTGTATATATATGAATATATATAATTTTCCATCAGACTTTGTGGGTTTATTCTTTCATTTATAACAGTTATATATGTGTATGAGTGTTTGTAAATATATAAGTACATAAATAAGGTTGTAACCTAATGATATATAAATCATTTATTTTATATGACAAATATTTCTCAAACAAAATCTCTTTCTTTGACAATTTACTCAATTCAGTGACCATAATACAGTGAAAAGTTCAGATGAAAATGTATCTAAATACTTGATTGGTTTTTGAATGACTGTCGTGTGGGTACATGTACGCATATATATATATATATATATATGAGAGAGAGAGAGAGACTTGCAGCAATCTGACAACATTTTTTGATGTTATCTCTTCAAGCAAGTTACAAAATTATTCATTTAAGAGATATGAGAACAGTGAAACAGTTTGTCAGATGGTCCAAAGTGCATATATAAAATTGATATAATATTTAAGATCTATTTTAAAATATAGAGTAGTTTATGATTCACAGGCTAAAAATAAAAGGAATAAAATACTAATATTTTATATAACAGAGTATTGAATGAGTTTTTCAGATTTATAAAGAATTATATGAAATCTGAACCAACTATTTCAACCCAGAAATTTGTTTCAAAGAGGGACAGAATATCTACTGGTTCTAATCAAACATTGAGTGACACTCGGTCAAAACCTTCTTGGATCAAGTGGAAATTGGGAGGTATCTGCCGACCTACCTGGATGGCATAATGATAACCCAAAAACTTGCCTAGTTGGCTGGGGTTGTAGAATACACTGACTGCTTCTCTGCAGAGGGGCAAGACATACCCCACCACCAACGAGTGTCCTGGATATAACACTAAACAATCTGATGGTGAGGTTCCACTAATGCTTTGGGGAATGCAGAATACCCCTTCATTGCCAGCACTCCTAGGTCCACTCTGACCCGGAGTAGTAGCACCTGATAGGATCATATTTATGGATCAAATAGAACTACTACTGCATATTTATGTTAAACTGAACTACTTCATATAGAACTGTTTTGACATTTAAACTTTGTACTTATGTTGAACTGTTTTAGTATGCTAAACTGAATTGTTTGAAATGGAACTGTTTTTTATATTTAACTGTGTGTAAACAAAATCTATACTTATACTAAATTGAATTGGTTGAATTAGAACTGTTTGACCAAACTGAATAGCTTGAAATAGAAATGTTTTTGATAAAAAACTGCATACTTATGCTAAACTGAATTGTTTGAAATAGAACTGATTATTTGTATAAAAATGGATTTGGCATTAAATAACCTCCAAAGCTTGATATACCATAAAACCCAACAAACCAACCTACCCAAAAATAATATCTAGTAAAGGTCTTCAACCAGATATTTTTCTCTTGTCAAGAGTGAACATTAAAATCATTGTTGTAGAATTATCAGTACCTTATGAAATCTGGATGGAGCAAACCCATGCATTTAAAACAGCAAATATGAAGATCTTTAAAAAGAGCTGGAAAAGGAAGGGTATAGCGTGATCGTGAAAGCCGTGGATAAAGATGAAAGGTTTTGTAGCAGGCACTTTGTACCAGTTTCTGGATCAAATCGGAATCAAAAAGTGTTAAAGAGAAATGTATAAAACGCCTCAGAGAAATAACAGAAAATAGTTCCATGTGGATATGGAACAAAAGAAATATCCTGTGGAACACTGCAATATTTTCATAACGCATGCAGATATTTTTTTCAAATCACATTTCATTGTTACACTTCTGAGTCAACATAATAGGGCCTTAGTGATATACATTTATATTCAGGTGGTGGGGCCCTGGTGTGCAAATAAAACTGTTGGGAGGAAAGCCCCAAAACGGTGTGTATTCTCTTCTGATGACCCTAATACCATTTATTGAATAAGAAAAAAAAATGAAGCTAAAGCTTTCATTCAATGAAGAAAATCCCATTGTGTAGAATTATTTGGTGTGGAATGATAATAGCGATTATGATGTGGCTGGAAAAAAGTTAATTACATAGTTCTTGTGCCTAATATACTTCTGGGCTGAAAAATCTGGAAAAATAGTATACCTTATATGCAAATAATTACAGAAGTTTAAAGTTGAGGAAGTAGATAATGTTCTCCAAGCCTATAAAAAAAAAATTGATGTCTTGGAAAAAAACATTTTCCTCCTGTTTTTCTTTCTTTTTGCTTATCATGTTTGCTAGCCCTCAATATAATCTTTTGACTTCTAACTTTTTGTCAGCCACCCTACAGAATGCCATTGAGAAGGAATTAAGATTATATTGATTTCTATATCAAAATTGATCGGAAGTTTATAAAATGCCCAAATAAAAGTAGAAAAAAAAATTGTGCATCAGGCAGTTTTAAAATATGAAACATGAAAGATGAAAGTAAAACTGAAATTATATTTTTAGATTATCAATAATTAATGAACTCTGTGGCTGAGTTGGTGAACATTTTGATATTTATTCTTTACTCCTTAAAAGCCACTGTTGGAGGTTTTTCTGCTTAATGTCAACTCTCTTCTTATTTATACTATTTATACTATAGTTGGTTGGCTGGCTTTATGGCATGCCAACCTTTGTTGGGTTATTTAATGCTGAAACCATTTTTTTTTTTTTTTTGCAAGCATTTGTATGGTTTCAAATGCCCTGCTGGCAGGGCTTAGAATACACTGACTGTATCCCCTGAAGAGGGGTAAGAACCCCCTCTCCAAAAAGAGGTGTCCTGGGTATGACACTAAATTGCATCTGATGGTGAGGCTTCAGTTCTGGAGTTTTGAGGATTACGGAGTACCCCTTCATTGCCACTACTTCTACATCCCATCTGACCAGGAATGTTAGTATCCCATCTATGGGTCAAATAGATGTGTACGCAAATTCTTTATTTTAGATAGGAATACTTAATATAGAACCATGTCAAAAAACTCTTACAAAACTACATAGACATCGGGTCTCATTTATGGGTCAAATAGATATGTTGGTAAATTCTTTGTATTATATAGGAATACTTAATATATATGTCCAAAAAACTCTTACAAAACTACATAAAAAATATAAATATGAAAATATCTGGAGATTGCAGGTTCAATCCTGACTGCAGGTGAGTAACAATAACAGGAATACTTAACACTTGTACCGGTTATGGCTAACAGAATCAGAACAGGCGACCCTTGTGGATTCAATAAAGGACATAGTTCGAAGTTCCGTGAAGGTTCCCGAGTTCGACAAACACCTGAAGAAGGCCAGAGGATATATCTGCCAAAATGTTATGGAAATAACAATAAAAATGACGACAATTGTCCAAAAACCCTTGATAAAAATCACCTAGCTCCATCTCAGAAATTTAGACAATGAATAAAAATATTAGATTTCCTAACTTTTAGATAAAAAATAATGTCAAGTAGGTTGATATAAATCAATTTTATGGTTTTAAGTAACTATTCCTATTTAATAATAATCCTTTGTAAATAATTATAGCTTCATCAATGTGTTGATAAAATTCATAATCATTTTAAACATGCAAAAATTTCATGCTTAGTTGCAATATCAATTTTTTAAATTGATGGTTTCTTTGTTTAATGGCATATCAACTCTTTTTAGGTTATTTAATGCCATTCTCCTAGAAGAACAGTAGTGGTACTATTTAACCCATAGCTGGGAGGATAAGGGGGTTCATACATTTCCCAAGGGTATATGCCCGAAAGTGAACGTAATAGCGCGACTGGAGTATGAACTCGCGTACTACGATTCTGCAGTCCATCACTTTAACCATTACACCATGAGGACCCCCCCCAATTTTTTAAAGATCCAATGTATTAATAAAGTTTTCAACCTGTTGCTCTGGGTAATACTCCTTCATTGCCATTACTTCCAGGCCAACTTTGATCTGCAGTGAGGGTCATAGATCTGTTTAAAGATTATTAGTATTGGATAGGAATACTTGATACCATATAACTGAGTGCAAATTACTTGTATTAAAAGTAGTTACTTGAAACTATAATCGTTTGGTAACCATTATTATTATTAGTTACTTCAAACCATTTAACTGTATGAACAAAAAATTATTAGTATTAGATAGGAATAGTTTATTGAAACCATCAATTTTTTTATGAATTAGTATTAGATAGGAATACTTGAAACAATACAACTGTGTGCAAATTATTTGTATTAGATAGGAATATTTGATATATAACTGTGCAAACAAATGATTATAGACAAGTAAAAAAGTGCTTTTTAGAAATGAATCAAATTTTGGTATCAAATAACCCATAAGGAGTTGGTGTGCAATTAAATGAATGGACCAAACTTTCTTTGTACATTTTGTAGAGGAATGTGTTTAGTTGAATACATTTTCCTCATACAGAATAAATGCAAGAAAAATTCTTGACAAATTAGCAACATATTTTATTACCTGAGCAAACTGAATGACATGCGATACAAAGACGACATAAAAAGTGTGCATGAAAAAATGTCCGAAGCATATGTGTGTGTAATAGAGATGGAAGTTTTCTGTAAATACTTATATATTAAGAAGTGTATTGTTCTGTGGTGTCATGTTTAATATGACAAGGTTTGTTGGGGATGAAAAGCCAGTCAGATCTGTTTCAAGGCATGTTGCATATATTAAGAGAAGAAGCTTTGACTTTGCATGCCCTTCTTATATACTGGTTTGGAAACAACCCCCTTGTGGCTATTAGCAGCATTCTTTGGCCAACAAGGGGTGGGGGTAATACCTTGTATACATTTATCATGATGCCAAATTAACTAGTCATGGTAATTGTGTGGCCAATTAACCTGAATGTGTCTTGCAAGTTACGTCCATACACTTTACAGAAGACACGGTCACCTCCAAGGCCACGTCTTCTCAAGAGGATTAGAAATACGCATCCGCGTAATTATTATGACCCCAAGAGCAAGGATATAGATCTACTTTTTCTTTTTTAGTAGAAGAATTATATTGTGAATTGAATTACCATGACCAGAAAATCTGGCAAACACCGGACAGCTGTTTCGACCTTATTAGGTCTCATTGGCAGTGTATACCATGATCTCCACCACTGGAGATTGAACCAGTAACCACAGATTGCAGAGCCGAAACTCTAAAACTGAGCCATCAGCCCATATCACACACAAGTGAAGCCAAAGAGTACGGATGTAACTTGCAAGACATATTCAGATTAATTGGCCGCACAGTTACCATGACTAGTTAATTTGGCCAGATTTTCTGGTCTTGGTAATTCAATTCACAATATAATTCCTCTACTTAAAAAAGAAAATGTTGATCAAAATTATCTTATTAGAAAAAATTGTGATTTTTAAATGAGTGTGATCACACTAGATCTCTTGTACCATGATGTTTTATATGAATAAATCAACAGCTAAAACAATCTAAAGTTTATGTCAGTATATGCTCATGAACACAATTGTAAACTTGTTTACACACAGAGACATCTACACAATTCCTTAAGTAAAGTAATATATTCCCATTTGTTTTTTTTTTAATTTCTGTATCAGAAACTTTATTAGAAGAAGGTGGAAACTATTTTTAATGCATATAAGTTATTTTAATTATAGAAAGAAATATATGAGGTATGTTCAGAAAGCATTCAAGACTGAGGTTGTTTTTACCAAAACAGACTGAACAATGATTGAAACTATTCTTGGGCCAGAATAGCTGGTACATTTCTATATAGATTTCTTGTACCAAATGTAATATCCATTATGAGACAGAATTAGTATTGTGTGGGGTGTCTTTAAAAAGTATTGAGATTGAAGCTGTATTCACGAAGAAAGAAATGATCTATAAAGAAAATGTTGATTTTATTCAAAATACAAGGTGTGTACATCCTGTATTAAGACTGAAGCTGTATTTACTGAGACAGAAATAAAGAATGAAGGAAACTATTTTAGTTCATTATAGTTGTTACATTTCTGTATAGATTTCACATACTAAATGTTATATCCATTATGGGACAGAGGTAGTATTTTGTGAGGTAGGTGTAAAAGACCTCAGATGATGCAAGGAATTACTTCATGAAAGATGGTTTGGAAAACCATTGATGTGATTTATTAAAACATCAATAAACATAGGAACTAAATTATATTATATTTTTGCAAGGCCAGAAATAATTATAATACTGCCAAATTGATATGAATGATTGATTGATTTTAATGGCATGCCAATCTGTGGATGCATCCCTGATGTAGTAATTGGAACTTGGCTATCTGAGTTCAAACTCTGAACAAGGCTGTTTGGATTTCACATAGCACTAATACCTTTGTGAAAGGTATAGATCCAATTATTCTCCCTCTATTAAAGGTAAAATAGTGGGTTCTTTAACCTTGGTATAGCAACTGGTCCAGAAGAAGGAAAACTCGGAATTTAAACCAGTTGTAGATCTGGAGGGAGATGGACAGGCTTTTTCTGCATAAGAAATACTACATGAATAACACCCCTACAAGTAAACCATATTATGGAATAATTCTTTTTCTCAAATTTTCTAGGGTTATTTTATGCCTAGAGGTGAGAGAATCACATTCATTGTACATTTATAGTCACATTTTTTGTGTTGTTGTTACTTAAGGGTTTTTTTTGCACACAGTCCTATGGAATATAGATAATTTATAAACAGATCTATTTGATCCATATAGTCCAGTCTGTTGGGGCTATACAATATATTGATTGCATATCTCCTGAGGGGTAAAATGGAGGAACGTCAAATAGAACTGTTTGAAATTTAAACTGAGTGCAAACAAATGACTTATACTAAATTGAATTGTTTGAAATAGAACTGTTTGATCATTTAACTGTGTGTATCTACAAAATGTGTTTATAAATCATATATTTAATATATACGTAAAAACAGGATTTGGCATTAAATAACCAACAATGATTGAAATGCCATTAAACCACATGACACCACACCTATTTGACCTGTAGATGCAATCCTAACAGGTACTACCACTCCTGATCAGAGTGAATCTGGAAATAATGACAATGAACGTGTACTCCACATTCTACAGAACTGGAGCCTCACCATCATATGCAGCTTGTTGTTATATCCAAGACACTCTTTTTTGGTTGTGTGGAGTGGGTATTGGTCTTATCCCTCTGCAGAGGATACAGTCAACATACTCTAAACTCTTCTGAATGGACCGGTTGATATAAATACAAATTAATCATTTTTACTTTTTTTTTCTGTATCTGAATTTGTATTACTGCCTTGGAAAAGATCTTGCAAAGTTCTTTTAATTTATTTATTTATTCATTTTTAGCTACATTGTACAGACAATAACACGGCTGACGTATTCATGACAATGTGTACTGACAATGCTTAAAATTCTTTCTGCCTTCCCATTTTACTATTCTCACTAGTACAATAAATACTTTTATCTAGTATGTTCTTTTCATTTAAAGACTTTAATTTAGTTAGTGCATTATACTTGAGTCTTTACTCTTAATTATTCTCATAAAATGTACACACTCATGCAAACACACATACTTAGCCTGATTACTTTATGTGAGAAAGATGGCTGTTAGTTGATTGTTGTCACTGCTTAGAGACATTCATTTAGCTAAAAATACTTTCTTATCAAGACGGCCATTGATAGCTGTAAAATAAAGTGTAGAATTACATTCTTTACATTTATAATAGAAATTAAAACTTGAGTTTTGTGACTCTTGTTATATCAGTGTAACTGTCAATCATACATCCTAGATGCATCAAGGAGGTCTTCAGTGATGCAACTGTCTTCATTGCCGATTTCGGGTTATTTCTGCATCATATCGGCTCCGACAGTAACCCCGGCATAACTCTGGAAGAGCCAAGCCGCCTCCATGATCACGACGTGCTACGCTCGTGCCTCTACCAAAGTAAAGAAAAATTCAAATAAAGGCCGGACTTCAGCCGTTCTTATAGACATCTATCCTTTAGTAAACAGCCAATGAAAACAGGGCATTCCACACTCCTCTGCTATATAATACCATCTTTACCTCATCCGGTTTCGGCTGTCTACTTCCGGAATCGGTACCGAGGTAAGATGTTATTTTTAATACTCGTCCATGATTTACACTTCACAAGACTTACACGAATCTCCCGCCAAAACTATCCTATACTAATACTTCCAAACTAACATGAATTAAGCCCCTACTCAAAACTATTCAAAAAAAAAAAAAAAAGAAAAATAAGTTGTCCAGCATTTTAGCTATAACGCCACTGGGACTCTCCTTTAAAATAAGAAAAAAGAAGAATAAAGAATTAGAAGTCTGGTCTTCTTTAGCTACAGAAGTAATTAATTATTTCCAGATTTTTAATTATTCATCAAAACAATGAATATTGTTTTGTTGATAGAAATGAAAACTTATTAATATTTATTAAAATCTGAGACGAAACTTGATGATTTTTATCAGTAAGAGTTTTTGGACTATTGTCTTCGTCTTTATTGTTTTTTTCACAACATTTTGGCCGCTGTATCCTCCAGCCTTCCTCAGTTGTCCCCTGTTTATCTGGACATAGAAATGATTTAACCTGGGAAATCATTTTTAAAGTTTGGCTGTTGATCAAACAAGGCGTTCAAGAACTATGAAGATCTTTCGCAAATAACGGCGTCATTGTTTTTCATGCTTATACGAGAAGTATTACAAGAAGTTTTATGAGATGATTTTTATCAGTTAGAGTTTTCAGACTATTGTCTTCATCTTGAGTGTTATTTTTTTTTTTTTTTTTAACTAACCTTTTTAATTATCAGTTCCCATAGACCAAATATAGAGATGAATGCAATATGGGAACTGATAATGAAAAAGGTTAGATAAAAAAAAAAAATATCAAGATGAAGACAATAGTCCAAAAACTCTTACTAATAAAAATCATCTCATAAAAACAATGACGTCATTATTTGCAAAAGATCTTCATAGTTCTTGAACGCCTTGTTTGATCAACAGTCAAACTTTAAAAAATGATTTCCCAGGTTGAATCATTTCTATGCCCAGATAAACATGGGACACCTGGGGAAGGTCGGAGGATACAGTGGCCGAAATGTGAAAAAAACAATAAAGACAAAGACAATAGCCAGAAAACTCTTACTGATTAAAAATTATTAATTATAGTTGTGCATTGTCTATAACTTTCAGAAAGCTCATTAACATTCCAAATTTTTTTTTTCCTTGGACAATTCAGTCTTTTCTTTTTTATTTGCTAAGCTTTGTTTAGTCTGGCACACATATCTCAGCTTAATTAAAATACCTGCTCTTATTATATAGTCACCAGTGACATTCGCATTTGATAATCTGTACCTTTGATAGACAACATTTAATTTGCAGTAATCTCTTTCTGCAATAAAATATTACCTATCCCAATGAAATATGGGGTAAATTTGAGTAGTGACTTGATTAAAATACCTGCTCTTAATATGTATTCACCAGTGATATTTGCCTTTTTAAATTGTACCTTTGATAGACAACATCAGAATATGCAGTGCAATTCAGTTTATTCTTTTCATTTACTAAGCTTTTAAAAGTCAGGCACATAGCTTACAATAACTGGTCTGATTAAATAGTCATGAGTTGCATGTATTCCTTAGATGCAAGGTAGGATTAACTTATTGAAAAAAAAAAAAAAAATTAGAAATACCTTTAAATTAAATGTATTTATTTCTATAGTATTATGAAGCACTTTAGAAAGACTCAGTAAATTTATACTTATTGTAATGAATACTTGAAACTTATATGCATTCCTCTTTGAAAATTTGTACCTTTTGATTCACAAAATTTGATTTTACAGTGATCTCTTTCTGCAAATAATATGACATATCCCTATGAAATATGAACTGAATTTTGTTTAAACTTTAGCCAGGAAATATGCAAAGCAATTCAGTCTATTCTTTTTATTTACTTGTTTGAAATTTAATTCAGTGTTAAATGACCTGAAAAGGTTGATACGCCATAAAACAATCAACCAACCAACATCTAGCATGGAATTTGGCCGGTAATATTGAAATTGGAGGGCATATAAAGAAGAATTATAAAACAAATAAAAGGATAAAAAGATTACAGTTAGAGGAAGAGATTAGGGAAATTAGGATTGGCTTAACAGGTTGAGTGTTCAGCAATAATCCAAGAGACTGGGGTTCAATCCCTGGTCGAGTCATACCAAAGACTCAGAAAAATAGTACTTGATATGTCCTTTCTTAACACTCAGCATTATAAGGTACGTATCAAGGGTAAAGTGGAGCAATCCAGAGAAAGGAGTTGCGCCCTCCCCTACACCTTGGTGTAGTATCAAATGAAAAGGGAACCTTCTGGTCACCCTCGACTGCTGTTGCCACCTTTACTTTTATCTAGTCTGATACGCTGATCTCAGGTTACTTACAATAATGGCATATCATTCTTCTAAATTGTCAGATTGGATTTTTGAAATTCACCAGCTGTGACAATCAGGCTTTAGTAGGGTGTATTCCATTTCATGCTGTAGGTGTTCATTTGAACCTGAAATCAAAAAAATTGGTCAGTCATCTCATAAGATGTATAGCAATAACATAGTGAATTTTCAAGAGTCTACGACAATTTTAAATACCAATAGGAAAAAAGTCTGGAAAATTATCCTACGCACCTCATATGTCATGACAAAAACCAAACCAAATGCTTACTGGATCCAATAGAAAGTTTTTATGTCAAATTTTTTTTTTATGGGCTATAATTTCTCTCATTGAAAACAGTTCTCAAACAATAATGAGCCTGAAGCCATATTGCTGCAAGGAGTAACTTAGTATACAGAATTTGAATTTCCAGACTTCAACTTTGTCTTACAAAAATAATTATTCATACTAAACTAAACATTACTAATTGGGTTTGTTGGTAATCTTTTGATCTGGAGGTATAAAATGATTACATAGCATTATTGCATTGTTAGAACTAATAATCCAGAAACAAAAAACAAAAATGTGTAAGTCAGTAAATCTTATAACTTGATTGATTGATTTTAATGGCATATCAACCATCATCATGTCGTGCTGGTAGCACGGATATCCCTGACCCTCTCTCGCCATTTTTCCCTATTGTTCATCGCCTCTGGCAGGTCTTCTGAACTACATCACGTATCATTACATAGTTGCTGAATGTATGTTTGTGCTGGTCATCCTGCTTTTGCTCGGCCATGTGTGGGGGTCCATAAGAGTACATCACTTATGAGCTCGTCCCTGCTTCTCCAGCAGTGTCCTTCATGTCTGGTTCGTCTAGCTTATACCTTGAGGTTAGGGAATCATATTCATTGTATGTTTATATTTACATTTTTTGTATAGCTGTTTAAGATTCTTTTTTAAACATTGTTCGATTGAATATGAACAATTTTCAAACAGATCTATTTGATCCATAGATGGAACCCTAACAAGTACCATTACTGGTTTAGAGTGGAGCTGGGAGTAATGTCAATGAAGGGGTACTCTACACTCTCCAGATTTCCAGAACCTGAGCCTCACCATCAGATGCAGTTTTGTGTTATTTTCAGAACACTGCTTTTGGTTGGTTGGGTTCTTTACCCCTCTGCAGGGGACGCAATTAACATATTCTAAGCTCCACCAACATCACTACTTATAACTTGAATCTGATGAGTGCTACACTTATCAACTCAGTCAGTATGAAGCAATTGCGTGGAGTAACCTTTTCCATGCTATTACTTTCTAGTTCACTCTGACCTAGAGTGGGAGTGCCTGTTAGGTTCTGATCTAGGGATTACATAGGTTTGTTTGAGATAAAGTGTTTATCTGCTTAAAATGATTGGGAAGATATGGTTTTGTACTCTGTAGAATTGAATTTTGCTGTTTATTATAAACGGCTGCAATCAATGTTCTGGCTTCTTACCTGGCTTAGAGAGGGTACTTCAGCTAGTAGATATATGACTGCAATACTTACTGTTAAAGGATTAGCTCTGTGTTTGAAATTAGTGTTTTTCTTTAACCCTTTTGCAGGCAAAGCAACATTTTTCTTGCTAACAGTATGCAGGCATTGACATTTTTGTTTTTTGAACAATGGCTCAATGTTAGGCATTTTTCTATTGGCTGCTTATTGAACCATTCAATATCACTAGATGGCCCCACTGTGGGGTACGATAGTGTAAAAGTTGTTTTGAAAAATATTATAGGTAAAAGTGAGTGCTTTCTTATTTTCATGCTATGGGACTATGACATACAATTGCTGATAAAATTATTGTTTTACTTGTTTTTTTGTTTTTTTGTATATGATTGACTTGTTTGAGCCTACCCTCTTACCTATTATACAGGGATGGAAAAAAGGGTTAATTCATTTTGTGATAACAAGCATAATCAGTATTGCATTTGAAACAGAATTTCTAATCCTTTAGCCTATGGTTATCGTACTCTGCCACTTAAGCCATACCCACTGTTAGTAAGTAGCTGAGATCATATGCCAGTTCATCATCAAGTACAAACAAACCGTTTTACTCATATCATAACTGTGTCCTGGGTATAACACTAAATTGAATCTAATGGTGAGCCTCCAGTTCCATGGTGTGGAGTAGCCTTTTTAATGCTATTACTTTCTAGTTCACTCTGACCCATAGTGGGAGTGCCTGTTAGGTTCTGATCTAGGGGTCACATAGGTTTGTTTGAGATAAAGTGTTTATCTGCTTAAAATGATTGGGAAGATACGTTTTTGTACTCTATAGAATAGAAGACTGTAATTATAAACTGACTTTGGCATAAAATATTCCAACAAGGTCTGACCTGCCATAAAACCTACAAACCAACCCAACCATCATCTTATAACCAGCTGCAATCTAAGTTCTAATCTTTTACCCAACATTGGCTAGTAATCCACTTAGTATATTTTAATCAAGACAGCCTTGGACAGTATTACTGCGAGGAAAGAAAGTGTTGAATTGCATTCTATACGTTTATTTTGGGGATTGAAATTACTATGTGATAGGAAACTAATTCAATGTTTCATATAAAGAAAAGAATTAGATGGCTAATCACTTTAAGCAAGAGTTGTAATTTACTTTTTCATGTTTCATTATAATCTTTCATCAGGGCAATGAATTTTGTTTTGATGAATGAATTCAATGCTTATCACACATATATATATATATATGTTGTATACCCACGATTTATGAAATTCAGTGAACAAACGAAACACACTTCTTTATAAATATATCTCTCTCATTTTATTCTCAAAAGGGGCCCACTGTTTGTTGTTAGTTGAGAGATAATTGGAGAGACATATACTCAAAGAGAGGACTTCTTCTTGTCCCATACCTTCTTCTGGGAGCCAGGGGGTGCCAACGCTTGCACCCCTTGCAAGCCGTGATGCCTCTGATTGGCTGGGTGTCCCTCGCTCGACTCCTGATTCTCTGCTTTTAAATCTGACCAGGTGGTTATCACGACGTCTCCTTTCACACCTGTTGTACCCAACTGCTCTAACACGCTGTCATCTCCCTGTTTACTAATCACAGGGAGTCACTAGGAATGAACCGAAAATCCATGTCATATGTTATATAACATATATATATAGTGCAGTTAGAAGGAAACTCAAACCTGGTTAAATTGTCATTATAAATTTATTTTGCTGGAGAATATTATTATACTCTCTGTCTTGTCAGATGACTTTTACATGTTAGACTTGAGGTTGCTGAACAGTAAATTTGGATTACAGTTTATATATGTATGAAAGAAAAGAAAAAAGGAAGACCTATATAAAATTTGAATTCTCAGGCGAGGGCAAAGGGGGTCGAAACAGTAAGGTGCTAGAAACATTAAGAAACAAGAACAGGGTGTTCCTGTAAATCAACCCATCCCAAGTTGAGCACATGCCAGGTCTTCCATAGCAGGTAGAATCTTCTGAATATTCTAAACTTGTAAACTAAATGATTATCCCCATATATTTTTCATTTGCTTCTAATACATATGTAAATTCTCTCAGCTGATGTGATCTTAGACTTTCTCCTTAAAATAAATTAGAATTAAGATAAATTAAAATAAAAATAAAAAACCTTTTTGGCAACCACCAGGTGCCTTTAATTACCCTAAAAATAGTCAAAGGGAATTAACTACTCCAGAAAACAAAGTCTTAATTTTTGAATTAATATCCAAAGTTCACAGAATCATCTCCAATACATAAATCTCCCCGTCATAATAATATCAACTTCTGAATTAAATGTTATTAATTCCAATAAAATTCTCATAAATATCTCTGCTATTGCCTAGAGTAGGGGCCTCAGTGGTTCCCAGTCAGGATAATTTAAATTTTCCTTTATGTCTACATTTAAACACAAGTTTGTTTCATTCCTTCAACTGTAGTCTGTGATCTCTAAAATTAATTATATTAATTTTTTCATCAATACACAAGTTACATCTACCATTGAAGCTATTCGTGGTAGAAAACTGCCTGACTATTTTCCACTTTACTTGGTGGGATCAGCCCCTGATCCTTAAGGTTCCAAAAATATTTAGATAGAGTGGTTTGGTTTTTAAGTTGTGGATTGGAGAAAGAATGTCTGTGATTATACAATCTTTGTTTCCAATTCCCAGTGGAGATACCTATATAGACCCTCTCCCCATCATTATTATGTTTCATGGGAGAGATGCATGCCTGGTACATGACATTTTTTGAAATGCATCGTCTGCCCAAGGGGCATTCCCCTTTACTTCTACAGTTACAAGATGCCACATCAGGTCCCCCACTGTTTCTATTCAATTCATCTAGTAACCTCCTGTAATGGTTATTTATAATATTATGTATATTCTTAGTGCAAGAGTAACTAATTTTTACTGTGTTTCTATTAAAAACTTTCCCTAATAGATTGTCTCTATTAAAGTGCTTATCCAGGAGGTTTAGGAAGTATTTATCTATGTTAATGCTGGTAAGTTTAACAAAGAGGCGGGTTATACCAGATTACTTTTCTATTTCTATTTCTTCCTCGTCTATTTGAGTGATTATTATTATTGTCACCTACCTTGATGAGTCTGCAGTTCCCACTACTATTTCTCCTACCCTTAGAGCCAGGGTCCACTAGGATCACATACTCCAGTCTATCTTGGAATTCGCTATTTTTGAGGGCATCATCATATATTCTTTTGCTCTCCTCAAGAATTCTTTTACATGAGAATAGTCTATTAATCCTCTGGTTCATGGCATTAGGAATCTGCCTCAGTACCTATCTTGGGTGATTTGAGTCAATATTTACATAAGTGGGGATAGAATTGTTATTACTAAATGGTTTGAAGGTACTGTTAAAGTCATCTGACAGAGAGTATAATATTCTCTGGCAAAAAAAATTTATAATGACAATTTAACCAGGTTTGAGTTTCCTTCTCATGCACTATATATACTCTGTATGTGAGTTTTGTTATATAAACCTGGAAGGAAAAAGACAAGTAACAATAGCTATACATCAAGCACTCTCATGGATTTATATGATATTCATCAAATATTCTCTACATGAATAATCCACACCCACTGTCTTTGGATGCTGACTGGATATTACTAATATATATATATATATATATATATATGGAAGATAATAATGGATAGTAATCCGACAGTTTGTGAGGAAAAATTGACAACATTCATCTCAACATTTTCTTGGATTACATAAGTCTGTGCCTTGAAGCTTATATTCATATTTTGGGATTTTCCTAGGCATGTACATTAATATATATAAAAAAAAAAATACAGATTTATATGATTTGAATTTCGTCGAAAACAAGGAATGATTTGAAAACTCTCGATGAACTGGCGGAACGTGGATTCTGCAGTGTATCTAATGTCAGGTGACGTATTTTAAAGAAACGAATGCTGATTCATTGATCAAACAGCCAATTTTTCTTGTCATAAACAGCCAACTTTTCTTGTTGTACAACTTTTCCAAGTTTTTATATATTTTTACACTTTTTATACATCCATCTGTACTTAACATCGCTTATATAGCCTCTCATAGTCCTGATGATGGTTCAGTAGAACCGAAACGCTATAGTGTCGACTTTGTTTCTCAATAGATCTCCCCTTTCTATTTGGATTACTTGTTGTCAATTTTTCCTTACATATATATTTACTAATCTAATATCTACCAGCATTCATGGTACCAGAAAAAAAGAAAAAAAATCCCTGCCAAGAACAAGAGATAAGAGTATCTCGAATTACCACCCGGGGGAAAAAGAAAAAATATTATAGGTCAAAAAGAAAGAAAAGGCCAACCTCGTCAGACCTCTTGAAAAAAATCAAGGGATATGCAGTCAGTTGGTCAAAAGAAAACTAAAACCTTCTGCGAATCCTGCAATGCTACAATTACAATAGTGCTCAACACGAGTGGAGCCAATTATAGATTGAATAATAAATCTCACAGTATATGAATATAAAATATGAAAAACAAAATACTTAAAATGATGTTCTTTATATAAACATTACTAATGTGTTCAGTCATCATCAGAATGGTAAAATTGTTGTTTAATATTTCATCTGAAAAGATGAAATAATTTCGAATAAAAATCTATTATATATCCTTCTCATTCTGTTGTTTAATGGCATATCAACTTTCTTAGGTTTTTTAATGCCAAATCCATCCTTCTAGAAGAGCAGTAGTGGTACTATTTAACCCATAGCTGGGAGGTTAAAAGGGCTCATACCTTTCTCAAGGGTATTTATCTGAAAGTGAACATAATAGCGCGACTGGAGTTTACACTCACTTATTATGATTTTGCAGTCCAGTGCTTTAACCATTACACCTTGAGGACACCCTCCCCAGAGATATATCATTTTACCAACTAATTCCACCACACATTATCAAAAAAAAAAAAAATGAAACAAATTGTTATCCAAACTGTTAAAGACTCTTCTAAAATTATTAGGAACATAACTAATTCTAAGAATAATAATTAAATTGCATCAGATGTTTGCATATATTCAATTCCTTGGAATGTTTGTAAAAGGGTTTTACACAGGTGAAACTTCCAGGATTGTTAAAATATGTATTTATGAACATATTTGATATTTTAATTTAGAAGACATATGAACATATTTGATATTTTAATTTAGAAGACTTTAGTCAATTTAGAAACTAAACTTAGTTTTAATTCTAAAAATTCCAAATATAATACTATCAAACTAATTGTAATATCATGCTATTAAACTAATTATGATATAATACTATTAAACTAATCATTGGCTTAGTGGGTAGAGTGTTTGCCAAAGGTCCGGGAGACTTAGGTACAATCCCAGGTTGCGTCATACCAAAGACTTTAAAAATGGCACTTAATACCTCCTTGCTTAACACTCAGCATTATAAGGTAAGGAACAAGGGTAAAGTGGAGCAATCCAGGGAAAGGAGTAGCGCCCTCCCCTACATCTCGGTGTAATAGCTATTGAAAAGGGAGCCTTCCAGTTGCCCTTGACGATGGTCGCCAACTTACTATTAAACTAATTATAATAAATACTAAGAATAAAGGCTATACCAACATAATATTATGTTAGTATAACCTTTACTCTAAGGCTAACTGCAACAAATAAATGAATTAATACTTCGTTTAATTCTAAGAATTTATTAATCAACACGTGATACAATTAATAGCAATATACAGTCCTCCCTGTGTATAAAGTTGAGTTTAAGGGATTTGCTGGCACGCTGAAGAAGATATCTGGTATCTTAAGTTTGTCTTTCTGAGACCTTTTAATGTCCTCGCCTCACAGAATGTCAGGTGGAATCTATTTGACTGGATTTTGGATTTTTGTGCCAAGACTTCTGGGCTCATCACGTGATGAGTATATCCAATCACAGGGAGCCTCTCCTTAACTCACTCCATACGCAGGAATTACCATTTTTCTAAACCAACACTATTAAATTAATTATAATACAATACTATCAAAGTAATTATAATATGATACTATTAAACTAATTATAATAAGGCATGGACAGCTATTGATAAACTATTGATCATATGGAAATCAGACTTGACTGATAAAATGAAACGCAGTTTCTTCCAAGCAGCGGCCGTGTCGATACTGCTATATGGATGCACCACTTGGACGCTAACAAAACGGCTGGAGAAGAAGCTAGACGGCAACTACACAAGAATGTTGTGAGCAATACTAAACAAGTCCTGGTGGCAACACCCCACAAAGCATCAACTATACGGCCACCTGCTTCCCATCACGAAAACTATCCAAGTTAGACGAACCAGGCACGCAGGTCACTGCTGGAGGAACAGGGACAAGCTCATAAGTGATGTACTCCTATGGACCCCCACATATGGACGAGCTAAAGCAGGATGACCAGCTAGAACATACATACAGCAGCTGTGTGAGGATACGGGATGTAGCCAGAAGACCTGCCAGAGGCGATGAACAATAGGGAAAAGTGGCGAGAGAGGGTCAGGGACATCTGTGCTGGCAGCATGACATGATGATGATGACTATTAAACTAGTTATAATATAATACTATTAAACTAATTATGATATAATACTATTAAACTAATTATGATTGATACCTCCTCGCTTAATACTCAGCATTATAAGGTATGGATCAAGGGTAAAGTGGAGCAATCCAAGGAAAGGAGTAGCACCCTCCTCTACACCTTGGTGTAGTAGCTATCGAAAAGGGAACCTTCAGGTCACCCTCGACTATGGTCGTCAACTTTACTTTACTTACTATTAAACTAATTATAATATGATACTATTAAAGAAAGACCAAGTTCTTTAAACTTCTTTAGTTAAATTAGTCCTAAATAGTTGCAATATCCCTCATTTAAATTAGTTTTTATTAATTATAACTTAATTTTATTTGATGATTATATATGAACGTAGCCATAATGCAGCAGAAGTAACCAAAAATATTTGTCACGTGGAAATTGATGAAGACCCAGTTGATCTCAGTATAGTAACCAGATGGTTCAAGTAATGGCATTACAAGACAATCAAACTAGGTCTGGTAGGCTTAAAACCATGGAATCAAAAGTGCTGCTCCAAACCATTGAGGTAAATCTTGAAAGTAGCACCTGGGGAGTATCAGGCCAGTTTGACATTTCATAGTCTTGTCACCTTCACAACTTTGGCAAAATCTTCTGGAGCTGTCAAATTGTCTCATGTTACCAAAATATTGAAAAACTTTTGATTCACCTGAGTATATAGATATGCTATGGTATCTTTTATGATTAATAAATAAAATATCACCATATTATAATAACATATAAAGATGCCACTATATTCTTATAATCTATAAATAAGGTGCCATTTTTTTCTACTCTGTAAAGAAGATACTATTTTATTTTTGTAATGAGTTGGAGTCCTTGTGGCATTATGGCTAAAGTCCTAAGCTAAGAACTTAAAGTAAATGAGTTCAAACTCCTGTTGTGCTGTTCTGTTCTTTTTCGGACTAATACTGTTTGGAAAGGTATTGAACTCCCTTATTTCCCCAGCTATGGGTTAAACAATATCACTGATGTTCTTCTACAAGGATGGCTTTGGCATTAAATAACCAGAAGGTTGATATGCCATCAGACAAACTAAACTTTGGTAATGATTTATAGATAGATATGTCTATATCTTTTATATCCTTCTTTCAGGAATTATTCTACTTTGGTCACTCAACATGTCCGACGATGAAGAATTGCCTCCAGATCTCATTCCAGCAGATGTTGTGAAAGTTCCTATTACAATTATAACTGGTTTCCTTGGTAAGACTCTCAATTTTTTTCTCTATCTATTTGTTTTTTTTTGTTTCCAGGATAAAATATAAAAGGATTTATGTCAATGATTTTTATGAGTTGAACATTTATGATTATTTTATAGCTGCACAAAGGATCTGTATGACTCATGTGACTTGGGATTCTTTGAATTTTTTTTTTTTTTACTAGAGTAGAATATATTCTAAAGCAATGTATTGCTAAATGCTTGAGTAAAACAAAACTTATTTTGTATGTAAACAGATAAATAAAACTACATTATACGGACGTATTTTTTTAAAAATTGAGTATATTAGTGAGGTAGTAGATATTTGTATTTTTGTTTTTGAAACAAAAAAATCATTTAATTTTTTAATAGTATTTTAAGAGTATAATTGTATGTACAATACATTATTATATTGTTGTAATGTAACAAAAGGTTATTGAATCAGAAAAAATCAAAACAGAGGTTGGTGATGAAATGGAAATCTTTATAACATTAACGAAATACAATACTCACCAAGAAGGTAACTACTGCTAGTGGCTAGCCTCCTGGCAAGCATTTCTTGTTAATATCCTTCGGTCTCAGGGGGCCTTCCCCCCAGGCTATTACCTCCTTCGGGAGGGTTGGGTTTATTGCCTGACGCCTGAGGCGCCCCAAAAGGGGAATGCCGACGGGACCAAGGGCATTTTTGGAACCTGCCGGGTGCGCGTGGGCTATGGCCCTGCACCCGGACCCACCATAAAAAGGCCTTGTGCCATACTTGCCCGTTCGGTGGGGCAGGCAACAAATACCGCTAGTGGTGACTACTTAGTCAGCAAAATGCCCCCCCCCCATATCCAACATATTTATGAGAAATGGGACATACCCAATACTGTTCACCAGTATGAAGGCCTAATTTTAAGAATATATATATCATACCAAAGTCAAATACATCTAAGATAATACATTGCTAGATTTTAGTGTACAAATATATATATATTTTTTTAGGGTAAAATGAAATTTTAAATTCATTTTATTATGAGATATTAGGCCTTTTTTTCCCGCATGTATGAATGTATGTATATATGTGTGTGTGTGTATATATATATATATATATATATATATATATATAATCATTGTATTAGTGTAGGTATATATGTATTATTTTTTTCTTTACTTGTATTTTTTTTTATGAAGGATCAATGAGTGCTCATAATTTGGCTTGGAGCAGCATTAGATTGGGATGGTCTCTCTCTTATTTCTTTCTTGATGTAATTGTCTGCTATGATCGCATTCTTTTTTTTTTTAGGCTTGGTCATACACACGCCTAATCTTTGTGTTTTATGTACTGGGTAACTGACTATACTCATTTTGGTGGTACACCCACTTAGGGGATATAATATCTAGAGGCCAAATTCTCTGAGACTGAGGGTGATATCACTGAAGATGGATCCCAATATATATGCACGCACACACATATTTTGAATCTTGTAGCAAAGCAACTTGTGTTTATCTCATTTTGAATTGCCCAAAAAGAAATATTTTTTGTGAGATTAAAATAATTTTTGCTAAAAACCAAACAGTTTACTTTTATTGATCAAAATTATGAAAAAGAAATTTGATTTGCTTTTTTAAAAAAAAATTCCTCCTATTTATTGAATGACCCTTATAGATAAATTCCCTCTATTTATTGAATGATCCTCATAGATAAATTCCCTCTGTTTATTAAATGACCCTCACAGAGAGATAAATTCCCTCTATTTATTGAATGACTCTCATAGATAAATTCCCTCTGTTTATTGAATGACCCTCATAGATAGATAAATTCTCTCTATTTATTGATTGCCCAGTCGGCTGGGGCTGTAGAATACACCGACTGCTTCTCTGCAGAGGGGTAAGACCCCCCCCCAACGAGTGTCCTGGATATGACACTAAACAATCTGATGGTGAAGTTCCAGCAGTGCTGGAGCTTTGGGGAATGTGGAGTACCCCTTCATTGCCATCGCTCCCAGGTCCACTCTGGCCCGGAGTGGTAGCACCTGATAGGGCCCTATCTATGGATTAAATAGAACTAATAGCATACTTATGCTAAACTGAATTGTTTGAGTAAACTGAATAGCTTGAAATAGAAATGATTTTGACAATTAAACTGTACTTACATTTAAACTGCGTGCTTATGCTTAACTGAATTATTTGAAATAGAACTGTTTTTCGACATTAAAACTGTATTTACACTTAACTGAATTGTTACATATAACTGCTTGAATAGTTTGAAATGGAAATGTTTTTGACAATTAAACTGTGTACTTATGCTAAACTGGATTGTTTTAAATAGAACAGATTATTTACATAAAAATGGATTTGGCATTAAATAACCTACAATGGTTGATATGCCATAAAACCCAACCCAACCCAACCCAACTCTATTTATTGAATGACCATCATACATTATATGCATGTGCATCATCTTACCTTTTCAGTGTAACCAAAATGGACTTTGTGGTCACTACTCTTAATCAATTCTGAGTCCCAACCATAATCTGCTTGGTACAAAATAATTAATATAATTTTAACTCTGAGTTTCCATGACAATAATCTGAATGAGACATGGCGAAAATACTGTATTTAATTGTGTATGATACACACCCTAACTTTCAGCTGCAAAATTCTGGTAAAAACATCCTTTGTGTATAATACACATTGATTTATTTATGCACAGTTATATCATTTACAGTAACTATTCCTATCAAATAATAATCATTTATTTGTGTATTGTTATACAGTTTTTAAGTAACTAATAAAACTTAGTAGTCTATTATAGCTTCAAGTAACTATTGATATTAATAATTTGTACACAGTTATATGGCATCAAGTATTTTTATCTAATACAAATGATTTTCAAACATATTTATTTGACTCCTAGCTAAGATGACTACTCTAAGTCAGAGTGGATCTGGGAGTAATGGTGGTGAAGTATTAACTCCATACACCTTAGAGCTCTAGAACTAGAGCTTCACCACTGGATGCAGTTTGTCATACAGAAGACACAAAGATTGTAAAGTAGAGATAAATATTAAGTTAGATATGATGTATATATGAAAAAAAATTGCAGCCTTCAACACTGGCAGAGGAAAAGACATGAAAAGATTACTAATTGCTACATAAAAAAGACTTTTACACTATTCTTATTTCATGGGTATCATTATTTCATTTTTTTATTCCATCATGATGTTTTTCTTCATTTTGGACAGAAAAGACAAGACAGGTTAAAATACAAAATATATTATCCAATGCTCATTATATACCAGTGGTTCCCGACTGATTTTGGGCCATACCCCATTATGGTATTTTGAAAATTCTGATGCCTCTGTAATATGTTCTTTTAATTCTGAAATAGTGGAGTTATATTATTGATTGAATTACCATGACCAGACCATTCGGTAAGCACTACTGTGATCTCTCCCACTGGAGATTGAACCAGCAACCAAAGAATGCAGTGCCAGAACTTTACCACTGAGCTACTGGTCCACATTTCACACAAGAGTGGTAGAGTTTCAGCTCTGCATTCTGTGGTCGCTGGTTTGATCTCCAGTGGGGGCTATCACACTGCTTATGAGACCTAATAAGGTCGAAACAACTGTCCAGTGCTTCTTCTCTGAAATATCGAATTCTTATATATTCATTGACTTAGTCTCTAAACAAGCCCCACCAAAATATTACCATGCCTCACCAGTGGGGCATACACCCTACATTGGGAATTACTGTGATGTACTAATCTTCCAGGTAAATTTCAAAAGTAAACAAACAAAATTGAAATTGCAGAAGTTTTTAAAAAGAATTCTGTTTCCATAAACCAATAAGTTTGAGAAATCTTTTTTTAAAAAGCTGTTGATGTTCCAATTCAACTCAGTAATTCTTTTTTATAATTATTATATAAATTATATATATATATGGAATTAAGTAAGTTATAAATCTTTCTTTTCTCATTATTTCATCAAACATCCATCACTATTTTAACATTTTTCATGAATTTAAAGTCCTAAAGAAGGACTGAAACATCTAAAGTCCTGAAGAAGGACTGAAACATTCAATGTCAACTTTCATAATAAATTCATCAAATTTTGGATTATTTGTTTTTTCAACTTCCATATATATATATATAAAGTAATGTGATATGAAAATGAATGCCTATGTTCAATGGCTTTTAAGCAAGCATATTCTTTGTCAACATCCACTGTTACTCAGATTTGATTAATTGATTGATTTTAACAGCTTGTCAATCTATTCAGGGTTATTTTTTGCCTTAAGGTTAGGGAATCACATTCATTGTACATTCATAGTTACATTATTTGTGTAGTTGTTTCTTAAGAGTTTTTTTCTACATTGCCCTGTTGAATATGAATAAATTTAAACAGATCTACTTGACTCATAGATGGAACCCTAAGAGGTACTACCACTCCGTGTCTGAGTGGACATGTAAGTAGTGGCAATGAAGAGGCACTCCTCACTCCCCAGATATATAGAACTCAAACCTCTTTAGTATGTTGATAAAAAAATAAACTGAACCAAACCTTAACAAATGAATCACATTTTGGCATTGAATAACCCATAAGGAGTTGATATGTCATTAAACAAATAAACCAAACCAAAGTCTATCAAAGTCACCTGACTTAGCTTTATGGAATATATATATATATATATATATATATATATTGGCAGTATTTCTTCATTAATACATATTTGATTGAACATAATAGACATTTTTTGTCTACATAAAGAAGATTTATCAGCCAATTCCTGCCGAATATCATAAGATCAATACAGCAATTCGAAAAGATTAACAAAAAAATATGTAGACAAAAAAATGTCTATTATGTTCAATCAAATATATATATATATATATATATAACTGGAACATGTAAAAGTTCATGAACAATTATTTTTACCTAAAGATTTTAAAATTAGTTACTAATAGTAGCTTTATTTTGGCAGTAGGCCACCAACATGAGACTGGCCCTGTCAGCTGGGACTTAAGAATACACCAACTGCACCTCTGCAAAGGGGTAAGACCCCTCCCTTCAACGAATGTCTTGAATATGGCACAAAACAATCTGATGGTGAGGTTCCAGTAATGCTGGAGCTTTGGGAAATGTGGAGTACCCCTTTATTGCCATCGTTCCCAGGTCTGCTTTGGCCTGGAGTGGTAGCACCTGATAAGAGTCCTATCTATGGGTCAAATAGAACTAAACTGCATACTTTGAAATGGATCTGTTTTGATATTCAACTGTGTGTAAACTGTTGTGATGCTGGCAAAAGAAAGACATGGGGAACACAAAAAGGTGGTAGAAAACATATTCATTCAAGTAATTGAAACAAGATACAAGTGAACCTGGTTAAACAGTAGTTAGTTAATAGGAAGCTGAGAGTCTGGTAGGGTAGTGCCTATCCGTCCACTATGCAAGCGGTATCACACGTGATTATGGTCAACTCTCTGATCTCTGTTGACATGTATTTATGGAGGAGGGTGAGTCCATTATGTAGGGAGCACAACAAAACAAAATCTATACTTAAACTAAACTGAATTGTTTGAATTAGAACTGTTTGACTAGACTGAATAGCTTGAAAGAGAAATGTTATTGACAATTAAATTGTGTACTCATGCTAAACTGAATTGTTTGAAATAGAACTGATTATTTGTATAAAAATGGATTTAGCATTAAATAACCTACGATGGTTGATATACCATAAAAACCAATCAACCAACCAACATGAGACCAGTTGTTATTTTATAGATTTTGCTTAGTCTGGTCTATAGTCAAATGTGCTTTACCATGCAATTTTTCTCAACAACATTTATTTGGTGACAGAACAGAATGTCATTTTCTATAGTTATGTTGTTTTTTTTTTGGGGGGGGTTGCATCTGACAAAGAAAAAATTTCTTTTTAGAACACTTGTTCTGAGACCTTTTTATTTTTGCTACTCCAAATTCTAAATGTTTGAGATGTGCCTTGTTTGATAGAATGTCACATTTGTTATTTTGTTCAGCTCAAACAAAAATGTGATATTTTGTGACCTTGTTATGGAAGTAATTACAGAAGTGATAACAATGAGTAAGGTTGATTTCTGAAAGTTGAGTAGACTTGGGAGTTCAGCGATAATTGTTATAAGAAAAAGGTCAGAAAATTATTTGATTTAACTTTATATTCAAATGTTAGAAAAAAAACAAACTTTTCTATTAACCAAAGAATAAATATTCTTTATTCATATTTTCACTAGAGGCAAAAATATGCTGTATTTCTCAGTGGGAGGAAACCCTCTCTCTCTGCCCCACCCCCCAAAAAACGGGTATCCTGAGTATGACACTAAAATGCATTCAGTGGTGAGACTTTAGTTTTAGAGCTCCAGTGAGTATGGAGTCACTTCTTTATTGCTGTTACACCCTGTCCCACTCTGACCTCTAATGGTAGTACCTGTGAGGGTCACATCTAGTTTTAGAGTTCCAGTGAGTATGGAGTCACTTCTTTATTGCTGTTACACCCTGTCCCACTCTGACCTCTAATGGTAGTACCTGTGAGGGTCACATCTAGTTTTAGAGTTCCAGTGAGTATGGAGTCACTTCTTTATTGCTGTTACACCCTGTCCCACTCTGACCTCTAATGGTAGTACCTGTGAGGGTCACATCTAGTTTTAGAGTTCCAGTGAGTATGGAGTCACTTCTTTATTGCTGTTACACCCTGTCCCACTCTGACCTCTAATGGTAGTACCTGTGAGGGTCACATCTAGTTTTAGAGTTCCAGTGAGTATGGAGTCACTTCTTTATTGCTGTTACACCCTGTCCCACTCTGACCTCTAATGGTAGTACCTGTGAGGGTCACATCTAGTTTTAGAGTTCCAGTGAGTATGGAGTCACTTCTTTATTGCTGTTACACCCTGTCCCACTCTGACCTCTAATGGTAGTACCTGTGAGGGTCACATCTAGTTTTAGAGTTCCAGTGAGTATGGAGTCACTTCTTTATTGCTGTTACACCCTGTCCCACTCTGACCTCTAATGGTAGTACCTGTGAGGGTCACATCTAGTTTTAGAGTTCCAGTGAGTATGGAGTCACTTCTTTATTGCTGTTACACCCTATCCCACTCTGACCTCTAATGGTAATACCTGTGAGGGTCACATCTAGTTTTAGAGTTCCAGTGAGTATGGAGTCACTTCTTTATTGCTGTTACACCCTGTCCCACTCTGACCTCTAATGGTAATACCTGTGAGGGTCACATCTATGTATTAAATAGATCTGTTTGAGATAAGATGATGTGATGCTTATATAGATTTTTAGCTTAAAGAGTTAAAAGTAAATTGTCCGTTCAAATACTTATGAGCAGTATTGGTATTAAGTCACATTGTATTTTATATATGAATAGACAATTGTATTATGAGGATATTTTTTAAGTTTATATTAAAATATTTTGCTAACTTTGAGTTTTCTTTTTAATTTCAGGAGCCGGAAAGACTACTTTAATGAATTACATATTGGCTGAGCAACATGGTAAACGGATTGCTGTTATTCTTAATGAATTTGGGGAAGGTACGTTTCAGGATTTTCTCTTTTTTTTTTTTTTTGTAGAATATTTAATTATGAAACTAAATTGCTTTCCCTTTCATTTTTATCCCTTAAAACCTTGAGGAGCCTGCGAATATCTATTGTTGCACCATGCTGTCTACAGGGACATTCATAGCTGATAATGTCAATGCTGTACAGGCAAGCATGGTCACAGTGGAAGATCTAGTCAAGGTTTGATGACATAGTGTTGTAGTTTGTCCTGGGGGTAGTGATGGCCCTGCAGGTGTTTTCAAAGACTGTTAAATAACATGTTACAACCTTCTATAGACAATTTAAAATATACTGAAAAATAATAGAATTTTATAAAAAATTGCAATATTTTATTGTCAATTCTTGGCTAAAATTTCTGCTGCCGGGTTTTATTTACTTTTAGTTAGTGGCATAAATACTATTGTTTTGCAATATTTTGATAATGTGAGGGACAGTTTGGCAGGTCTGGACTTTTGTGTCCAGATTTTGAAGGTAACAAATCACGCTGGACTGTGAGATACTAAGCTCGCCTGATACTCTCCAAATATGACTCTATGGCTTGATACACTGCCTCGGAAGACAACAAATATGACAGGAAAGTGAAGAGCAACAAATGTAACATGAATGTGATTTCCACCAAATATAACACACAAGTGAATACCAACGAGACTGATTATTTGTTGGAAACCTGTGAAATCTCAGCACCAACAACTAAAACAAGTGTGAGAGTTCAAATAACTTAGGAGTATTTTAAGCAAAAAAAGATCCAGAATGTTAATGACATTAACTATCAGCTTTTGAACTTCTGTTGAATTAATCCCATCTTAATCCCCACGTCGAGGATCACTACTAACTAAGCCTCCTGATGAATGCACGATCAACACCAGAAAAATATTGCCCAGTCAGCTGGATACAACACTAAACAATCTGATTGTGAGGTTCCAGTAATGCAAGAGTTTTAGGGAATGTGGAGTAGCCCTTCATTGCCATTGCTTCCAGGTCCACTCTGGCTTGGAGTGGTTGCACCTGATAGGGCCCTATCTATGTGTTAAATAGAACATCTGTGTACTTATGCTAAACTTAACTACTTGAAATAGACATGTTTTTGACATTGAAACTATACTCACGCTAAAGTGAATTGTTTGAATTAGAACTGAATAGCTTGAAATAGAAATGTTTTTGACTATTAAAATGTGTACTCATGCTAAACTGAATTGTTTGAAATAGAACTGATTATTCATATAAAAATGGATTTGACATCAAATAACCTCCAAAGGTTGATTTGCCATAAAACCCAAACAACCAACTAACCAACCAACCTGAAAAATAAGATATCTGAGGAGGGCTATAAACAAAAAGTATTGTGACTTAATCAAAAGCATCAGGTTCCAGAGACATAGTAAGAACAACACCAGTCCACCATCATATCAAACAATTCAGAATTAAATGGTTTGGGCATCTGATACATATGTTAACTCACCAACCTATCTACCAAACAAATGACTCAAGGATGTCAGGATGAGGCGCTTTTAGTGCAATGGTTATTGTTGTTGAAAATAGAATTGGTGAAATGAGTTCAAATCCTGGATGAAGCTGTTTGCATTTTACTTTGCACTAAGGCCCTTGGGAAAGACATGAGTCCGTCTATTCTTCTTCCAGCTATGAATAAATAGTCAGGAAGACTGGGTTTTTTTACCCTTCATCATCATCATCATCATGTCGTGCCATTAGCATGGATATCTCTGACTCTCTCTCGCCACTTCTCCCTATCGTTCATCGCCTCTGGTAGGTCTTCAGGGCTACATCCCGTATCCTCACATAGCTGCTGAATGTATGTTCGAGCTGGTCTTCCTGCTTTTGCCTGGCCATATGTGGGGGTCCATAATCAGGCAATAAGTCTAGGAGAAGGAAAACTTTTAATTCAAACCAGTTGTGCTCCACTTAAAAATTGACCTTGTGTCACATCCTGCCTCAGTCTGAGGGTTGACTAAATACATACAACACAAGAACGTCACAGTGAGGAAAACCATAGAAGACTTTCACTGAGTAAATAAGAAAATCTTAGAAGCATATACTATTCCATCTCTTGAAGTCTTCTGGCTTACTCAGAATTGCTAATTATTTCCCCCTGGTGATGGTACTAATGGTTAGTAAAAAGAAGAAAGGTGATTGTGACACAGTATAAACTTCATTCTTCCAAGCTGGAGTCATATCAGTACTACTGTATGGTTGCACCACTTGTATCTTCATGAAATGCTTGGGGAAAAAGCTAGATAGAAACTAGACAAGGATACTGAATGCTGTTTTGAACAAATCCTCAAAGCAGTAGTGTACAAAAAAGCAGTTGTATTACCACTTACCTCTCATCTTACAAACCATCCTAGTAAGACAAGCGAGACATGCTAGGCACTGTTGGAGAAGTAAGGACAAATTCATCAGCAACATTCTCCTATGGACTTCAAAACATGAGCATAGCAGCAAAAACTTACATTCATCAGTTCTGTGTGGACACTATATATCATCTAGAGGATTTACCGACAGTGATAGCTGATAGGGAGTCAAAAGAAAATGTGCTGTCAACATGCCTTTCATGATGATCACAATAAACTTCATTCCATCTGAAGAAACATTTAATTTCAGACCAGCCATCAGTTGTTACTCTAAAAATCTAAACTTCAAAATAGAAAAAAAATTAAATAAGTGATAGCATAACTTTTGATCACATCTGGCAGAAAACACATATTTCTACTCGATCACCTACAGATGCTGACTAATTTTATCTTCAATTTGATTGGTTGGGAATAAATTTTTAAAAAATGAAAAAAATATCTGATACTATCATCATTCATGTCGACTGATTTTTTTTTTTTTTATGAACCCTGTTAGTAGTGCTTAAAATACACTGGCTGTATCCTCTGCAGAGGGGTCAGACCTCCACTGAAGAAGCTACTGCCCTAATGCACAGGAGAAAACAATAAACAATACTTACCAGCTCAGCGGCCCGGCTGGTGTCAGCTAACAGACTAAAATTGCCAATGAGTGAGTCAGCATATATGCATGCTGGCATAGCCTCTCTTGGGTTCGCAGCCAATCACCACTCTGGGAATGGACGAGACCACCTGCGCATTGTGGAATGCCCTGATGCGCATATAATCTTCCCTGCCTGATGCTTAAGTCGATTCACTTTCACGCGTAATTCAACACATGAACATCACTCAAGTACAGAACTTCGACCTCCACAAAAAAGAGTATCCTGAGTATGACATTTCAATTGCCTCTGATGGTCAGGCTTCAGTTCTGGAGATTTGGAGAGTTTGGAGTATTACTTCCAAGTCCTCTCTGACCTGGAGTGGTAGTATCTATGGGTCAAATAGATCTGTTTGAAAATCATTCATATTATATAGTGTAAAAAACCTCTTAGGAATCAATGACAAAAATGTAAATGTGAACATACTATGAATGTGATTCTCTAACCTCTAGGTATAAAATAACCTTAGACAGGCTGGCATGCCGTGAAAATCAATCAATCAATCCGAAAAGAAAGAAAGCTAAAAAGAAAAACATGGGTGTACAAGTTTTAGTTCAGTAAACAATACATTATTCAGTATATAACAAAATAAATGTTATTTCAAATAGTGAAAAAGGTTATTGGTAAGATTTTGTAAAATAGCAGCGGCTTTTAATTCAACAGAATAGAAACAAGAAAATTATTTTATACAGTATGGCTCCCTCAATACTTAATTCATAAGATTTATTACAAAACATCAAATAATACTCATCAGGAAATTCATTATCAAAGTAAATTCAGTTTGTAATTCTCTTTTAAGTCATTGAAAATTTTATAAACATAATAGAAAAAAAATATGGGTGAGATTTTGTAAAATAGCAGCTGCTTTTAATTTAACAGAAATAGAAGCAAGAAAATTATTTTATACAGTATGGCTCCCTAAACACTTAATTCTTAAGATTTGTGAAAATCAATTAATTGTTTTTCATTCTTAGGGAGTTCCATTGAGAAGTCAATGTCAATTGGACAAGAAGGAGAATTATTTGAAGAGTGGCTGGAATTACGAAATGGATGCCTTTGCTGTTCAGTCAAGTAAGAATTATTCATTTTTTCTCTTTTTTAATCAAAAGATACAAACAAAAAACATTTGAGATTATACTGAAACATAAATTACTTTCTTGATTATGTAACATGTGTGTATCTACCTTGTTCTACAGTGGGGTTATATGCCCATCCCCCGCCCCCAAAATGTTCTGGGTATGACACTAAACTGCATCTATTGGTTAGGCTCCAGTTCTGGAGATCTGGGAAATGTAGAGTACTCTTTCATTGCCATTACTCCCAGCTCCACTCTAATTTGGAATGGTAATACCTATCAAGGTTTCATATATGAGTCAAATAGGTCTGTTTGAAAATTATTCCTATTTGATAGGACTGTGTGCCAAAAAAATCTCTTATGAAACCTCTTCACAAAAAATGTGAATATGAATGTACAACCAACATGATTTCCTAACCTCTAGGAATAAAATAGCTTTATACAGGTTGACATGCTGTTAAAATCAATCAATCATGATGTGTATGCTTGGATGTGTGATGGGTATGCACAGAAGCACCCGAGAACCGTGTGTGAGTTCTTTAGCCGGGCACACATTCGAAGACGACACTATAGAATGATAACAAAAAGGCACTCACCGGATTGGCCAGACCATCCAACTCTTGTCCAGTCGGCATTATTTTTACATAAGTTATAGCCAATCACGTTGCATACAATGAACTCTACCAACATTCATAATGGTATGGGCCAAGCATTACTTATACAATGCTCCAATCCTCAATGGGTGCTTTGCTAATTCAGCAATTACCGAGATTGCCACTGGATTGTGTTGGTGTCTGTGTCTGTTGGTGTTGGCGTTCGAATCAGTTTCGTTTAGAGGACTTGCAGGCAGGTTTTGCCTTGCCTGACTGTTTCAGTTCCAATTCCGTAGATAAGACCACAGGATGGGCTAGTCCTGTGTTTCTTTGAGCAAAGTGGTTCTTAAGTTTTGAGATTCTATGGAGGGTATTACACAAGGTAAAATGGATTCATGCCTTTCCACAAAGGCATTAGTGTGAAGGGAATATATTCATATTTAGTTAATGTTTGAATAGTTACTTAGTTCATTGATGGAATAATTACTTGAAGTTATATAATTGCTTGGAGGCACTTGTGGGTGTAATGGTTTTTGTTAAAGGAAATGCAGACAACAATCAGAGTTCCAGTCTTAAACAAGGCTGTTTGCATTTCACATAGCGCTAATACCCTTGAGAAAGGTATACATCCGACTATTCTCCTTCCAGCTGTAGGTAAATAGGGTAGACAAAGGTTTTTTAACTTTAGTATGGCAACCAGTCAATAGTTGAAAAACTCTGAATTCAGACCTGTTAAACTGTTTAAAAATTGACCTTGTTTCACATCCTGCTTGTGTGGAGGAGTTAGGTAAATACTTATTACTGTTGGGATAATGAATTGCTTCTGGAAAATTACATTTTGACTTGAGTAAAACTTTTCTCTAGTATTTAATCTTTATTCAGGGAATCTTTGATAGTGTAATGATATGAACCAATGTTGCATATTGACCCTTGACTGAGCCGTCAATCAGAGATGCACCTGTGTAAATAAGCGGAAGAAGTGGAAGCAAGTGGGTGTTATGAAAGAATATAGGCAGGTGCTGGCGGCAGTTGAGTCAGTTGGAAACAAGAAGGCCAGAGTGAAGGGCAGGTTGCAGACAGAGGGCTGTGGCCCTCAGCGAACCCCGGTTGAGCAACCCCAGCCAAGATGCGGAAGAAGTGCTGCTATGGTCAAGAGACAAATTTGGGTCAACATAGCAGGCTGTCCCTGTCTCCACTTATCTCTCACGCACAACAGAAACATCAACCCTATGGTGAATAAAGTGTGAGAGATACATATTTTTATAAAGAAATGTGTTTGTTCATTCATTGAAGTCGTAAATCATCTTTGCTTATATTTATGTTTGTATATGTATGTGGGTATATAACACCAAAACCGACAGCTTTAATTTTTATTTTTTCACCTATCATTTTCAGAGACAGTGGAGTGAAAGCTATTGAGAATCTCATGATGAAGAAAGGCAAATTTGATTATATTTTGTTAGAAACAACTGGCCTTGCAGATCCAGGTGAGTAATTTGCATTTAACACAACTGAATCTTTAGGTATCACAATACAATTATTATGATTTTTCTTTCATGTATTTTTTTCTTCAGTTGCTCATGCCTCATAATATAATATCCATTCTAATTCTATAATAATAAGTAAAGTTGGCAACAGTAGTCAAGGGCTACTCAAAAGCTCCCTTTTCAATAGCTACTACACTGGGGCGTAGGGGAGAGCACTACTTCTTTTCCTGGATTGCTCCGCTTTACCCTTGAAACATACCTTATAATGCTGAGTGTTAAGCAAGGAGTTATCAAGTACCACTTTTTGAGTCTTTGGTATGACTTGATGTGAGATTGAACCCCACTAGAAATAATAAAATCTTGATTGTACAGGAAGAATTCCCTATGGCGTAATGATTAAAGTGTTGGACTGTAGCCTTAAAGTAAGCAAGTTTGAAGTCCAGTTGCCCTGTTACATTCACTTTCTGACTAATACTCTTTGGAAAGGCATGAACTCTCTTATCCCACCCAGCTATGGGTTAGACAATATCACTGCTGTTGTCCTACAAGGATGGTTTCGGTATGAAATAACCCATGAAATAAAAGACACCAAACCTGATTGTATAATGTTCCACCAGAAATAATAAAATCCTGATGGTATACACATACATGTACATATAACATGACTGCTTGGCTTATTTACACTTTGCTGAATAGTGATATCGTCGATTCCATGTTATCATATTTACCCAACCCTTCCGCTCGGGCAGGATATGACACAAGGTCAATTTTTAAGTGGAGTTTAACAGGTTTGAATTCAGAGTTGTCCTTCTCCTAGACTAGTTGCCTTACCAAGGCTGAAGAACCTAGTCTGTCCTACTATTTACCCATAGCTGGAGGGAGATTAATGGGATTCATACCTTTCCCAAGGGTATTAGTGCTATGTGAAATGCAATCAGTCTCGTCCAGGATTTGAACTCGTGTCGTCATGTCCATTTCCTACGACGATAACCGTTACACCATGGGCATTCCATGTTATGGCTGTTGGAGTTTTACAGGTTTAATTTGAAGCTGCACAAAACCCAGAGACAGCACATTAAAGGAAAAAAAAGAGAAAACATTTGAATTACATGACTTTCTCAACAGAGGGAGTATGTGTGCATTCTGTTACCGGTTTCTAACTCTACTCTGTTGCAATGTATGAGGTGCATACAATAAGTTTCCAGACTTTTTTTCGTATGGGCACTTTTATTGATAGTACACACATGAAACTTTAGTCCCCTTCGAAATAATCTCCTCCAGCTGCAATGCACTTGTACCGTTCCAACAACTTCTGGAAGGCCCCATTGAAGTCCTCTTGTGTGAGCATGTCAATGATCTTCATCACAGCCTTTTTCATCTCCTCAATTGTCTTATAATGACAGCCTCTGAGCTTAGGGAATAAGCAAAAGTCACAGGGAGCAAGGTCTGGACTCTAGGGAGGCTGAGGAACTGTCTTGATGCCCATCTTGGTCAAATAGTCTGTGACGAGGATGGAGTTGTGGACTGGTGCATTGTCCTGGTGGAAATGCCACTGATCCAATTTGAAGAGTGATGGCCTCTTCCAACGGAATCTCTTCCTGAACTCCCTTAAAACCTCAACATAGTAACCCTAACCCTCACCCTTTGGCCAATCAACTCTGGTGTATTGACTTCCTTACTCCTCCCACACCTGTCATCATCCCCCACAGACTCCCTGCCTTCCTTGAATCTCTTATACCACTCAAAAACTGATGCTCAATTCATGCAAGATGGTTCAAAAGCAGTCTGAAGCATTCCATATGTTTCTGTGGCATTTTTTCAAAGTTTAAAACAGAATTTTATTGCATATCGTTCTTCTAAAGTGTCAGATTGCATTTTTGAAATTCCCCAGCTGTGACAATCAGGTGTTTGTAGGGTGTATTCCGATTTCTGCTGTAGTTTTTCATTTGAACCTGAAATCAAAAAAATTGATCAGTCATGTCATAAGATGTATAGCAATAACATACTGAATTTTCAAGAGTTTACAACAATTGTAAATGCCCATATGAAAAAAGTCCGGAAACTTATCGTATGCACCTCGTATGAAGGTGAGTGCCCTTATTTTTTAATATGTATCTAACACCAATGAGCCAGAACTGCTATCTGATCATTGCTTGCTCTGGTCTGGTCTCAGCTAACTCTTGTCTTGTCTCATACTGCTCTTTGTCTCAACTCTTGCAATTCCTGTTATGTCCTGTCTATATGGGGTGTTTTCCTCTACCCACTTCACAAACACAGACCACCAATGCTGATTACTTAAAGTAGCTAATCTCTTTTATCTATCAGTTAGTACCAAAAAGTTGTGTCTAATAAAGGAGATAAAAATGAATCTTCCACATCCTGAATTTTTGACCATGCACACATACCTTGGGCCCCTCCCTCCCACAAAGGTATGTCCACCTCCCTGCATAGACATGTCCAACTCCACACAGATATTCACACACACTGACAAAGATATGTGTATATGCTCATTACTATGCCTACCCTTAAATGGACACACACACACCTGCACTCATCTGCACAGCACTATAGTGTCATATACATGCGTAAATGCTACATCTATGCTCATGCATGTATACTCACATCTATATACATACATGTTTATCGACATCTACATGCATAAAGGAAGCACTCATGGTGTAATGGTTACTGTTGAAGGAAATGAACACAGTGACCTGAGTTCAAATCCTATATGAGATTGTTTGCATTTCACATTGTGCTAATCGTAATAACCCAGTTATTCTCTCCCTAGCTATGGGTAAACAGTTTGGCAGACTGGGCTCTTTAACCTTGGTATGGCAACCAGTTTTGAAGAAGGAAAACTGAATAATAAAATCCTGATTGTACACGCATCTATATACATGTGACATGACCACTTGGCTTGTACACACTTCGTTGCATAGTGATGTCGTTGACCCCATGCTGTGGCTATCGCAGTTTTACAGGTTTAAGTTGAAGCTGCACAAAACCCAGAGATGGTATATTAAAAGAAAAGAAAACAAGACTTTGAAGGACACGACTTATAAACTCTGTTTAATGTTGACCTGGTGTCATATCCTGCTCATACAAAGGAATTGGGTAAATATATACATATGCATAGATACATGCTATACCTATATGTATGCACACTTATATATCATCGTCATGACATGTGGCTAGCACGGATATCCCTGACCCTCTCTCTCCACGTCTCCCTAACATTCATCGCCTTCGGCAGGTCTTCAGGGTTACATCCCGTATCATCACATAGCTGCTGTATGAATGTTCGAGCTGGTCGTCCTGCTTTTGATTGGCCATATGTGGGGGTCCACAGGAGCACATCACTTACGATCTCGTCTTTGCTTCTCCAGCAGTGTCCGGCATGTCTGGTTCGTCTAGCTTGTATAGTTTTCGTGATAGGTGGTAGGTGGCCGTACAGTTAGCGCCATGTGGGGTGTTGCCGCCAGGACCTGTTCAATATTGTTCGCTACATTCTTATATAATTGCCGTCGAGCTTCTTCTCCAACCGTTTAGTCAGCGTCCAAGTAGTGCATCCATACAGCAGCACCGACACGACCGCAGCCTGGAAGAAACTGCGTTTGATTTTATCGGTCAGGTTTGATTTCCATATGATTGAAAGCCTATCGATGCATTATATCACCTAAATCTGTGCACTGGGGTTCAGTCCCAGATCTAGTCATACCAAAGACTCAAAAAATGGTACTTAATGCCGCCTTGCTTAGCACTCAGCACTATAAGGTAAGGATCAAGGGTAAAGTGGAGCAATCCTGGGAAAGGTGTAGTAGCCCTTGAAAAGGGAGCCTTTGAGTCACCCTCGACTAAGGTTGCCAACTTAGGAAGAACTAATGGCATAATGGCTAGAGTGTTCGCCAATAGCCTGGGAGACCTGGGTTCAATCACAGGTCGAGTCATACCAAAGACTCAAAAAATGGTACTTGATGCTACCTTGCTTAACACCCAGCATTATAAGGTAAGGATCAAGGGTAATGTGGAGCAATCCAGGGAAAGTAGTTGCACTCTCCTGTACACTTTGGTGTAGTAGCTATTGAAAAGGGAGCCTTTGGGTCACCTCGATTTTACTTTTTTTTTGCCAACTTTACTTTTACTCATAGTATTACAATGAACACCTTAAACTTGTATGCAGACATTTTTCTTTTAGAAATTTGTACCTCTGATATACATTTATTTGCATCTGATGGTGAGACTCCTGTTCTGGAGCTCTGGGGAGTTCGAAGTATACCTTCATTGTCATTGTTCCCCCCAGGTCCACTCTGACTTGCAGTGGTAGTATTTATTAGGGTCTCATCTATGGGTCTAATGGATCTGTTAAAAAAAAATTATTGTATTTGATTGGACTGTGTGAAAAAAAAAATTCTCTTAAGAAACTACTGCACAAAAAATGTAAATATGAATTTACAATGAATAAAATAACCTCAGACAGGTTGACATGCCATTAAAATCAATCGAATTGCAGTAATCTCTTTTCACAATAATATAACACTTTCTGATGAAATATGGAGTGAATTTGGAGTATTATCTGATTTATATCTCAGGACTCGTGTATTAACTTTTCATGTGAGTTGTTATCTTGTTGGAAAATAGGAATGATATTTCAGGTTTTACATTCTTTTGAAATTATTCAGTGTTCTGGTGGGTAAGGCTATTTTCAAAACTTGATTTCATTGAAATGCCATTGTCCAACTCCGTTTTACGCTAAATTAAAAATGGATTCTAATGACAGAAAATTATCCCATTACAGTTAACATAATGATTTCGAAAACTTTTTTGATATCAGCCCGTTAGGATGTAAATCTTTTGATAGATAAGTCTAAGGTGCATAACTCGTCACAAATATTCAGAAGAGTTGTTTACCTTGAAACTTTTAAAAACCTATTGAATTACTAGTCCTATTATTTACTAAACTTTGCTTCGTCAGCCAAGAAGCATTAATGGTACCTACTGATCCTGAATGGCCACCCCTCTTAGTGTTGAACAAATTCATCGCAGCTTAACTTCAGGGATCAAGTATGACCTTACTTTAAGTCTGTTGAATTACAAGAGTTTTAACTGATTTGACTTTTCAAAAACATAACCTATAACACTAACTTTTTCTTTAAAAAAAAATTATATATGTATGTATAATAGTACAAGAGTGAATCAAAAGTTTTGCAATATTTTGGTACATACTAGTTTTTGGTGGGTATATCATGGTACCAAAGCTGTTCAAGTTGTGGAAACGACCTGCTATGGTTGGTAGTATTGTGGTGGTTGGTGTACTGATATATTTTGTATTGCTTCACCTTGTGTGTGATTTGAAAGCCGCACAAATGAACGTGGAACAGTCTGATTTGGGAACTTATGCTTTACAAGTTCAAACTGGGCTATAATGCCATAGAAGCAATCAAAAAGATTTGCTCTGCAAAAAGTAAAGTACAGTAACCAGATAATTAAAAAAATTTTGCTTGTTTGTTTGTATTTACCCAACCTCTCAGCCACAATCAGGATGTGACACAAGGTCAATTTTTAGTGGAGTACGAACGCTTTGAATTTAGAGTTTCCTTTCTTTGAGACTGCTTAAAAGCTAAAGAACTCCTGTTGTTTTTCTTAGAGCTGTGAGGAAGGAAATGAGACGGATTCATGTCTTTCTCAAGCACACCAACTCTATAAATTGAAATACAAACAGCTTCATATTGGATTTGAATTTGGATCGCAGATTCCATTTCATTGGACGATAATGATTATGCTAATCACACCAACTCTATAAATTGAAATACAAACAGCTTCATGTTGGATTTGAATTTGGATCGCAGATTCCATTTCAAAGGACGATAATGATTAGGCTAAGCACACCAACTCTATCAAAGTTAAAATGAGAAACTGATGGTTTGATTGCATCATGGACCTTCTTTTTTTTCTTGAAATAACTTTTGAAAATTTACCCTGCATTCAACAATATCTCACAGCACGACTTTGATTGTGCTGCAGTTTCAGTAGCCATTAGGTTTTTATGTGGTGGAATTGCTAGTCTCATGACACCAAGTTTCAAATTCTGAATTTTCTTCCTAGACCAGGTGCATTACTAAGACTAAGGAGCCTATTCTGCCCTACTGTTTACCTGTTGTTGGGGGAGTGAAGAGAAGGATTTGTGCCTTTTAGTGAGAAGTGCAACGCAAACAGTGTTGTCAGGAAATTGAACTCATCCTGTTGAATCCATTTCCTGTGACAATAACCTTTATACTATATATATATATATATATATATATATATATATTTAAGAAAAAAAAAGTTTTTTAATCGTTCTAACACATAACATTTTGACCTTCTCTGCCTGCGCCTATGAATGAGATAATTTGTAATTTGATTTCCACTTTTATTCTTATTTTTATGCTTCTTTTTCTTTTTTTCTTTTTCTTTTTTTTAAATTTTTATTTTCTAATTTTTATTTTTTAATTTTTTAATTCCTTTATTTCATCTTCTAAATACGAACTGTAACTCCACATTCACTACTCTGCGACGAGAGAGAAGCATGTAAATTGTCATCTGACGAGACGGAGAGTATAGTAATATTCTCCACCAAAATAAATTTATTATGACGACTTAACTGAGTTTGAGTCTCCATCAAATTGTACTATATATATATATATATATATATATATTTACTACTTACTTCTACTAATACTTTGAAACCAAGTAAATTACTATCCATTTCATGCTCTCTTTTAATCATCAATGTTGTTGGTTGTCATGTCAGTGGGACTTGAAATAAATTAACAGTATTCTCCTGCAGAGGATCAAGACCCCTCTAAAAAAAAAGAGTGTTCTGATTACAACATAAAAACTGCATCCAGCAGTGACGCTCCAACTCTGGAGAGTCCTTTCATTGCTATTACTCCCAGTTCCACTCTGACTCAGTGTGGTAGTACCTGTCTGGGTTATATCTATGGGTGAAATAGACCTGTTTGAAAGTTATTAGTATTAGAAAGTTATTCTTGAAATAGTGTTTGAATTATTTGCATTTGAGAGGAATACTTGAAACCCTACTACTGTGTGGAAACAACTTATTGTTATCAAATAAAAATCATTACTTGAAATCATATGATTGTGTATAAATTATTAATATTTGACAGGAATACTTGAAAGCATACAAATATGTGTAAATTAGTTGTATCAAGTTATAATTATTTCGAATGATCATCATTTGTAACTTATAATTTCTTTGGCCCACTCAGCTGGGGATGCAGAATACACCAACTACATCTCTGTAGAGGGGTAAGTCTCCCTCAACAAATATCCTGGATATGACACTAAACAATCTGATGGTGAGGCATCAGTAATGCTGGAGCTTTGGAGAATGTGGTGTACTCCTTCATTCTCATTGCTCTTAGGTTCACTCTGGCCTGGAGTGACAGCACTAGGTAGGGTCCTCTCTATGGGTCAAATAGAACTAAACTTTGTACTTATCTAAACTGAATTGTTTGAAAAAGAACTGTTGTACATTTACCTGTGTGCAAACGAACTGTGTACTTATGTTAAACTGAATCATTAGAAATAGAACTATTTTTATATTTAACTGTGTGTAAACAAATGACTGATGTTTAACTGAATTATTAGTGATACATAGCAATCTTGGAACCATTTAACTTTGTTGAAATGCTAAACTGAATTGTTTGAAATAAACCTGTTGACATTTAAACTGTACTTATGCTAAACTGAATTGTTTGAAATAGAATAGTTTTCAGTTAACTGTACGTAAACAAATGGCCGATGTTTAATTGAATTATTAGTAGTACATAACAATACTTGAAACTATTTAACTTTGTTGACATGCTAAACTGAATTGTTTGAAATAGAACTGTGGACATTTAAACTGTAAAAAAAAAAAGTAAAGTTGGTGACCTTAGTTGAGGGTGACCTGAAGGCTCCCTTCTCAATAGGTGTAGGGGAGGGTGTTCCTCCATTCCCTGGATTGCTCCACTTTACCCTTGATCCTTATCTTATAATGCTGAGTGTTAAGCAAGGCTGCATCAAGTACCTTTTTTGCGTTGTTGGTATGACTCAACCTGGGATTGAACCCCAGTCTCCTGTACTATTGGTTAGTACTTATCCTAAATTGAATTGTTTGAAATAGAACTGTTTTTAGATTTAACTGTGTGTAAACAAAAAACTGTGCTGGTGCTAAACTGAGTTGTTTGAAATTAAGTGAAACCATCATGAGGTCAGGTTCGTTTAAAAATGTTATCTCCAAAATGTGTTTAGAGATCGTGTATTCAATAAAAAGGATTTGGCATTAAATGACCTAAAATGGTTGATATGCCATAAAACCAAACTAAACCATTATAATTTCTTGCAAAAATATAGATGACTTCTGCATTAAATAACCTAACAGCTTATATAGCCTAAAATCAACCAACCAACCAACCTTATTGGCAGCCCAGTTGGCTGGAACTGTAGAATACATCAACTGCATCTCTACAGTAGGGTAAGACCCTGCTCCCAATGAGTGTCCTCGATATGAAATTAAACAATCTGATGGTGAGGATCAAATCCTGGAGCTTTGGGGAATGCAGAGTACTCCTTCATTGCTTTTGCTCCCAGGTCCACTCTGACCTGGAGTGGTAGTGCCTGATTGGGTCCTATTCATCGGTCAAATAGAACTGTTTGATCATTTAACTGTGAGCAAACAAATGACTTATATTAAATTGAATTGTTAGAAATAGAAGTATTTGATCATTTAACCGTCTGTAAACAAATGACTGACGTTTAATATTGAATTGAATTATCAGTGCTGGATATCAAGATTTGAAACCATAGCAATACTAGTGTGCAAACAAATCACTTCTTACCCATTTGAAAAGGAAATTACCTTCAAACTATTGACTTACAAATAATTATTCAGCGATTCAAAAGTACATTTGTAATTAATCAGTTTTTGGGCGGTTTGGTGAAATTAGAAATAATTCATGTCCAAATATCGAGGTCGTGCTTCCAATTTTAACATATTTTTTCACGGGAAGATACTCATTTTTAAAGAAATCGTTATTACCTCCCTTGCGTTACGATTTGACGTTTGATATTCTTAGCTCTGTTTTAAATTCGATTCGCATTGCTAACATATTTGAATACAGTTTTAATATTGAAAAGTGTGTTATCTTTTTGTTTTTTAAACAAAGAATATTTTGTATTATTTTCAAGTGCCATATTTAATAGCTTATAAGATGCACCTCAAATTGAGGTGGCATTTAAAAACAAAAAAAAAAAACGACTTTAAGCTATGAAAATTTTACCTGACATTCGAAGCCCTCCCAACTATCAGGTTATTTCTAAAGTTTCATATATATTCAGATCTTTATTAAATCCTATTATTTTCTATTTAAAAGCCTTAATAGGTTTGTTTAAATACATGCATGGTCAAGTATCGTAACTTAATTTTCTTTCTCACTGGTGTTATTTTATATGAAATACCAGTAAGTATGACTGTTATATCTTGTTACTTTAGAAAAGAGTTGCCGTTGTTGATGTGGAAGTGATTGTCACCTTGTTTACATTTGTTTGCAGTTTAATTTAAGGGTCACTGCAGCACTAGAACTCTGCTAGTCAGTAACCTAAAGCTGATCCTTAACCTCATAAGACATAGGCTGATTTTCTGAGACATAAAAAAAGTGTGTTAAAAGCTGTTTAGTATGGTATCTAGCTCAATCCTGAAATGATACTCTCAACACACCAGTAGTTCCAGGAATTTTAAGAAAGTGAAAAATTCCTTGTAGAATTGATTGAGTCAAAACTGATATTGTACTTTTATGCTGGAGTACACAGTTTACCTGAAAAGATGGCATAAAATGGCAAAGAAAATACTTAGGTGACTGAATAATGATGCTATATATTTTTGTGAAAGTTTAAGTAAGATCGCATGGAAAGGCAGAGAAAATATTTTTTGGTGTTTTTGTTGACTGAATAATGATGCTATGAATTTATGTGAAAATTGCATAAAAAACATGCTTGAAACTGGCTTCACTCATGTGCTAAAAATTCTGGTTTAATGTTTTTTTTCACTGTTATTATTTTATAGGGCCAATTGCATCCATGTTCTGGCTGGATGAAGAATTATGCAGTGATATTTATTTAGATGGTGAGTATTGACTTTTACTTATATATTAGCATTGTTCCTATTATATCTGACAGGATTATTTATATATGGAAAGAGAGAAAGAAAGAAAGTTACAGTAATAAAGAAAGAAAAAGACAATCAAATTATAGTGAGAAAGAAAGGTTGTAATGAGAAAGAAAAAGAAAAAAGGAAGTTATAACCCTGTGGTTTCTGGCAAATCTCCCCCCCCCCAAAACAAAACAAAAAACAGGTGTTGTATAGCCCAACAATCTCTTATATTTATATTAAGGAGAGCTACTCTTATTCTTCGGGCTTATCAGTGGATACACAGTATGATGGATCTAAATATAATTTATTTACAATAGTACAATTGGTTGTGTTTACTTCTGCTTGTGTATATGGAAGAAGTGTCTGCCCTGAATGCTAGGGTACTTTGTACCTCCTTTTCTTGGAATTAAAGTGGCTGGATTATATAAATTTGTCTTGTTTTGTTCATAATTCAATGTCAGAAGTGTCTTGACAGGTTTTCCTTCTCAGGAGTAGGTATTAATATCTTGCTTGCTGAGGTTCTAGCAACAGATGTATCAATAACTAAGGTGCCTTCTGATCCTGGGCTATTTCCATTAGTTCCTGCTATGTAGAGTGTTCACCAATGGTTTCGGAGACTGTGTTTTAATCCTGGGTCAAGTCAAATGGTACTTGATGCAACCTTGTTTAACACTCAGCATTATAAGGTAAGGATCAAGGGTAAAGTGGAGCAAGTCAGGGAATGGAGTAGTGCCCTCTCCTACACCTCAGTGTAGTAGCTATTGAAAAGGAAGCCTTCGGGTCACCCTCGACTAATGTCGCCAACTTTTCTTTATTACATTTCTTGCAGAACTGCTTGTTGATGCTACTGGTGCTCCTGTTATTAAAGGATCAGAAAGTGCTGCCTGCCTTTCAGCTGAAATACTTGTTTTAGCTTCTTCAGAGATATCATCAGGTTTTAATTGTTTTTGATTTGTCTTCTTTGGTTTTGATAAGTTATTGTTAGTGGTTTTAGAAGTCTAGTCGAAGTGGAATCAACCTATTGGGTGGGAGTCAAATTATTTAACACGCAAAATAAACTGATGGATGTTCACCAATCAGACATAAGCAAAATACTGCTCTGCTTTTTCCACCTCAAACTTAGTTTCTTATATGCTCATTAAGTCTCGCCACTTCATGTGGGCTTATCGCATTCTCCTCCATAAAATAAGTGACACCTCTTGCGTCCTTTGCTTCTTCTGGTTTCCGCGTGCCGGTAGCAGAGAGAGCACACCTTCTGTCTCTTTGAGGTAAGATTGTTCGTGGCATTACTACTACAGTTATCATATTTGACAATTGTGGCAGCCAATGTACTCTCTACTGATTCTTGCTTAGCTGAATCTCTTGCAGTCTGTTCCTGTTTCTCTCTTGGCACTGATACTTGATCTTTTGGATTCCAGGTTTTATCTTTCTTTTGTTTCCCTCTTGGTTTAAAGATGTATTGGATTTCGTTGTCTGACAGATCAAGTGATGTGTAAATTGTGTTCCTTATCTTTATAATAATAATTGTTCTTCCTCTTCAGCTTTTAGCTGCTTCCTCTGTGAGGTTTGTGATTCCTGAAAACAACTGCATGTTATCCATTTAACGCATGGTATGAGAAGAGTCTTAATATTTTCATTTATTTGGAAGTTAGTTTTCATCCCATAGCCACAAGATGTCAGTGATGACACAGTTTAGCCCACTGCTAGTTGTCGGCATTCTTATCTATTTTGATTGTTCTGTCTCTGTTACAGGGAGATCTTTTTTTTTTTTTTCTTTTTTTAACTACTACTACCATTTATGCTGCTACCGCCTTCCTCTTCAGCAATCTTTGATTGCATCACAATCTGTTCTCAGTGTAGCCAGTGTTACAGGTTTCTTAGATTTACATAATGGGCCTGTTGACAATTTGGTGACAACAAAAAATTTTTGAGGTTTTAATTTAACTGTGCATTTGAGCGGTTTGTGTACACTTTCATAATGTTTCCATAGAGTCTTGCTGTGTACAATAATGTTGTCTGATTTATTTGCAGAACTAGAACTGCCTTGTACCACTTAACTGATGTTGGTTTGCTTCTCTTTTGCTATTATAACTGTGAGGCTAGGCCATTCTGGTTCTTTGACAGGTTCATCTGCATCCACAAGTCGTTTAACTTTTTTATCCCATTCTTTCTCTAAGTCTGAATGAGGTTTTACCAATGTGTCTGCTTTTGGTATAATTTGATGATCATTTAGCTTCCCAACTTCCGATAATACATTCTTAAAAATTAATTTGCTCTTTCCTTTCTATTTCTTCAATTAAGAGGTCATCACACTGTTCAATAGGATTCATCCTTATAGTATTCTATATTTTTAAGAGCTTGAGCTGTTAGCTGTTTTCAGTCCAAGCAGTGGTATGCCAACATCACTTATAACAAAGAATTCAGTGGTGGATTTTTTGTCACCAATTTCAGTTTCTGCCTCTCAGTGTTGTTAATGGTTTGGAACAGCCATAAGCTGACAGCTGCCCAGTCGGCTGGGGCTGTAGAATACACTGACTACACCTCTGCAGAGATATAAGACCCCAACTCCCAATGAGTGTCCTGGATATGACACTAAACAATCTGATACTGGTTCCAGTGCTACTGGGGATTTGGGGAATGCGGAGCATCCCTTAATTGCCATTGCTCCCCGGTCCACTCTGGCCCAGAATGTTAAGACCTGATAGGTCCCTATCTTTGGGTTAAATAGAACTAAACTGTGTACTAATGCTAAACTGAATTGTTTCAATTAAAACTGTTTGATTAAACTGAATAGCTTGAAATAGAAATGTTTTTGACAATTAAACTCTACTTACTTTTAAACTGCTTGCTTATGCTAAACTGAATTGTTTGAAATGGAACCATTTTTAACATTGAAACTCTACTTAAACTAAACTGTTATATATAGAACTGTTTTGACATTTAATTGTGTGTAAAGAAAATCAGTACTTATACTAAACTGAATTAGCTCTGTTTGAATCAACTGAATAGTTTGAAATAGAAATGTTTTTGACAATTAAACTGTGTACTCATGCTAAACTGAATTGTTTGAAATAGAACTATTTGCATAAAAATAGATTTTATGTTAAATAACCTCCAAAGGTTGATATGCCATAAAACCCAACCAACAATAAGCGGACAGTGACTTTGTTGGTTCAGCCTTGCTGTTCGCGCATTCTATTTTCTTTCTTTTCATTTAGCCCATGTGTTCCTGTCAATAATGTTTACATTAGCACCTGGTTAGCAGTATGCCTCTGATGTTAAGTGTTACCTTGACCATCTGTATGTCACCGATTGGAAAGACATAAACATTTTCTCTGGCAAAATGTATAATCGTCAGACTGTTCAGCTAATGTGATTATCTATTTGGTTTTGCACATACTAGTGAAATGATCTGGCTAGATGCATTTATTCCATTTACAGGTTAGAAACTGAGCATCCCTATCATAGTGCCTAGTTGAACTGCAGCTGTAACATGTTCCTTTTGTGGGTTTGTTTGTTTAGGTGTTGGGGTATTTTTATGTGGGGTTCATGTATTCTGCTTTTCTATTATCTACCATATTTAAACATTTAAAAATTGCCACCACTTTTCCACACATTTCTGAAAAATTATCTTTGACTGCAATTGCAGAAACAATATTGACAACCACATCAGAGGCCCTTTATTGTGAAATTATATCTTTGGTTTGGTTTTATGGCATATTAACCATTGTTGGTTATTCAATGCCAAATACTGTCTTTACATATATATATATATATATATATCAAAAATATGATTTGTAAAGATATTTTGTAGATATACACAGTTAAATTATCTAACAATTCCATATTTAAACATAAAGCACTCATTTGTAACTCTATCTCCTCAAACTGTATAGATAGTTCTATGGCTCATTCAAACCTTAGTCAGTCACCATCATCCAGTAGTCTACGTTTGATGTATACAGACTTACAAGTACTTAGCCCAGTTGTAGAATACAATGACTGCATCACTGCAGAGCTGTAAGACTTCCCCAATGTCTTGGATATAACATTAAATAATCTGATGGTGAGGCTCCAGTAATGTGGATTACTGCTTTATTGCCATTACTCCCAGGTTCTCTCTAACCTGGAGTGGCAGCACCAGATAGGGTCCTATCTATGGGTCAAATAGAACTGTTTGACATTTAAACTGAGTGCAAACAAATGACTTATGCTAAATTGAATTGTTAGAAATAGAACTGTTTGATCATTTAACTGTGTGTAAATAGATGACTGATGTCTAATCGACTTGTTAATGATATCTAGCAATACTTAGAACCATTTAACCTTGTTGACTTATGCTAAATAGAATTGTTAGATAATTTAACTGTGTATATCTACAAAATATCTTTACAAATCATATTTTTGATATATATATATATATATGTAAAGACAGTATTTGGCATTGAATAACCAACAATGGTTGATATGCCATAAAACCAAACCAAAGATATAATTTCACAATAAAGGGCCTCTGATGTGGTTGTCAATATTGTTTCTGCAATTGCAGTCAAAGATAATTTTTCAGAAATGTGTGGAAAAGTGGTGGCAATTTTCTGCAGGTTATGGCTTTGCCTTGTGGAGCATTTGCTGTGAGGTAAAAATATTCATCTGAGGTATGAAGCAACAGTTCAATGCAGTCACAGCTGTTTCATATTCTGTCACTGTTCCCATATCTAGTAATGTTGAGAATGTCTTTAACTGTGAGTCCTGCTAATTGCAATAATTGAGCATGTCTTTGTCTCACTGCATTGTGTTGGCTGTTGCTTTCAATGAACTCTTTGATGAGTAATTGTTTTCTGTCAAGATAAAATGGGAACACATTCAGCCACCAAATCCATACAACCAGTGTTCTGGATATGATACTTAAAAATCTGATGGTGAGATTCCAGTAAAGCTGGAGCTTTGGGGAATGCAGAGTACCCCTTTATTGCCTTTGCTCCCAGGTCCACTCTGGTCCAGAGTGGTAGCACCTGATAGAGTCCTATATATGGATCAAATAGAACTGTGTACTTAAGCTAAACTGAATTGTTAGAAATAGAACTATTTTGACATTTAACTGTAAGCAAAAACTATACTTATACTAAACTGAATTGTTTGAAATTTAATGTGGTGTTAAATGATTTGAAAAGGGTTTATACGCTATAAAACAAAACAACCAACCTACAGCTAATTCTTATGGTTCATCAAATAAGAAAATATAAGATATGGCTGATCCGAATATATCTTATTTACAAAAGGTGATGTTTACTTTCACTGGTGTATATAGAATAAGTGTCTGCCCTGAATGCTAGAATACAACACACACTGTAAAATGAACCAACCACAACCTTATCTTTGTGATGAATAAGCATCTTGTCTCTTTTGGTTGCTGGTTCTACTTTCTTCCTCTGTGCTGTTTTTCTCCTCTTAGCAGGGATATTCAAAACAAAGACATTTTTTGTGTCTAAATTTCTTTATCTATCTTCTTAGACCTTTCTAATACACATCTATATGTTGTTGGGAGCACCCTTTAGACCATAGACAGAAATAAGGACTACACAAAGTAAGGTCTGTCAACTTCAGCAGTTCTGGGATAACTGATTTAAAGTTAAAATTACAATAGTCTCCTGACTTTAACCTCTCCAATGACAGCCAAGCTTTCAACTGGCCTTGATGGTCATTACCTGTCAATTACATTGAGCTGACCTTGCTAGGTTTCTGCATATAGCCATTTACTTCTTTTCAAGTTAATACACTACATACCAAATGAATATATACACTAATACACTACATACCAATTTATTATTAGTAGAGAAAAATTTTTAATCTAAGGGCATGGTACTTAAGAGATTTATCAGTTTTGGTATTTTTGTTTTGTTTTTTGTTTTTGTCTGGATTGTTGGTCATAACTAAGATTATTTTAGTTAATTCAATGTTTTTTTCTTTTCTTTTAGGTATAATAACTGTTGTTGATGCTAAATACTGCATACAGGTAAGTCAATAACTAATATTACCAGATTAGAAATATCAGGAGATATACAAATAAACCCTTATGATTTTTAGTTCCTCCTCTCACAAAAAGGGACTTATTTAATTGTCTCTTTATGATTCTGCCACATCATCATCATTTGCAGTCTGTTGAGTCAGTGATAGTGATTCCATAGTCGATCAGTCTCTATTTTTATAACTTGTTGCTGTAGGGAGACAATAATTATCTTCCCTTGTGTCAATTCAGAATTCTTTCTCATCCTCTTTGTGTCTCCGTTCTTTGAATGGATAAGACCTCGCTTTTTATCTCTATCCATTGAACAGACTTGGTCGCAGCATCCAATGAATGACAATCTCATTGAATGAAAACCACCAAAAAAGACAAGACTTTTCACCATTTTTAGTATCCCTTTATCATATTGCTTATTCATAGAATAATGTGCATATTTTATTTCTAGGGACATGTTGGTGTATTCTTGTAGTACTACTTATATGTATGTAATAAATGACCTATATGTATAAATGAGCTTATCTTGTTTTGCCTTTATTCTCCCAAGCACCAACCATTACCGGGGGGTGTCCTCGTGGTGTAATGGTTAAAGCGATGGACTGCGGAATTGCAGTAAGTGAGTTCGTATTCCAGTCGTGCTATTACGTTCACTTTCGGGCAAATACCCTTGGGAAAGGTATGAATCCCCTTATCCTCCAAGCTATGGGTTAAATAGTACCACTACTGTTCTTCTAGGAGAATGGCTTGGGCCTTAAATAACCTACAAAGGTTGATATGCCATTAAACAAAGAAACCAAACCAAACCAAACATTACCAATAACTAGTAACCATCCCAATATTACCATTTCCTGGGGTCAGTATCCTGTATCTTCATGTTTTGTTTTGCTATATATACAAAGGTTAGCTAAAAAGATCATAAACTGATCAAGATAATCTCATAGAATGTGACCAAATGAGGTCTATTTTTCAACATAGTCTCTATTGTGATTCACACATTTCTTCCATGAGTGTTGCAGTGCTTGGATCTCATTCGTCAAAAAAAAATCATCAACAGTAGATATGACATCATAGTATGAAAATTTCAGCCCACTCTTGTATCTTTGAATCTCAGCCTGGGTCTACCGTAGTTTGAAAAAAAAAGGAAATGTTCTTATTTATTGTGAAAAATCTCAAATCCTTCTTTAAATGATTAATCACGGGCAGGATGTGACACAAGTTGAATTTTTAAGTGGAGTTTAACAGGTCTGAATTCAGAGTTTTCCTTCATTTAGACTGACTGTTTAACCAAAGCTTAAGAACCCAGTCTGTCCTATTATTTACCCATAGCTGGAGGGAGAATAATTGGATTCATATCTTAGTATTAGTGCTATGTGAAATGCAATCAACCACATCCAGGATTGGAACTTGTGTTACTGTGTCCATTTCCTATGATGACAACCATATGGGCACATCCAATTAATCCTATATGACGTGATCAAAATGTATTGAAACTTAATCTTTAAATTTTGAAATTCAAATGAAGATCTGTGCACAGCTGAGCAGTTTATATAATAAAAGGATGATGTCAATATTTCTAGATGAGTCAGTGTTAATTGAACAAAAAAATTATTAAACAAGTTTTGATACTTTTTGAACAGTTGTTTTTGGTAAAACACAGGATAGTGCAGGCCTAGTTTTATATGTTTTATTTTTTTCTTAAATTGAAAATTCATCTTCCTGGTTAAGATTTAAGGATGTGGAAGACATTAAAAGAAACACAGCTTCAAGTCATATTAAAAGAGGAGTTTCAGAGGTGCTTTGACCAATGAAAAACTCAATGGAATGTGTTGAATGCCAAAGAAACTGTTTTACAGAAAATTAATATTTTAGTCATTGTTCATTTCTGCCTTAATAAATACAGTTTCAAACTCACATAAGGTTAAAGATTCATGTTCATTGTATGATCATATATTTTTTTGTGTAGTTGTTTAAGTTTTTTTTTTACATGGTCTTATCATCATCATCATGTCGTGCCGCTAGCACGGATATCCCTGAACCTCTCTCGCCACTTCTCCCTATCATTCATCGCTTCTGGCAGGTCTTCAGGGCTACATTCTGTAACCTCATATAGCTGCTGTATGTATGTTCGAGCTGGTCGTCATGTTTTTGCTTGGCCATATGTGGGGGTCCATAGGAGTACATCACTGATGAGTTCGTCCTTGCTTCTCCAGCAGTGTCCTGCATGTCTGGTTCGTCTAACTTGTATAGTTTTTGTGACGGGAGGCAGTTGGCCGTAATATAAACAATTTTTTTCAAAAACAGATTTATTTGTCCGATTGATGGGAGCTTAACAAGTACTCCCACTCCAGGTCCGAGTAATTGTAATGAAAGGGTATTCCACACTCTTCAGATCTCGAGAAGTGGAGCCTTGTCATTGGAGGCAGTTTATAGCCTGGTTATCCTTTTTTGTAGAGAGGGGGTTCTTACTCCTCTGCAAAGAGATATTATATTCTAAGCCCCACTGACAGGGCAATCAGTTACAATGAGGAAATACTTGATATATAATGTCAGACGTTAATCTCATTTATTTTTCTTTGACAATATTGGTTAGTAAATTTAGCATTTGATTTCTTCCCCTTTCCTTGGTGAGGAATAGTCAACTTTATGCATCATAGGAGAATACTCTATACAAAACCAAAGGAACTGAATGCAGTAATCATAGTTGTCCTAATATATTGTAATCATAGTTGTCCTAATATATAGGGTGTCTCAAACTAGATGCAACTCATTAATAGATTTCTTACTGAGACCAGCGCAATGGCAATCATTTGGAACACGTCCTGTCAAAAATGCATCCTTTGAGCTAGAGACATAATTCAATATTTTTTTTTTTATTGTTATATCTGCTTCCAGGACATGCAATCTCTTTTTGAGTTTCTTGTCTCAGTAATAAATCATTATCATATTAATGGGTTGTATTTATTTTGAGACAGTTTTGAATGATTTTTGTCTCTAAATAAGAAGTGACATAAAATATTTTTTCCTCTCTTTTCCAAGGCATTGTGGTCAAGGATTAATAGTTGTAATAGTATACTATTTTCAAATCTGAAACAAAAATGAACACAATATTATTATTAGTAGAGTTATTAGCAGTCACATGGGTCCCATGTATATTGAGACATCATATATCTGGCCTATTCTGTATTACAATTCTTCTTTTTTGTTTAGTTTCTTTCTATAATGGCATATCAACCTTCATAGGTTATTAAATGCCAAAGCCATCCTTTTAGAATAATAACGGAGGTATAAGGAGGTTCATGCATTTCTCTAGAGGATCTTTCCAAAAATGAATGTAGTTGGATGATTTGAGTTCAAACTTGCTTATTATGATGTCACAGTCCAGCACGTTAGCCACTACGCCATGTGGACTCTCTCACCAGGTCCTTTTTTCATCCAGAAAATATTTGGTATAAGTCTTCATATAACAAAGAAGCCTTTTGAAGTTAAAGATATGCTAAGATTTTATAAGCATTTTTTGTTGTTTTTGTTTTTCAACTTTTGTTCTGAGTATGCACTGAATAAGTCATATTTGAGTTTCTGGTCTATGATGCATGAAACTCTATGTTTTTACCAAGATTTATCTCTTGGTTCTTTTTACCTGTCACTCTTTCATCTTTACCTCTTAATCAGCTTTGATTTCTGTTCTACTAACAAACAAAACCCATCAGAACTTTTGTTTACTTGTACCGTGTGTGCAACAGATGCAGGAACCTGCAGAAAAAACCCTTGCACTTTTTACCTGGCAATGTTAATGAAGGATAAATTCTTTTTAGTTAAGTGTCCTAAGTATGACATTAAACTGCGTTTGATTGTTAGGCTCCAGTTCTGGAGCTCTTGAGAGTGTAGAACCTCTTCAGAGCCATTACTTTCTGGTCCACTCTGACCTGGAGTGGTAGTTATGCTTCAAGCCATATAACTGTGTGCAAACAAATGATTATTATTAAATAGGAATAGTTGAAACCATTAATTATTGCATTCACTTTTGGACTAATACCACTGGAGAAAGTATTATTCTACCAATTAAGATTAAATTGGATCATTGCTGTTTTTTTTTTTGCAAGGATAGGTTTGGCATTAAATAACCCCTGAAAATCAATATGTCATTTAGAAAAGAAAGAAAAAAAACCCAATAGATTGTGCATAAATTATATCATCATCATCATCATGTTGCACCATCAGTACAGATCTCCCTGACCCTCTCCCGCCACCCTTCTCTATTGTTCATCACTTCTGGTAGGCCTTTAAGGTTAAATCCTGTATCGGCACAGAGCTACTGAATGTAGGTTCTAACTGGTTGACCTGCCTTTGCTCGTCAGGTGACTGATAAAATAAATTATATAACTGTGGGCAGATTATTAGTATTAGATAGGAATACTTGATACTTTATAATTATGAGCAAATAAATTATTATTATTATTATTATAAACAAATAAAAGATTGTTAGAAAAAACTGGATTGGAACATTTAAAATATAAATAGTTAGGATTATAATTGATCATTTAGAAATAAATAAAATTTCAGCAGTAGATAATCAATGCCTGGAGCCCAGTTGGACTGTGGCTGTAGAATACACGACTGCATCTCTGCAGTGGGGTAAGACTACCCCCTCCATGCAACCAGTGTCTTGGATATGACAAACTAAGCAATTTAATGGTACTATTTACCAACCCCTCCGCTCGGGCAGGATATGACACAAGGTCAATTTTTAAGTGGAGTTTAACAGGTTTGAATTCAGAGTTTTCCTTCTCCTAGACTAGTTGCCTCAACAAGCAATTTAATGGTGAGGCTCCAGTAATGCTGGAGCTTTGGGTAATATGGAGTTCCTGTTTATTGCCATCACTCCCAGGTCCACTCTGGCTTGGAGTGCTAGTACCTGATGGGGTCCAATCAATGGATCAAAAATAACTGTTTGACATTTAAACTGAGTGCAAACAAATGACTTATGCTAAATTGAATTGTTCAAAATAGAACTCTTTGATCATTTAACTGTTTATAAACAAATGATTGATGTTTCATTGAATTGTTAGTGATATATAGCAATACTTGAAACCATTTAACTTTATGGACTTATGCTAAATTGAACTATTAGAAATAGAACTGTTAGATCATTTCACTGTGTGTATCGACCAAAAGTTTTTACAAATCATATATATTTAATCTATATGTAAGGATCTGATCTTAAATTACCAACAATAGTTGATGTGCCATAAAACCAAACTAAACCAAACCAAAATGATACCTATTATGATCACATCTATATGTCAAATAGATCTTTTTGAAAATTATTTGTATTAGATTAATATACTAGAAACCATAAAACTGTGTGCCAATAAATGATTATTATCATTACAATTATTGTTTTACTCCTTGCAAATTTTTCACACCAGTGTCAACTAGACTTTCATTGGAGTCTGAGTTGACAGCAAGTCTCTCCAGGTCTCCAAGCCTTTCCTCAGTATTCTGGCTGATTTTAACAGTGCTGTAGTATGGATGGTATCAATTCTTCCTCTGATTTCCAATCCTTCCAGTCCCCTTTTCCAAGATTTTGGGGACTTTTCCAAGCACATCAACTACAATTGATATCACCGACCCCCTCATGTCCCTCAGAATCTTTAGTTCTCTGGCAAGGTTCAAATATCATTATCATTTGACAGGAATAGATCTATGTTTTTTTTTTTTGGACAGCTGTTTCAACCTTATTAGGTCTCATCATGGTTGAGGTCATAATAATTACGTGGATGCGTATTTTTAATCCTCTTGAGAAGATGTGGCCCTGGAGGTGACCGTGTCCTCTGTAAATAGTACAGATGTAACTTGCAAGACACATTCAGGTTAATTGGCCTCGCAATTACGATGACTCGTTAATTTGGCATTACTTGTGTGTGATATGGACTGATGGTTTAGTTGTAGAGTTTTGGCTCTGCAATCTGTGGTCACTGGTTTGATCTCCAGTGATGGAGATCATGGTATACACTGCTGATAAGACCTAATAAGGTCGAAACAGCTGTCCAGTGTTTCCGTATGTGGTGAATAGGTGTTCACTGGATTTTCTGGTCATGGTAAGTTAATTCACAATAGACAGGAATAGTTACTTAAAACCATATAACTCTATGTAAACAAGTTATCATTATCATTAGATAGGAATAGCTACTTAAAAGCTAAATAACTGTGTAAACAAATTATTATTATTGTTATTATTATGTAGGAATAATTATTTAAACCATGCAATTGTGCGAACAAGTTATTATTATTAGATAGGAATAGTTGTTGCATATTGATCCTTGAATGAGCTGTCAATCAGAGATTTCTCTGAACAGGACACACCTGTGTAAATAAGTGGAAGCAGTCACATGGTTGATCAGAAATCGTAGGCCTTATGAAATGATATATGCTGATGCCTGTGTGAGGGGAATCAATTGGAGTCAGAGCCTGAGTTAGTGCTAGCTTGCAATCACTGAGAGCACTCCTCTGGGGCAGAGGCCCACAGCAGTCTCCAGTTGAGTTCCCCTCCTCTGGCCAAGAAGCAGAAGAATTGCTAAGTGGGGTCTTGAAGATAACACGATATGGTGTGGTCAAGAGAAGTTATGGTTCTGTATAACAGTCTCTCTTTGTCTCCCTCCATCTGTCTGTCTTACACTTTGACTCCTTTTGAAATAATAAAAAGACATATATATATAAAGAAGAATTGAGGTTCCTCTCTCATCATGGCATACAACATAGTTACTTAAAAACTAAATAACTGCGTGTAGAGTAATTAACATTATTATTGTTTGATAAGAATACTGTGACATAACCATGTAAACTAGAACCTGTGCATCTGCTCATATGATTTATGCTTGCTTTATTGCTCCACAATGTCTGACTTGCCCAGTTGGCTTGGGCTGTAGAATACACCAACTGCATCTCTGCAGAGGAGTAACCCCCCCAATGAATATCCTGGATATGACGCTAAACAATCTGATGGTGAGGTTTCAGTTATGCTGGAGCTTTGGGGAATGCAGAGTACAACTTCATTGCCATCACTCTCTGGTCCACTCTGGCCTGGAGTGGTAGCACCTGATAGGGTCCTATCTATGGGTTAAATAGAACTAAACTGAATTGCTTGAAATCGAACTGTTTGGACATGTAAACTGCATACTTTTACTAGACTGAATTGTTTGAAATGGAATTGTTTTTGTATACTAAACTGAATTGTTTGAAACAGAACTGTTTTGACATTTAACTGTGTATAAACAAACTCTATACTTATACTAAACTGAATTGTTTGAATTAGAACTGTTTGACTAAACTGAATAGCTTGAAATAGAAATGTTTTTGACAATTACACTGTGTACTCATGCTAAACTGAATTGTTTGAAATAGAACTGATTATTTGAATAAAAATGGATTTGGCATTAAATAACCTCCAAAGGTTGATATGCCATAAAACTCAATCAATCAATGTCTGACTCCATGCTGTTGCACCTTGTATATATGCCACAGTGCATGTTGTCCAGAAGATGACGGTGTCACAGAGACAAAGAAGAAGAAAAGATGATATTTGTAGGGCTGAACTTGTTCTCGGATAGGAGTGGGTGTGTCATTTTGGGACTTTTCTCTAGTTCTGCTCTTCCCTCCCACGACATGTGGCAAGAAGTCTTGCCTGTAACTAATATTTTTTCGGACTTGATGTAACATTGGTCCTTGTCAAGACTTCCTCTGTCCTGGGATGATCTCTCACTCCTGCTTTTACATAAATTCTTGTGGCTCTTCCTTTGCCCTGGGCTGAACTCTGAATGCCAGTTTTTAAAATCCAGTTCATATATATGAAGCCCACAATTCTCTTCCATTTCGGGATATGGACTACCCAAATTTAGGTTCTAAGAAAAATAGCTAATCTCTTCCATCCTACCGGACCAACACCACAAAGTAGATAAAAATGAATCTCCTTGTCCTAAACTTTTGATCAATATTACCACACATGCACACACAATGTATGCTTATACACACCCATGCAGATATGTCTAGGTCCCTTTATGGATATATGCACATGCGCATATATAAACCTATGGTCAACCTACAATCACATATATATATATATGCACATACATAAATCTAACCCTATGTTCTCACATACCAAAGGTCCATAGTGTCATAGTACTTACCCATATAACTGTGTGCAAACAAATGATTATTGTTGTTATTATTTCAAACCTTGAGAGTTCTTCTCACCAGCATTAGCTGGTGGTATTTTAAGTGACAACAAGTCTTCTCAGGTCTCCTGGACTCTTCTGAGTATTATAGCTGATCTTAACAATGCTGATAGCCTTGATTTGTCCCCTGATTTCTAATTCTTTCAGTCTCCTTTCCAAGTCTTTGCAGACTGTTACAAGTTATTATTATTATTATTATTATTATTACATAGGATTTGTTATTTAAAATCAGATAATTGCTGGAAGTACTTGGAGATATATAATAGTGTGCAAATTATTGGACAAGCATACTCTGTCATCAAGTTGTACTAATAGCACAGAGTACCTTGTCTCTCTCTCTCTCTCTTCATCTGTCACTATCAGCCATCACTTCTGGCACGTGTATACCCTATTTATCAACCCCTCTGCTCGGGCAGGATATGACACTAGGTCAATTTTTAAGCGGAGTTTAACAGGTTTGAATTCAGAGTTTTCCTTCTCCTAGACTAGATGCCTCACCAAGGCTGAAGAACCCAGTCTGTCCTACTATTTACCCATAGCTGGAGGGAGAATAACTGGATTCATACTTTTCCCAAGGGTATTAGTGCTATGTGAAATGCAATCAGTCTCATCCAGGAGTTGAACTCGTGTCACCGTATCCATTTCCTATGACGATAACCATTACACCACGGGCACCTCCTGGCACGTGTATACAGTGTCTGAAAAAGGCTGATTTATGTACATCTTTGCTAGTTGGCCAATACTGATGTGTTTCTGTGTAAGAGACCATAGGAGAATGTTGCTTATGAGTTTGTCTTTACTTCCCCAACAGTGCCCTGTTTATTTTATTTGGATGGTTTGTATAATGTAAGGCAAGTGGCCATACAGCTTCTGTTTTGTGGGGTGCTACTTCCAGGATCTGTTGAAAACAGTACATAACATTCTTGTATAGTTCCCATCTATTTTTTTTTCTCCAAGAGTTTCATTAAAGTCCAGCTGGTTCAACCATACAGTAGTACTGACATGGCCATAGCTTGGAAGAAATCCCATTTTATTTTATCAGAAAGATCAGATTTTCATATGATTGATAACCTCTCTATAGCAGTCCATACCTTCTGTGTGCATATGTTGACAGTGCTTTTAGTAGATGAGATATTGCTACCAAGTTATGTTAACTGGTCTATTAATTTCAGAAGCTTGATATAGATAAATCTAGTTTAAAATACATGAACTCTGTTTTATCTGCATTCCCATTGAGACCAATGTCTCTTGTTGCTTGCTCCAGGCTATGCCACAGGGATTTGGTTTGGGCAGATGTATTTGTGAGAATCAATAGATTATCTTCATAGCCTGTGTCTGTTATAGTTTCTGTAAGGTATGGTCTGCTTCTTGCCTTTCTAATATGAAATCATTTTCTTTTATTAGATCTATTAATGTTCATAGAATATAATTTAGGCAGATTATAAATCGATATGGTGCTAATGTATCTCCTTAAAAGACTCAAGTGATACTGTAAAAGAAGTTGGTGTCACCTTAAGATGAATGAATCATTGCTTGATATTTTTATAAAGCATCATTATAGGGGAGACCATATGTTAGTATTTGCTCCATCTTTCCTCTGTGTATGGAATCAAATGCCTTGGAGAAATCTATGAACAGTTGTGTTTCTTTGAGATTTTTTAGATGAACTTCTTTGATGATAGCTATAAGCTACTAAGGAATATTCAAAACCACATAGTTGTGTGTAAATTATTAAAATAAGGATCGGCAGAAAAGTTCATGCTTTGACCTCATATCTTCTGTTAATGACTTTTTTTTCCTGATGGGATCCAAGCACTGCAACGCTGATAGAAGAAGTGCGCGAAGTCCTGTAAGATAGCCATAATGAGTGAATATACATGGAGGAGGAATGATGACCATAACTCTTCTTTATAAGAATATAACTCTCGAAAGGAGTTGAAACTTCTGTGGTGTGAGAGACATAGACGGGCGGTGAGAGGGAAGGAGGTAGGGAGACAAAGACAGATTGCTATATTGACCCCCAACTACTTCTTCTCTTGACCATACCATGCTGTGTTATCTTCAAGACCCCACTTAGCACTTCTTCTGCTTCTCAGCTGGAGGTACTCAACTGAAGGCCACTGTAGGCCACCTTTAGTGACTGCAAGCTGGCACTGCCTCCAACTGACCCCAACCCTCGTGCCGGCATTTGCATATAGCTATTCATAACACCCACAACTTTTGATCAACCATGTGACTGCTTTTGCTTATTTACACAGGTGTGTCCTGTTCAAAGACATCTCTGACTGATGGCTTGGTCAAGGGTCAATATGCAAGACCTCAAGAAGGACTATGTTGAAAAATAAACCTCATTTGGTCACATTTCATGAGAGTATCTTGGTCAGCCTATGAACTTTTCTACTGATCCCCATAAATTGAAATGCTTGAAATCATATAATTGTATGCAAATTATTATTAGATAGGAATACTTGAAACCAGATAAGTTTGTGCAATTTTTCACTATTAAATAAAAAGTGCCATTGAAAATTTGATTGCAGTGGAATTATGTAACTATTCTTATAACTTTTTTAAAATAAGTTTATTGAACTCTATATTTTGGAATTATATAATTTACCTTTATATCCTTTTTTTTCCTTAATAAAATGTTCTATGAAGTTTTAAAAGAAAAAGTTATTTCACATTTCGACTTTTTCTTAACATCATTCTAATCTTTATGCTCCTTAGAGTGTATAAGTAAAATTGGCAACTGTAGTCAAGGGCAACCTGAAGGCTCCCTTTTCAGTAGCTACTACACCAAGGTGTAGGGGAGGGTGCTACTCCTTTCTCTGGATTGCTCCATTTTACCCTTGATACGTATCTTATAATGCTGAGTGTTAAGCAAGGAGGTATAAAGTACCATTTTTAAGTCTTAGGTATGATTCGACCTGGGATTGAACCCCGGTCTCCCGGACCATTGGCAAACACTCTACCCACTTATCAAACATTTAGAAATGAATCAAATTTTGGCATTGAATAATTCATAAAGAGTTTAATATGCCGTTAAATAAACCAAACATTTTAGGTAGTTCTTGTTATTTCTTGACGAATAAAAAAACAAAAAACAATAAACAAATCAAAAGTGTAAAAAAAAAAGAAGGAAAAAATAGAAATAAAAATAAAGATAAGTTCTCTATATTCCTTTGATTTGTTTGTTTATATGCTTTATAATGTTTCTTACATGTGGTTTGCTGTGTTTGTTGTTCTTATCTCAGTTTTCTTCTATATTTCTCATTACTTTTGTTCAAATAGACAAAAACAAAAAAAGAAAAAAACAAATCTTTTTCTAATCTCTGTGTGCATAGGGCCATTTTTTTTCATCAAAGGTTTCTTTGCCAATTTCACTTGAACGGCTGTTAAAAGACAATCTCAGTTTATAGAGAGCAAATGTTGCAGTTTATTTATAGAGGATACAACATATTTAGGTAAATCAATATGTCTGCCACCCTGTTGGTGGGACCTAGAAGACGCCAACTGCATCCTTCACAGAAGGATTAAGACCCCTGCCCCATAGAAAGGGGTGTCCTGGATATTACACTAAAATTGCAGCTGGTTGTGAAGCTCCAGTTCTGGAGCTCTGGAGAGTGTGGTGTACCCCTTTATTATCATTACTCCCAGGTCCACTCCTTGCTCTGTTAATGGGGCTTAGGATAAGCTGATTGTATCCCCCAAACTAAAACAAAACAGGTGTCCTGGGTATAACACTATACTGCATCCTGTTGTGAGACTCCACTTCTAGAGGTCTGAAGAGTGTGGCATACCTCTTTATTGCCATTACTCCCAAGTCCACTTTGTTCTGAAGTGAAGGTACCTGTTAGAGCTCCATCTTTAGATCAAATAGATCTGTTTGGAAATTACTAGTATTGAATAGGAATACATGAAACGATATTACAGACTGCAAACATGATTATTTTTAATGTTCGATGGGAATATTTGACACCATTTAACAGTAAGCAAAATATTTGTGTTAAAAATAATTACTTGAAGATGCAATTGTTTACATAAACTAATTAGTTACTTGAAAGCGTACAACTGCTTGAAAATTATTCATGTTAGGAATACTTGAAATCATATAACTGTGTGAAAACAAATGACAGGAATAGTTACTTTATCATATTTACCAACCCCTCCGCTCGAGCAGGATTTGACAAAAGGTCAATTTTTTAAGTGGAGTTTAACAGGTTTGAATTCAGAGTTTCCCTTCTCCTAGACTAGTTGCCTCACCAAGGCTGAAGAACCCAGTCTGCCCACCTATTTTACCCATAGCTGGATGGAGGATAATTGGATTCATACTTTTCCCAAGGGTATTAGTGCCATGTGAAATGCTATCAGTCTCGTCCAGAATTTTAACTCGTGCCGCCGTGTCCATTTCCTACGACAATAACCATTACACCACGGGCACCTTTACTTTATACCATATAATTGTGTATGAATTATTAGTATTAGGTAGGAATACTTGAAACCATACAACTGTGTGCAAATTATTTGTATTAGATAGTAATAGGGGATGGCATATAACTATGCAAATAAATGATTATAAATAAATAAAAATTGCGCGATTTAAAGAAATGCAGTGAAACATTGAGTTATGACTATAATCAAGTATGATTTTTATGATTTTAGTATTAAATAACCTCTAACTGGATGAAATGCTGTTAAATAGATAAACCAAAGAAAACCAGAGTATAAAGAGTGATGGCGGGGGGTGGGCACCATGTTACATATGTTTGTAGATTTAAGATGAATTTATTTTGTACAGAAAAATATATTTTACAAAATATTAGTGTTATGTAGAAGAATGTGCTGATAGTGACCTGTGTGGTTTGATCATGGATCTCTAGCCAACAAACACCACTGTTGAAATGGATTGTGCTACCAACTAGAAGTGGTGGATATATAAATCAGTCAAATGAAATGTATGTGTATGCAAAATAGAGGTGAAATGTAACATTGCGAGTTAGTACTCCATACTCAGTGTTTGGCATTGTACAAAAGTGAAGAGATTTTAAGTATTAACCAAAATTACACCCCCACCCTCACTAACATTACAAAAAGTGTTGATGAGGAGCTGTTCCAAACATTATAAAGTTAGAAATTCAATTATAGTTGCAGACAGTACCATGCTAGAAATTCAACTGTGATTACACACAGTACCATAAAAGGAAGGTAACTATAGTTACTTGTAGTACCATAATATAAATTTACCTATGATTATACACTGTATCATTATAGAAATTTAACTATGATTATACACAGTATCATTATAGAAATTTACCTATGATTATACACTGTATCATTATAGAAATTTACCTATGATTATACACTGTATCATTATAGAAATTTACCTATGATTATACACTGTATCATTATAGAAATTTACCTATGATCACACACATTATCATTATAGAAATTCATCTATGATTACACACAGTATCATTATAGAAATTTGTCTATGATTACACACAGTATCATTATAGAAATTTAACTATGATTGTACACTGTATCATTATAGAAATTTAACTATGATTACATGCACTATCATTATAGAAATGTAACTATGATTATACACAGTATCATTATAGAAATGTAACTATGATTATACTCAGTACCATAATAGAAATGTAACTATGACTACATTTAATAACATTATAGAAATGTAACTATGATTACACATGGTATCATTATAGAATTTTAACTATGATTACGCACAGTATCATTATAGAAATTTACCTATGATTATACATAGTATCATTATAGAAATTTAACTATAATAACACTCAGTACCATAATAGAAATTTAACTATGATTACATGCAGTATCATTATAGAAATTGAACTATGATTACATACACTACCATAATAGAAGTTCAACTATTGTTACAGAGAACACTGTGCTAGAAATTCAACTATAGTTGCACATGACACAGTGCTTTACAATCCTGTCTTTTGCCCAAAACAAAAATCCAGGTTTCATGAATTGAAAAAGAATGAATACTGATTCGTCCTGACTGATGTCTACAAATTTAGACATCATTACTTTATAACATAAATTGCTCAGTTAGGGATATATCTTCATTTAAATTTAAAATTTTAAGATTAAAAAAAAAGATTCAGTCTTCATACTTTTGATCCCACATATATACTTTGATTCAGTGGCATTGTTTCCAGAAATGTAAATTTTCTTTTAGTTACAATTAGCTTACTGAATTTCCTCATAGAGAACACTGCTTGTATCTTTTAAATACATCATTTGGTTGAGGCATATATCTTTTTTATCTTGGATGGAATGGTGCATTTCCTTGAGAAATCAGTCTAGTCCTTTTATTTTCAGACTTCTTAGCAGTCTGCAATAGTTTGTACTATAATTTAAACATTTGGTTTTCAATCTCTTTTCCACCCCTCATATTCTCATTTAGTGGTTTAGGAAGCTACAGTCTTCAGTTCATCTTGCTTATTTGGTCAGTATAGCATACAAAGAGGTATTGTCATTTGGTCAATTTTTCATTCATATATGTTTACAAAAATATTTTGGGTTTTGTCATGATATTTCCATATGATTTCCATAATTCTTTCTTTCTTTTGTAGCATTTAGATGAAGAAAAACCAGATGGATCTATAAATGAAGCTCTCAGGTAATTTTAATCTCTTAAATAAAAAACAAAAAAAAATTACCATGTGTGAATATTGATTGCAACAGGTATAGCAATATTCTCTTCCTGCCTGCAAGTAGATTTTCCATGCAGGTGTTAATAAGACCACACTCAAAAAGAAAATAATACTAGTCTGGCACATAGTCACTTATTTCAGAGTGATACTGTATACATAAATGTGAATCTGTTTTTGCCTATTTTGTCTTTATTTTTGATGAAGTATTAAATGTTATTCTGTTATGGTCATAAGAATTTTTTCTTTTTGTCTCTGAGTGGATTTTTCAGGTTGGTGTTAATAAGGCAACACACGCTTAAAAAAGAAAATAATAATAATGAGCAGAGATAAAAGAAGACAAGTGTTAATATTAAAACAATGAGAAATGTATTTTCAAATAAGTTTGTACATTTATTTGTTAAATAAAAGAAAGAATATTTTTTATGACAGTCTATTTTCTCATGATTGTTAGTGTAATGTGGTCAATGAAGAGAAAAGGCCTATTCCCAAGTGTGTGTGTGGGTGTTCATTACGTATAGTGAGGTGAACTGAAGATGGTAGGTGTATTTTATGGAAATTGCTCTTATCCTTCTGGTAGTGAATTTATTGGAACTCAACTAATTTCCTTTCTACATTCGTTAAATTGTTAAATTTTGTGCAAAAAAAAGGCTAAAGAAACTGTGATTTTTGTATCTGTATTTTTACATGTGGAGGTAAAAATTGGATTGTAATCCAACAATATATAAAGAAAAATTGATAAAGTAATCCGAGTAGAAGGAGAGATTTATTGAGAAGTGAAATCGACACTACAGTGTTTCGTTTCTAATGAGCCATCATCAGGACTATGAGGGATGATATGTTAAATTTTTGCATGTGTTGACCAATCAGAACATGTGCACTAGTTTTTAAATTTCTTTGAGATACTTCGCTGATTACAATATTTGCCTTTCTGTGAAAAATTTGAAGGAGAAAACTCAAAATAATTTTAGAAATCTCTTCCCTCCAAAAATATTAAAAATACAATTTCTTAGCCAATTAGATTTGTAGATAAGTCCTCAACATTCTTAGCTAATTTTGAACCTACCTAAATTACCTTAAAAAAAATGAAGAAATAAATATTTTTCAGTAAGTATAAACTTTTCTATACTTACTCCAACAAGCAGTAAGTTATGAATTATTACTTATTTAAATATGTTTTGGTTTATTTTTTGTGTGAAAACCTGTTTTTTTTTTTTTTCTTTCAAGTATGCTTTTCATTTCAACACATTTAATTTTTCTTAAATCAAACGAATGTTGTTTACATTTATATTTTGCATTGAAAATTTTTATTTGTATACTGTTACATAAAATAGCAGCAGCAGCACACATACATATTCTTGAAGGAATAAATCCATTGTCTTTCTTACATAATGACATACAAGAGATGCACAAAATATGTTCCTTTATTTTAAGCTAACAATTACTGCTATACTACATGTATCTTAACCATATCTCTTTAGAAAAATATCTATGCTCTTACTAATATTATCTTTGCTTACAAGAAACATTTTGTAGTTTTATTTTTCAGCAAACTTTTCATTCAATTGAAAGAAATAAAAATTATAAATTCGTAGATTGAATTTTTATTCATCCATTTTCTACTTTTATCCACTATGAGTCTCTGTCTTTCTGCCAGCAAGGGTTAATTTCACGCATCTTTTATAAACATGATGTGGAGAAAAGTGGATCAGAAAGCTATCTTCCAAGAATCGGTAGGAATGCATTTTATTGGCTGGTAATTATCCAATCAACTCCTGTGTAGCTCCACAACTGTATAAATTCATCTTCATTATCAAGGCATGCAGACAGAAAAATAATTATGACTGCCCTAACACCTTAATTTAAGAAAAAACACGGTCTCGGAGCCAGGAGAATTGGCAAGAGTGGCTGAGCATGTACCACCACGGTTCTCACAGACGTTTGTAGTGCTATGGCACCACGTAGACATTTGTACCACCACAGCGCCCAATAGACACATGTAAGACCATGGTTCTAAAGAGTTTATGAGTGTAGCACTATACCTTAAGTTTCAGTCGGACCTCTTTTGTAACCTTGTTATGAGAAAAAGTGACAAACTCACAAAGCACCAGCTGTTGTTTTGCTTGATATGAAATTTATTCGTAGTCATTGAAAAGAGAGAAATAGTATGAAATGAGTCAACTGCTTTAGATAGAGAGAAATAAACCATCGCAGGACAAGAGAGGCAAATACAGACCTTGGTATTATTCTTTGGAGTTGTGTGGAACTCTTTTGTGGAGCTGACCCAAAGTAGGTGCCATAATTTTTGGCCTGTCTTCATATCTCTGCAGCTGATCCCCAACTAACTTTATCTTCCAGTTTTCTATCCCATGTCCCCTTTAATGGCTTCTCTTTTTGAGTTTCTTCCAGCTAATCAGAGTCCATCAGTCAATTCCTCCTAGTGCATTTTCATTTTTAACTTGGGCTTCTGCTGCTATCATGACCTGGATTTCAGGAACCTACTGTTCACTTTCCTATTTGTTTCTCCTTTATCATTGTGCCTCTCTCTCTCTTACTCATATATGTCCCCCCTTTTCCACTGTCTTTTGGTTGACCTCTAAATCTTGCTTGGAAACAACTTACTACAAAAGCAATCAACCAGAGTTCCTAATTATATTACAGGCATGTGCAAAATTTTCTCAAAATTTTGCCCATGTGAGAGAGAAATGATGAGACACTTGTGAACATGGCACTGTGTATATGAGAGACTTTGTTGTTGGGAAAGCTATTACTTAGGTTGGTTTTTGCCCATGTGAGAGAAAAATGATGAGACACTTGTGAACATGGCACTGTGTATATGAGAGACTTTGTTGTTGGGAAAGCTATTACTTAGGTTGGTTTTTGCCCATGTGAGAGAAAAATGATGAGACACTTGTGAACATGGCACTGTGTATATGAGAGACTTTGTTGTTGGGAAAGCTATTACTTAGGTTGGTTTTACGCATCTACCATGGCTTAAACTGCTTTGGTCATGTGATATACTCTTCAAAAACTCACATGTACTGAAATATTGCAAAACTTTTGACTCATTCTAGTATAACAGATACTTAGACCATAATGAAGCTGTCAGATAAAGAACATTTTCAGCAATTAAGCCCTTTTTTTCATGTTGTCATCTATATTGGATATGCGTTTTCAACTGTGAGGGGCTCATGTTTACCTGTTGTGCTTGTAAAAATCTAGCTAACTTTTTTGCTGGAATTTTTTCCATGTAGTTTATCTCTCATTTGCCCAATCTATTGTGAATGAGCTAGTTGGGGTTCTTTTCATGCGGTTTGTCACTTACATTTCTGTTGCCTCTGTTATAAAGCATTACCCACTGCCTAACTGTGCTCATGTCTATTTGGTCTTTGTGAATGCTCAGCAAATGTTGATGGAGAAAATTGTTTCCATATGGAAGAATTCAATGACGCCTTCCCTGCTTTCATGTCAGATGTAATCTTGTCGGACTTGCACTTAATTGCTGTCTGTGACAAAGCAAAAAATTATGGGTCACTAGCGTAAATTCAACCTCTTCTGCCATGCTGCCAAAATCCATGTGATATCATGGGACAACAAATTAATAAGAAGCATTGTTTTCAGGGTGACCGACATGCAGCCTCTTGTTCATTATTGTAGCTAAAAACTTGCTTTTTGCAACAGTATTATCCTGCTTTTTGGATCTATTGAAGTTTCTACAGAAAAAAAAACATTACTATTGGAGTACCCTTCATATAATGCTTACCTTAATTTTGGTTGCCTTGTTAGCAGAGCTTAGAATAGGTTTTCTATTTCCCTTGCAGAAGGTTAAGATCCTCCTCCAAAAGAAGTGTCTTGGCTATGACACTAAACTGTATTTGATGGTGAGGCTCCTGTTTTGGATACCATGGGAATTTGCTGTATCCCTTTATTGCCATTATACTCAAGTCCACTCTGAACCAGAGTGGTATTGTCCAGTCAGCTGAGGCTGAAGAATACACCGACTGCTTCTCTGCAGAGGGGTAAGACCCCCTCAATGAGTGTCCTAGATAAGACACTAAATATTCTGATGGTGAGGTTCCAGTAATGCTGGAGTTTTGGGGAATGCGGAGTACCCCTTCATTGCCATCACTCCCAGGTCCATTCTGGCCCATAGTGGTAGTGCCTGATAAGGGTCCTATCTATGGGTTAAATAGAACTAAACCGTAGTTTGAATTTACTGTTTTTGCATTCAAACTATGCATTGACGCTAAACTGAATTGCTCAAAATAGAACTGTTTTGACATCTAAACTGTGTACTTATACTAAACAGAATTATCTGAACTAAAACTATTTTGACATTAACTCTGTGTATTGCCCAGTGAGCTGGGGCTGTAGAATACATTGACTGCATCTCAAGAGGGGTAAGACCCCCCCTCCCCAATGAGTGCCCTGGATATTACACCAAACAATCTGATGGTGAGGTTCCAGTGATGCTGGAGTTAGATGCTGGGAATGCAGAGTACCCCTTTATTCCATTGCTCCCAGGTCCACTCTGGCCCGGAATGGTAGCACCTGATAGGGCCCTATCTATGGGTTAAATAGAATTAAACTGTGTACTTATACTAAACTGAATTGTTTGAATTAGAACTGTTTGACTAAACTGAATAGCTTGAAATAGAAATGTTTCTGACAAACTATACATAAATTTAAACTGCATGCTTATGCTATACTGAATTGTTTGAAATGGAACTGTTTTTGACATTGAAACTCTACTTACACTAAACTGAATTGTTTAATATAGAACTGTTTTGACATTTAACTGTGTGTAAACAAAATCTGTACTGATACTAAACTGAATTAGCTTAATTAGAACTATTTGGTTGAACTGAATAACTTGAAATAGAAATGTTTTTGACAAATAAACTGTGTACTCATGCTAAACTGAATTGTTTGAAATAGAACTGATTATTTGTATAAAAATGGATTTGGCGTTAAACAGCCTACAAAGGTTGATATGCTATACAACCCAAACAGAGTGGTAGTACTTGTTAGAGCTAAACAGAATATACCACTTGTATAAAAATATAGAAAAACTCTTTTGTTGGATCCCAAGCCACCTTGGTATACCAGGAAATGACAGAACAGACTTGGAAGCAAAGAAAGCTGTGAAAGACACAATAGTGAAAACAAAAATACTATTGCCCAATCAGCTGGGGCTGTAGAATACACTGACTGCTTCGCTGTTGAGGGGTAAGACCTCCCCAATGAGTACCCTGGATATGACACTAAACAATTTGATGGTGAGATTCCAGTAATGCTGGAGTTTTGGGGAATGCAGAGTACCACTTCATTGCCTTCGCTCCCAGGTCAACTCTGGCTCAGAGTGGTAGCACCTGATATGGTCCTGTCTATGGGTCAAATAGAAATAAACTGTGTACTAAACTGAATTGCTTAAAAATAGAACTGTTTTGACATTTTAAATTGCTTACTTATACTAAATTGAGTTATTTGAAATGGAACTGTTTTTGTATGCTAAACTGAATTGTTTGAAATAGAACTGTTTATTTGTATAAAATGGATTTGGCATTAAATAACCTATAAAGGTTGAAATGCCATAAACCCAAACAAAAAAACAAACAAAAAAGTACTATATACTGACTATAGAATGGTTGTGAATAAAATTATTATAAAAAAATGGCAAATGCATTCATTATTAACAAACGTCTAAACATTAAACCTATCATAGGAAAACAGAATTCAGAATACATCAACAATAGAAGAGAACAGGTTGTGCTGACCTGCCTTCAGATTGGCCACACCTACATCATCCATCATCATTTACTAGAATGCACAGAAACCCCCAATATGCAATATATGCCAAGAGAGATTTACAGTGAAACATATACTGCTAGAATGTTTAGACTTCGATCTTGTGCAAAAAAAAAATATTACGAAGCGAGTAATTTAAAAAAAAGTTTGTAACAAAAATAACACCTTCCAGGATTTTACAGGTTCTAAAAGAACTGTGACTGTATTAAAAAATATGAGTAATTGAACAATAGCTCAAATATATATATATATATATATATATATATATATATATATATATATATATATTTGTTTGTTTTCTATCAAGCTATTGCAATGAATATATTCCAAAACTTTGTTGGCATTAAATGATCAACCTAGATTGATATGCTGTAAAACAAAACAAATAAACAAACAAATCTTTTAGAGTAACATTTATGTGTAAGTGTGGGAAGTCCCTGTGGCGTAATGGTTAAAGTGCTGGACTGTGGCCTCAAAGTAAGTGAGTTCAACCTCTAGTCATGCTTTAGGACTATTAACTTTGTGAAAGGTATAGAACACCCTTATCCTCCCAATTTTGGGTTAAAAAATATCACTGCTATCCTTCTACAAGGATGGCTTTGGCTTTAGATAATGCATGAAGGTTGATATGCCATTAAACAAAGAAACCAAACCAAAATCAAGTATTCCTATCAAATTAGGATTATTTGTAAAAAGATCTATTTGACTTAGTCAAATAGATCTTTTTACAAATAATCCTTATTTGATAGGAATACTTGAAACCATATAACCATGTACAAAAACACATGACTCAAATAGAAATAATTACTTGAAAGCATATGATTATTCATATTACATAGGGATACTTGATATTATACAACTGTAAATTATTTGTATTAAGAATAGTTACTGGAAACTATAATTATTTCCTAAGTTAGTTACTTGAAACCATATAACCGTGTGCAAACCCATGACTTAAATAGAAATAATTACTTGAAAGCATATAATTATCAGTATTACATAGGGATACTTGATATTATATAACTGTAAATTATTTGTATTAAGAATAGTTACTGGAAACTATCATTATTTCCTAAGTTATTTACTTGAAACTATATAACTGTGCAAACACATGACTTAAATAGAAATAATTACTTAAAGGCATGTAATTATTAGTATTACATAGGGATACTTGATATTTTATAACTGTATGCAAAAGAAACTTCTACACAAAAAATGTGAAGATAATCATACAATGAATGCAATTCTCTAACCTCTTGACAGATGCAGTGTTTTTTCTTTTGTGGCTAAAATATTCTTTTTGATGATAATTTCCTTTTTTTTTTTAAATTTTTTTTTATAACTTTTGAGGAAAACATCAATTTATAAACAATGGCGATTCAATTTTTTGGTGATATTGTGAAGTGACAGTCTACAATCATTGTACACTGTAATTTGACCTTTTTCAAATCTGACAGCGGCCTATTAGACATTAGCAAATGACTAATCACTAATTAGGATATCAAATGAAGGAAAAGAAGATTCTAAGAAATTCCCTATTTTTTTTGGTATTTGAGAATTTTCTTTAGAAAATTTTGACTTTCTGCTATAACTAAGGGAATTTTGACAACAATAATCATAGAAAATAATCACTTATTATGTGTGTCTAAGCCATTGAAATTTTTTTAAAAATTTGTGGCAATAATAAAAAATGATTCAGTTTTTCACTGCCTGTTTTTTTTTTACCAATGCTGTAAATATATATAAGGAAAGTCCCCTCATCAGACTTTTCGATTGGAATTGAAATTTTTCTGGTGGTTGTTCTAATTATTATTTTTTTGAATGAATAAATTTGAAATCCGAATACTGGAAAAAAAATTATTGAATAAAGCATATTTGCAATATACATGATAAAAACAGTATCTGTTAAAAGTGTGTACAGTACCATAACAATGTGTAAATTAGTTTGTCAGGGTTGAATACAACAAATATGAATTATATTCACACTACTAAATAACACCTCATCTTCTCATGGTAATTTGCAGATTAGCTAGTGTTCAAAATATAATTTAATATTTGATTTTTCGAGAAAAAAAAAAAAAAAAAAAAAAGAAGAATCTTTATTTTTATTTTTGCACATCAAATTTTTTGAGCATTTTCTCCTTATCAAATTGTTGTGCCTGTTTACAAAACTGTCATACAACCAGTTGTCCACAATCTTCTGTTTGCTCTTACCACCTTTTCCCCTTTCTTTAACTTTTGCAAATGGCTGCTAGCCAGCAAATATGATATCTGGCTTTGAATAATTTCTCATTTTAACTGTGCACAATGTCTGCCCCCAAGGTGTCCACACAGCAGGATATTTTTTTAAAAAATTTATTCCTTTTTTTTTTTTTTTTTTAAATGTTTTTTTAAATGTTTTTTTTTTATTTCAAAAAATTATTATTCCTTTACTTTTTGGGGAAAAAGAAAATCAAGTTTATTTTTTACTTGACAAAAATTATTTTTTGCTTCCATACTCTTCATGTGATTATCTCCCCTTTTTTAATATCTTTTTTTTTCCTCTCCTTCCCCTCCAAATTTTTTGTCAAATGTTTTGTTTTCAGGGCATAATTTTAATCAGTTCTATTTAAAAGATTTCTTTGCCCAAAATTTGTTATAATAAATTGATATAATGTTATTTTCTGTCTTTGCCTGCAGACAAATTGCCCTTGCCGACCTTGTGATTATCAACAAGGTGGACTTAGTCTCCCAGGAAGAACTCTCTCTACTAAGGGAGAGAATCCTGTAAGTAAATTCTAACTCCTGTATACAAAATTTAACTGTTTGGTTTTATATTGACAAATAGTTTATTGACATTTTTATATTGTACTAAAATTCATTGCAATAATTTAGAGGACAATTTTTTGCGCAATGAAAAGTTTGCGTTAAAAAAAAAAAAAATCATGTGTAATTCATTGTGGAGAGTTCTGCCCATTTTTGCATAACCAATCATGAATAAATAAATAATAATACACTATAGAAATTGTGTGCAAGATAACCTGGATATGACTGTGTAGAGGAAACCTAGATAGAGAAACTGAATCACTATAAATGGCTGCTCAGTATGTAAAAGTTAGAATAGATAAGACTCACGAAAATAGTAAATGTAGGGTATGAGGGAAGAGGGATGAAACAATAAATCACATTATAAACAAATGCAGCAAACTGGTACAGAAGCATCAGACATGACTGGGGGTGGGAGGTCATCCACTGGGAATTGTGCAAGTGACTAAAATTTGACTATACTGATAGATAGCAACCTGAGTTTAGATCTAAGATGAAGCTTTTTCTATTTCACATAGCATGATGGCCAAGTCAGCTGGAGCTGCAGAATACACCGACTGCATCTCTGCAAAGGGGTAAGACTCCTCCAATGAGTGTCCTTAATATGACACTAAACAATCTGATGATGCTGGAGCTTTGGGGAATGTTGAGTACCTCTTTATTGCCATCGCTCCCAAGTCCTCTCTGGCCTGGAGTAGTAGCAACTGATAGGGTCTTATCTATTGGTCAAATAGAACTGTTTGACATTTAAACTGTGTACATTGACATTTAAATTGAATGCAAACAAACTAAATTGCTTAAAAATAGAACTATTTTTATATTTAACTGTGTGTAAAGAAATGACTGGTGTTTAATTGAATTGTTAATGATACATCAGAATACTTGAAAAGATTTAAAAGTGTGCAAACAAGTGATTAATAGTAAATAGAATTATTTGTATTAAATTGAAATCGGTGAAACCATTTATACTGTGAGCAAAAAAACTGAGTTCAGCCTTATTTGAAAATGTTATCTACAAGATGTGATTAGAAAACATATATTTAATACATGTGTATAAAAAGGATTTAGCATTAAATAGCCTACAATGGTTGATATGCCATAAAACCAAATCAAACAAACAAATGTAGTGCTAATATAATATGCTTGGGAAAAGTATGAATCCAACTATTCTCTTTCCAGATTAGGCACTTTAATCTTTGGATGGCAACCAATCTAGAAGACAGAAAACCAGTTGTACTCTGCTTAAAAACTGACCTTGTGTCGCATCTTGCTTGTGGCAGAGGGTTTGGGTATATAGATATAGACAAATAGTATATGCATAGACTAGAATCTGTCTTGAAGAATGAGACTCACAAAATTCTCCAGGATTTTGAGATACAAATACAGGGTGGAACGATAAAATTGTCGTCCTAAAGAAAACAACACTACAGCCTTATTTTAAAACTTTTATTGAAAAAATCAATTCAGGTAACTTGATTATGTAGTAGAGCTGACATCTATTCAATGTAGCCGCCTTCAGCCTCAATCACCGCCTCGATACGGATCTGGAACTAGGAGCATGCATTTTCTACAAGCGCTGGCGTGAGCTCGGCGAATACTCGGCGGATGGCGGTGATCAGGCTGGCTTTGGTGTTGTGGGAGGTCATGTTGGGGATGTTCCCGACGTATGACCAAATGAAGTAGTCCAGCAGGTTCAGGTCGAGGGAGGAGGGGGGCAAGTGAGAGAAGGGTACAAAGTCGTAGCACTCCTGAAGCCAAGCCTGGGTCTCTTTGGACTCGTGGGCCGGTGCCGAGTCTTGCTGCCGCACCCAGGGTCTGCCACTGGCCACCTGATTTCCCCAGAGGATCACCACACTCTTCAGCACATACAGGTATACTTTGGTGTTGACCTTCAAGCCAACTTCGAAGATGTGAGGTGGCATTATGTGGCCCTCACTTGAAACCACACCAAAGACCATAACTGTAGCCGGAAACTTTGTTTTCATCACCCTGGGCACATCCCTGTTATTCATGGCAATCCAGCAATGGTTCTGGCTGTTGTGCACCTGGTCCTGGCAGAAGTTCTTTTCGTCTGAAAAGAACCAGAGCATGTTTGGTTTCTTGGGATGCTTAAGTTTGTTGAGCAACCTGATAGACTTGATTAGCCTGAGGTTCTTTGTCTTCTCAGTCAAGATCTGGCTTGTCTGGTGCCTGTAGGACCTACACTTCAAGTCCTCCTTCACACATGCATTCATAGTTGTGTGTGATACGCCTAAATCTCTGGCAATCTGCTGAATAGGCCACTGGGGAGTTTCATCAATGATTGCCTGGACCTTTTCGATGAACTCCATGGTCTGGGTCTTCCTGGCGGTGTCCTCAGCCTTGGGCTTCCATTCCACCACCTCCAAAGGGTCTTCCGATGCATTGAGCTGTGCCCTCAAGCATTGAACTGTCTGGATTTGCATTTTGAGGGTGCTGGCAATGGTCCTGTTGTCATAACTTGGATCGGTAGAGTGCATGAGTTGTACAGCGGCATATCTACGATCTCGTTTGTTGAACATTGTGTCACTTTCAGACATGATAGAAGGCTCCTCTCGCTCTTGGGATTTGTACACAACTGGCCAACTAGTAGATGGTCTGTAACAAAAAAGAAAACCGGTTTTCATTAAACGGAAATGGAATCATGCCGTCTTTTCTAGGGTGACAATTTTATCGTTCCACCCTGTAGTTCATGCAATCCTGGCCAGAAGAACAGATTTGCTTTAAGTTAATAAAAAGAAAAGAACATTCAACTTTTAGATTTTGCCATTTAAGAAGATCACAGAGTGAAAATGAAAAACTAGAAAAATTGTTGAACCTTGCCTGAGCACTGAAAAAGTTATGGAATGTGAATATGACAGTGATACTGATCATAATTGGAGTCCTTGGAACAGTCAGGAAGAACCTAGGAAATTGAAACCATCCAGACCACAGCTAGAATACTTGATCAACTAGAATACTTAAAAGAATTATGGAAAGCTAAGGAGATTTGTTGTGATTAAATTTTTGTTAGATCATAAATACTAGTTTGGTTTTGCCCAGTCGGCTGGGGCTGTAGAATATACTGGTTGTACCTCTGCTGAGGGGTAAGACGCTCTTAAATGAATGTCCTGGATATGACACCAAACAATCTGATGGTGAGGTTCCAGGGATGTTTGGGCTTTGGGGAATGCAGAGCACCCCTTTATTGCCATTGCTCCCTGGTCCATTCTGGCCCTGCATGGTAGCACCTGATAGGGCCCTATCTATGGGTTAAATTGAACTAACGGTATACTTACGCTAAACTAAATTGTTTGACATAGAAATGTTTTTGACAATTAAACTTACATTTAAACTGTGTACTTATGCTAAACTGAATTATTTGAAATGGAACTGTTTTTGACACTGAAACTGTACTTATACTAAACTGAATTGTTTTGATATTTAACTGTGTGTAAACAAAATCTATACTTATACTAAACTGAACTAGAACTGCTTGACTAAAATGAATAGCTTGAAATAGAAATGTTTTACACAATTAAACTGTACTTACATTTAAAATGCGTACTTCTCCTAAACTGAATTGTTTGAAATAGAACTGACTATTTGTATAAAAATGGATTTGGCGTTAAATAACCTACAAAGGTTCATATGCCATAAAAACCAAACAACCAACCAATTAGTTTGGTTTCTTTGATTAATAGCATATCAAGCTTCATGGGTTATTTAATGCCAAAGCTATCCATGTAGAAGGACAGCAATGCTACTATTTAACCCATAGATGGGTAGATAAGTAAGTTCATACCTTTCACATTGATATTAGTCTGAAAATTAATATAATAGCATACGTAATTATCTGAGGGGGTCAGGTTTGGACCATATGCTGGGTGCTGCATTTTCTGAAATATTTTGGAGTTTATTCTGGAAACTAGCATATGTGCAAATTTTGCAAAATTTTTAACTCCCCCAAATATAATTAGAATTATATAAAGAGATAATGATAGAATGCTATAATACTTACTTTGTTTAGAGAAAAAAAATTTCTAATTTTATTTAAAGCTTTTCTTTGTGAAGCTGACAGTATAACGTCTCTTTTTTTCAGCCACTTGATTTTATAAAGTAGTTGATGATTATATTGAGAGATTTCTTCTGGTTTAACACTAAAACCATCTTCCAAAGAGTTGGTTATGGACATGAACAGGCATTAAATTGCACCTGAACTTTGAACCCCCAAAAACATGTTATTCACTTGCATCTGGTCATTATTAGTTTGTGGTAGAAAATCGAATCAATTCAAAGAAAAAATTAAAAAAGAAAGCATACAAAACAGTTTAAAGCAAACATGTTTTATTCATAATGTGGTTACTGAAAAAAAAAATATCCCCGATTTGCTTTCATTATATTTGTTTTATTAATGACAATGAAAAGAAGAAAATAATGCAATTAGAATTTTTTCTTTTCTTTTTTCTCTAAGTTTCAAAGCATTATTATTAACCTTATCTTTTTTAATATGATTCAAGGTTTTTTTTTTTTTTTTTAAAATTTTGATTTTTATTATTAACCTTATCTTTTTAAATACAATTTATATCTTAAGTTATTTAATTTTTTTTTTCAAAACCCCCCAAAATTTATGAAATCACTTGTGGACCAAGCATGTTATTGACCTCTCACTTTCTGTTAGTAACCAGTTTTGGAATAATTTCATCTTTAAAACTTCACACTGATTTATTTTATTTTATTTTGTTCTAGTTCAACAATTTTTATTTTCTTAAATCTTCTTTTCTATCTGTTTTTCCTTTCTCTGTGAATAAAATGTGCATTAATTAATTGTAATTTGCATAAATCAATTTTAATTTGCATTTTTTCTGTTCAGGCTCTCTATTCCATTTATTGGTATTGATTGTTTGCGATGGAATTTTGTCATATTCTTGTAATCCAGAAATGTCAAGATCTTTATTTAAAAAAATCTTTCCCCCACATTTTGGCACTTTAATCAATGAGTGACTAATACTTAAGGGAAAATGTGAAGCATCAACTTAAACAAAAAAAAAAATAATCCAAGGATATTTTCTTTTTAGAAAAATGTAGGCATGTTTCTTGTCATTGATGGTGGACCTATGGATCTATATGGTGGCATCAGTCATACTGGGGAAATATCAGTTGATTTATTTCAATGGCATGTCAACCTGTCTTGGGTTATTTTATACCTTGAGTTTTGGGCATTATTTGTCAAACGGTGTTTCCCGAAATTTTAGGGTTCTATGAGAAACAGTAATAAATAGACCAATGTGTAAATAGGCTAATGATGCTATATAAATTTTATGCAGAAGTTCCCTGTGATGTGAAAACTATTTCAAGGGTTTCACAAGGATAAAAAGGTTGAAAAATGCTGGTTTAGGGAATTTTTTCTATAGTTGTTTCTAAAGAGCTTTTTTTTTTTTTTTTTTGCATTCTGTCCTTTCAAAAAAGGAATAATTTTTAAACTGATCTCCAGATCTGGAGTCTCACCACCAGATGTAGTTTAGTGCCATACTTAGGACACCTCTTTTTTTGAGAGTATCTTACTCTTCTACTACAGATACAGTTAACGTGACAGGGTGTGAATATCAGTTGATTGAAATTCTTTTAGATAAATAAAAGAAAGAAACAGAGAAGAAATCAGAAAAAGAATGAAGAGATAAGTCAGAAGAAAAGAGAGGATTTAAAAAGAGAGAAAGAATATAAACTGATGAAGAGAAAGAAAGAGAATGATGTATAGAAACTTATTGTCAAAGAGAGAGAGAGATTGATTGATTAAGTAGTTTATCTACTTATTCCCCATAAAAAATTATGGATATATTTGAATTTCTATGTTATGATATTTTTAGAATATACTTAGAAGAAACTGAATAACATATTCACATATACAAGGTGTATTCAAAAAGTATCAAGACTGAAGTTTTATTTACCCAGACAGAAAGGAACAATGAATAAAACTATTTTTATCCCATAATAGGTGGTACATTTCTATAGAGATCTTTTTAATACTAAATGTGATATCCGTTAGTAATATTTTGTGACGTGTGTTCAAAAAGTATTAACTAACCTGTCAGTGGGAATTTGATTAAGCTCACTATATTTCCACAGAGAGATAAGACACCCACCAAAGGTGTGTTGGGGGGGCTGTGTATGACACTAAACTGCATCTGTTGGTGAGGTTTCAGTTCTGGAGATCGGGGGAGGATGGAGTTCCCCTTCATTGCCATTACTTCTTGGTGCATTTTGACCTGGTATGGCAGTACATGTTAAGGTGTCATCTTTAGGTTAAATTGATATGTTTAAAAATTATTTGTCACTGATGAGTTCATTCTTATTTTACCAGCAGTACCCAGCATATCTTGTTTGTGTTATTTGGATGGTTGGTAAGATAGGAGGTAAGTAGCTGTACAGCTGCTGTTTCAAGCAATTGTTGAAAACAGCATGTACTTCCTACCAAGCTTTTTCTCCACGCCTTTCATTAAAATCCAAGTGGTGCAACCATACAGTAGTACTGATATGGGTACAGGTTGGATGAATTTCCATTCTATTTTATCAGAGAGATCAGATTCCCATATGGTTGTTAACCTTGCAATAACAGTTCATTCCTTACCTATGTAATTCCTATATCTATAGGTCTGTCTTCTAAGAAATGACTACATAAAAAGTATGAAGTTAAATGTACAATGAATGCAATTCCCTAACCTCTAAGCTTAAAAAGACCCTAGACTGGTTGACATGCCATTAAAATCAATCAGTCAAAAAATATTGAGACTGAAGCTGTATTTACCAAGATAGAAATGAGCAATGAATGAAACGTTGATTTTCTTTAAAACAGTCCCTTTGGCATATAACACCCTTTTTCTGGTGAGTCTTTCATGGTTGGTTGGTTGGGTTTTATGGCTTATCAACCATTGTTGTTTATTTGATGCCAAATCCATTTATATATATATATATATATATATATATAAACAGTTCTATTTCAAACAATTCAATCTAGTATAAGTACACAGTTTAGTTCTATTTGACCCATAGATAGGACCCTATCAGGTACTGCCATGCCAAACATTAGTGGACCTGGGAGCGATGGCAATAAAGGAATGCTCAGCATTCCCCAAAGCTCCATCATTATAGGAGCCTCACATCAGATTGTTTAGTGTCATATCAGGACACTCATTGGGGAAGTCTTAACCCTCAGCAGAGAAGCAGTCGGTGTATTCTACAACCCTGGCTGACTGGGCCAAGTCTTTCATTTGTCAAAGCACCTCTGAAACTCCTCTTTTGATGTGGCATGAAGCTGTACCATCATATTTTTTTTTATATCCTTCATGTCCTCAAATCTTAAGTTTGAAGTGAATTTTCATTTTGGCAAAAAAAGAAAAAAATTGCACTGAGCTAGGTCTGGTGAATATAGTTTGTGCTATACTTATACAACCCTGTGTTTCATCAAAAACTGCTGATAAAAAAAAATTGAGACTGGCTTTATTATTTACAAAAACCGTCACTGACATAATGACTTTATTAGGTAAGTTGTTCAGCTGTGTACATCTTCATTTAAAATTAAAGTATTTATTGTAAGAATCATTTAATTTTATTATGCCTTGTGCTATAATATAAGAATTTCTCATTACACTGTTGTGAAACCAAGTTGCATGACATATATATATATATATATATATATAGTCCCAAAGATGAGGAATTCGAGCTCAAATCTCTTAGTGGGATGCAATGATTTGAGCTTTGATAAAAATAGCCACTCAAATAAGATGAAAAAAGAACTAGTTGAAAATTAAAAATAATATGAGTAAGTAATTTTAAATATAATTAGATGTTTTAGCTTAATTAATTAAAAAACCATGGCGACTAAAACTATATTCATAAGAAAAAATAAACATGAAATAAAATATTGATATTCTTCAAAATAATCCTCTTCACATTTACCCACCTATTCCAGTGAGTTTTCCATTGGTCAAAGCATCTTTGAAACTCTTATTTTGATATAGAATGAAGTTGCACTATCATATTTCTTTTAATGTCTTTTATATCCTCAAATCGTTTCCTTGAGATGAATTTTTTGTTTAAGAAAGAAGATAGAACCTTTGTATTTTAGGTGAGAGAAGTATGAAGATTTCTGCACTTGCACAATCTTGTGTTGTACTAAAAACTAATGATCAAGAAGTACAGAGACCAATTATCAAAAAGGTATCAAGAATTGGAATGAGTTCATTTAGATTTTGCCTTGGAAGTAGTCTAAACATCTTGATATAATCACTTTATAAGTTGTTCAGCTGTGTGTATCTCCATTTGAATTTTAAAGAATTATTTAATTGTATAATGGTATAAGAATTTTTCACTACTCAGTTGTAAGACTGGGTTGAATGACCAATATATATATATATATATATATATATATGTGTGTGTGTGTATATATATATATATATATATATATATATATATATATATATAAGTAAGTAAAGTTGGTGACTGTAGTTGACGGTGTCTCGAAGGCTCCCTTTTCAACAGCTACTACACCGAGGTGTAGGGGAGGGCGCTACTCCTTTCCCTGGATTGCTTCACTTTACCCTTTATCCTTACCTTATAATGCTGAGTGTTAAGCAAGGCGGCATCATGTACCATTTTTTGAGTTTTTAGTATGACTTGACATGGGATTGAACCCCGGTCTCCTGAACCATTGACGAACACTCTACTCATTAGGCCAATGGTGTGTGTGTATATATATATATATATATATATATATATATATATATATATATATATATATATATAAAAAGTTTACTATGTTTATGAATTAAGAGTGCTCTATATTAGTAATAGAACAAATAATCTCACAGGCATGAAACTGACAGTCACCAAGTGCCGTTGACTGTGACTATACTATCCTAACATATATTCGCTTCATTATATATAATGCTCAGATGTGTGCATTTTCATTTAAATTTTAAAGTATTTACTGTAGGAATTATTCAATTCTATAATTCTTTGTTTTATGATATAAGAATTTCTCATTATCATATTTTCCAACCCCTCTGCTCGGGCAGCATATGACACAAGGTCAATTTTTAAGCAGAGTTTAACAGGTTTGAATTCAGAGTTTTCCTTTTCCTAGACTAGTTGCCTCACCAAGGCTGAAGAACCTAGTCTGCCCTACTATTTACCCCTAGCTGGAGGGAGAATAATTGGATTCATACCTTTCCCAAGGGTATTAGTGCTATGTGAAATGCAATCAGTCTCATCCAGGAGTTGAGCTCGTGTCGCCGTGTCCAATTCCTACGACGATAATCATTACACCATGGGCACCTCCGTCTCATTATACTGTTGTGAAACTGGGTTGCATGACCTATATGTATATATATATATATATATATATATATATATATATATATATATATAAATAATATAGTTTAGTCTAAATAGAGAGTGCTCTGTATTATTGATACAATGTTTGGTCTAATGATCTCACAGGCATGAAACTGACCATTACCAAGTGCTATTGACTCTCTTTAGTATCCTAACTTATATATCTCAATATAATCACAATTAGATAAGATGCTCAGCTGTGTGTATCTTAATCTAAATTTTTAAGTATTAATTGTAGGATATGATTTTTTTAATTCTTTATATTATAAGAGTTTCTCATTGCACTGTTGTGAGACTAGGTTGCATTAACTTCATCATTGTGTGCTGAGAGCATGGATTCCTTTGGATTGCTCTTAGCATCTATTCCTATCAGTCATTGCTCTTGGCAAGTCATCTAGACGGCCATGAGTGTCTGCACAGAGGTAATAAATGTAAGTTTTTGTTGGTCGGCCAACACTGTGTAGGAGTCCATAGGAGAATGTCACTTATGAGTTTGTTCTTACTTTACCAGAATGTCTTGCTCATGTTACTTTAATTGTTTGTGAGATGGGAGGTAAGTGGCCATACAACTGCTGTTTTGTCAAGTGTTGCTTTCAGGATTTGTTGAAAACAGCATACAGCTTTCGTGTATAGTTCCCATTTAGCTTTTTCTCCAAGTGTTTTTAATTAAAGTCCAGGTGGTGCAGCTATACAGTCATACTGACATGGCTACCACTTGAAGAATTCCCATTTTATTTTATCAGTGAGATCAGATTTTGTTATGGTGTGTTGAACCACCCCTACAAAAATGGACTGATCCAAGCCCATAAAGAAACCAAGATGAAGCTAGCGAAGGATATCATAATTGGATACTTACTGTATACTGTATTTCCTTACTTGTACATTTATTCCGAGAATAAATACCTATTATGTCATGTATTTAATCATATTATTAAGATATAACATATTTTCATATGGTTGTTAACCTCTCAATAGGAGTCCATGCTTTACCTATGTGTGTTGTCATCACTTACAGTAGATGAGACCCCCACTTTAATGCTTAAATTTTCTTAAATCCAAATACCCCCAAAAGAAATAATTCATTTTCTAATGAAGCAGATCAAACAAAATAAGAAAAATACATTTTCCAAAGAGATTATACTGATTATTCACTTTAACCAAATCTTATCAGATAATTTTATCATAGATAAAAAATTTAGATATCAGATTTGAATAATGGACATTATTTGATATTGAAATTTTTCTTGGATTTAACAGTTCTATTGTTTTCTATTGTATTTTTCTCAAGATTCAGTAATTGTATTAAGAAGTCATTGCTATAAAAAAAAAACCCAAAAGCTTTATACCTGACTTTGCTTATTAAGTTAACTTGGCCATTTTTTTCAACAAGGACCAAGAAATAAAATAATACATTTCCCATCAAGAATTTAATATGTAAATACGAAATTGAATTGGGTATTTTTTCTGACCAAACTTACTTGATGTAAAATTTTCCCCTGGGCAATATTTTATTTGAAAATATATCTGTTAATTTTCTTTTGATTTAAAAATTTTCTTCAGTTTTTAAAATTACATTACTGCAATATATATAATATATATATATATATATATATATATATATATATATATATATATATAAGGCGTGATCAAAAAGTATTGAGACTGAAGCTTTAAATTCTTTTAAATTTACCATCTAAGTGAACCTTTGTGCACAACTGAGGAACTTATATAATTAAGGATGATGTCTAGATAAGTCAGTATCAATTCTCAATTTCTGATATGTAGCTTTTAGCAAAACTTTAGGATTTTATAAGTGCTGCATACTCAGTACAAATCAGATCTGGCTAAGTTGAAAATTCATTTCAAGGGTAAGATTTGAGAATATAGGGGACATTAAAATAAATACAATGATACAGCTTCAGGAAAGGCATGAGGAGTTTCAGTAGTGCTTCAACCAATGAAAAACTCACTGGAACAAGATTTGGTGGTATTGTAAGATATTGTTAAGGTGTTTTTGGTTAGAGGTAATGATGTTTTAGCTATGAAACCATACTTGACCTCAGAGTCATCAGCCCAATTTGCAGAGAGGTAAGGGCCTTACCCAATGAGTGTTCTCTGGTTATGACATTAACCATCTGATGGTGAAGCTCCAGCCCTAGAGCTTTGGGGAATATGGAGTACTCTATCGTTGCCATTGCTCCCAGGCCCACTCTGACCTGAAGTGGTTAGAACCTGATACACCTATGCTTTATTGGGATGGGATGAAATCCAAAACTGGGTTGAGCTACCAGCCTACCTACACAGGTGAATTAATTATCGAGGTGAAAGCCACACTTTTTTTGGAAGTGTTGCTGGCAAGGGGTGGTGAAAATGCTGGATGCAGAACAAATAAACATCACCAATGATGTTTTATTAGCTCGGAGTTTGACCTTTCTGTATGTACTTTTTTGTTATATAGTCATACTAAGTGAATATATATGGATGGAAGAACAACCATACCTCTTCTTTATAAAAATATCTCTCTTTATTCTTCTGTGGTGTGAAAGAGGGACAGGAGACAGACTGCTATATTGACCCATAACTTCTCTTGACCATACCATGCTGTGTTATCTTCAAGTCCCACTTGGCATTTCTTCTGCTTCTCAGCTGGGGATAATCAACTGGAGACTGAGCTGCTGCCCTTAGCCGGGTACTCTCAGTGACTACCAGTGTCCTCGTGGTGTAATGGTTAAAGCGATGAACTGCGGAATCGTAGTACGCGAGTTCGTACTCCAGTCGCGCTATTACGTTCACTTTCGGGCAAATACCCATGGGAAAGGTATGAACCCCCTTATTCTCCCTCCAGCTATGGGTAAATAGTAGAACGGACTAGGTTCTTCAGCCTTGGTGAGGCAACTAGTCTAGGAGAAGGAAAACTCTGAATTCAAACCTGTTAAACTCCGCTTAAAAATTGACCTTGTGTCATATCCTGCCCGAGCGGAGGGGTTGGTAAATAGTACCAGCTGGGTCTGACTCAGGCCCTCACTGACTCCAATTGACCTGAACCCTTACATGGGCATCTGCATAATGATTTCATGATGCCCATAACTTCCGATCAACCCCATGAGTGCTTCCACTTATTTACATTGTAATGTCCTGTTCAGAGAAATTTCTGATTGACACTCGGTCAAAGGTCAATATGCAATACTATTTTGCTTAGTATCTAGTTACATTCTTCAATAGAAAACCTGATGAGAGAGCTGGTTTAGTCGCTGACTTCTTGACCATGCAAATAAGACTTAGAATATGTCGACTATCTTCTGCAGAAGGGTAAGACTCCTCTAAAAGGGCTATCCTTGGTCATGAGACTAAACTGTTGGTGAGGCTCCAGTTTTGGAGATCTGGGGGAGTATAGAGTATACCTTCTTTATCATTACTCCAGGTCCACCTCTAACTTGGAGTGGTAGTACATGTTAAGATCTTATTAAATAGACCTTTTTAAAGATTAATTGTTTTAAAAAGGACTCTGAGCAAAAAAAAAAAACTTTTTAAGAACGTACGTCACAAAAAATGTGAATGTATAATGAATACTATTCCCGAACCTCTAAACATAAAATAACCCTAGACAGGTTGGCATACCATTAAAAACAATCAATCAATTGACCATGCCGATTATTGCAAATATATCATACACATCATTAACTAAATATTAGTAATAGTGATAAATAATATATATAATCATAAGAAATATCTTTATTATGTATGTATAAAATAATAGATTATATTTAAAATAACCACTTGCGAATAATTCTTTTTGAGCTTCAAACACACAGCAATGATAAAGTATATGATAGACATAAATGATAAGACTGTTATAGGAGAGAGAATTAATATTTTGGTTTCTTTGTTTTTAATTGCCTATCAACCTTTGTGGGTTTTTTGATATCAAAGCTATCCTTGTAGAAGAACAGTGGTACTACTATTTAACCCATAGGTGGGGATTCATACCTTTTCCAATGGTATTAGTTTGCTCAGGGCTGTAGAATACACCGACTGCTTCTCTGCTGAGGTGTAAGACCCCCTCCCCACCAACAAGTGTCCTAGATATAACACTAAATGATCTGATGGTGAGGTTCCAGTAATTCTGGGGGTTTGAGGAATGCAGAGTACCCCTTCATTGCCATTGCTCCCAGGTCCACTCTGACTCAGAGTAGTAGCACCTGATAGGGTCCTATCTACGGGTCAAATAGAACTAAACTGCATTGCTTGAAATAGAACTGTTTTGACATTTAAACTGAGTACTTATGCTAAACTGAATTGTTTGAAATGGAACTAGTTTTAACATTGAAACTGTACTTAAGCTAAACTAAATTGAAATAGACCTGTTTTTCACATTTAAGTGTGTGTAAAGGAAAAAACTGTATTTATGCTAAACTGAATTGTTTGAAATAGGACTGTTTATATGTATAAAAATGGATTTGGCATTAAATAACCTACAATGGTTGATATGCTTTAAAACCAAACCAAACCAAACCAAAGCAAGAGTATTAGTCTAAAAGTGAATATAATAGCACGACTGGAGTTTGAACTCACTTACAACAAGGTTGCAGTCCAGTATATTTGTTACTATGCTATAAGGACTTCCCCACAGATAATATAGGAAAAAATAGAGATATTTAAAAAAATTATCATTAATAAGATTAATACAAATGTATACATCAAATGTATTAATAAAGACAATAGCAATGTATTTGTTATACAAATTCTATACCAATGTATACATTAAATGCTTTAATAAAAATAATAGAAATGTATATGTTGTACAAATTTTACATAATTTTATACATTAGATAAATTAATAAACATGATAGAAATATGTTGTACAAATTTTATGGGCCTAGGAAAATAATAGTGAAATTTTGGAAAATGTAGATTTTTAAGAAGAAAAGAAAATATAGTAACTACAACAAATACAGATGAATGATAAGAAAATTGACCCCCCCATATATATATATATATATATATATATATGTCAATTTTCTTATCATTCATCTGTATTTGTTGTAGTTACTATATTTTCTTTTCTTTATATATATATATATATATATATATATATATATATATATATATATATATATATATATATATATATATATAAAGTAACTTTAAAAGTTTTTAAGCATTTTTAATGCATATATCTATAGTTAATATTTCTCTTGAAATCTGTTATAAAATCATTTCTTCAGAGCTACAATATATATATATATATATATATATATATACACAAAAATATATATACATATACATTACACATATGTACATTAGTACATATGTGTAATGTATATGTATATCCTCTTTTCTCTGTTTAAGAATATGTATTTATTTATACGTATATATCTGTGTTTATATACAAATACATATGTGTATGATTACTTGTATATTATCTATTCATCTCTTAAGAAATGTTAATGCTAATATAGTCATCCCAGCAACATTCATTCTAAGTAAGTCATAATATATGTTATGAAATTCTATCTGTCCCTATATAATTCTGATCTCCTCTACCAAATCTAAATTTGTTCACTTTCTTTTCTCAGTACAAAGCCATCGGATAAATTATTATTGCAATTATATTAACAGCTCAAATTTTTGGATTCCTTCATCTTTTCTTCCCTCTTCATCTCAACTGTCAGGGCATCAGGGGTACCTTATGACTCGGAAAAATGTCCAAGCTGACAAGATCCGATGTCTGAATCCCCCTCCTTAACTGTCTGTGTCATGAAGGCGGATAAACATGATCTATGACTTCAGTCAAAGGGGTAATGTGGGCTGGATAATTAAGGAAATAAGATTTTTTTTATTATTTGTATTCAGAAAAGAGATTTGTTTTCAATTTCTTAATGACCAGTGTCTGTAGAATGGTATAATGGATTCAAATTTCGCTTTTGGAAAGTCTTATTTTATAAAGAATTAAAGAACGGCTAATGCTTAATTGAAGACTTGCTTCATTTTTTTATATTATTTTGGTACATATAAATTAAGAAATGTAAAACAGCTGTAATTGTTCTTCATACAGTGTAAATTTATCCTTAACATAGTTATGACACATTGAATCATCGGGAAAAAAAACTAACAGAGAAACCAAAACCAAAAAAAACCCAAAAAATAAAACAAAGAAAAACCTGTAGTGTTAATACTTAATAATTAAGAAATTGTTGATGGAAGTGCATGTAATGTAATGATTACTGTCAAAGAAGATGGATTTGGTGTGCCAGGTTCAAATCCTGGGCAAGACTTTGCATTTCACTATGTACTTATGTCCTTGGGAAAGGCATGAATCTATCTCTTTTTCTTCCACCAGCCATAGGTAAATACTAAAGCATATTGTGCTCTCTAGTTTTCATAGAGGTAACTAGTCTAGAAGGAAAATTATGAATCCCTCATCCAGTCCATGCTGACAAGGTAACTTGCTGTAATGGAGTGGCAAACATTATGATGTTTTATTAGCTCAGAGTTTGACCTTTCTGTATGTACTTTTTTTGTTATATAGTCATACTAAGTGAATATATATGGATGGAAGAACAACCATACCTCTTCTTTATAAAAATATCTCTCTTTATTCTTCTGTGGTGTGAAAGAGGGACAGGGAGACAGACTGCTATATCAACCCATAACTTCTCTTGACCATACCATGCTGTGTTATCTTCAAGGTCCCACTTGGCATTTCTTCTGCTTCTCAGCTGGGGGTAATCAACTGGAGACATTATGATCAGTCTTGTTTAGGCAACTCCTGTGGTGACATTAAAGTTGTATGACACCTGCCTTCCCCTTTTGACAACATCAATATTGTGAAGAGGGGAGAACTGCAGCATGAGCAACTGCCAATCTTCCAGACAACCTTGGGGGATGTCCTTGTGGTGTAATAGTTAAAGTGATGGACTGTGGAATTGTAGTTGTGCTATTGCGTTAACTTTCAAACAATACCCTTGGGAAAGGTATGAACCCCTTTATCCTCCCAGCTATGGGTTAAATAGTACCACTACTGTTTTTTTAGAAGGATGGCTTTGGCATTAAATAACCTACAAAGGTTGATATGCTATTAAACAAAGAAACCAAATCGAGACAACCTTGATGGTGTTCATATATTAGATATACCAGCATAGTTCCTATCAAAATTTATGTTTACATATGAACCCTGTTTGTGTTACATAGCCAGGGATATGCGAAATGTACATAGAATGTTCATAACTCATATATAGATAACACAGGAATCCTGAAACCCAAACAACTTATGACTTCTTAGTTCAGGTACAAAACTTTTTATTACCTTTTGAGTTAAAAGATTTTTTGACATAAGGAAGAGAGATACCATCTTTCTATGCTGACTTTTTCATCTGCCCCAAACCACGTGCGGCACCCGCCACAAGGCCTTGGCAAGCTCCGAAAGTCAACCTTCTTCTTCGGACGGCAAAACTCAACTAACTGACTTTTCTCCAATTTCCAAAAATCCTCAACCCATGCTTCCGGTGCATGACGTCATTCACATCCCCTGGTCATATTTTCTATCTGGGATTTTTATTTTGACATCTCTGAATGACACATCAACCCCGCGCGCGCGTAAACACCTGTACTCATGTTGCAGCTAACTAACCCATGCACTAAGCGAAAGGTTCTCAGCCAAACTAAACCAAAAGGCAAGATATATATAAAACGAAATCCCTTGGCCATTATATTACATTTGTAGGGCTTACAATATGCTGACTATATACTCTTCAGAAGAATAAACCCTCCCTCTCCAAAGAGGTGTCCTGGCTCTGATACAAACCTGTATCTGGTGATGTGACTCCAGTTCTTGAGCTCCGAGCTTTGTGTTATACTTTTCATTGCTATTATTCGCAAATTGACTCTCACATAGAGTAGTAGTTAGGGTTCTATCTATGGTTTAAATCTGAGCTGCCCACACTTTTTTTTTATCTTGCTAGCTACTTTTTAAATGACCTAGTCAAAATGATCAACCTGTATTAAAAAATGCTAAATATATTCATATGTGGACTGAGTATACTTTATATATACCATATATGTTTGTGTACCTTGCATCACTGCATGAACCCTTATGGTACAATACAATTGAATAATACTGTGGCTGTGTCAGTACTGTTGTGTGGATGCACTGCATTGGATGCTAACAAAATGCATAGAGAAAATGCTAGATGAGAACTACACAAGAATGCTACTAGTTATTTTGAACAAATCCTGGAAGCAACACCCTATGAAACAACAGCTGTATGGCCACTTATCTTCTATCTCAAAAACCATCCCAATAAGATGAATGAGGCCACAGCTGGAGAAACAAGAATGAACTCATAAGTGACATTCTTCTAGTGACCCCTACACATAGACATACCTGTGTTGGCTGGTCAGCAAGAACTTTACCTCAGCTCTCTTTGGACATTAGATGTAGTTTGGAAGACCTACTGGGCAAGATGGATGATAGGGATGGATAAAGAGAGAGAGAGTCAGGAAAATCCTTGCTGTCAGCATGACTTGATACTATTTACCAACCCCTCCGCTCGGGCAGGATATGACACAAGGTCAATTTTTAAGCGGAGTTTAACAGGTTTGAATTCAGAGTTTTCCTTCTCCTAGACTAGTTGCCTCACCAAGGCTGAAGAACCTAGTCTGTCCTACTATTTACCCATAGCTGGAGGGAGAATAATTGGATTCATACCTTTCCCAAGGGTATTAGTGCTATGTGAAATGCAATCAGTCTCGTCCAGGATTTGAACTCGTGTTGCCGTGTCCAATTCCTACGACGATAACGACTACACCACGGGCACCTCCAGCGTGACTTGATGATGGTCACTCCTTTACTTTGATGACTTGCACTGATTGGAGTTAACCAGAGTTACAAAGTCTCATAGTTACTGCTGGTAGCCAGCAGTCTTCCAAATAATCATCAACTATCATAGAATGGTGCTTAGACTTAATAATAATCTTCATATGGGGAAAGGCTGAATCATATAGATAAGGAGGATAGATGATAGGCTAACAACTAAAAAAAAGATTCTTTTTTTGGATGACTTGTGATCGATGGGTTAATTAGGTTAATTAGGTGCCCCTGGGTTAATCTATGTCCCCCATAAATAAGTGGCCTTTTGCTATATAGTATCACTCATAAATAAGTACACTCCTACCAACTTTTTTATAAAAAGTTAATTTTCTTCTAAATTAAATATATCAGGATATTATTTCTTTTAGAACATTATACAATTATACAAATATTAACCAGGTCATTGGCCTAATGAGTACAGTGTTCACCAATGGTCTGAGAGAATCCTGGGTTGAATCATACCAAAGACTCAAAAAATGATACTTGATACCACCTTACTTAACACTCGGCATTATAAGGTACAGATCAAGGGTAAAGTGGAGCAATCCAAGGAAAGGAGTAGCACCCTTCCCTACACCTCGTTGTAGTAGCTATTGAAAAGGAAGCCTTTGAGTTACCCTCGACTGCTGTCACCAACTTATACATTCAAAACAAATGTTATTAGGTATTATTTATTACCAAACTCTACAGTATTGAAATTCTGTAACCAAATATAAATATCCTGGGTATGACATTAAACTGCACTCCAGTTTTGGATTTTGGGGAATGTTGAATACCGTTTCATTACCATTACTCTCAGGTCCCCTATGGCCCGGAGTGGTAGTACCTGATAGGGTCCCATCTATGGATCAAACAGAACTGTTTAATCTTTTGCTAGGGATTAGTTATTTGAAACCATACAACTGTGTGCAACTTTTTTAGATTAAATAAGAATACTTGAATACATTTCACTGTATGCAAACAAATAATAGATGTCAAGTAGAATTATTAATGTTAAATAGCAATCATTGAAACTGTTTAACTGTATGCAAACAAATGATTTATATTAAATAGATTGGTTGTTGGTTGTTATGTTTTATAGCATTTCAACCCATTTCAGTTCATTTAACACCAAATTAAATTTCAAACAATTCAGTTTAGCATAAGAATAGTTTTTTTGTTTACAAACAGTTAAATGTCAAAGCAGTCCTATTTCAAGCAATTCATTTTAGCAAAAGTTCAATTTAGTTCTATTTGACTCACCGATAGGACCCTATCAGGTGCTACCGCTTCAGTCTGGAGTGGACCTGGGAGCAATGGCTATGAAGGGTTGCTCTCCATTCCCCAAAGCTCCAGTATTACTGGAACCTCACCATCAGATTGTTTAGTGTCATATCCAGGACACTCTTGGCAGGGACCCTACTCATCTGCAGAGAAGCAGTCAGTGTATTCTACAGCCCAGCTGACTGGGTTTTCATATTAAATAGAATTATTAGTGTAAACAGTACTTAAAACCATTTAACTGTGTTCAAACAAATGAGCTCTAAGAACTTGTTTGAAAATAAACTCATCTACAAAATATTCACTTACAAATCATATATCTATATAGATTAAGTAACCCTCAAGGGTTGATATGCCATTAAAACACATAACCTTACCTAACCAAAGATAAAATTACATTATTATATACAAGGTTTTTTACTTAATTTTTAATTACATATCCATAATTTTAGTTATAGAGTTTCAATGATGCAACCACTCTTGTTGGGGCTTTGAATAGATCAACTGCATCCAGTATAGAGAGGTAAGACCCCCCCCGCACAAAAAGAGGTGTTTGGGGTATGCATCTGATGGTGTGGATCCAGTTTTGGAGCACATCTTTATAGCTATTACTCCCAGGTTCACTGACTTGGAGTGGTAATATATGTCTCTAGGTCTAATAAATCTGTTTGAAAATAATTAGTATTGACTAAGAATACTTGAAACCATTTAACTGTGTGCAAACAAATGATTATTATATAATCATGTATGAATTATTTGTAATAGTTGAAACCATAATAAAAATGTAATTAAAAAAAGATTGCTATGGAATGTTGAAAATAATAGTTATGATGATAATAAAACATTTACAAAGAAATCCAGTTTTAGCATTAAATTACTTATAAGGGTTTGTTATGCCATTAAATAAATCAAATTAAACTGATGAATCAGATTTTGGTAATGTAATATTGGGCCATTGGACTAATGAGTAGAGTGTTCACCAATGGTCCGGGAGATCGGGGTTCAATCCCTGATCGAGTCATACTAAAGACTTAAAAAATGGTACTTGATGCCACCCAACATTATAAGGTACGGATCAAGGATAAAGTGGAACAATCCAGGGGATGGAGTAGCACCCTCCTCTACACCTCGGTGTAATAGCTATTGAAAAGGAAGCCTTTGGGTCACCCTCGACTAAGGTTGCCAACTTTACTTTTAATGTCTGATAATGTCTATTTTAAGTGTAAGTTTTCACTTAAAATCTTGATATTTTTGATTTCAGAGAAACTTCACTTTTTCTAAAAACATTGATAGGAGTGTACTCATTTATGGGTGATGCTGTATAAGATAGCTAGTTTAGCATAAGGCCACTTATTTATGGGTGATGCTGTATAAGATAGCTAGTTAACATAAGGCCACTTATTTATGGGTGATGCTGTATAAGATAGCTAGTTTAGCATAAGGCCACTTATTTATGGGTGATGCTGTATAAGATAGCTAGTTTAGCATAAGGCCACTTATTTATGGGTGATACTGTATATGATAGCTAGTTTAGCACCTAGCCACTTATTTATGAGTGATGCTGGATATATATAAAATTAGCTTAAGTACTTATCTACCGGACATTGGCCTAGTGGTTAGAGTGTTCGCCAATCGCCTGGGAGACCTGGGTTCAATCCCAGGTCGAGTCATACCAAAGACTCAAAAAATGGTACTTGATGCCTCCTTGCTTAACACTCAGCATTATAAGGTACGGATCAAGGGTAAAGTGGAGCAATCCAAGGAAAGGAGTAGCGCCCTCCCCTACACCTTGGTGTAGTAAGATATCGAAAAGGGAGCCTTCGGGTCACCCTCGACTATGGTCGCCTACTTTACTTACCTATCTACACAGGTAAGAGGTCAAGAAGTAGATTGCAACTGATTGTTTTAAAATCTTTGTTGGAGATGAAAAATTTACACTAAATGATTACAAATGTCAAATAACAGATGAGTGAGCCCCTTTGGCATAGTGGTTAACATGCTAGACTTGGACATTGTAGTAAGTTGAGGTGGGGAAGTCCCTGTGGTGTAGGGGATAATGTGCTGGACTGTGACCTCCTAGTAAATTTGGAGAGGGGAGATCTTGTGGTACAGTGACTCATTAGCTTCACTGTGATATTGTAGTTAGCAGGAGGAGATGTCCTCATGCTATAGTGGCTAACATGCTGGATTGCAACATTGTAGTAAGTTAGTTCAAACTCCAGGAATGCTATTACATTCACTTTGAGACTGATATCTTTAGGAAAGGTATGAACCTCCTTATCGCCATATCTATGGAATTGAGTAGAATGTTCACCAATAACCTGGAGACCGGGGTTCAATCCCAGATCGAGTCATACCAAAGGCTCAAAAAATGGTACTAGATATCTCCTTGCTTAACACTCAGCATTATAAGGTATGTATCAAGGGAAAAGTGGAACAATTCAAGGAAAGGAGTTGTGCCCTTCCCTACAACACAGTGTAGTAGTAGCTTTTGAAAAATGAGCCTTCGGGTCGCCAACTTTACTTATTGTTGTCTTTTACAAAGATGGCTTTGGCATTAAATAACACATAAAAGTTGATATGCTGTTAAACAAAGAAACTGAAGTGAACTATAACAGATATATGAACATGAATTTTTTTTCTTTTCATTTGTCTTTTTGTTTTTATTTTATATATATCTGATTGTCAATTTTGGTATTTTTGTTGTTACAGAGGTATCAATGCTGTGGCAAAATTGGTTGAAACAACTCGAGGAAGGTAAGTTCAGCCTTTCTTATACACTAAAACGCTTTTAATTAACTTACTTAGGCCTTGTTAAATACATACCTCTGTGGTGTAATAATTACTTAATTAAATACATACCTTGAGTGTAATAATTACTATATTACTATTTTAAATGTATACCTCTGTTGTGTAATTACTTAATTAAATACATACTTTTATTGTAATAATTACTATATTACTATTCTAAATACATACCTCTGTGGTATAATAATTATTATACTAAATACATAACTCTTCCTCCCAAGAGTGTGAATTTAAGTATTACATTCAACAGTATCCAGTGATGAGGCTCTTGCTTAGGAGCTTAGGGAAGTATGGACTACTCCTTCATTACCATTACTCCTTGGTCCACTTCTCTGAAGTGGTTAGTACCCATTATTACTCATATTAGTCTCATAGTGTTCACCAATGGTCCGGGTGACCGAGGTTTAATCCCAGGTGGCATCATGTCAAAGACTTAAAAAATGGTACTTGATACCTCCTTGCTTAACACTCAGCAATATAAGGTACGTATCGAGGGTAAAGTGGAGCAATCCAGGGAAAGGTGTAGTAGCTATCGAAAAGGGAGCTGTCTGGTCGCCAACTTTACTTTAGTCTCATCTATGGGTCAAATAGATCTGTTTGAAAATTGTTAGTATTGGAAAAGAATGCTTGAAACTATAAAGCTGTGTAGAACCTTGTATTAATAATAGTTACTTTTATAATAATATATTATTCTAAATTATTATTTACTTGGAGCTATTTTTGTTTACAAAGGATTATTATTTTTTTTTACTTAAAACTATACAACTGCTTGCAAAAACATTTAGCTGAAAGGTTCTCAGCCTAACTAAACTCAAAGGCATGAACCGAAATCCCTCGGCTATTATATAACATTGGTATCCATACAGAGGTGATGAATGTTAGTTTTTGCTGGTTGGCCAACCCTGGTGTGTCTATGTGTTGGAGTCCATTGGAGAAAATCACTTATAAATTTGCCCTTACTTACCCAGCAGAGCCCAGCATGTCTTGCTTGTTTGACTTGGATGATTTATGAGATGGGAAGTAAGTGGCCGTACAGCTACTGTTTTGTAGGATGCTGCTTCCAAAATGACATGCAGTATCTTTTGATAATCATATCTACCCAACCCCTCTGCTCGGGCAGGATACGACACAAGGTCAATTTCTAAGTGGAGTTTAACAGGTTTGAATTCAGAGTTGTCCTTCTCCTAGACTAGTTGCCTCTCCAACACTGAAGAACCTAGTCTGTCCTACTATTTACCCATAGCTAGAGGGAGAAATAATTGGATTCATACCTTTCCCAAGGGTATTAGTGCTATGTGATATGCAATCAGTCTCGTCCAGGATTTGAACTCGTGTCGCCGTGTACATTTCCTACGACAATAACCATTACACCACAGACACCTCACTATCTTTTTATAATTCTGCACCTCAATATCTTTTGATAATTCTGATCCAGCTTTTTCTCCAAGTATTTTGATAAAGCCCATGTAGTGCAACCATACAGTAGTACTGATATGGCTACTGGTTGGAAGAATTCCCATTCTATTTTATCAAAGAAATTAGATTTCTCTATAGTCGTTAACCTCTCAATATTAATCCATGCTTTACTTGTTCATATGTTGACTTTCAGCTGATGAGGTATTGCTACCAAGTTATATGAACTGGTTGACTAATTTCAGGGCTTGGCTATTTTTTGAGATAGTGCCGGCTTGATTAACACTAAAAGAGCTACTTTCAGTTATAATTGTGTTGTAACCTAACAAAAAGGTTACTGAATGAAAAATTACCAAAATGAGGGTTTAAAATGAAATGGAAATCTTTATAATATTAACAAAATACTCACCTGTGGCGTGAAGAAGGTAAACCATTGCTAGCAGTGTACTACTTAGTCAGCCTACTTAACCCCCTCTTACAATAGTGTCTAACGTATTTATGAGGATACCCATTAATGTTCATAGGTACAATATATAACATACTCATTAATGTTCATAGGTACAGTATATAACAAATTGTAATATTGATTTTACTTTAAACTAGATGACTCAAGAACCAAATGTTTTCTGTTTTAAAAGTAATCCTTGATGATATTGATACTTCTATTGATGAGGGAGTGAAAGATCCGAATTAACTTTTTATAGATTCCATTATATTGAAAAATTCAGATTTGATTGAAAAATGAGGTTCAGTGCAAGCACAGACTCTACATCATCATCATCTCATGCTGCTTGCATAGATTTCCTTAACCCTCTTTTGCCATCCGTCTCTATCATCTATCGCTTCTGGTAGGTCTTCCAGGTCAAATCCTGTATCCGTACAGGGCTGTTGTAGATAAGTTCTAGCTGGTTGCCCTGCACTTGTGCATCCATGTGAAGGGGTCCACAGGAGAATGTCATTTATTAGTTCGTCCTTGCTCCTCCTGCAGTGTCCAGCATGTCTTGTTTGTCTAATTTGGATGATCTTTGAGATGGGTGGTAGGTGGCCGTACAGCTGTTGTTTTGTGGGATGTTACTTCCAGGATTTGTTTAATATAGCTTGTAGCATCCTTGTGCAATTGCCATCAATCTTTTTTTCTATATGCTTAGTCAGCGTCCAAGTGGTGCATCCATACAGTAGTATGGACACAACTAATGCTTGGAAAAAATTGCATTTTATTTTGTCAGATAGATCTGACTTCTATACGACCAATAGCTATCCATGCCTTTGCTAGTAGTGTATTGATGTCATTTTTGGTTGATGAGATGCTGCTTCCGAGGTAGGTGAACTTATCCACTAGTTCCAGAGAGCCACCATTTAGTGAGGAGATATCGCCACATTGATTAAAGCACTGTTTTGTCTGCATTCACATGGAGGCCTATACCACCTGCTGCCTGCAGACTATGCAGCAGAGGATTCAGCCTTGGTGGGTGTATTTGCCAGAAGCGCTATGTCATCAGTCTGCATTTGTAATAGGTTGTGCAGGGTATTGTCTACTTCTTGCCTTTTCCAGTGTAAGGCCATTTTCTTTTATTAAATCTGTCAATGTCTGAAATACATAGTCTTGGCAGATTATGAACAGGTATGGTGCAAATATGTCACTTTGCAGCACACCTGCAACACTGTCAAAGAAGTCTGTGTCTCCATCTGGTGAGTGTACTTTTACTTTGGTGTTTTTATAGAGCATCATTATGGCTACAATGGTCTCCTTGGGTAGACCACAGGCTAGAAGTATTTATTTGCTCCATCTTCCCCCTGGATGGAGTCAAATGCCTTGGAGAAATCTACAAATAGGAGTGTAGCTTTTTTTTAGTGTAGGTGTTTTTTGCATGAACACCTTTTTAAATTTAAGAGATTGTTAGAATTTGTGATGTGGACCAATTCCTACAAAAGCCATTTTGGTTTTTCCTAAGAATTTTCTCAATTTCGGGTTCATTGCAGTTGAGTAGCAGAGTAAATCTTAGAAGTAAGAGTTATACCCTGGTAGTTTTTGGCAATTCCAAGGTCACCTTTCTTGGGGACAGGAATGATGTAGCCCTTTGTCCATCTATCTATTGTGTTCTGGTTATATACGGTGTTGCACTATCAGAGCAGTATGTTGTCAGATTTTCTTGTTTTCCATACTTCTGGAGGTATTTCATCGAGACTGGCAATTTTCCTGTTTTTAATTTTTATTTTTCTTCAATAAAAATCCTTTTATCATATGCAATTTTATTCAGGGTTTTTCTTAGAATCATATATAATGAGAATTTTAGTAATATACTTGATGATCCATGAACTTCTTGGGCTCCCATTGTAACAGTGATCCATGATTATATTGATACTTCTATTTTGGAAGAAGTGAAGAAATCTAATTAGTATTCCATCATTATCTCAGATATATTGAGAATTTGGATGATTAAAAATATGATGTTCAGTCTAAATGAAGCCCCCCCCCCAAATTACCACACAGTTGCAAATTGGACTGGAAATTGCTTTATCTCTTAGAACATTTTAAGTGTATTGTTCTAATACCACCCCCATTGTTATATGCTGTTTTTGTAGGATTATAGTTTTATATATATACTCATTTACATGCTCATATATATATATATACACACACGCACACACACATTTATATATATATATATATATATATATATATATATATATATATACAAACATAATGAGAATTTTAGTTGTTGGTTTGTTTTATGTATCTTCACAATAATTTTGTACATATAAAGACTTTATATTTAGTTGCAATATCAATGTCTTAATAAAGCTCACAGTCATTTAAAATATTATTTCAAATAAATCTATTTGACCTATAGATGGGACCCTAACAGTTATTACAGCTCTGAGTTGGAGTGGATCTGGGAGTAATGGCATTAAAGGGTGACTCCACACAGAATTGGAGCCTCTCCACTAGTTGCTGTTTAGTGTCATAGCTAGGACAGAGGATTTTAGTAATATACAAATAGATGCCTTTCCATATTGAGGTATGAAATATGGACCTTTTAACTCTTAATTCACCGCTCTAACCATTGAGTTATAGCATATAAGAATCAACAGTTAAAACTCATCACTATAGCTATTGCCTTGGGTAAACTTTAGATTCTAATCTGAAAAATTGATCTCCAACTTAACAGATGGTGCGACATTGAATACTCTGGAGATTTTGGTAAAAAGATGTGTGTATTTCTGAAGACAAGCTTCCTAGCTGTTAAGATTTGTTATTGCTTATTGTTCTATGTATGTAAAATGCTGAAATAAGCACATTGTCTAATTGAGAGAGACTAGGTTATGTGGTATCTATATGCCCCTGTTAACAAAGATTAATCAATATTTGAATTTTTTATCCTGAATGATATTTACTCATTTTTAGTGTGTGAATAAACCCAATAGAAAAATCAAATTAGAAAAGACACAGGTATTGGAATAACTTGCTATTTTCACTGAGTTCTGGAAAAAATTCAAAAGAAAAGATTCATGAATTTACTTTAAACTCAGTAGCATTAAGATGGACTGAAATGTAAGTAAAAGTTCATAAATTTTTAAATACAACACTGGGTCTTCTGCATTGTATGATATATGCACCTATATATATATATATATATATATATATATATATATGGTTTCTTTGTTTAATGGTTTATCAACCTTTGTGAGATATATAAATACATACACTGGGTGCGATGGGTAAATTGTTGCCGCCATTTTAGATTATCAATTTTATGCATACACTTTTTGTACAGTAAACTAGAGTAAAGTAAACTGTAAAGAAAGCAATGCCTTAATGTAATTCCCTCCTTCAAAAATTTGGAAATAGTATGCTGTACTGTTTGGCATTCACACCAAAAGCTCCAATGCAAATATTTCAGAGTGTTTGGGTATCAATCTGAGGACAGATTTATATTCATATTGTTGAAAATCAAACTCCCTGTCCACATCATGGTATGTGGGGTGGTCACTAGCGATGGTGACTCTGCCTCCATCCATCTTCTCACATTGCTTCAGGCTCAACATGGAGGCCTATATCAAGTATTTGAAGGAAGTAGAGCTACTCTGGATCAAGAGGGTGGCTGCTGGATGACTTGCAACAGAACTTTGCACCATTCCACACAAGCAGGAGGACCCAGTGTTGGCTGTATGAAAATTTCTGTGACCACATCACTTGTTATATCTGGTCACCTAACTCCCCAGATTGTGATCCCCTTGATTATTATGTGTGAGGTGCAGATGAGTAAGCCATCAACAAAACTCCATGCAGCATCAAATGTTGTATAATCACATAATAAATATACATATATACACATATACATGCAGGATACATATTGATGCAATGAATAAAGACGAGCGAAGACTTCTTTAAAAAAATATACCTCTCACTTTATTTGAAAGGGTTTGTGTGTGAGATGGAGTTTGAGACCGAACAGAACTGCAACATATTGACCCTCACTCTTATGGCCATCAGCGTTGTGTCTTTCTTGTTCTCTAGGGCTGCTCAACCAGAGGCCCGGGGGCCCACTCTGCTGGGTGCGGGCTTTCTCTACCACATCTTGTCACCAACAGGTCTGGTCTCCAAACTGACTGACTTCCTGTCTCCACCGAGTTATATAATAGTTCAATCACCCACTCAATCTTTGGAATGGCATGTTTGATCGTCATCAAGTGGAAATAACTGTCATGCAGTTCACAGGTCACTCTCTTCCGGTGCATCAGTCTATGACTGTACCATGGGATTTTACCTTGTCCCATATTGTCAGCCAAGCTGCCTACACGATTTCTTCTCATAATTGCCATCGGAATGTGTCACTTCCTTCCGGTGCATCACTTTGGAATGGCATGTTTGGCTAGGTCAAAGGTCAATATACAACACATAGATCAACTGAAGGCATGGAAAAATGCCAACATTTACCAATTTAAACAAGGAGACTGTTGTAAGGCTTGCTGGAGATTCTGAAGTTTCTGAAAGGCTGTGGTTGAAGCCAATGGCAAATACTTTGAATAAATTGAATCTGCAGTATTTCAAGATATTTCCATGTAATTTTGGTAAATATATTTGATAAAGTGAGATGTTAGTGTTAACTTTTGTGTAATGTAGATGACCATTTAACCATCACACTCTGTATATATGATATTTGCCCCCGTGTAAAGTAAGTAAAGTTGGCGATCATAGTTGAGGGTGACCAGAAGATGCCTTTTTATCAATATCTACTACACTGAGGTGTAGAGGAGAGTGCTACTCTTTTCCCTGGATTGTTCCACTTTACCCTTGATACATATCTTATAATGCGGAGTGTTAAGCAAGGAGGTATCAAGTACCATTTTTAAAGTCTTTGGTATAACTCGACCTGGGATAGAACTCTGGGCCATTTATGAACACTCTACCTCCTAGGTCAATGTATAGGGTGTTAAAAAAAAGTGTTGATATTTTTATAGGAGTTCCCTTATGATATTATGATTTCAAAGTCTCCACCTGTTCACCATCATTATCAATACGTTATTAGATTCTTCCCCAGATGTTTTCTTTAATATCAGTTTGGCTTTTCTAATGAAGATATTCCCATAGATATATCAAGACTTTTTTTAATCACTAGTGGGAGATTTCAAGAATGTCTTGACTGAATGTAGAGACTGCTTGAAATTATATCATAAAGGTACTGCCATAAGTGTGTCAACAAACACACACACACACACATATATATAATTTTGATAGGGAATAAAGTCATTTTGTCTGTACTTTCTCTTTATTAACACATTTCATATAAAATCTACTTTTTATAATGTTCATTCATTATAATGACACTTAAACTCCTGAGGATATTGTAATAATTGGAATTTAATAGAAATCATATATATATATATATATATATATATATATATATAATTAATTCTAATGGCATGTAAAACTGTCTAGGGTTGTTTTATGCCTAGTGTCTAGGAAATGACATTCATTGTATTTTCATATTTACATTATTGTGTGGTTGTTTATTAAGAAGTATTTTTTTTGTACATGGTCCTATCAAATATGAGTAATTTTTAAACAGATCTATTTGACTTATCCAGGGAAAGGAGTAGCACCTTCCCCTACACCTCGGTGTAGTAGCTATTGAAAAGGGAGTCTTCTGGTCACCCTTGACTACAGTCGCTAACTTATTTGACCTATAGATGGGACCCTAACAGGTACTACCTTTCTGACTCAAAGTGGACCTAGGATTAATGGTCATGAAGAGGTACTCTACACTCCCAAATCTCCTTAACTGGAGCTTCAAAATCAGATATAGTTTAGTGTCATACCCAATACAATCAGTGTATTATAGTTACATATGTACATGCTTATATATATATATATAAGTATGCTAATAGAAAAAGATTATGTCCTTTGTTAATGACCATATGGAAATCTTATCTCTTTCATAAAATAAAATGGGAATTCTTTCAACCTATAGTCATGTCAGTACTATTGTATGGTTACACCACTTAGACTCTAATGAAGTATCTGGAGAATTAGCTGAATAGAAGTACACAAAATGCTGCTTGTTGTTTTGAACAAATCATGGAAGCAGCACCCTATGAAATAGTTGTTGCCTGGCCACTTACTTCTAATCTCACAAACCATCCAAGTAAGATGAGCAAGATGTGCTGGGCATAGCTGGAGAAGAAAGGATGAACTCATTAGGGACATTTTCCCATGGACTCCTACACATGGATGTACCAGTTTTGACTGACCTGCTAACACTTACATTCATCAGCTCTGTGCAGACATTTGGTGGTGTCTCTAGGACTTATCAAGTGTGATGGCTGACCAGAACGGATGGCGAGAGAGAGTCATGGGAATCTGTGTTGTCAGTACGCCTTGATAATGATAATGATGATGATGATGATGTTATTTATCAGGTTTGTGTATATGGCTGTGTATAAATGTGTACTTACATCATACGTTAAACCTCTGGCATTGGTTACATTTTTCCCATATTGGTGGTAAGCCGCCTTCTGTTACCAGAAATGTTTATTGTTGTTATCTGTTGGGCATTGGAATAAAAAGCCTTCAAAATCAGCTAGTTTAACGATGTTATAAAACGTATGTAGTAAGAAGAAAAAAGTTGATGAAGGATTCAGAGAGAAAGAAGGAGAGGAGAAAAAAAATAATGTCTTTCCTTTATCTATCCATTCCTCCAGTCTCTATCACTGTTTACTTCATATGTTTATTTTCTTAACCTCAATATAGATTGAGCCCCCCCCCTTTTTTTTGTTCTTTACCTCAAGCTATACTAGCAAATCAAACTGTTTGATATTGGGACTTTATTTGTAGTTACAATGATTTTCTGATTTGTTTTTCCTATGAAAACTTTACTTTTAAGTTGTTTAACTTTCTCATTCATAACCTTTTTTTTTTTATTTGAGTTTTTCTCTTATTCAATTTTTATTGCTTTACAACTACTCATATTTACCAACCCCTCCGCTCAGGCAGGATAGGACACAAGGTCAATTTTTAAGCGAAGTTTAACAGGTTTGAATTTAGAGTTTTCCTTCTCCTAGACTAGTTGCCTCACCAAGGCTGAAGAACCTAGTCTGCTCTACTATTTACCCATAGCTGGAGGGAGAATATTTGGATTCATACCTTTCCCAAGAGTATTAGTGCTATGTGAAATGCAATCAGTCAGGTCCAGGATTTGAACTCGTGTCGCCGTGTCCACATCCTGTGACGATAACCATTACACCACGGGCACCTCCTTTACAACTACTAGTGGTTATAGATATAATAGTCTTGTCTGAAATTTTCAGATGAAGGATTGTTTAGAATTATTTTATTTTGACTAGTATTTGTTCGTCTTATTTCTATTGCTTTAAAACTATAAGACATAGTAGTCCCAAGTTGTCTGAATTTCTTTGGTGATAAATTGTCATTCTTATCAATTTTTGTTGATTTTTTTTTTTTTTTTCATTTTTTGTTGTTCAAGTACAATGCTTAGTTTTTTTTTTGTTTATTTTTAATAAAAATTAAAATCAGATAATGAAGAATGTAACTATATGACTGAATATAGATAATATCTGTTGGTTAATTTTCATTGTCTAATTGGCATGGCATTATTTCAGTCATATAGATTCCCAAGAACAATTAGCGTTCCATCTTTGGGGCAAATAGGTCTGTGGGAAAAGTATTTGTATTTGTTTGGAATACTTGAAACCATATAATTGTGTGCAAACAACTGATTGTCATTATTATCAAATAGGAATTGTTACTTGATATCATATACGTTTTAATTGATTCAGATGGCATGTCAATCCATCTAGGATTATTTCAAGCCTAGAGGTTAAAGAATTGCATTTATATTTACATTTTTGTGAATGTATTTATCCAGTCCTTTTGTACAAGCAGGATGCAACACAAGGTCAAGCACAGTTTATCAGGTGTGAATTCAGTGCCTCACCATCAGATGCAGTTTAATGTCATACTCAGATCCCCCCCCCCCCTTTTTTTTGAGATCTTTCCTCTTTTCAGGGAATACAGTCAGTGTATTCTAAGCCTCATCTATAAGACAACATTTAATTGTGCATAATTCATTAGTATTAGATAGGAATATTTGTCACCATATAACTCCTCAACTAACTTAGTTGTGCATAAGTTATTATTTTATAATTATAAAATGATTATTATTTCATTTTATTATTTAAGATAACATATAATTGTGCATAAGTTATTGATATTAGATAGGAATATTTGACACCATATAACTCCTCAACTTTCTTTGACAACTTACTAGCCCCACCCCCAACTACCATGATATAACATCACTCTTTATTTATTTCCAGTTCGTTGCCTTTTTTTTGCTTTTTATTGCAATGAATAAACATAGCCAGATAATAAAGAGTCTAAGTATATGACTAAATCTGAATGACCCCTTCCCGCCCTGTTGGCTTGGATTGAGGAATTTGGCGACCGCACCTCTGCAGAGAGGTAAGACATTTCCCACCAACGAATGTCCAGGGTATGACTCTGTAGAAGAGAAAACAAGTTACCCTATGTCACAAAACAAGCATGTTTATGCCTGGTGTACAGAATGAGTGGTGTGCCAGAGAGAGAGAGAAACTAAAAGAAATGCGGCATACATCACTTTTGCAAATTCTCCTTGCTTGAGACCACATTTTATTTTAAATTGAGGTGTTAAGACGGTCATGTTTCTTTTTTCTCTTTCTCACTCGTCCATACCACTCGTTTTGCATGCCAGGCATAAACAGGTTCGTTTTGTTATACGGCTAAGTAGTCTTCTCTTCTACACACACTAAACCATCTGATGGTAAAGCTCCAATCTTGGAGCTTTGCGGAATGTGGAGTATCCCTCTATTATCATTACTCCCAGGTCCACTCTGACTCGGAGTGGTAGAACTTGTTAGGGTACCATTTATGGGTCAAAAAGAACCATTTAATCATTTACTATTCTTAAAATCATTTAACTGTGTGCAAGCGAATGAATTATATCCACTAGAATTATTAGTGTGAGATTGGAATATTTGAAACCATCTAACTATGTGCAAATAGATGATTAATATTAAATAGAATTAATAGTGTTTAATTGCAATACTTGAAATAATTTAGTTGTGTGAAAAGAAATGATGAATATTAAATAGAATTATTAGTATTAGATAGTAATACTTGAAACCATTTAGAATTATTAGTGTTAACAATACTTGAGACCATTTAAGTGTGTGCAAACAAATGAAATCTGGCTTATTTAGAAATATTGTTTCCTACAAACTATTCACTTAACAATCATGTATATGTATATAAAGGATTTGGCATTAAATGGCCCACAAGGTTGATATGCCATAAAACACAATTAAACCAAACCAAACTGGAAGACTAATGGCTAAAGTGATGGACTGCGGCTTTGAAGTAAGTGAATTCAAACTCTAGTTGAACTATTACATTCACTTTCGAACCATTGGTAAAAGCATGAACCCCTTATTCTCCTCGTCATACCATTTAACCCATAGTTACACTCCTCATTATCTGATTTTATGTTTTGTAAAAAAACAAAACAAAACTGAACATTGTACTTAAACAACAAAAAATGAAAGAAAAAAATCATCAAAAATTGATAAGAATGACATGGTATCACTGCTGTTTTTCTACAAGGATGGCTTTGGTATTAAATGACCCATAAGGAGTGACATGCCATTAAGCAAAGAAAACAAACCAGATAAAATCAAACTTAACCTGGATGACAACTGTTGCTCAGCTTTCATAGCCTAATTAGTAAGACACTGTTCCAGTTATGCAAGGTCCTTAAGAATAAGGGATATAGGTTCATGTATCTATATATTAATATAGCTATCTCCATATATATATATATATATATATATATATATATCAAATGATAAAGGAAGTTGTATAAATTCAATAAAAGAAAAATGAATATGTAGTTAATTATTCAAACATTAAATTTTAAGTAGGAAAAAAAAAAAAAATTAAAAACAAAATCATCAATTGTTTCCTGTTTTATCGAGGATGTATAAAACTGTTAGTTTTGAGACAAAACTAAGAAGGTGAGATCCTAATTCCTTTAAGGTTTTATAGTGCTCTACTGGCCAGCATTTGAGCATTTTTGTGTTACTAAATGCTTTTTGAATAATTGTTTATTCTTATCTCTTTATATATATATATATATATGAATTAATGCCAAAAGTATCTCTATTTGTAAAAATCTTTACTGTAATCAATATACAAAATTGTGAGCAATATTACAATATTCTATCAATTAAAAAAAAAAATATAAGGCAGGTTTTGAAAAGTCACAACTCTGAGTTTCTCAACTACTATCATCAGGTGAGCTGATAACCCATGTGGATTACCAGCTCACCTAACAATCTGTCATATACTAGCTAAAAGGCAAGATAATGGAATCATCTGTTTCCTTTGATAATCCATGTGTCTGACGGTAGATTACCAGCTCACATACTGGCTAAAGGCAAGAGAATGAAATCATCTGCTTCCTATGAATAGTCGAACCTAGGATAAGAGAAGGGAATGAGACTTGTGAATGCTACCTGTCAAGTACTGATTGTTCATTCACTGTATCTTTTGTTGTAAAACCTATTTCTTATCAAACTATTTGATATGTTTTTCTTTGTTAACTCGAATAAATGAGTTACAACACAATTGTAGTAATGAAACTCAGTGTTATAAGTTGTTAACCTGCTTTACATTTTTTTCATAATTGAGAGTATATTGTGATATATATATATATATATCATATTTACTAACCCCTCCGCTCAGGCAGGATATGACACAAGGTCAATTTTTAAGCAGAGTTTAACAGGTTTGAATCAGTTTTCCTTCTTCTAGACTAGTTGCCTCACCAAGGCTGAAGAAATCAGTCTGCCCTACTATTTACCCATAGCTGGAGGGAGAATAATTTGATTCATACCTTTCCCAAGAGTATTAGTGCTATGTGAAATGCAATCAGTCTTGTCCAGCATTTGAACTCGTGTCACCGTGTCCATTTCCTACAACGATAACCATTACACCACGGGCACCTCCAATATATATATATATATATATATATATATAGTCATCCACAGACAGACTGTTTCATTATATCACAACTCTTCAATGTGGCTAGACATGCTGGATGTTTCAGGCTGGAGTCGAAACCTGCCCAACTTTACACTAGACTTAGTATCTTACTGTTCACCCATCAAGCAACCTACGTCAGCTCGGGAATTATAATGCATTATGTTTTAGCTTTCATTTGTTTACATTTTTTGTTACTGGATAGAAGAGCTTTGCATTATGCAGGTCTGCATGCATGTTCATAAAGTACATTTTAGCGTCATCTCCTTCTTCAGTACTGCACTTAAATTGAAAACTTGTTTATTATTCAGGAATTTTTGTCTTGGATTTTATTATTTCTTGTGGAATATTTTACAATTCAAGCAGACATTATTAAGCAGGATTTTTTTTAACAAGCTGTATAGTATTGAAATTCTTCAACTGAAAAAATTAGTACACTTCTTTATATACATTTTAGCAATTTTATTTTTGGTTACAGAGTTTCAATGTGGTAGAGTTTAGTAATAAATAATACATAATAATATATATTTTCATTGTGTAATGTTCCATATATATATATATATATATATATATGAGGGTCATTAGGTAAATAAAGGGAATTTTTTTGCAAACAGCAAAATATTTTTTTCCAGATTTTTTTTCCATGAAAAAGTCATCATTAAACTCATTAAACTTTCCATTAAACTCATCATTGTTTGGAATTGATTTATAGAAAAAAAATTATTATAATCTTGCATAAATATTTGTTTTGAGGCTATTTAAATGCTAGCAAATCAAACAGAGTGCTCCCAGCTTGAACAGAGGTCTGTCATAACATTTTGGTGGCTAAGACGTGCAAACCATGTGTAATTTACAGACAACTGTGTGATGTATACAGAGAAGCATGTTTTAGTAAGCAGTATGTACAAATGGGCTAAATTTGGGTTTATCACTATGAAACTGAGTCAAAAAGACAGTCTATGAAGTGGAAACACATTGACTTTCCATTAAATAAAATGTTCTGGGTATAACAATCAGTAAAGAAGGTTATGCTGACAGCCTTCTGGAACTTGAATGAACTGGTTACTATTGATTTCCTTGAAAAAGATACAGTTGTAAACAGTCCTTCCTCTTCTGAACTCCTTAAGTAAAATTCACCTTATTCATAGAATGACCTTAGTGTGTGTGTGTGTGTGTATATATATGTATATATATGTATATATATATGTGTATACATATGTGTATATATATATATATATAGAGAGAGAGAGAGAGAGAGGGAGGGGGAGAGTATTTGATCTATTCATTTATGAGTGATATATAAGGGTGGATCAATTAATCTGAAATGTAAGAGATCTATCTATCTATCTATCTATCTATCGTATTTAATCTATCTACTTTCTGAATAAATGTGGATTAATAAGTCAACAGCCACATACACACACATATATAGTTTGATCTTGTATGAGTATGGATCAATAAGGTCACAACCTCTCTCACTCTCTCTCTCACACACATATCTATTTCTCGTATTGTATATACATATATATTTAGAGAGAGAGGGAGAAAGTTTGATCTATTTACTTACTGTATGAGTGTGGATTGATAAGATACACATGTATATATACAATATTTGAGCTCTGTATGTATTTATAATTAATAATCTTATTTTTAGTTATAGAGTTTCAATATGGTAGATTTTTTATTAGAAATAATATATAATAATATACAGATTGGTTGTATAATATTCAACTAGAAATAATAAAATCCTAGTATTTTTGATTTAGAAGAAAATTTACTTTTTATACAAGATTGTTTGGAGGGTATATTTATGGATGACAATGCACTCGTTTTTTTCAAGTATATCTGTAAATTAGTAAAGTTGGTGACTGTAGTTGAGGGCGACCAGAAGATTCCCTTTTTAATTGCTACTACACCGAGGTGTAGGGGAGGGCGCTACTCCTTTCCCTGAATTGCTCCACTTTACCCTTGATATGTACCTTATATTGCTAAGTGTTAAGCAAGGAGGTATTAAGTATGATTTTTAAAGTCTTTGGTATGATGCGACCTGGGATTGAATCTAGGTCTCCTGGACTATTGGTGAACACTCTACTCACTAGGCCAATGAGCCAGTAAGTATATCTGTACCCCAGCTCAATTTTTCAAGTGGTGAAACTTTTGTTTAATGATCATTTCTTTTCTTGTTTAATTCCTTTATCTTAATTTTTTTTTTTTTACCCTGGTCTGTTTATTGCCCCGAAGCTTTTACAAGTTTCTGCTACAAATGCACATGGATTATCTCCCTTATTTTTTTGAGCTGATAAAACTGACTACCTTACAGATGTTTTTTTTTCTTGTGTGTGTGTGTATGTGTGTGTGTGTGTGTGCCAGTGAATCTGCTTGTTGTGGTTTCTCCTTTCAGTACTTTATTCTTGCTTTTATTGAAAATCTACAGAATAAATAAATGAGCAAAGCACAAATACACAAATGAATTCTCTCTCCGTAAGGTCTGTCTTGGGTTTCCCTTTGTTGTCAAAGAACTATGAAAAGAGCTTCAGTTAAACAAATATACATATTATAAAGGCACACTCTTGTGCCTTCATCTTATTAAAGACATTGCTGGCTCAAGATGTTGGTAGACGACTACAGCTAATGTTCAAAAGAATGATGCTCTTTTTAACTCTTGTTAAAAGATAAAATGTTATTTATACAGCCATAAACATTATTATCATTATCATTTACCTACAAAAAAGAGGGGGAATCCTGGGTATGACTCTGAATTGCATCTGATGTTGAGGGTCCAGTTCTGGAGATCTGGGGAGTGTGGAGTATCCTTTCTTTGCCATTACTTCCAGGTTCATTCTGATACGGAGGGATATTATTGGTTAGGGTTTCATCTATAGGTTAAATAGAACTATTTAGTTATTTACTATACTTGAAACCATTTAACTGTGTGTAAACAAAAGAATAATGTTGACTAGAATTATTAGTGTGAGATAGCAATACTTTGAAACCATTTAACTATATACAAACAAATGGTTTGTTTGAATATAAAGTTATCTACAAACTATTCACTTACAAAACAGAATTTGGCATTAAATAATCCACAAAGGTTGATATGCCATAAAGAAAACCAAAGAGTGTCCAGTGTCCATTGGACACCAGCTGCCACCAGTTGAATAAGTCCTTTCTCTCTTTGATTGATAGTATTTATGGCATGTCGACCCATCTAGGATTATTTTATTCCTAGAAGTTAGGGAATCTCATTCATTGTACATTCATATTTACGTTTTTGTGCAGTTGTTTCTTAAGGATCTTTTTTTTTTGCACATGGTCCTATTAAATAGGAATGATTTTTAAACAGATCTATTTGACCCATAGATGGGACCCTAACTACAACCACTCTGGGTCAGAGTGGACCTGGGAATAATAGCAATAAAGTTGTGACTCTACACTTCCCAAATCTCCAGAATTGGAGCCTCACCATTCATACCTAGGACATTCCTTTTTTATGGGTATCTCTTGGTTTGGTTTAGTTTGATCGTATATCAATCATTGTAGGTTATTTAATGCCAAATCCATCTTTATACATAAACAGTTCTATTTCAAACAATTCAGTAGAGCATAGGTACACAGTTTAAATGTCAAAAACAGTTCTATTTCAAACGATTCATTTTAGCATAAGTACACTGTTTAGTTCTATTTAACCCATAGATAGGATCTTATCAAGTGCTACCTCTATGGGCCAGAGTGGACCTGGGAGCAATGACAATGAAGGGGTACTCCACATTCCTAGAGCCTCACCATCAGATAGTTTAGTGTCATATTTTCAGGACACTCATTGGGAGAGTCTAACCCCTCTGCTGAGATGCAGTCGGTGTATTCTGCAGCCTCAGCTGACTGGGCCATGAGTGTATCTTAATCATCTGCAGGGGATATAGCTAGCATATTTTAGGCCCTGTTCGTAGGTTGGTTTCTGTCTTTGATTATATCACAAATTCACTCTGTTAACATACATTGTTCTCTCCGTGTGGATTCTGATGTCCCACATGATTGATATCATCATTTATTTCAGTAACAGTTCCTAGTTTATCATCATAATATTTATTTTCTACAAAACTGTCCACAAATCTTCCTTTTTTGTCTGAATTTTTGAGATGAGGCTTGATATCTATTATTTTGGTTGTGATTTTTTGGACTGTTGTTCTCATCTTTATTGTGATAAGTTGAAATACAATGTTTTGGCTGCTTTATCCTCCTGCTTTCCTCAGGTGTCCTTTATTTATCTGGGCATAGAAATGATTCAACCTGGGAAATTATTTTTAATGTTTGTTAATCAAACAAGACATCCAAGAACTATGAAGATATTATTCAAATAATGACGTCATTGTTTTTTTTACATGTCATCAGTTATTCTGGATATTTTTTTTAAAGTAATACATTTTAAAAAACATTTTGGGCATTGAAATGATTCAACTCAGGAAATCCTTTTTAAAGTTTGACTGTTAATCAAACAAGGCTTCCAAGAACTATGAAGATATTCAAATAATGACCGTCATTGTTTTTTTTACACTTCTCAATCTGAGAAGCATCTTGATATTTTTAAAAGTCATTTGCTATAAAAAACATTTTGATTTGGCCTTTTCAATTATTAGTTACCAGATTGTGTTCATTTCTATGCTTAGTCTACTCAAGAGGTCAGCATAGCCTAACATATGTGCTGTTTCTTTACCACATTAAGGATAAGGACAACAGTCTAAAGAATTACGACCAAAATAATACAATTCTTCCATTGTCCTGTGAATAACACAAAATTGTATCTGATGGTGAGGCTCCAGTTCTGGAGCTTTGGTCATTACTCCCAGGTCCACTTTGACTCGGATTGGTAGTATCTGTTAGTGTTCCATCTATGGGTCAAATAGATCTTTTCAATAATTTATTAAGGATTATTATTATTATTATTTATTTGAAACCATGCAGCTGTGTGAGAATTATTGGTATTAGACAGGAATACTTGATAAATAGAATTAGTAAATGTTAAATAGCGATACTTGAAACCATTTAACTGTGTGCAAACAAATGAGCTCCAACAGATCATTTAAAAAAAGATGCCTATAATCTATTTGTTTTGGCCTAATGTGTAGAGTGTTGTTTAAATATGTTATCAATGAAATGTGTTTATAATCATGTATATTTGATATATACGTATAAACAGCATTTGGCATTAAATAACCTACAATGATTGATATGCCATAAAACCAAACCAAACGAAACTAATCAAAATTCTATTCTTTATGTTTTATGTTTTTCTTTTCATGCATAGAAATGTCTTTCGCTGGAAAATAAAAGGGTGTTTAAACATTAAATATAGAATTTTCACTTGTTATTGAAATCATTTGAATAATGAGTAAGTAAAGTTGGCGACCGTAGCCGAGGGTGATCCGAAGGCTCCCTTTTCAATAGCTACTACACTGTGGTGTGGGGGAGTGTGCCT
>OY757917.1:28700293-28897793 GCA_963585895.1 Sepioteuthis lessoniana
ATGGTCTAGGAGGCCGGGGTTCAATCTCAAGTCATACCAAATATTCTGGAGATTTTGGAGTATGGAATATCTGTTCATTCCTCCCAGGCCCACTCCAACCTGGAGTGGTAGTATGTGTTATATCCCATGTGTGGGGCAAATTGGTCTGTATGAAAACTAATCATATTTGATAGGATCATGCGCTAAAAACCCTTTGAAGAAACAACTCAAAAAATGTAAATATCAACTTACAATGAAGGTGATTTCCTAAAACTCTGGGCAGAAAATAACCGTAGATGGGTTCACATGCCATTAAAATCCATTAAATCAAATTAATTCCTAAAGCGTGTTTGAGGAATCCAAAGAAATTCATACTGTCAGCATGCATAGATGACATAAAAAAAAGCGATAATAAAATTTCATTTTGTATATATAAGGGGTTTCAAAAGTGCTTCAACCAATGAAATACTCTCAGGAATAAGTATGCTAAATGTCACTTGGACTATATTGAATAAGATTAAAATTTCATTCATTGTTTATTTCTTTTCAAGTAAATGCAGCTTTAGTGTTGATATTTTTTAAGTAAACCTTATAATTCATAATCTTAAAATAAATTTTAATACCTGGTTCCCTTCCTTTCCTGTCCCTTTTTCATGTCATCCTTACATGCCAACAGTATTAACTCCTTTGATTCTTGTTACCATCCATCTCTGTGGGCCATCTTGACAAGTCCTCTAGATGGCATCCAGTGTTAGCTCAAAGCTGATGAATGTAGGTTTTTACTGTTTGGCCAATACTGATGTATCCATGTGTAGGAATCTTTTGAACATCGCTTATGTATTTGTTCCTACTTCTCCGGCATATCTTGCTCATCTTATTTGGATGGTTTGTGAGATGTGAGGTAAGTAGCCATACAACTGCTGTTTCATTGTGTATGGCTTCTTGGATTTATTCAAAACAGCAACCTTGTGTAATTCCCATCTAGTTTTTTTTCTAGGCGCTTTGTTAAAGTCCAATTAGTGCAACTATCTTAGTGCTGAGATGAATTTTCAGTTGAGGAAACAATAAAAAAAATCAAATGGAGATAGGTTTGTTGAGTATGATTGTATTGCATTCACATAGTTCAGTGAATGACCAAAAAACTGCCATTTAAAAAACTATCAAGGCTGGTCTCCTACTTTTTTATTTTTCAGATTGGCATTAACTTGTCTAGATAGCAGTCTAGATGTCTAGACATCATCATTTTATTATATAAGTTGTTCAGCTGTGCACATGCTTTCATTTAAATTTTAGATTTAAAAAAAATTAAATAGTTTTGATACTTTTTGATCACACCTTGTAAGCATTTGTGTCTTTATTAGCAGTAATCAGAAGTTAAGTTGGGATGAGTAGAAACAGAAGTATTGGTTGAATGCTTTAAGTATTTTTACTTCTGTTCTGATTGTATATCACTGTCATCTGGGCTAGAAAAATAAGTGGTGAAGTCATGGAGTAGAAAATCTCTGGGTGGGTTTATAGTACCCTGTATTGTAAAAAAAAAATTATCCATTGTTTTTTGTTTGGTAGTTGTTTCTTTCACTCACAGTGTTGAATGTTGATTATAGGAGAAAGAAAAATGTCAGATGGGGAGAGCAAGGTTTCCTTATTTCAAATTACAGGCTTACCCTTTTTTCTATAGGTAGATCACTCTGTTGGCAGGGCCTAGAACATGCCAACTGCATTCTCTGCTGATGGGCAAGAACTCCTCCTCCTTCCCAAAATATGGGATACCTAGGTATGACATTAAACCACATTTGGTGGTAAGGCTCCACTTGTGGAGCTGGAGGTTGAAGGCCTTAGTTGTAGACTGAGAAAAAGGCTGATGTGATGATATATTTGTATTTACGCAACCTCCTCTGCATGACCAGGATGTGACACAAGGTTTATTTTTTAAGCTGAGTTTAACAGTTTTACAAAATATTGACCTTGTGTCACATCCTGCCTGTGACAGAGGGGTTGGGTAAATACATACATAGAAATACCTGATGTCATCTGTGAGCAAACTAATGATCATAGACAAATAGAAAAGGAGGTTTACCCTGTGGCATAGTGGCTAATGTGCTGGACTGTGACATTGTAGTAAGTAAGTAAAGTTGGCGACTGTAGTCAAGGGTGACCAGAAGGCTCCCTTTTCAATAGCTACTACACCGAGATGTAGGGGAGGGCACTACTCCTTTCCCTGGATTGCTCCACTTTACCCTTGATATGTACCTTATATTGCTGAGTGTTAAGCAAGGAGGTATCAAGTAGTATTTTTAAAGTCTTTGGTATGACGCAACCTGGGATTGAACCCAGGTCTCCTAGACCATTGAAGCAAGTTTAAACTCAGGTTGCACTATTACCTTCCCTTTCAGATTAATACTCTTGGGAAAGGTATGAATGCTCTTATCTCCTGAGTTATGGGGTTAATAGTACCACTGCTGTTTTTCTAGAAGGATTGCTTTGGCATTAGATAACTCATTAAGGTTGATATGTCATAATACAAAGAGACCAAATCATACCAATAAAGAACTGTTGTTTAATAAAATACAATTGACCATTGAAAATATATTCATGATTACAATATTCACAAATCAATCAAATTGCAGCTTTAAACAACCCATAAAGAGTTGATATACCATTAAGTAAAATAAACGAAACCTTTGAAGATCTTGGAAAGAGCAGCAGGTGTGAAATTTGAGGCTGAATCTTTAACGTAGTCTGCCCTGAGTGCTTTGTCAACCAACAGTTTGGGGTTGCTGTATACACAGTATAATATAATGTTGATCGATGGTTGGTTGGCGCTAAACACAACACACAGACCATGCAAACATGCTCTTTTGCAACAGCTTCTGCCAGCTGCTGTTCGTTGTTTTGGTAAGGATGCTCTTCTGAAAACAAAAAACCTTAACATTCTTGTCCACAGTGTACGGGATGGAGGGAAAACTGTTTTTGGGGAAGTAATACCCTTGTTATACTCATTAGGGTTACTACCTTTAAAATCCAAATAGATGGTGTTTAAACATGGCTCTAAGTGTGCGGCAAATGTTACCACTCTATTAGCTAATTGTAATGCTTATACAAGAGGCACTGTCCACCTGTGTCCCTGCCTTCTTTCTTGATAAATTACTTGTGACTTTTCTTTTTTAAAGGGATCTTATTTCTTGAGCTTTTTTATTTGTTACTTTATTTGTTAAACTTTTTAGTGGGGGAGTTCTTTGTTTTTCTTTTTCCCTTTGTTTTTGGCCATTTTAAACCCTGTTAAAAACTGTTATGACACTAAACTGCATCTTGTGGTGAGACTCCGGTTCTGGAGCTCTGGGAAGTATGGAGTCATTCCTTTGTTGTCATTACTCCCGGTTAGACTCTGAACTGGAGTGGTAGAACCTGTTAAAGTCCAATCTATGTGGGAAATAGATCTGTTTGGAAATTATTAGTATTGGATTGGAGTACTTTGGATTATTTATGTTTTAAATTGTCTATGGATTTTGTGATTGTGGCATCAGTCATGTTGGCCTGTTAAGAATTCAGGAGCTTTGGTCAACTGAAATCCTCTCTAATTACTCGAGTAAATAGTGGAAAGAAATCATAGGAAAATGAAAGAATGAATTGTAAAGAGCAGAGAAATGGAAAAAGGAAAGAAGAAAGAGACTGAAGTAAAGAAAAAGTGATAGACAAAAAAGAGAGAGAGAGAGAGAGAGAGAGAGAAAAAATGTAATACAAGTATGAGACATTTTTCTAGTAAACAAAAGAAATGATTAATTAATTTTAACAGTAGGTTAACTTGTCTAGGGTTATTTTATGCCTAAAAGTTTGGAAATCTTGTTCATAGTATGTTTGTATTTATATTTTTTCTGTAGCTTCTTAAGTGTTTTTTGTTTTGTACATGGTTCTATCAAATACAATTAATTTTTAAACAGATCTATTCTGCCCATGGATGGGACCCTGAAAAGTACTACCAATCAAAGTCAGAGTGAATCTATGAATAATAGCAATTAAAGGGGTGCTCCATATTCCCCAAAGATCTAGGATTGTAGTCTTACAATCAGATGGTTTAATGTCGTATCCTGGGCACTCTTTTGTAAGGAGGTCCTTATTCCTTGGCAAAGATGCAGTCAGCATATTCTTCAGCCTAAACTGACTGGGCTAACTGTATCTGTTGATGAAATTCTAGTTCTGGAGCTTGAGGTAGTGTAGGTTACCTCTGTGCAGATATTACTCCCAGGTTCACTCTGATCTGGCATGGTTCTACTTATTAGGATCTCATCTAAGGATCAAATAGATTTTGAAAATTATTTTTATCAGCTTGGAATATTTATTCATATCTGATAGCAATACACCTGCAGGTTTATCTGTTCTGTGGTTGGGTTTTGAATATGCTGACTATATTCCCTGCAAAGAGACAAAACTATTCCCCCCCCCAAAAGAGGAAATTGGGTATATGATGGTCTGACTCCAGTTCAGGAGATCTGGGAGTGTGGAGTATCTGTTCATTGCCATTTCTCCCAGGTCAACTCTGACCAGGAGTACTTGTTTGAGTGTGATCTATTGATCAGAGGTCTCTCGCCATCCATCTCTTTTGTCCATCACTTCCTGCAGATCTTCCAGGCTACATCCTGTATTAGCACAGAACTGCTGTTGATAGGTTCTAGTTGGTTGTCCTACCTTTACTTGTACATGTGAGGGGGTCCACTAGAGTACATCGCTTATGGGTTCGTCCTTACTTCTCTAGCAGTGTCTCATGTGTCTGGTTCATGTAATTTGGATGGTTTTTGTTATGGTTGGTAGGTGGTACAGCTGCTGTTTTGTGGGGTGTTGCCTCCAGGACTTGTTCAGTACAGCTTGTAGCATTCATGTGTAATTGCTGTCAAGCTTTTTCTCCATACACTCAATTAGTGTCCACGTGGTGCTTCCATATGGCAGTATTGATATGACCGTTGATTGGAAAATATTGCGTTTTATTTTATCGAACAGATCTGACTTCCATCTGACCAATACCCTATCAATAGCTGTCTATGCCTTTACTAGTCAACAATATCTTATTAATTTTTTACTTGCATTTCTTTTATCATCTTGCCATTGCTTTTTCTTGTGACTCCTAATTTACCATTCTAAATAAAGAGTACAAATTGGAAATAGAGAATAATCTTCTGGCAAGATTTGAACTCTTGTCTCTTATCCCCTACAGCTATGGGTGAAATAGCACCACTACTGTTCATCTACAAGGATGGCTTTGGCATTACATAACATATGAAGGTTGATATGCCATTAAAAGAAAGAAAGAAAGAAAGAAAAATAAACAGAGATACTCCAATCAGCCAACCATTTCCAAATTAAATGATCATTTAAGGTTATTTAGACTCCAAGAATGTTTTTTTTTGTTTTGTTTTTGGGCTTTGCTTTTCTATAGAATTGTTTGTTAAGTTGATTGTGACATACCAGTTTTGTTGTTTCCCCTTCACAAAACCCAGCTGTAAGTCATAGATAATAAGGAGATGGAACGAAAAGACTTTTCTTTTTTTTTTTAACATATAATGAGAGATAATTGATTTCAGGAAGTGCTCATTATGTGTTATCCTTGTTTGCTAACTATCATGGGAAGTGATCAGACCAATTTTGAGGGTGTTGGTTGTATATTCCTTTTACAGGTCAGCTATATAGTCTATATAGTGGAAGCAAGATAGATAGATAATGAGAAAACTGAGATAGTGAGATATGAAAAGACTCAGATAGTTGGTAGTTAGAGGGAAAAGGAAAACAGTAGAAAAATAGAGAGAATATGAAAGCTGAGTGAGAGAAAGAAATTTGGGAAAAGGAGTAAAGAAAGAAAGAAAAAAAATAGGTAAAACAGTAAAAAACTGATGTGTGTGTGTATATATAATATATATATATATATATATATATATATATAGTTGGTAGGAAGAGGGAAAAGGAAAACAAGAAAAATAAAGAGAATATAAAAGCTAAGAGAGAAAGAGATAGAAGTTTGGGAAGAGGAGTAAAGAAAAGAGAAAATACAAAATAACTTTATAAAAACTGATATATAGATAGATAAACATATATATAGCTTGCTAAATTGATGGATATATGTAGATAGGTAAAGATATATACATAGATAAAGATATATATATATATATATATATATATATAGAGAGAGAGAGAGAGAAAGAAAAGGAAGTACATAAAAAAACAGAAGAAAAACTAGTTAATATAGAAAAAGAAAGAAAAAATAGACCAGTAATTTTCAGAACCAATTCTTTTCAGCTCTTACCAAATCATGATAAACATCTTAGGAGGCTTGGGTGGCATAATGATTGTTGAAAAAAAATAGCAATACTCGAAAGCATTTAACTGTGTGCCAAAAAATTAGTTCTAACTCATTTAAAAATAAAATCACCTACAAACTATTCACTTACAAATCATATATATGTATAAAGAGGATTTGGCATTAAATAACCATCAAGAGTTGATATATCTTTAAATCAACTAACCCAAGCCTATTCATCTGAGTCTATATATATATATATATATACTTAGATCTGTATACTTAATACAGTCTAGGGGGTGTCCTTGTGGTGTAATGGTTAAAGTGATGGACTGCGGAATCATAGTAAGTGAGTTCGTATTCCAGTCGTGCTATTACGTTCACTTTCATGCAAATACCCTTGGGAAAGGTATGAACCCCCTTATCCTCCCAGCTATGGGTTAAATAATACCACTACTGTTCTTCTGGAAGAATGGATTTGGCATTAAATGACCTACAAAGGTTGATATGCCATTAAACAAAGAAACCAAACCAAATTTTAACTCAGTCTGTTCATGATTTATCTGGGTCAGCTCATATTTATTTCTACTTATATCTGTCTAGTTAATTTTCCACATATATTCATCAGTTGGTCTCTCTATCCGAGTCTACTCATCTATATGTCTACTTACATCTGTCTAGTTATATCAGTCCATTCATAATCTGAGTTTGCTCATATCTATCTCACTCCTTCATATACATTGATTGCCCAGTCTGTTGGGGCTGTAGAATACACTGACTGCTTCTCTGCAGAGGGGTAAGACCATCCCCCAACGAGTGTCCTGGATATGACACTAAACAATCTGATGGTGAGGTTCCAGCAATGCTGGAGCTTTGGGGAATGCGGAGTACCCCTTCATTGCCATCGTTCCTAGGTCCACTCTGGCCCGGAGTGGTAGCACCTGATAAGGGTCCTATCTATGGGTTAAATAGAACTAACAGCATACTTATGCTAAAATGAATTGTTTGAGTAAACTAAATAGCTTGAAATAGAAATGTTTTTGACAATTAAACCGTACTTACATTTAATCTGCGAGCTTATGCTTAACTGAATTATTTGAAATGGAACTGTTTTTTCGACATTAAAACTGTATTTACACTTAACTGAATTGTTAAATATAACTGCTTGAATAGTTTGAAATGGAAATGTTAAATTGTACTTATGCTAAACTGAATTGTTTTAAATAGAACAGATTTTCATAAAAATGGATTTGGCATTGAATAACCTACAAAGGTTGATATGCCATAAAACCCAACCAACCAAACCAAACACATTCAACATTCATTTATCTATACTCTCTTCTCACTCAATTCTATCATTTCATCCTTTTAACTGGGGAAACAATTTTTGAGTAGATATTTTTTCATGGAGTAATTTTTTGCGGTTTATGATTGACGTTTGGATAGTCTATGTGCTTATATCATGAAAGTGTCAGTGATTACGGTTAACTAAGATTATGCTAGAAGAACATTTGTTGATCTGAAGACCACTCTACTTCCCAATACACAACAAGGTTTAGTGCCATGTGCTCAATTATGAAATGAGTATTCATTTATGATAAATAAAACCAATCGATAGGTGTGGATTTATGGGTAAATAATAGGGCAGACTGAGTTCTTCAGCCTTGGTGAGGCAACTAGTCTAGGAGAAAGAAAACTCTGAATTCAAACCTGTTAAACTCTGCTTAAAAAATGACCTTGTGTCATATCTTGCCAGAGTGGAGGGGTTGGTAAATATGGTTAGGTGTGGATTTATCTATGAGAAAAAAGTGCAAACATTCATGATAGATATTTATATGTATATATCATCATGTCATGCTGTGAGCATGGATTTCCCTGATTCTCCCTCTCCATTTGTCTCTATCGTCCATTGTATTCGGCAGGTCCTCTAGACTACATACTGCGTCTGTACAGAGCTATTCTAGGTAATTTCTTGCCAGGCATCCAACACCTGCTCATCTGTGTGAAGGAGTCCACAGAAGAACATTGCTTATGAGCTTGTTCTTAGTTCTCTAGCAGTGTTCTGCATGTCTTGTTCATCTGATTTGAATGGTTATAGAGATGGGAGGTAGGTGACCGTACTGCTGCTGCTTTGTGGTTTATTGCTTCCAGGATTTGTTCAGTATTGCTTGTAGCATTCTTGTGCAATTGCTGTCAAGCTTTTTCTCCATGCACTTAGTCAGTATCTATGTGGTGCATCCATATAGTAGTATGGATATGACTGTTGCTTGGAAAAAATTGTACTTTATTTTATCGGATAGGTCTGACTTCCATATGACCAATAGCCTATCGATAGCTGACCATGCCTTTGCTAGTTGCCTATTGATGTCATTTTCAGTTGATGAGATGCTCCTCCTCAAGTTGATGAATTTGTCCACTAGTTTTTAAGGAGCTACCTGTTAGGGTGGAGATGTCGCTTATTTGATTTTGATTGAAACATGTGTACTCTGTTTTGTCTACATTGACATGTAGCCCCCTGCTGCCTGCTTCATTCTCCAGGTGATGCTGCTGAGATTTGGCCTGAGCAGGGCTATTTCATCAGTGTAGACCACGTCTAAGAGATTGTGCCGAGTATCGTCTGTTTCTTGCCTTTTTCATTGTAAAGCCATTTTTTTTCATGAAATCTATCGACGTTTGAAGCATGTAGTCCCAGCAGATTATGAACAGGTTAAAGTATTTCCTTGCAACAATGTCAAAGAAGTCTCTATCTCCATCTGGTGAGCGAACTTTTACTTTTGTGTTTTTTCAGAGCATCATTATGACTGCGACAGTTTCTCAAATACCCTTGGGAAAGGTATGAACCTCCTCATCCTCCTAGCTATGGGTTAAATAGTACCACTACTGTTCTTCTCGAAGGATGGATTTGGCATTAAATAACCTACAAAGGTTGATATGCCATTAAACAAAGAAACCAAACTGCAACAATTTCTTTGAGAAGACTATAGACTAGTAGTATTTGTTCCATCTTTCCTCTGTGTATGGAATCAAATGTCTTGGAGGAATCTACTAATAGGAGTGTTACCTTGAGGGTTTTTGCATGAACATCTATAATTCATCAGATTGTCAAAATTTGACATATTGTGGATCAATTTCTTCGAAAACCATTTTGATTCTTCCAAAGAACTTTCTCAAGAGCGGGTTCAATGTGGTTGAGTTGCAGAGCATTGTAAATCTTAGCTGCTATTGAAGTAATGGTTATACCATGGTAATTCTGAGGTCACATTTCTTGGGGAAAGAGAGGATGCAGCCTTTTGTCCATCTATCTATTGTGTTCTGGTTATGTACAGCATTGCAGTATTGGAGTAGTTTGTTGTCGAATTTCCTTGGTTTTCATATTTCATCAAGACCGGCAGCTTTCCTGTTTTTAATTTTTGAGAGTACTACATTAAGTTCTTCTTGCATAAACTGTCCTAGTTTGATGTCTAGTTGATCATTATTGATAGGTTCATCTGTAATTTTTGTGGATTTTTCCTAGCAGATTCTTGAAATCTGTTGTCGTTTTTGGCTAGCAGCTTTTCGTTTAGCTCTTTCTTTTGCTTACTTCATTTACTGTCTGCCACGCTATCCGAGATTGTTCCTCTTCTACCGAGTTTCTAATGTTATTGATCTGGTCTTGAATGTACGCTGTTTGTTCTTTTAGGTATATTTTAGATACTTCAGTTCATGCCTTGCACCATAAATTTATATATATTATGAATCTAGTTTTGGGATTTTTGAAGGTATAGGGTTTTCCTTCTATGATTATATTGCATGACTCCATGTGCTGTGCGTTCCCCAAATGTAGAAGAGGTGAGTATGTTTTTTAAATTTTGGGGTTGTCTCTCGCTTTTATGATTTTTGATGTGTGTTGTATTTTTTTGATTCTGTCATTGTTTTTAAGTTCTTCGAGATTTTTTATTATTTTTGTGAATAGTTCGTTGTAAGTTGAGACATATGCAAAAGGTTCTTTGTTGTTCTGTTTTTTTTATTCTTAGTTCTTTTAATGGTATTTTCCCAACTAATTTGAATCCCTTATTTATTAGTGCGGTTGAGTATCCTCTCAGGTAGAGGGTTACATGCAATTCTTTTTGGCGAGTTTTTCTGAGGTTTTTATTTGTGACTATGGTGCATATTCTACATGGTAGAGTGCAAGGGATAGATTTTATGCAGTTTTTGGGGTGGTGACATTTGAAGTGGAGTTATTGGGTGTCTGTGGGTTTGTGGTAAATGTCTGTGATAATTTGGTCATTTTCATTTTTAATGAGGATGTTTAAGAATGGTGTGTTTAATGGTGAATGTTAGTTTAGGATGTAGGTCTTGGAGTAAGTTGTGTAATGTCACCTCATATACATTTCTAGCATATGAAACAATCATAAAGTATTTTTTCCATGATCTAATAAAATCTGTTTTTATGATGTTGTATTTTTAACTTTTTAAATATGCTAAGGTTAGGGTTTCATATGTTGGTGCCATTTTAGTTCCCATAGTTGTTCCTAGGGTCTGGATGTAATTTATGTTATTGAACTGGAAAAAGTTATTATTTAGGATTATTTCTATACCCTCTGTGATAAATTTGTTGTGCAATATTTCTGGGTATTTTTCTATCCAAAATGAAATGGCTTGTGTTCCTAATTCATGGGGGATATTACTGTACAGGTTTGTGATGTCAAATGTAACCATTAGTGTGTCGGTTGGTTGGTTGGGTTTTATGGCAGTCAACCTTTGTAGGTTATTTAACGCCAAAACCATTTTCATGAAAATAGTTTTATTTCAAACAATTCTGTTTAGGATAAGTATGCAGTTTAAATGTAAGTACAGTTTAATTGTGAAAAACATTTCTATTTCAAGCTATTCATTTAGTCTAGCAATTCTAATTCAGCTAAGTATAAGTTCAGATTTTGTTAAATGTCAAAACAGTTCTATATCAAACAAATCAGTTTAGTGTAAGTACAGTTTCAATGTCAAAAAAGAGTTTCATTTCAAATAATTCAGTTTATTATAAGCATGCAGTTTAAATGTAAGTACGGTTTAATTATCAAAAACCTTTCTATTTTAAACTATTCAGTTTAGTAAAACAATTCAGCTTAGCATAAGTATGCCATTAGTTCTATTTAACCCATAGATAGGGCCCTATCAGGTGCTACCACGCTGAGCCAAAGTGGACCTGGAAGCAATGGCAATGAAGGGGTACTTCGCATTCCCCAACTGACTGGGCAATACACCGAGTTAAATGTCAAAACAGTTCTATTTCAGATAATTCATTTTAGCATAAGTATGCAGTTTAGATGTCAAAACAGTTCCATTTCGAGTAATTCAGTTTAGCACAAGTATGCAGTTTAAATGTCAAAACAGTTCTACTTTAAACAATTTTGTTTAGCATAAATACGCAGTTTAAATGCAAAAATCAGTATAGTGAAGGAAGCACAGTTTAGTTCTATTTAACTCATAGATATGACCCCTTATCAGGTGCTACCACTGGGAGTGATGGCTACAAAAGGATACTCCGCATTCCCCAAAGCTCCAGCATTACTGGAACCTCACCATCAGATTGTTTAGTGTCATATCAGGACACTCATTGGGGGGCGGGTCTTAGCCCTCTGCAGAGGTGCAGTTGGTGTATTCTACAGTCCCAGCCGAATGGGCAATAGTATGTCGGAATCAATTATTTGCTGTATGGAGTTTAAAAAGTGGATGTCATCTCTAATATAGCTTTTTATCTGGTTTAGAAATGGTTTAAGTAAAATGTCAATTAGTTTGCTGAGTGTGTTTGTTGTGCATGATGGGCCTGCTACTGTGGGTCTAAATTAGAGGTCAATTAGGATCTGGAATTTTTTATGTTTTTATATTTTTGTGTTTCTATAGCTTTTTTTCATTTCCTTCGACTTGGGAATGTTCGTTAGTCCATAAAAATTGGTAGTTTTCGGGATGTAGTTACTTAAGGAAACTATTTCTTTTTTAGTTTCATTGTGTGTCTTGCAGAATTTTGTAATTTTCGATATGATATAATTGTCAATGTTTGTATCAATTAATTTATAGTTAGTTTCATCTCTTAGAATTTCCTGAATTTTTGTTCCGTAATATGTTTTATTTAAAATGACTATGGTGCTTCCCGTGTCTGCTTCTGTTATAATTATATTTTTGCTTTCCTGTATATTTTTTAAGATTTGTCTTTGTGTGAGAGGTTGTTTTGTGTATTTTTTTCTTTTAGATAAATATTCCATAGTTTTACAAAGAATGTGTTTAGTCCACTATTGTTATCTTTGTCTGGGAAGAATTTGGGTTTATTTTTTTACTTGGGAGTCATGTGTATTTTTTATTGTTGAATTTTTCTATTAGTCTAAATTTTCTGATACACACACACACACACACACATGAATATATGTATATGTGTATATTTATATGTATGTGTATATATATAAATGTTGAAATATATATTTATATATATGTATTTATGTATGTATGTATATATATCTACATACATGTATGTATATATAACTATGTATGTTTATATATATTTATATATAAGTATTTATATATATATATGAGTTTATATATATATATATATATATATATATATAAGCATGTCTTTATGTTTTTGTCAGCATCTATGTGGTGCATCCATAAAGTAGTATTGACACAACTGCTGCTTGGAAGAAATCCTGTTTTATTCTATCAATATGATTGATTGTTTATTGATAGCAGTCCACATCTATGTATGTATAAATGTCTCTCTCTCTCTCTATATATATATATATATATATATATATATATACACACACACACGTGTATATGCGTTTTTGCATATATATGTGTAGACATTTGTATCTGGTGAATTATTAGTCCTTTGATCATATACTATACTGAATACTATGAGCTATTTTGTAAAAATCTTGTAATTAACACCTAACAAAGCAACAACTTTATGGCCATTTACCGACTTTCTCTAAAACCATCATAATAAAATGAAGAAGACATCCTGGACACTGCTGGAGAACTAAAGATGAACTCATAAGTGACATTTTTCTCTGGATCCCTACATATAAGCTTGCCAGTATTGCCACCGAGCAAGAATCTATATCAGCTCAGTGTGGACATAGGATGTAGTTTGGAAGACTTGCTGGATGATTGAGACAGAAGAAGAGAGTCAGGGAAATCCATACTGGCAGTGCAACTTGATGGTGTTAATGATGAGACTTCTCCTTGAGTGGGCTCTGTGTTCTTCATGGACATTCAATCTGCCATTACTAAGAATTTTATCTGTTAATCACTCATTCAAGCTTACTCAGGTTATGTTTCCCACCTTTGTGTCAGAAACAAGGGATGATAGGGACAGATGGAGAGAGAGTTTCAGAGAAAGCTGTGCTGAGGATGATAATACATGAAAGTATAAAGAAATTATATCAAATAAATCATTACCGTTAGATAGCAGTCCTTGAAACCATGTAATTGTTTTCAAACAAATTATCTCTATGTTCATGCTGGTCGTCCTGCTTTTGCACGGCCATGTGTGGGGGTCCATAAGAGTACATCTCTTATGAGTTCATCCCTGCTTCTCCAGCAGTGTCCTGCATGTCTGGTTCGTCTAACTTGAATAGTTTTTGTGATAGGAGGCAGGTGGCCATACAGTTGGTGTCTTGTGGGGTGTTGCCACCAGGACTTGTTCAAGATTGCACGCAGCATTCTTGTGTAATTGCCGTCTAGCCTATTCTCCAGCCGTTTTGTTAGCGTCCATGTAGTGCACCCATATAGCAGTATCGATGCGACCGCTGCCTGGAAGAAACTGCGTTTCATTTTATCGGTTAGGTTTGATTTCCATATAATCGATAGCCTATTGATAGCTGTCCATGCTTTCGTTAACCTTGTGTCGATGTCCTTTTCGGTTGATGAGACGCTGCTTCCTAGGTAAGTGAATTTGTCTACTAGTTTAAGAGGGGTTCAATCTAGAGTGGAGATGTCCCCCGTTAATCCCTCATAAATACTTTATATTTAATATATGTATAAACTATTTAACATTGAATAACCTATAAGATTTGATATGCTATAAAAAACCAACCAATGAGTACATATATAGTAAAGTTGGCAACTGTAGGTGAAAGTAACCTGAAGGCTCCCTTTTCATTAGCTACAAAACTGAAGTGTAGGTGAGAGTGCTACTCCTTTCCCTGGATTGCTACACTTTGCTCTTGATCCGTACCTTGTAATGCTAAGTATTTAGCAGGGTTGCCTCAAGTACCATTTTTTGAGTCTTTGGAAATAACTCAAGCTGGGATTGTACCTAGGTCGCCTGAGCCATTGGTGAACATTCTACCTACTAGGATGGTCAGTCAATAAATAAGGAAAATTAAAAAAAAATTCTTCTTTAAATTTCATTTTCAGAATTTTTTTCCATAAATTTAAACTCTGCATTGTTTGAAATTGGTTTATAGCAAAAATTATTCTAATCTTGGAAAAATATTTGCTTTGAGGCTATTCAGAATGCCAGCAAATCAAAAAGATTAATCCAAACTTGAAGAGGTCTGTCAGCAAAATTTCAGACATGCTATAACAATGAAATTTATAGAAAAATTTGTGATGTGTATAAAGCATGTTCACCACAGTAACTCTGATCTGAAAAAATATCCATGCTATTGAAATACTGATTCTAATAAATTATGTTGTTTCATTAGTTTTTATGGCATATCAACCTTTATAGGTTATTCAATATCAAATCCTGTTTGCATATATATATATATATATATATATATATATATATATATATGATTTGTAAATGAATAATTTTTAGGTCACATTTTTAAATAAGCAGGTACTATCACTCCTAGTTAGAATGAACCTGGGAGTAATGGCAATGAAGGGGTACTCAACATTCACCAGAGCTCCAGGACTGGAGCCTCACCATCAGATTGTGTTGTGTCATATACAGGACATTCATTGATTGGGGGTCTTAACCCTGTGCTGAGATGCAGTCAGCATATTCTACAGCCCCAACCGGCTGGACAAATATGTATGTATATGTATGTCTCTCTCTCTCTCTCTCTCTCTCTCTATATATATATATATATATATATATATATATATATATATACATATATATATATATATATATATATATATATATATGAGCATGTGTATGTAGTTCTGTTTTTAGTATGTGCACTTTATACTCCAAGTTATTTGCTAACTCTGTTTTCATCTTTCAAAGAAAGCTGTTTGTTTATTTTGGCCTGGTTCCTAAAGTGGTGTGGTGAAAAGGCCTGATTCTCATGAGAGTTTCTTGATTCTCTTGTTCATCCATTGTCTCTCTCAGGTGACTAACTGGCAGAAAGAGTGAGTAGATAGTATAATGTTTCACATTTGATGGAATGTTTGCTTGTTATGATTCTGCCTTTCAGTATCCCTTCAAAAGCCATTGACATGTTCATAAAACAGAATAATCAAAGACTTTCAGGACACCTAGTGAGCATTTTGTAGACATGTGGGAAGGAAAGTCACCCCTTCCCCACTCTGTATAATAATACTAATACTACTAATAACAATTATAAGTATAATCACAAGAGTAGGAATGACTGGGGAGGAATGATAATCCACTGGAAATTGTGCAAGAGACTAAAAATTGGTCATGCTGACAAATGATAAATGCTTAAATCAGAATCTGTATTAGAAAATAAGATGCATAAAATTCTCTTAGGATTTTCAGATAAAAACAAACCTCTAAATCTCAGCCAGAACAACAGACTCAGTGATAATTAAGCTGACAGAAAAGAGTAGGTATGACTGGATGGGCAAGATGATCCAGTGGAAATTGTGCAAGAGACTAAAAATTGGTCATGCTGACAAATGATAAATGCACAAACCAGAATCTGTCCAAGAAAATGAGACGTTAAATTCTCTAAGACTTTGAGATGCAAATGTTTCATCTAATCCTGACTAGAAGGTCAGACCTAAGGTGAATAAACATGAAGAAAATAACTTGTCGTCTAGTGGATTTTTGCTGTTCCTGTAGATCATAGAAGAAAAAAATTAAAGAAAGCTAGGCATATATTCTGGTGTGTTTAGAGAGCTGAAAAAACGACAGTGATACCAATTGTAGTAGGTGCCCTTGGAATGATCCCCAAAGAGTCTTGAGGAACTGAAGGGTTGATATGCAATAAAACCCAACCAAATCAGTGGCTGCTATGTATTCTATTTCCATTGACAGCCTTCCTTTTTAAATACATCAGTTACCCTGTTTCATCAAACTCTGTATTCCCATATTTTCGTTATGGTATAAACTTTCAAAACTCTTTTTAAAAAATACAAACACACCTTACACAAGCAAGCAGCCCCTGATGACGGCCTATGAAGGGTCTGAAAGTGCTTGGGACAATTTTGGGAAATTCATCAACCAATTCCAACCTGAAACTAAGACACTTATCAGAAAACTTGAAAGGATCTTAAATAAATTATACAGACAAAATTTGTCATTATTTTATGAATAATATATATATATTCTATAGTTATACTTAAATGAATTATCCAAATTAAATGCTCAATATAAAATTTATAATATATATATATATAACAAGATTTGGCATTACATAACCCACAAGGATTGATTTGCCATTAAAACAAATTACCTAAATTACTTAACTGTATCTTTATCAATAGCAACACAAAGTTTTGCTATATGACAAGAAACTATTGATAATATATTGGAGAATTACAAGTGCAGGCCATGTGGTGAGAGAGAAAGAAAGAAAGAACGAGAAAGAGAGAGAGAAATGAAATTAATTAATTATTTGATGAGTGAATGCGAGAAACAAGCACAAAAAGTATGGATCAACTAAAGAAGAAATTCAGTTAATAAATCCATTATTAAACAAAAGAGATGATATAATTTTGTGTATTATTTTTATGAACATTACTTTAAAAAACAAACATTTCAGAATTATTGAAATTTTAGATTTTAGATTTGTTTATGACTAAAGAAGAAATTAGGTAAATGAAAAAAATAAATCCATGTAAATGTGTACACAGTTGTTTTGTATGTGCTACTTGCTGGTAGGGCTTAGAATGTGCTGACTCTATCGCCTGCGGAGGGGTGTCTTGAGTATAACACTAAACTGCATCTGATGGTGAGGCTCCATTTCCAGAACTATAGAGAGAGTTAAGTACCCCTTCATTGCCATTACTCCCAGGTCCATCTCTGTCTTAGAGTGGGAGTACATGTTAGGTTCCTATCTATTGGTCGAATAGATCTGTTTAAAAATTATTTTTATTCAATAGGACTGTGTGCAAAAAAAAAAAAAACTCTGAAGAAACAACTTCACAGAAAATATAAATGTGAACATATAAGGAATGTGATTCCCTACCCTCTAAGCATAAAATAACCCTAAACAGGTTGACATGCCATTAAAATCAATCAATCAACACACAGATACCTATGTCAGATTGGGCAGAAGTGATAAAGTGGTTTATTTACTATTATGTTATTAACTGCCTCATTACTGTCAACTGTGTATGTATTTATATCTATATCACATGTGTATATATATATATATATATATATATATATATATATATATATATATAGGGTATTATTCGGTCCAGGATAGAAATAAATTGAATTTTGAAAATAAAATAAATAGGTAAATAAAAAAGCTGAAGTTCAATAAAACGAGGAGGTAACTCTTTCAATCTCCCCCCCCACCCCACGTGTCTATTCTGTTTTATTTATCCATTGGATCTGAAGAAGTCCTGTTATATTATTCTTCGTGTTTTTGGTTCACACCAGAAACTGAAAAACAGGATGGAAATAAATTTATAATCCTAAAATAACCGGTCTTTGGTTTTTTTCTTTAAAGATATATATATATATATATATATATATATAGGCTACACTAATTCAGTGAAATGAAATATTCTGTTTTTTACTAATAACTTTCATATTTCTCACTTGAATTCATTTGAAATTTGACAGTTTACTCCTAACAGTATATCAATTGGATATATGTAAATAATCTGGCATTTCCTTCCTGATAATTTAGATTTATTTAATAATTCATATATTTGGTAATTTCATAAGTATTCTCAGTGTCAAAGTATTGGTATAAAAAATAGTGAAAACTTAAGTGTTAATTATCATAAATGGCATGAATTAAGGATATGTCAAAGGTGCAAAAAAGCCATCATTCATGTGTCATTGGAAGCTGGCAAGACTCAAAACAAAATAGCTGTCCAGATGGGAAAATCTCTGTCTGGCATCTTGAAGATAACAAGGTAAACTTATTCAAAATGGTCCAACTGCCGTTCCAAACTAAATTCAACATCTTAGAGATGAATGTCAGCTGAATGATATTCTTATTTCCAAATGATTTGTCAGTTGTAGTGAAATTTCCAAAACCCGGATTGCTTCTCAATCCACAACTCTGGAGACTTCATCAGCTTGGATATGACAGCAGGATACTGGTTTTAAAGCCACTACCAACATTTAAGCAGAAATGTAAGCATTCAGTATGGGCTAGAGATAATCAAAATTGGTCTGTTGATTAATGGAACTAGGTCATCTTCAGTGATGAATTAAGATTCTGTATTTCCTTTAGTGATCATGGCCTACTGCTTCTGGAGAAAGTTATACAGGAGTTATGATGCCAAATTCATGAAAAAAGTGTAAAAATCCATCAACCTATTATTATCAACCAACTGCTGGAAAAATTTGCTTCTTCAAAAAGGGAACTCCGCATTCCTCAAAGCTCCAGCATTATTCAAACCTCACCATCAGGTTGTTTAGTGTCATATCCAGGACACATATTGGAGTCGGGGTCTTACCCCTCTGCAGAGAAGCAGTCGGTGTATTCTACAACCCCAGCCAACTTGGCAACTGTCAATCAGGACATTTTCTTTTCCCATACATTAAGGACAAGTTTTGGAACAGTGGATTCATCTTCCAGCATAACCTTGCTCCATCTTACACAATAAAATTTTCAAAAAAATGGTTCAGGGAGAAGAGGATTTCAGTTCTTGATTGGGCTGCATAGTCCAGATGCAAATCCAATAGAAAATTTATGGGGAATTCTCAAAAGGAGATAAAGAAAATACTATCCAATTTTTGAAGAACTGAAGTGAATCATTGCTGATGTGTGTGTATCTGTATTACAAGAGATTTGTCAGGATTTAATCGATTCATTACCAGAACAAATGAAAGAAATAGTAAATGCCAAAGGTGCTACAACTTACTATTAAGTGTACTAATACAGTTCTTTAATACTGTGTTCATTAATAAATACTTTTCTTGATAAAAAAACCCGGCCTTTTTCATCTTTTAAAAACCTTCGAATTTCAAAAATTTGAACAAGAAATATGAAAGTCATTTGCAAAAAAGTGAATTTTCCATTTTACTGAACTGGTGTAGTATATATATATATGATGCAAACAACAGAAAAAAAGTTACCTTGATAGAAGGTAGTTATTAACAATAAAAAATGGATTTATTAAAAGAATCCAAAACAAAGAGAATTATAGTTCAATTCCAGTAAATCTTCAACATCCCAGCTAAATGGAATTGAAATGATAATAAAATTCTCTGTTTATCTATTGAGATTTAAAAAGAATCCTTTATTTCAGAAACCTGGATAAAAGGTTCATCCCTCAAAGGAGGTCCCCCCCCCGCCAAAAAAAAACATGACTATCTGTCCTGTGATAGTTGTTACATTTGGTGTATGAAATTATCATACAAATGTCACAACTATTATGGGACAGAAAGTATTACTGTTTTTAGGAACAAAAATGTGTTCAGAACTCCCTAATGGCATGGTGTTATTCTGTTTTTTTGTCTTGCATTTTTTTCTCATCTGATAACATCTGAGTAATGATATGGAATCCATTATTGAAAATTTCAAGGGAAAATCTAATTCTCTCTCTCTCTCACTCTCTCCCTCTCAATTGCCGAGTGCTGTTTGTGGCTTTTTGCCTGACAGCCAACATTATTTAGTCAACATGTAACAGCTTTGCCAAGAATGGCGGCTCTCTTGTTTTCATACCCTCAGAGCCAGCGGTCTTAATACAGCTTTGCTTGCTATTTTAATATCCCTCTCTCTTGTTAGTGTTGTTTCAAAGTGTTGCATTCACTAGCAAATAGGTCCTGATTTGTTACTAGTCTTTGGCCCTACCACTGGGGGCCAGAAAAAAAAAGAAAGAACAAGAGTTAAGCTGGCTCAGTTTGACTTGGGTTCGCTCTCTCACTTCCTATATTGCAGGTTTCCTTTAGAGTAGGGTCACCCCTGAGAAAAGAGAAAAAAAAGGGGTCAGATAAATATTAGTTGTTTATATAACAAAGTTTTTATATCAGGGGAAAGATTCCACCTGCCCATTTCTTCATTTTCTCTCTCTCTCTCTCTTTCAATATATATACACACACACTCACACCCATACGGGTATGAGTGTATATATATATATATATATATATATATATATATATATAGGATGAGAGAGAAGTTATAGGGCATTAAAAAAACGAAGCAAATGAATGACAATTATTTAAATAAAGCCATTTTCTGCTCTGAAACTTTTAAGGACCTTGATTCTTAAACCCTTTGCCAATATGAACCGCAAGCAGAATTTTTTATTACTCTATTTTGAAAATTGTATAAATTTGAAATTTCATTTCTGAAATGTTTATATTTTTAGTAGTCCTCTTAAAAATAATAATCCAAGTTATACCTTTTTGTTTTATCTAATAATAAATTCATTCATTTATTTACTGACTTTCTCTTTTTAGTTGTATGCATATTCAATATCACCCATAAATATAGCCCAGTTGGCTGGGGCTGTAGAATACACTGACTGCATCTCTGCAGAAGGGTAAGATCCCCAGTACCCCAACAAGTGTCCTGGTGGCCCAGTTGGCTGGGGCTATAGAATACACTGACTGCATCTCTGCACAGGAGTAAGACCTCCCTCTCCTATGAGTATCCTGGATATGACACTAAACAATCTGATGGTGAGTCTCCAGTGATGCTGGAGCTTTGGGGAATGTGGAGTACCCCTTCATTGCCATTGCTCTCAGATCTACGCCGGCTCTGAGTGGTAGCACCAGATAGGGTCCTATCTATGGGTCAAATAGAACTGTTTGACATTTAAACTGAGTGCAAACAAATGACTCAAGCTAAATTGAATTATTAGAAATAGAACCGTTGGATCAGACCTATAGATAAATCTCCCTATAACAATTCTTTTTGATAAAAAGTAGATCTTCTTCAAAACCAAAGATGCCAGGATTTTATTATTTTTATTGGAATATTTTACAATCAAAACAGATGTTATTAGGTATTATCTATTACCAAACTCTGCACTACTGAATCCTTACTACCAAAAATCTAACTAGTTGTACAAAATAACTACTCGCCAAATATACATTGATCGCTATATAAGTTTATTTTTGGTTATATAGATGTTGCAATTTTACTTTTTGTTTCAGAGTTTCATTGTATGAATATTCTGCTAGATACAACAGCATCTTTGTGTCTTTAGAAGAAATTACCTTTTTATAAAAAAAAATGATGGGGATGTAGTTATCTATTGGTGATACTATTCATGTACTCTCACACACATGCACTCAAGGGTCACAACTAAGTTAAACTTAGTAAATAACTATATGTATGTATGAGTATATGTGTATTGTGTGTGTATATATATATATATATATATATATATATATATATATATATATATATATAAAGTTTAATCAGACAAATGTGTTGTAAAAAGAAGAAAACAGAAAAAAATGCATATAAATTGATGAGAAAATTTATTAATAGTATTAGTTAAAGTCCTGTTGTGTTTCAATCATATCAACGAAATTATCTACGATATGAAATTATAAAAATTTCAGGTGGAAGGTATTTTTTCATCCATCTATATGTATTTTTCTTTTTATTTTCTTCTTTTTAATATATATATATATATATATATATTTGTGAGACAAAGTAAGATTGGGGCACCAAGTGAGACTCCAAATCAGTAGTAATGATTTGCTAATCATAACACCATGCAAGGCATCTCGTGTGTGTGAAAATTGTTGTAGAACCAACGAGAGAAAAGTAAATATTTTGTAACAAAGAAGGTCCGCAAAATAGTTTGAATTAAAAAAAAAATTCAAACTGTTTCATGGACCTTCTTTGTTATAAAACATATATATACATATACACACACACATACACACATATATGTGTATTCATACATTATATATATATATATATATATATATATATACTCACCATCACATATATACATGCACAGATATGCAACTACACACACGTACACACATATATAAATATATGTATAGTCATACGCACATATATATATATATATATATATATATATATATATATATATACACACACACACACAGATACACTCATATATATGTACACATACACACATAAATATATGTATATTTGCTGTCAGATATGCACATACACTCACACACACACATACACATATATAACCATACACATATATACATATATGTATACACATATTCAGATACATGCAAATACATATATATACATGCACACACACAAAGAGGTATTATGTATCACCCATCATTATCATTAATTCTGGTTAATATTTAAGTTCATTTCAATCGTAGTTGCTTTTTATTGCAACAAATCAGTGTCATTATTGCTATGTTAGCAAGGAATAATGTATTTGAACTTGTGTTGCTAATTTCTTTCTCGATGATAATAACCATTATGTTAAGTTCAGGACTGGTGCATAATATCCTCGAAACCCCCGACAGTAGGGAAACAAACCTGTTTGGGGGACCCACAAGTGCAGGTTTCATTTATTTTCTACTAATAATACTTCATGAAACTTAAATGTGGTAGAGTGGGGACTCCCCTACCTCAGTATCATAGACTCTGATAAGGCCCATGTGACACTAGCACCAGTCTTATCCTAAATTATGAATATAAGTACTAGACTTGCATGTACTTATTTAGTAAATTTAAATAAAATTAATATAAATTTCAATTGGACAGGGAAGGTTGGTAGCTATTCTGTACAAACAATAGCTTTTTGGGATAAATATTATGTGATAGCAAAATCATTTAAATATTGCCATCGTTTTTGGCTGTTAGGGTAATCTGGTAACAATAATGATATTATTGATGGTAATTTCTTTTTAAATCAGTTTTTCTTATGCTTGTTTTATTCAGTTTAATTTATTTTTTAAAATTTGCAATTTACTCATGGTTTTAATCTAAATAATTCCTTTTCTTAATCAGAAGTTACAGTAGCTGCAGGCAAATTTAATAAGATAAAAGAAACATTAACCCCTGCTGATTCCCTAACAGTGTTACCTATGAATACATGTGGAGAGAGAGAGGAAGAAAAGGAAGAGTGGGGCAAGGGGGCAAGGTTGTATTTTATAAGAGGGTGCAAATGAATGGCTGCATCTCCATCTCAGTTCCTACCATCGCAACCTAAACACTGTCACTGTTCACATACAAAGAAGTCCTACATGCTGCATATCACAGGTCTGTTGGCAAGCGAAAACATTTTCTACAATATTATTTCTGTGGACAAATTTCGGTAGGAGTCACTGTAGCATGAAAAGCCAGTTGTAAAAAAAATAAATAAATAAGATAAAATAAAATAAAAAAAGTAAAAAAGTCATTGCAAGAGGAAATAAGATTCTGTCAAAAAAGAAAAACACAAAAAAAAAAAATGAGAGTGGGAGAAAAAAAAAACCAAACAAACAAAACAAAAAGGAGACCGGAGAGTTCCTCAAAGGAGATTATTGATTGGATTTATTGGGCTTCATTTTGCCCTCTTCTTCTTTGTTTATGTCACTTTTTCTCTCCGCTTTCTCTTGTTCTCCGAAATTCTGGAAACTCTTATCCTAAACCATTCTTGAGTGATTCACTGCAAAGATTATGTCTCAACCATAATTCTTATTATGTCTTGATCTTCAGCACAATAAGTGGATCTTATTGTCATTTCTTTTGTTTAGCATATTTTGTTCATTCATCTGTGACTGTCTCAACCTTCTTATGTGGTTACTGTTCTGTCTGTGTGTCTCTTGCCTATTCAGTCCATGACTCATGGCAAATTTCTGCTTCCCTTTATTTGGGTTTAAACCTTCAAGGAATGTTTGCATTTCAGAATGTTCCCCATTCCTTTTCTCTCCGCAATGCTCCACCTCCACATTTAATATTAAAGAATTTTTAGCTAAAATGATTTCTTCAGATTTAAACATTAGTTCTTGTGATGCATTATCAAGAATACTTTTCTCATGTGCTAATGATTGTGGGTTCAAACTAGACTTGGGGAAAATGCAAGGGTCATTTGGTAAAAATGGTGAATTTAGCAATAGGAAGCATTGTTTTACTGTTGCATCTTTTTCATTGAAATCAATAGTGATAGGTCCTTTCATGTCCCAGAAGACTGTTAGCATGACCTTCTTTACTGACCACTCCACCTGGAACATTTTCCTTACAGAAGAGTTAGTGTGTATCCATTCTATGGACTGTCTTTTCAACACAGGCTCATAGTGGCAAGCCTGCGTTTAGCCCATTTGTCAAAATTTTATTTTGACTAAGACATGCTTCTCCATACACATCGTTAATTTTTCTATAAATTTCACATTGTTTGCATTTCTCAGCAATCAAAAATTTGCTGACAGACCTCTGTTCAAGCTTAGAGTATGCTGTTTGATTTGACACCATTTTTCCAAGATTAAAATAATTTTTGCAATAAACCAATTCCAAGCAATGCTGAGTTGAAATTTATAGAAAAAAAATTCTGAAAAAAAATGTTTTGCTTTTTGCAAAAAAATTCCCCATCTGTATTGAATGATCCTCGTTATATTTAAATTTCTCATACGAATCATTGTCAATTATTGTCAATTACATGATGCAACAAGATTTTGACATTTTCTTGTTTGTAAGCAGAAAGTAACTTGCTAATTGCTTAGGTAAATGGAAAAGACTTATTTTTCTCTTTGTTTTTGTGAGAAAACATGATGAGAGACTATATTCACATTACGCTTACAAATCTAGACAAAGTAAAGTAAAGTTGGTGACCTTAGTCGAGGGTGACTAGAAGGCACCCTTTTCAATAGCTACTACACTGAGGTATAGGGGTGGGCGCTATTCCTTTCCCTGGATTGCTCCTCTTTACTCTTGATCCGTACCTTATATTGCTGAGTGTTAAGCAAGGAGGTATCAAGTACCATTTTTAAAGTCTTTGGTATGACGCGACCTGGGATTGAACCCAGGTCTCCTGGACCACTGGCGAACACTCTACCCACTAGGCCAATGAGCCAGTTTACTAGACAAACTACCCTCTTCTAAATATGTTAATTTTTCTATAACTTTAGTATAAATACATGTACATTTGATTTATGTATTATTCTATTCAGACATAAAAATAAAAATATGCAAATTTGCCAGTTTTTACAAAGAAAATAAGTTCATTTTTAAATTCATTATTCAGGGCAGAAAAGCAAAGTTTGAAGGGAATAATGTCCCTTTTCTATACTTTTATAAACTAAAACATTAAGAAATAACACATACAATATAGGAAAAAAAATTTGTGTTACACAGTATTATTAGTTGAAAATACCCGTCAATTTTACAGTGACATAGTTTTATGTGTTTGAAGTTTTTCTTGAGAAGAGATAATATTCCTCTGTATTGAATAGACTATTCTTTTTGAATCTGAACATTGACAGTGTTGGCTGGAGGCTTGTTGTCTTTGTAAGACTAGCTAGCAATATACCTCTGTTAACATGTCCTTGTATTTCTTGTAAAATAAATTCTTTTCATTGTTGGTTATGATTTGAGTTATTATTTCAATAACCTACCCCAGTAACATTACAATAAAACCAAAAATTTCCGAAGAAAACAATTAAATTCAAAGTAAAACATTTAACAACTGCATCAAAATTATGTTCATTTCAACATTAAACTTTAACATTAAATATAGCTTAAATGTGATATATTTTTTTATATTATATGAATACTAAAAACAGAATTAGACCAGTGTTGAAAATTGAATAATTGTCCTTGCTTATGTAAATGAGATTGTCTATATTTTAGGCATCATATATTACTGGCTTCTGGTTCATGGTGGTATGGTATGGTATGGAGTTGGCCCGCCCATCAATTATCTGTTTTTTTTTGTTCTTCTGGGGTTTCCTGAAATTAAGGCATCTTATAAAAAAATGGGAAGACTATCTACTATAAATAAAATCAAATCTTTACTCTCTTGGCTTACAGAAAATTTTTTTTGGAGTCAGAGAAAAGAGATGTGCATTTCAAGAGCTCTGCAAATACACGTTGGTCTCATGGGCTGGCAGGTATTGAAAGAGGGTGATTCCACTTTTTGGTAGTGAATGTAGAAATATGGGATATCTTTTATTTTATTTTTATATTTTATTATCTGTTTTATTTTTTTAAAAACTTTATTAATTCATTAATTCTAACTTTGAAGGAACTGATATTATTCTTATAGACTATATAATTCTGTTACATTTAAAAAAATTTTTATGGACTTTACTTTTTATCTTAGGGTACTTATTCTATTCAGGAAAGTGAAGAAATGTATTCAACAAAGTGTGACATCATGTGGCATAGTATACAACATAAACCCTTTTTTTCAGATTCAGTGCCTGGGAACACAACAAATTATGATGTTATACTTTGTTTTGTATTTTAAATGAGAAGCATTTATTGCAAACTTTTTTGGTTAAATCTAGTTAATTTTTAGCAAAGAGATACTCATTTTACAAATTTAAACTGATTTTTTTTATACAGAGTGTTTATTATCACTTAATAAATATCTTGTAGATTAGTTGAAATCATTTTCTAATATTTTTTCATGATTAATGATTTATCTATTTAAAACATTTTTCAAAGTTAGGAGTAGATGAGCATTTTTTTTAAAAGTTGAAATCAATTCATAATTTCATTTTATGATTAATAATTCATTTATTTTAAATTTTTTTCAAATTTTGCCAAACAGTTTAAAAAAATAAGATGTGGGTGGGTAAATTCGTGTCAGGGAATTGAGAATGGGAACACCCCTCTATTGATTTTTTTTTGCAGAAATTTAGTTCAGGTTATGAAATTAAAAAAAAAAAGTTATTTTATAATTTTTGGAGGGGGTTCTGTTCACAATGTATGTCAATGCTTTAACAGCCCCTGACTTTGTATCCAGTTTCAGACTTTGATGACTATTTTCCAATTCTACTCTCCCCCATGATTACGAAATTATTTTGTAATGTATAATTTCTTATTTCAATCCTGCTTTATCATATGGAGCATCTCAAGTGGAAAGAGGTTATCCTTTTCATAGTGAATACTAAAGTCCGACACCAGAATCAAAGTTACAGTTCATTTCTTGTAACGTTCAATTCAGCTCTTTTATAGCCCAGTTGATGAGTGCTGTAGAATACACTGACTGCATCCTGGATATGTACTGAGTGTCCTGGATATGAGATTAAACCATCTGATGGTGAGGCTCCAGCCTTAGAGCTTTGGGGAATGTGGAGTTACCCCTTCATTGCCATTGCTTCCAGGTCTTCTCTGACCTGGAGTGGTAACACCTGATAGGGTCCTATCTATGGGACAAATAGAACTGTTTGACATTTAAATTGAGTGCAAACAAATGACTGATGCTAAATTGAATTGATAGAATTAGAAATGATACTTAAAAAAATAATAACTAAAGAAAAATCAAAAATGAAAAATCTTGAGAGATGAATGTTTATTATACAAATCAACTGCTGATTCTTTGGAATGTTTTGAAGGTAAATCTGTAATTAATTTTATATAGAAAAACTAATTTATTTTCTGTAAAAGAAACAAATATGTTACTTCAGGCTGAGAGACACACCAATATAGATAATGAAATAAGGGACTATCTTTATTGTTATTTTATACTGCGTGCAGTAGAAATAATTCTCATGTTTTAAAGTATGGTTCAAGTGAACTTAGACAAATGGTAATGGTAGTTCCATCTACTTAAAGTTTTAATTTTTTTTATTTTCTGATATGATAAGTTACAATTATGGCTTGGACTGGTGGACATCATGCATTTGCTGTTGAAATGATTTTTTAAGATTGGTGAATCTCTAATTGCTTTTCATGCTCATTTCATATTATGTCAGAATAAGGCTGTTTCCAATGGAATTTTCAATGTTAATTTTCTACCCAGAACAGCATCATTCCTTTTTAACCTGAAATGAGCACAGAAATCTGTGTAACAATTACAGATTCACCTGTCTTAAAAAATGTTTCAACAGCAAATGAATAAAAGCTCTGGTCCTAGACTCAGTTTTGATTGATCATTTGTGAAAAAAAAAAAAAAGAAGTAAGATATTTGCTAGATGGAGCTACCATTGCCACTTGCCAAAGTTTACTTGCACACACAGGTGACAGTTTTAAATGTAGAAAGTATTTCTGCTGTACCCTTTATATAAATTTTGTGCATGTTTATTTGTGTATATGATTTACTATTTTTCCAGATTTTTCAACCCAAAAGTTAGAGCTGTGTCTTATACCTGGCCATTGGCCAAATGACTAGAGTGCTCACTAATGGTCCGGGAGACCAGGGTTCAATCCCAGGTTGAGTCATACCAAAGACTCAAAAAAGGATACTTGATGCCACCTTGCTTAACACTCAGCATTATAAGGTGAGGATCAAGGGGAAAGTAGAGCAATCCTGGGAATGGAGTAGCGCCCTCTCCTACACCCCAGTGTAGTAGCTATTGAAAAGAGAGCTTTTAGGTCACCCTCGACTGTGGTCGCCAACTTAAAAAATTTAGGACGGAATAAAGAAAAGTATATTATGGCTTTTGTCCAAATTAATGTGTTTTACACCATTACGGAGAAATATATGCTAAAATGTGTGCTTGTCTATAATTTTGTTTCTCCTAATGTGAGCTTATTTTTTGTTGCAAGCTTATGAAAATTTGTTTGAAATGCTTGAGTGTCTTCCGAACTATGTAAATTGAGTATTTCAAAACATCATATAAACTATTTAAGTTCTTATCTTTAATCAGTACAAACTAATAAAAAGTTGAAGAAATTCTAAATTTAGGTTACATTTAGCTGCTACAGATTATAAAAAGTCAGTGTATATTAGGAATTTTTTCCCCTAGAATTTTGTAGTCCAAAATTAGGGGTGTAAGTGTTATATACAAGCAATTAAAAATGTAACAAGAATTATGGGACAGAATTAGTATATAAGTTTAAGATTAAAGTAAAATATTTTAAAGTATTTTTGCTTGTTTGTTTTTAAAGGGATTGAATGGAATGTTTAAATATCAAGTGTTTTTTGTGAAGTGGGTGGTGTAAAGAATGTATCTCACAGGTGTTTACTGCTATCTCTGGACACTGTTAAAAAAAGTAAAAATAGTTTTATGACTACTGTCCATGCATTAAAACCTTGTGTTGTTTTTGCCATTAGTGACAAGAGGGAATTAGCTGAAGAAAGAGAGCTTCAGAAAAATAGATTAAATGTCTGAAAGGGAAGCCATAGGGAGAGGCCATTATTGAAAAGCAGGGAACAATCTTAGTAAAGATATATTTAAAGAGGGATCATGTGTCTCAAGAGGCAAAAGAACATAAAGAGAGGTGACTTCTGAACTTGGTCTGTGTCCAATAGCAGAGAGATACTCATTTTCACCACCATCAGTGTAGTGGTCTTTGAGATATAAACATAAGGAACAGCTGAATTTTATCACAGACTTTTCCTTCCTTTTTTTTTTTTCCTTGTTCTTTTCACAACATCCATGTCTTCAGTACCTTAAAACAGCAAATATTAGTTTAACCAATTTTGAAACCCTTCTTCTGCAAGTGCTTCACTTCTCAGTCCCATCTCCCATATTACTAACTGCTGACCCCCATCAGAATGGGGTTTTGATTTTTTTCCCCACTAGGGTAATTAAAGCTTACTTTAAAACAAATAGTGCTCCCTCAGGGTTGTGTGTTTGATGCTGGAGGCAATGGGGTAAAAACTAGGGGGTCTAGAGGAGATGAGAAGTGATAGGGAATAGATGTGAGGGTGAGGCCAAAGACAGCAGAACTAACAGGCTATATATAAGCTTAAACAATGTTTGATGTATTGGTCAAGCAAACAGTGTCAGATGAAATATAGAGGACCCTCAAAGTGTACAAACAAATATGTTTCCAAAATTTTGAACACTCATGTCAAAATAAGATTTTTAGGAATCTCTTGATCGCCTCCTGTCAGAAACTATAAAAACAATCTACTTAATTCAGGGTGGTAAGATTAAAAGTGGGGATGTCCTTTAAAATGGAAAGCTTTTTTTGAATTCTTTTTTTATAGAGTATCTATTTGGAAAAGCACTGAGGGAATAACTGGAGTTATTTTGTAAATGTTGAAATCACCTAATTTTCTTAGGATTTATAATTTATTTAGTTGGCAAAATTTTCAAAGTTAGAGGTTGATGAGTAGATGAGTATTTTTGTAAAAGTTGAAATTACTTTCCAAATTATTAGTATTAGATTGGAATACTTGAAACCATATGACTGAAAATTATTAGTATTAGACTGGAATACTTGAAACCAGATGACTGAAAATTATTAGTATTAGATTGGAATACTTGAAACCAGATGACTGAAAATTATTTGTATTAAACAGGAATACTTGAAATTATATGACTGAAAATTACTTGTTTAAGATAGGAATCTTTGAAACTATATGACTGAAAATTATTTGTATTAAATAGAGCAACTTGAAACTTTATGACTGAAAATTATTTATATTAGAAAGGAATACTTGATATCATCTAATTGTGCAAAGAAATGATTATAAATAAATAAAAAAGTGTAAAGTAAAATTGGAATTATAGTTATGAATGAAATAAAACATTTAGAATTAAATTTTGGAATTAAAAACTATAAGAGGTTAACATGCAATTAATCAAATAAATCAAATCAAAACTCTTTATGGATACTCACAATTTAAAGAAAACTTTTACTTATGATCTGTTATCAAACCCCCAAATAATGTTTGAATAGGGATATTTGGTTTAGTTTCTTTGTTTAATGACATATCAACTTTTGTAGGTTATTTAATACCAATGCCATTCTTCTAGAAGAACAGTAGTGGTACTATTTAACCCATAGCTGGGAGGATAAGGGAGTTCATACCTTTCCCAAGGGTATTTACCTGAAAGTGAATGTAATAGCGCGACTGGAGCATGAACTCGCTCTCCGATTCCGTAGTCCATTGCTTTAACCATTACACAACGAGGACACTCCCCAGGGATATTTGAAACCATATAACTTTTTCAATTGCTTGTGTCAAATTTTGATTTAAATAATTCATAAGAGGTTGGTACGTACGCCATTAAACAAATAAAATATTTAAAAAAAAAGTGGAACTCAGATTCTTTCAAATGGGAAAGAAAGAATTAGTTTCCAAATTTGATTCTTCCATTATTAATAAAAATAATGTTTGCTTTTTTGACAAAATCAATGTTTGTTCCATTTGAACAGGTTTTCATTCCATCTCCAGAAATTCAACATTACTTCCTATAGAACTTAAAATGTTAAATGATATTCAACTGACATTGTTTTTAATTTTAACTTTTTTCAGAATAGACCTCAATGTTGTCCTTGATTTGAATGCTTATAATGCTGCAGGGAACCAAAGTTGGTAAGTAATTATAATTATGAATGAAATAAAACATTTAGAATTAAATTTTGGAATTAAAAAACTATAAGAGGTTAACATGCAATTAATCAAATAAATGAAGTCAAAACTCTTTATGGATACTCACAATTTAAAGAAAACTTTTACTAATGATCTGTTTTCAAACCCCAAATAATGCAAAAGAAAGAATATTTCACCAATTTAATCATGGTCATCCATCGCCAAAATGTATCAAGACATGTCCTATTTATATGGTAATTAATTTCAAAATTCCAAATAAGAGGAAGTTAGTTATCTATTATGAGAAATTATAATGATGAGAATGAACTCAGAGCTTACACTGTTATTATGAGAGAGACTCAAAAGTTTTGTGATATTTGCATATGTGCTAGTTTCCAGAATAAACTCCTGGGAACCCGAGGAAATTGAACCCAGTAAATAGTCTGGACCTAGCTCCCCTGGATTATTACTTATTCTGATCCATGGATCACTTCCTAGGCTCATGATGCTTCAACAAACAAGAGGAGATGGTAGCTTTAGGGAAAGAGTTCTTTGCTTTGAAGAATAAGAAGTAAGCTTCAACCAACATATTGTCCAGACGTTGCTCACTAAGATTATTACTTATTCTGACCCATGGATCACTTCCTAGGCTCATGATGCTTCAACAAGCAAGAGGAGATGGAAGCTTTAGGGAAAGAGTTCTTTGCTTTGAAGAAAAAGAAGTAAACTTCAACCAACATATTGTCCAGACGTTGCTCACTAAGATTATTACTTGTTCTGATCCATGGATCACTTCCTAGGCTCATGATGCTTCAACAAACAAGAGGAGATGGTAGCTTTAGTGAAAGAGTTCTTTGCTTTAAAAGAAAAGAACTGGTATCAGTATGGCATCAGAGAACTGACAGAAAAGTGGGTTCAGATGGCCTCTCCTTTGAATACTTGGTTGCTTTTGTCATAACGTGAAGAATAAAGCAAATAAGTTAGCAAAATTTTTGACTCACCCTAGTATTAATCATTAAAGAAATTGAAGATTGCTTTATTTTGTTAGAGTCTAATAAAAAAAAACAACTTTCAGTCTAATTTGAAATGAGCTTTTATATATCAATATAGGTACTTATAACTTGATTTTGCAATTCATTATACGACTATAGCCAATGGAAATCGTGTACAAGATTATTTTGTGTTAAAGTGTCTAAATATTACTGAATTCATTTACAAGGTCACAAACCAGGAGCACTAAGTGAAGATAAAACATATTACAATATGTATTTACTCAATCTCTCCACCACAGGCAGAATGTGACACATTGTTATTTTCTAAGTGGAGTATAGCTGGTTTGAATTGAGAAATTTCCTTTTCTCAGACTGGTCGTCTCACCAAGGTTAATGAACACAGTCTGCCCTATTATTTACCCATAGCTTGGGTGAGAAGTGATGGAATTAAGACTTTCTCAGGAGCATTAGCATAAATTGAAATGCAAACAGCCTCATCCAGGATTTGAAATTGGGTCACCAATTCCATTTTGTGATAACCACTAACTGCTAAGCACTCCTCTCCTACATGCTATGATAGTTCTAGTCTTTATTGATAACTTGCTAAGCACAATCCTATGGCAAATCACCAACACACAAAATTAATCAGAAGGTGTCTACAAAAGAAATACTTTCAAAAATTTATTCAAAACCTTATTTACCCACTCATTGGTCTAGTGGGTAGAGTGTTTACCAATGGTCCGGGAGACTTGGGTTCAATCCCAAGTCGCATCATACCAAAGACTTTAAAAATGGTACTGATACCTCCTTGCTTAACACTCAGCAATATAAGGTACGTATCAAGGGTAAAGTGGAGCAATCCAGGGAAAAGTCTAGTGCCCTCTCCTACACTTCTGTGTAGTAGCTATTAAAAAGGGAGCCTTCTGGTCGCCCTCGACCATGGTTGCCAACTTTACTTACTTTATTTACAATATACTGTTTTGTAGAGAAACACTTGAAGTTTATTATCAAGACTTTCAATAGCTCCATGTGTTCCATTATTGGTCTGGGTGCCAAAATCTGCCAAAAATCTGATGAAGTTATATTTGTGTTTAAATTTTTCTAAATAGTCTGTTGTTGTCATGGAACAGAAGTTCAAAGCACATTTCAGGAAATAACCACCTGATGGGCATTCCATTTACCATTTTATCTTTTATGGACACAAAGATACAAACAATAAATGAGGCACACTTAGCATAACAGATATTGCCATAAAAAATGGAATCAGCTACCTGAGTTCAAATCCTGGAAGAATCTGTTTGCATTTCACATCTTGCTAATTCCCCTGGGAAAGGCATGAATCTTTACCTTTTCCTCCCAGTGTAATGTAATGGCCAAGGGATTTCGGTTCATACCTTTGAGTTTAGTTAGGCTGAGAACCTTTCGGCTCAGCACATGGGTTAGTTAGGTGCAACATTGAGGCAGGTGTTAATGCGGACGCGCGCAGGTGTCACTCAGATGTCACAATAGCCCGAGACGAAACGGGTGACGGAGTGCGAGTGACGTCACGCACCGGGAGCGCGCAGAGGTTTGTGGAGAATTGAAAGAAAGTTAGAAAGTTGAATACTAGACGCCAAATGAGGAGGATCAACTTTTGGAGCTCGCAGACACGAGGCGAACTTGCGCCCTATGGGGGCCGCTCGAGATGGGGGCCAAACGAATAAGACAGCATAGAAGATTATGTCTCTCCTCCTTATGTCAAAACCTTTAACTCAACAATAATAAAAAGGTTTCGTACCTGAACAAGAAGTCGTTATGTGTTTTCGAATTCCGAGATTCCTATGTTCTTTATATGTTCTATCGTTATGAACATTATATCTCTATTTCGCACATGGCGTTAATTGTGGCTACATAACACCAGCTATGGGTAAATACTTGGGCAGACTGGGCTCTTTGACTTTGGTTAGGCAACCAGTTTAAGAGAAGAAACACTCTGAATTCAGACTATGTGTATGCTGCTTAACGATTACCTTGTGTCACATCCTGCCTGTTGCGGAAGGGTTGGGTAAATACATATTGTAGTATGTTTGGTCTTCACTGAGTGACCCTAATTTGTGACCTTGTACCAGCCTAAGATTAATTCAATACTCTTCTCCACAAAATAATCTTGTAGATAATTAGCACTGGTAAATACATACATATGAGTGTATATGTAAGATTTTTGAAGACCTAATTCTTAGGCCAAAAAATTATAGTCAACCAAATACCATGGTAATTAATTTTGTAAGATTGAAATTCAAACATAATGAGAAAGACGAAGAGTATCCCTTGGCTTCAAAAGACTAGAAGTAAACTTTGGCTTCAAAGAACTTGGAGTAACTCCTGGTTTGAGAAGACTAGAAGCAACACTTGGCTTGAAAATGCTAGGAGCAACACTTGGCTTCAAATGACTTGGAGTAATAACCCCTGGGGTTGAAAAGACTAGGTGTAACCTTTTGCTTGAAAAGACTAGGAGTAACCTTTGCCTTCAAACGACTTGGAGTAAGAAACCCTTGGTTTGAAAAGACTAGGAGCAACCCTTGACTTGAAAAGACTAGAAGCAACACTTGGCTTCAAACGACTTGGAGTAAGTAACCCCTGGTTTGAAAAGAATAGGAGCAACCCTTGGCTTGAAAAGACTATGAGTAACCTTTGGCTTCAAACTACTTGGAGTAAGTAACCCCTGGTTTAAAGAGACTAGGAGCAACACTTGGCTTGAAAAAACTAGGTGCATCACTTAGCTTAAAAAGACTAGGAGCAACTCTTGGCTTCAAAAATTAATTCTTGCCCAGTCGGCTGGGGCTGTAGAATACACCGACTGCTTCTCTGGATATGACACGAAACAATCTAATGGTGAAGTTCCAGCAATGATGGAGCTTTGGAGAATGCGGAGTACCCCTTTATTGCCATTGCTCCCAGGTTCACTCTGGCCTGGGGTGGTAGCACCTGATAAGGATCCTATCTATGGGTTAAATAGAACTAAACGGTGTTTGGCGTTTACTTTTTTTTATACATTTAAACTGCGTATTTATACTGAACTGAATTGTTTAAAATGGAACTGTTTTGACATTAAAACTGCATCCTAATGCTAAACTGACTTGGTTGAATTAGAACTGTTTTGACATCTAAACTGTGTACTTATGCTGAACTGAATTATCTGAAATAAAACTGTTTGACATTTAACTCTGTGTATTGCCCAGTCAGCTGGGGCTGTAGAATACACTGACTGCACCTCTACAGAGGGGTAAGACCCCCCCAATGAGTGTCCTGGATATGACACTAAACAGTCTGATGGTGAAGTCCCAGTAATCCTGGGGCCTTGGGGAATACGGAGCACCCCTTCATTGCCATTGCTCCCAGGTCTACTCTGGCCCGGCATGGTAGCACCTGATAGGGCCCTATCTATGGGTTAATAGAACTAACGGCATACTTATGCTAAACTGAATTGTTTGATTAAACTGAATATCTTGAAATAGAAATGTTTTTGACAATTAAACTGTACTTACATTTAAACTGTATGCTTATGCTAAACTGAATTATTTCAAATAAAACTGTTTTTACACTAAACTGAATTGTTTGACATGTAACTGTGTGTAAACAAAATCTTTACTTATACTAGATTGAATTAGCTGAATTAGAACTGAATAGCTCGAAAAAAAATGTTTTTCACAACTGTACTTACATTTAAACTGTGTGCTTATGGTAAACTGAATTATTTGAAATTGTTTTTGTCATTGAAACTGTACTTTCACTAAACTGAATTGTTACATATAACTGCTTGAATAAACTGAATAGTTTGAAATAGAAATGTTTTTGACAATTAAACTAAGTACTCATGCTAAACTGAATAGTTTTAAATGGAACTGGTTATTCACATAAAAATGGATTTGGCATTAAATAACCTACAAAGGTTGATATGCCATAAAACCCAACAAACAAACCAAAAATTAATTCTATGGCCTTAAATCAAGTGTCAACCGATATATCAGACTAGCAATCATTAAGATTTGTTCAAAAAGTATCCAGACGAAAGCTTTATTTACCAAGGCAGATATAAACAATGTAATTCTTTTCAAAATAGTCCCTGTGTCATGAATGCACTTATCCCGTTAAGTTTTTCAGTTTGCAGCATCTCTAGAATTCCTCTTATTATATGTTGTGAAGCTGATATTTCTTTTAATGCCCTCAGCATGCTGAAATTGCCAACCCTGGAGATAAATTTTCTATTTAGGAAGTGGGAAAAAGTCACTAAAATTCTACATGTGCACCCATTTAAGTTCACTGGGGAAAAAAAAATTTGCCAGAAATTTTTTTTTTTGTGATTTGAACTAATCAGACCTTCAAACTCACTGCATTTTTTTAAAATCAAAAATAAACAAAACAATTATTCTAAATTTTATAAGGCGGCGGGTGGGGGGTTCACTTTCACATTTTAATTCAATGTAGAATGATCCCCCATTTCAGGAAGAGTCAGCGTTAGAAAAGACGAATAACCAGACAAGTTGAATTATTTTCATTTTTTTTATTATTTGGGTGAAAGGAGGGTTGCTTTTTTTTAAATACTTGTTCTGGAAATGAGGGATCATTTTACATTGAATTAGAATGTGAAAGTGAATCCCCACCTTTATGAAATGTAAAATAATTCTTTTGAAGAATAAAAAAAAATTGCAGTTAGTTTGAGGATCTAATTTGTTTCAATCAACAAAATGAAAATTACTTGACATTTTTTTTCCTGGTGAACTTGGACGAGAGTATGTGTAGAATAATACTAAAAGGTTTTACACAACTCATTCTTATAAGTATGGAGGATGCTGAACTTGCATAATCCAGTGTTATTATCATTTATATGTTGTTCATTTATATATTATCATTTTTATAATCTGTTCATTTTGATATTATCATTTTTATAATCTGTTCTTTTTGATATTATCATTTTATATGTTGTTCATTTAGATATTATTTTATCATATAAGTTGATCAGCTGCTCAGACATTTTCATTTAAATCTTAAAATTAAGAAAAAAGAAAGCTTAGTTTTGATACTTTTTCTTTACACCTTATATAAGGTATTTGGAAAACTGTAAAATTTCTTTACTTACTATTGGAACAATATTTATTTTTTCAGTTCAAAGCATTCTTTGGAAAAACAAGAACTTTTTAATATATCAAAACACTCAATAGATAAGGTAAGATTTTTTTAGTTATTTAAAAGAAATTTTGGCTTGTAAAATCAAATTTTATCTGAGATGTTTTGTTGTTGTTCAGTCATACTTCCTCAACTTTCCTGGCTAAATGCATTGATAAACACAGAGGCAGATTGGGTTCTTTAGCCTTTATATGGGAACTAGTCTAAGAGGAGTACTCTGAATTTAAACCCAGTAGCTGGAGTTCCTAAAGCAGCTCAACATCTTTTTAAACTTCAACTTCTATATGGACAGTATTACTAAGCTGCCTATATCCTGACCTTGAACAGTATCAGTGGTATGTAGTGCAGAGACCTGATGCGTGGGCAACTGCTGGTATTTCATGTAGTCTTGTCCAGGACTGTATTCAGTTGCAGATAAATGATTTTGTGAGACTAAGAGGTATCACTATTCACACCAAATAAAACAAATAAAAAATGTTCATATTTTCTATCTATAAGCAAATATTTGCACCTTTCACCAATCGTTCAGGAGACCTGGGTTCAATCCTAGGTCGCATCATTCCAAAGACTTTAAAAATGCTACTTGATACCTCCTTGCTTAACACTCAGCAATATAAGGTACGTATCAAGAGTAAAGTGGAGCAATCCAGGGAAAGGAGTAGTGCCCTCCCATACACCTCAGTGTAGTAGCTATTGAAAAGGGAGCCTTCTAGTTGCTCTCGACTACGGTCGCCAACTTTACTACTGATTGCTCAAAAGAATTTCTATTCTGTGAGGGGGGGATATTGAATACATTATTAACCTGAAGTTTTCCACATTATTTACCCATAGCTGGGGTCTGAGAGAAGAGATGGATTCATGCCTTTCCTTAGGGCAATGGTGCCAACTGAAATGAAAAAAATCTCAACCAGGATTTGAACTTGGCACTGTACTGTGTAATCATAATTTTTTGTTATGGTCATGCAAATCATGTTTTCTGTTGAATGTTACCTTGAAATATGATAATAGAATTCATCTTAACTCTGTAGTGGATAGTTCCCATAAGCTAACTTGGTGGACTGTGACTTTGTAGTAAGTATAAGGTTTGGGAATGTACAATGAATGCAATTCCCTAACTTCTAGACATGAACCTCAAACAAGTTGACATTCTGTTAAAATCAAACTTTTAAAACTTTTCCTGCTTGATTTTATTTTGTAAATTGGCAAAAAATATGTTTTGACATTAAGTAACCCATGAAGGATGATATGCCACTTTAAAAAAAAAAAAAAAAAGAAACCAAATCAATCATTATTCTATAGTGAGACCAGGTTTTCATGATATACAAAAATGCACATTGTGCTTTATATATAAGTCAATTACAGAGTAAGAATTATTTGCTTTTTAAAAAAGAAATGATTATTCTTTTTGATTACAGACAATTAGGACAGTAACATTTGATCTTCCTGGTTGTGTGGAAAAATTGTCTGTTGATCAGTTTCTTCAAAATCTTCTCTGGGAAAAAGCAATTTGTCATCCAAATGGAACACCCATGGAAATCTTTAGATTGAAAGTAAGTACAAACAGACTCATGTCTTTCACTTTTATCTCTTGCCTTTTGAAAATAAAATATTTCAACAATTATTTTCTACCATCATCAGATCATCTGAATGTAAATTATCTGAATTTACTGTGTGTGTAATGGTATTCCCTTGATGCGGATTAAACTGGCTTCATGCATTGATATGAATTTTCTCGGGGATTAATGTCTGAAGGTGGTCCATATTTGTGAGCGTCATTGTTTGCGACTGTTCATTGATCTCTTAGACAAAGATTTTTCACTGTTGCTCAGTTGGGGCTTTGATGGTCTATTAGTGGGCACACCAGTAAATAGCAAGTGCCTTGCTGCAGGATACCCACAGACACAGGGGCCGCCGCTACCAGAAGCAGCTGGATCCTAGGCAGATGCAGTTCTGGATTTGGGAACATTAGAATGGTTTATAGTGCTGAACACTTGCTTTCATATCCTTTTCCATTTTGGTGTTAACTTGGTCTGCAGTGTGAATGCATGGAGGGGTGCTTGTGCTGTAGAAGTGGAGTGTTTGCATGCACTGTAGTGGGCCATTTTGTTGGTCACTGTTAGCTCATCTCCAACTGTCTGATGCAGGCTGTGCCACACTTGAATTTAATGGTTGTTTTGAAAAAACTAATACTTAATTTCTTTGTCAATTATTGTTTTCTTGTGGAAATTTCAGCTTAATTTGTGTTTTAATTATTTAATTAATATATACAAATAATATTATATAATAATTAGTTATATTCAACAAAATTTCCTGAGTATTGCTAGACTGCATCTGGTGGTGAGGCTCCAGTTCGGGAGCTCTGGAGAGTGTGACATCACTCCTTCATTGCCATTACTGCCAGGTCCACTCTTGGAGTGGTAGTACCTATTAGGTTCCCATCTATAGGTAAAATAGATCAATTTAAAAAGGATCAGAATTAAGTAGGAATATTTGAGCCCATATAACAGTGAGAAAATTATTTGTATTAGGAATATTTAGGTAAAGCCATAACTGTTTACCACGGATTTTTATTAATTACTTGAAACCATATATGATGGTCGGTTGAAAAAGCTCATAACCTGACCAAGATACTCTCATGGAATGTAATCAAATGAGGTTTATTTTTCAACATAGCCTCCTTTGCTGTTCAAACAATTCTTCAATCAGTATTGCAGTGCTTAGAACTCATTGGTCAAAAAAAATCAACAGCAGAGAGGATGTCATCATATAAACCTTTCAGCTCATCTTTGTAGTTGTTTGAAATACTTAAATCCATATAATTGTATGCAAATTATTATTTAATAAGAATACTTGAAGCCATAAAGCATTGCAAACAAATGATTATCATTAAATATAGTTTTTTAAAAGCATATAATTGCCTAAAATACTTGAAAGCATATAATTGCATATAAATCATTAGTGTTTGATAGGAATACTTGAAATCTGATAACTATGGAAACAAATAGTTATCATTTAATAGGTACAGTTATTTAAAACCATATAATTGCTTGAAATACTTGAAAGCATATAAAAAGTAAAGCAAAGCATGTAATTGTGTATAAATTATTATTATTTGATAGGAGTACTTGAAATTGTATGACTATGTTGCAAGAAATAATTTTTATTGAATAGGGATAGGTTCTTGAAACTAGAAATAGTTTTAATTGATTTTTAACTACATTAATATATTAACTCTTTTTCAATATTCTATGTATGGAGTTTTTACCTGATTATAATGATTGTGAAGATAGATTTTTGTACTGTATATAATTGGAGACTATAATTGTATTGTGGGAGCCTTACCCATCTCATCATAATGGACTCTTCTCACTGTTATTAGTACTGAGAGATTTCGCTGCCAGAAGGCAGATCACTATCGGTGTTATACGAACAGTACGAGACTACTTAACTTTTCTATATAACTCTATTTTTCTTGTGTAATATAATCTGTTATCTAGTATCCGTGTTTGTGTTTTCCTTAGTGACCCTTTCCGGGGCCACAACGAATTTTAAACTGAATTTGGCATAGAATAACCCAACAAGAGTTGACATGCTGTAAAACCAACCAACAAATACAAAATCATCATCATCATCATCATGTTGCACCATCAACATGGATATTCTTGACCCTCTTTCACCACACCTCCCTATTGACCATTGCTTCCAGCAGGTCTTCAAGGCTACATCCCTTATCGACACTGAGCTGCTGTATGTAGGTTCATGCTGGTCGTCCTGCCTTTGCTCATCCATGTGAAGGGGTCCACAGGAGTACATCACTTATGAGCTTGTTCCTACTTCTCCAGCAGTGTCCAGCAACCTGACAAATACAAAATAAGTGGAATAATTCAAACAGACTAATCTATTGAAATGAATATTTTACGCATTTAAAATATTGATGATAGCCCCCCCTTTTTTTTTTTTCAGTGATCTTTCCAAAATACTGCACTTTATTTTTTTTTACCTGAATAAAATATATTATAGGAATAACAAAAAAAAAAAAAATACTTAACTGTCAAATAGTTTCATTTTATATATATATATATATATATATATATATATATACACATCAGATTTGATTGCTCTACATCAAATTCTTTTTATCCATCTATAGAGGACAGACTAACAGATACTTCTTAAATATTTATATAAATTATTTTGGTGGGGAGAGAGAAATTATATCAGGGACAAATTTAATAGTTGGAGGGATCTATTTTCTATTCCCTGAGGCAAATGAGCTAAGGTGAAATGTTAACATTATTTTAACTTTGGCAGAAAGAAGCCATCATCTCTTCCTAACATCACTTCTATCCAATTTATGTCATGTCAGGGGATTAACACATTGTAATGGATTCGACAGAAGTTTAAAAAAAAATAATAAATAAATAAAAAAAGGGGAACAAACCCTGTCATCATAGAATCATAGATAATCTCTCGTTTGTAATTCTTCATTCAGTTGATAACATTTTAAGAAAGACAATTAACAGAGCTTAAACTGAATGGGTCTCTTTTTTTCTTATCTTTCTTTTCCTAGAATGAAAGGAAAAAATACTACAATAACCACTGCCTTTTGATGCTTAAATCAATGTTAAGTAACTTTTTGTAGCCAATATTTAATTCACATTGAGGATTTGTTGGTGCCATGCCTCTGTTACGGTTTCAGTTGTCTTTCTCTTTTATAGTCATATTATCTCTGCCCTCTGACCAATCATCCGCCAGGTTTGATTTTCAATTTAGACTTTTCTTCCGAGACTGGCTGCTTACTGAGGCAAGTGAGCCCATTCTGTCTTACTATTGAAAAACAAACAAAAAAGAAAACATTTTGACAAGAAATGGTAGGGATGGAGAAGAAGATGTAGGAATTAAACTTTTAAGAGAAAATGTAGCTTACTGGTAAAGTAAAGGTTTGTTGTTTGGTGTTCTATGATATATCAACCCTTGTGGGTTATTTAATGCCAAATCCTGTTTTTAATGTGTGTGTGTGTGTGTAGTTAGGCAGCAGTCTTTCATTTAAGCATATTTGATTAAATGATAATGAAACATTTTGTCTATATAATTTCATAAAGATCCTTTCTAGTTTCCTGACAAGTGTCTCGGTTTTAGGTTGGAATTGGTAGATGAATTTACCAACATTGCCTTGAGTGCTTTTGTACCTTTCATAGGTCATCATTAGGGGTTGTTTGCGTGTGTAAAGAGTGTTTTTTTTTTTTCCGTTTTTTTTAAAAGTTTTTCGGGTTTACAAAATCATGTAAACACAAAGTTGGATAAAACTGAGATGCCAATGACATCAAACGAATTTAAAACCGAATGCTATCAACGGAAATAGAATATTATCAAGTGTAATAGAATATTAAAAAAATGGCATTTCAAAACATTGCTACTATTTTCAAAGTTGGTTCTATTAATTCAAGGGTTTTTTGTTTTGATATATATGTGTGTTTCTTGGATTTGTAAGTCAATAGTTTGTTGGTAACTTTATCTTTAAACAAGTTATTAGAGCTCATTTGTTTGCATACAGATTAAATGGTTTCAAGTATTGTCATTTAATATTTGTAATTTCAGTTATCAAGTATTCCTATCTTATACAAATAATTTGCACACAGCTGTATAGTTTAAACTAGCTAATAATGATAATAATCCTTTGTAAATGATTGAAAAATTCTTTTTGACCCACAGATGGGACCCTAACAAGTACTACCGACCTGGGTCTGATCAGATCAAAGAGTTTTGGTTATGAAGAGTACTATACATTTCCCAAACTCAAGGATTTGGTTTGGTCTTATGGCATATCAACCATTGTAGGTTATTTAATGCCAAATGCTCTTTATACATATATATTAAATATATATAATTTGTAAACACATTTTGTTGATAACGAGCTTGAGCTCTTTTTTGCTCTTAATTAAATGGTTTCAAGTATTGCTATATAGTAAAGTAAATTTTCAATAGCTACTACACCAAGGTGTAGGGGAGGGCGTCACTTCTTTCCTTTGATTGTTCCACTTTACCCTTGATCCATGCTTTGTAATGCTAAGTGTTAACCAAGGCGGCATCAAGTACCATTTTTTGAGTCTTTGGTATGACTTTACCTGGGATTGAACCCTGGTCTCCTAGACCATTGGCAAACACTCTTACCATTATGCCAATGGACCGGAAATTGCTATATAACAGTCTCAATTTAATATCAGTCATTTCTTTACACACATAGTTTGTTCTATTTGACCTATGAGGTGCTACCACTCTGGGTCTGAGTGGATCTGGAAGTAATGGCAATGAAAGGGTACTCCTCATTCCCCAAATCTCAAAGGCTGGAGCTTAACCATCAGTTGGTTTAATGACATATCTAGGACACTTGTTAGGGTTGGGTGTCTCTGTCTACCACTCTGCAGATACAGTCAGTGTATTCTACAGCCCCAGCTGACTAGGCAACTAAACTCCAGGACTAGAGCCTCACCATCAGATTTGGTTAATGTCATACCCAGCACACTTAAAGGAAAGGTGAACCTTCTCTTAAAAAAAAAGAATACTCTTATTTGAAGGACAGATAAGTATAAAGAATTATCTATCTATATACAGTAGTTATCATATAAGAAATATTGGAGGTGCTTGTTGTGTATTGGTTATCATTGTAGGAAAAGGATATGGCAATCAGAGTTCAAACCTGAACAAGGCTGTTTGCATTTTACATTGTACTAATACCTTTGGGAAAGGTATGCATCCAACTGGTTTCTCTTCAGCTATGGGTAGGGCAGACTGAACACTTTAACCTTGGAATGGCAACCAGTCTAGGAGAAGGAAAACTCTGAATTTAAACCAGTTAAACTCTACTTAAATACTGTCCTTGTGCCACATTCTGCTCATGGTGGAGGGGGTGGGGTAAATATAAGAAATATTGTTTACAAGGTTTTTTTGGCAAATAGAACTCATTACACCATATCCAAGATTCATAGCTGTCCATTTTAAATTCCTCACAAGCAAATTGGATGCATCATAATATTTACATGTATTTAAAACAAAAATGTTGCAAACAGGACGGTCAGGAATTTGAATCAGATAATGAAAACAGTAATGACTTACCTTATCATCACTATAAAAGAGCTTGTCTTTGTTTGGTGTGCGGAGCTTTAATATAAGGAGAAAACAAGTATGGACTGAAACCACAATATTTATGCATATTGACCATGTTTGACCAGCATGCTTTGCCCACTATAAAAGAAGGGTGTAGTGAGGGTTGAGGGAGAACTCTTTTGCCCTTGAGGTATAGAGAGTAATATCGAAGACAGTGTCGTTAGTGAATAACACGAAAGATGATTGGATACAGTGTCGCCTGGAGGAGGGTTCAGCAAGTAACTGAGTTCCAGTGATGAATTGCTTCTCTCTTTGGTGTTGATCTGTTGTTGTTTTTTTGTTTTTTTTTCCCCCTTTCTCTCTTTACTCTTCAAAAAATTCAAATGTGTATATTATATGCTAACAAATATGCAAAGTACCATACTGTATGCAAATAAATATACCTCTAACAATTTATTTTATAAAAATGTTAATTTATTTTTAAACCAAAAATACCAGGATTAATTATTCCTCGTGGAATATTCTACAATCAAAACAAACATTCATCGTAAAACTCCTTGTGACCAAATGTCATCATCATAAAGGTATACTGATAGCACAGATTCCTCTGAATCTCTCTCACCATTTGTCCCTATAAGCCATTGCTCTTAGTAAGTCGTCTAGATGACATCTAGTGTCTGCACAGAACTGATGAACGCCTACAATATAAACTATATATAATTTCCACCCCTAAAAATTTTTTAAAAATGAAGTTAATTTTCTTCTAAATCAAAGATACTTGGATTTTATTGTTTCTAGTTGAACATTTTACCGTCAAAAGGAATATCATTAGATATTAGTTATTATCAAGCCCTTAGTGTGAGGTATATGCAAACAGCTGAAATTTGAAATTAACTTACTAATTCTGCACTAATAACCCCTAGGCCATCCATACCTCCATATAACTAACAAAATTTAAGAATTTTTATCATTGTTTTGATTTATAGTTCAGTGTCTTTGTTTAATATATCAGCCTTCATGGGTTATTTTATGCCAAAGCCATCATTAAATCCTCTCTCAAATGATCTCAAATTTTTACAGTATATGTAGAAACAACTCAAAGTTCTGTTATAGAAGAACCACTCATTGGAAATGAAAAGGCGTTTGAATAATAAATATAGAATTTTGAGTTGTTTGTAAACATGCTGTTAAAATTTGAGATCATTTCAATGAGAATGGGTCATGTTATCAGATTATGAAATGATATCAATATTTATGAAACATCCTGTACATCTCAGATGATAACAATTTATTTTTTTCAAGCACACTGTTTAATTGAGACATTTATTAAGATAAAGTTGTTGGGTTAAGTGCACATCAACCTTTGTGGGTTATTTAATGCTTAGGTCATCCTTGTAGAAGAACATTACTGGTACTATTTCACTCATAACCGAGAGAAGGATAAGGGTGTTCATGCCTTTCCTACGAGTATTAGTCCAAGAATGAACATAATAGTGTGACTGGAGTTTGAACACACTATGATATTGTAGTTTAGTACATTAGCAACTACACCATGGGGACTTCTCGCTCCACCCTTTTATTTATGTTGTTAAAACATACTTGTTGCCAATTTATAAAATGAAGTCAAGAAGATTGTTTTATTTTTACTGCATGTCAACTTGTCTAAGGTTATTTCATGCCTAAAGGTTGAGGAATTGCATTCATTGTATGTTCTGAAAACCTGATTCTAAATTTACTTCTTATTCTAACTGAACATTTCACATATTTGACTTTTGGTCAAGTTATACCGAGAGATCACCAAAGTTAAGCAGCAATAAGCCTGTTCAATACTGAGGTAGGTAACCACTTAAACAACAGCAGGTACTGTAAGCAATCTGAGTCCTATAAGCAAAGCTTTGTAAATGGAAACAATGAAGTTTTGCAGTCAAGACATGCTGAAAGCATCCATTCCTGCTAAATCACCAAAGTTAAGTATCAGTAAGCCTGTTCATTATCTATAATGGGGTGCTCTCTCTCATAGAGTATATCTACTGCAATCCAAAATTGGACAGCTATTGATCTTAGATAAGTAGCAGTGGGTTCTATTGGACTTAAATAATCTTGTAAACAATACTTCTTACATGCTATCAAATGTATATAGATAGATTTATTTCCATTCTTATATATATATATATTTTTTTTTTTTGTTCTTTATCCTGATTTATCCTTCAGGTTGGAGGTTTTGCTTTTGGTGGATTTAAAAAAAAACAAAAAACTTTGTAAGTGGAGGTTCACCTTTCATTCAGCACTGAGCTATATTCTTTCTTCATAGTTTAACCCCTCCATTTTCCTATCCACACCTTCCATTTCCTGTCAAAATGTTTATTTTTCTCTCCCCCCTAACTTTCTATTGACTATCATCCAGAAAGTTAATTAGCCTGTCAACTGGTTTTCTTGGCATAAAATTGGCAGATGAGCCAGCATTCTTTCTCAGCAGGTAAAGCTATGATCCCTTTCTGTGTAATACAAGCTTGTCAACTGGGTCTCTGTGTTTACAGAACAATTAGTAAGGGTGAGGGAAAAGGATAAATAGCTCATGTGGACATTCACTTGTGTCAGGTGTTTATTGGCACCCAGCTCAAGTGTCTATGTTGATTATCTGACTTGTAGATTTTATTCACAAAGGATTTTGCTTTGAATATTGATATTAACTTGAAATCATCTGGTATATTAGATAATCTTAACTTATTTTTTATGCTGTATTGATCAGAGCTCTAAAAAGGATTTTAAAAGCTATTTCCATTTAGTTTTTGATTGAGGGTTAATTTTAATAGCATGCCAACCTGTTTAGGGTTATTTTATACCTAGAGGTTAGGGAATTAAATAAATTCCATATTTATATTTACATTTTTTTGTGTTGTTATTTCTTTAGAGTTTTTGCACATTGGCAAAATGGTTAGAGTGTTTGCTAATGGCTTAGGAGACTGGGGTTCAATCTCTGGTTGAGTAATACCAAAGACTCAAAATATGGTACTTAATACCTCCTTGCGTAACACATCATTATAAGGTATGGATCAAGGGTAAGTGGAGCAATCCAGTGAAAGAAGTAGCACCCTCCCCTACACATCTGTGTAGTAGCTATTGTAAAGGGAGCCTTTGGATTGCCCTTGACTATAGTCGACCAACTTACTTATGATATCAAGTATTCCTATGTAATGCTAATAATTTAAAGATTTCAAGTAATTATTATTTCTGTTTAAAGATGGTAATTTGATCCCACACAGTTTCTTCTTGGTTTCCAGATTTTCTTCTAGTTTCCTCTGAGTCATTTAGCATAGTTGGTTGGGGCTGTAGAATACACTGACTGCCTCATGGCAAAATGGTAAGACCTCCACCCCTAATTAGTGTCCTAAATATGACACAAACCATCTGATTGTGAAATTCCAGTCTTGGAGCTTTGGGGAATGTGGAGTACTCCTTCATTGCCATTGCTTCCAGGTCCTCATGTGATAGTACCTGATAGGATCCTACTTATGGGTCAAATAGAACTGTTGGACATTTAAACTGTGAGCAAACAAATGAGTTACATTAAATCAAATTCTTAGAAATAGAACTGTTTGATCATTTAACTGTGTGTAAACAAATGACTGGCATCTAATTGAATTATTGGTATTACATAGCAATATTTGTTACCATTTAATTGTGTGCAAATGAATGAATAGTGTTCAATGGGAATGATTAGTGTTAAATACCAATACTTGTAACCTCTTCACTGTGTGCAAACAGATGATTAATATTGAATAGAATATTAATGTGAGATCGCAATAATTGAAACCATTTAACTGTTTAGAAACAATAGCAATACTAGTGTGCAAACAAATTAGTTCTAACTCATTAAAAAATGAAATTACCTACAAACTGTGTGCAAACAAATATCTGATGTTAAATTGTGGCTGTTATATAGCAATACTTGAAACCAATTATCTGTATGCCCGTGGTGTAATGGTTATCGTCACAGGATATGGACACGGTGATACGAGTTCAATTCCTGGACAAGACTGATTGCATTTCACATAGCACTAATACTCTTGGGAAAGGTATGAATCCAATTATTCTCCCTCCAGCTATGGGTAAATAGTAGGGCAGACTAGGTTCTTCAGCCTTGGTGAGGCAACTAGTCTAGGAGAAGGAAAACTCTGAATTCAAACCTGCTAAAACTTCGCTATGAAAATTGACCTTGTGTCATATCCTGCCCGAGCGGAGGGGTTGGGTAAATAGGATCTGTATGCAAAAAGAAAAAAAGATAATAGCTCAGGCTTGTTTAAGAAAGTTATCTACAAAATAATTACAAATCATATATATTTAATATATATGTATAAAGAGGATTTGACTTTGAATAACCTAATAACAGTCTGCTAATCTAGTTTACTAATCATTACATCATTAATCTAGTTTACTAACCATTAACCTAACAATTACACCATTAATCTAGTTTACTAACCATTAATCTAACCATTGAACCATTAATCTAGTTTACTAAACATGACTATAGTAGAGACTGTCAGTCCACCTGCTCAAAGACAGACTTGCCTGCACCAAGATTTTCAGATTTCATGGCGCCAATTAGAGCAGATGGTTTTGGCAGGCTGAGAATGAGACCAAGTGAAAAGAGAGCATGCTACTATGATTGGAAGAATCTGACCAAGTCAACTAGCCACTAAAATAACTTTTGAGCTATTTTGGCATTATTACCAGCATAGTAACTTCAGCTGATCCCCAAGTTCAGTGATGCAGCAACAGATTTGCCAGTAATGGAATGGTTGGAAGATCTGGAGCTGACCTATGAACTATGCAAGATAGACAAGATGGAATTGGTCCTGCCCCTATGATTGAAAGGCATAGCTTAAAAAACATTTTAGCAACTGTTGAAAGAGCAATGGGGCAACATAGAAGATATTAAACGTGACCTTGTAAAAGCCTCTGGAACAGATTTGTTTGTGGCCTTCAACTGATTTACCACACACTGCCTTTGTCCAGGAGAAATTGTGGATGAGTTCTTGATGGACTTGCAACATCTAGCTTTGCTGGTGGGGGAGAGGCCACCAAAATGCTGGATTTAAAAGTGTCTTTTTTGAAATGGGCTGCCAAGTCATATAAAGGAACTCTCCTGATCTTCAGCCAAGATGGAATGGTTTACTAATCATAACACCATTAATCTAGTTTACAAACTATGACACACTATTCAGTTTTTAGCTTTGGCTTTCTTTCTCTCGTTAAAAATAACTGTTTATTTGATGTATATTAAACTAGATCCCTTTGGCTAAGACTGTTTCTCAATCAATATTTATAATAACTTGCAATCTTCTGATTAATAAGATCATCTTAACTCATTTTTTCTGTTGTATTGGTGAATATCGGAACCCTAAAAAAGATCACTGACTGCCTCCCTGCAGAGGGGTAAGACCCCCTGCACCCAACGAGTGTCTTAGATATGACTTTAAACCATCTGATGGTGAGGTTGCAGTCTTGGAAATTTGGGGAATGTGGAGTACCCCTTCATTGTAATTTCTCCCAGGTCTGATCCAGAGTGGTAATACCTCCTAAGTAACTTTCTATGAGTCAAATAGAACAAACTATGTGTGCAAACAAATGACTGATGTTAAATTGTGACTGTTATATAGCAATACTTAAAACCATTTAACTGTGTGCCGAAAAAGAGTTCAGGCTTGTTTAAGAATGTTATCGACAAAATGTTGTTTACAAATCACATATATATTTAATATATATGTATAAAGAGGATTTGGCATTAAATTACCTACAATGCTTGATAAGCTATAAAACCCAACCAAATCAAATCATATATATTGAATATGTGTATAAAGAGGATTTGGCATTAAATAACCTACAATGGTTGATATACCATAAAACCCAACCAAACCTAATCATATATATTGAATATATATATATATATATATAAAGAGGATTTAGCATTAAATAACCTACAATGGTTGATCTGCCATAAAACTCAACCAAACCAAATCATATATATTGAATATATATGTATAAAGAGGATTTGGCATTAAATAACCTACAATGGTTGATATGCCATAAAATCAACCCAAACCAAACCATCTAAAAAGGATTTTAAATGATATTTCTATTTACTTTTAAGACTGTTTCTCAATAAGTCTTTTGCAATGTTGAATAACACTTTGGTTTTAAAGTCTTTACATATATAAGTTTAAGGAATATCATCAATCATATGTATCATCCAACCAAATAGTTTTCTTGTTCTAAAGAAAATGAAGTTCCAAAGCAAACTCCATTTTTTGGATCTGAAATATTCACTTGTAAAATTGTCTCAAAAGAAATAAGATTAATAATCTTAGCTAAGACTGTTTCTCAAATATTTTATAATAATTATTAATAACCACCTCATTGGCCTAGTGGTTAAAGTGTTCACCAATGGCCTGGTAGACTAGGGTTCAATCCAAAGTTGAGTCATGCCAAAGACTCAAAAAATGGTACTTGATGCTGCCTTGCTTAACACTCAGAATTATAAGGTGAGGATCAGGGTTAAGTGGAACAATCCAGGGAAAGAAGTAGCACCCTCCCCAACATTTTGGTGTAGTAGCTATTGAAAAGGGAACCTTCGAGTCGCCCTCAACTATAGTTGCCAACTTATGAAAACATCTAACCTTATTGGGGGCCCAGTTGGCTGGGGCTGTAAAATACATTGATGGCATCTCTGCAGAGGGATAAGACCCCCACACATAGGGCCACAGCTCAGTGGGCTGGGGCTGTAAAATACACCAACTGCATCTCTGCAGAGGGGGAAGACCCCCACACATGGGGCCACAGCTCAACAATCTGATGGTGAGGCTTCAATAATACTAGAGCTTTGAGGAATGTGGTGTACCCCTTCAATGCCATTGCTCCCAGGTCCACTCTGGCCCAGAGTGGTAGCACCTGATAGGGTCATATCTATTGGTCAAACAGAACTAAACTGTATTGTTTGAAATTAACTGTGTGTAAACAAAAAACTATACTTAGGCTTGACTGAATTGTTTGAAATAGAACTATTTTTGACTTTTAAACTGTGTGTTTATGCTAAACTGAATTGTTAAAAATAGAACTGTTTTGACATTTAACTGTGTATCAACAAAACTGTACTTATATTAACTGAATCATTTGAAACTTATCAAAATGACTTAATTTGGCATTAAATGAATCGGAACCAACTAATTTTATTGGACTATAAAGATTTAAGATTAAGAAAAGTCTTAAATCAGTAGATATTTCCCTGAAGAGTTAATTAATTTAAAGTTTTTAAACACCGAAACCCATTTAACTTTTTAATATGTTGGTAGTTTGTTTTTTATGGCATATCCACCCTAGTAGGGTATTTCATGCCAAATCCATTTTTATACAAATAATCAGTTGTATTTCAAACAATTCATTTTAGCATAAGTACACAGTTTAAATGTCAAAAATATTTCTATTTCAAGTTATTCAGTTTAGTCAAACAGTTCTAATTTAAACAATTCAGTTTAGCATAAGTACACAGTTTAGTTTTATTTGATCCATAGACAGGACCCTATAAGGTCAGAGTTGACCTGGGAGTGATGGCAATAAAGGGGTACTTCGCATTTCCCAAAGTTCCAGCATCATTCGAACCTCACCATCAGATTGTTTAGTGTCATATCTAGGACACTTGTTGGGGGAGTCGTACCCCTCTGCAGAGTTGCAGTTGGTGTATTCTACAGCCCCAGCTGACTGGGCAATCTTTTTAATAGTTTTGTGTATCAGGTAACTAAGAACAAACTAAAATGAAAACCTAGCCTGTCAGTAGGGCTTAGAATATGTTGACTGTATCCAATGCTGAAGGCTAAGAACCCTCCAGAAAGAGGTGCTTTTGGTATGACATTACACTACATCTGATTGTGAGACTGCAGATCTGGAGATCTGGGGAGTGTGGAGTACCCCTTCATTGCTATTACTCCCAGGTCCACTCTAAGTCAGAATGGTAGTACCTGATAGGGTCCTAAGTATGGATCAAATAGATCCATTTAAAAGTTATTTGTATTGGATAGGAATACTTGATATCGTATGACTGTGTTAAGAAAGTACACAAAAATATAAACATACAATTCCCTAACCTTTGTGCATGAAATAACTTCCGACAGGTTGACATGCCATTAAAATTAATCTATCCAAATACCTGGCAGAACCTGAATAGTGAGTTAGTCTTTCAGATCATATTAATGTAGTGAAGTTGAATCTAAAGAGGTGTCCCACATTTTTAGCCTTGTGCCAAGCTAGGCTTAGTAAATGTTTGTATAGTAATCTATTGGATGCTAAATGCTTGTGACTTTGTTAAGCTTATTAAATATTACAACTGAAATAATTTTGATCTTGTGCCCCATGCTTGTGGTCTTGTACTATGCTATGCTAAATTTTGTAACTATTACTACTGAAGTGAATCTGAACTTTATTAGGTGCTCCATCATTGTGCCCTTGTACCATATTAAGTTAAGCTTTATAAGTATTCTTTTTAGAATAGCCTGAAAAAATAGATTTAAAAAAGATCTTTCTTTAATGAGTATTAAATTTTTTCTGTGAATTTTTATGGTGAACGTCTTTATAAATGAATAAATAAAATCTTCTTATTGGATCAGTAGAAATTTTGTAGTATAAAGATAATGTTAATAAATGAAGACTCTGATCTCTCTGATAAAATAAAAAGGGAATCATTCTAAGCTGTACTTGTGTCAGTACTACTGTATGGTTGCACCACTTGGATTTTAATGAAACACTTGGAGAAAAAGCTAGATGGTAACTATACAAAGATTCTGTGTGCTGTTTTCAACAAATTCTGAAAGTAGCACCCCACAAAAATGCAGCTGTAGAGCCACTTATCACCCATCTCACAAACCATCAATGTAAGATGAACAAGACATGCTGGGCACTACTGGAGATATAAGGACAAACTCATAAGCAATGTTTTCTTATGGACTCATGCATGAACATACCAGTGTTGGCCATTCATCAAGAACTTATATACATCAGCTCTGTGCAGATAGTAGAGGCCATCCAAATGATTTGGCAGGTGCGAAGGTTTTGAGTTTTTACAAAGAAAATATGTAAACAAAACTAAAGGGACGGACTCATGTGTACAACAAAACAATTAGGTTTATTAACCATAGGCTGAGAAATGACCAGGAAAAGAACTGTTTTAACTTTGTGGCACCAGTCAAATGTGTGTCTACCATGTGTCATGGTGGACGCCAAGTTTGTTCTTATTGTCTGTCACATGTGTCCCTTCTCCCAATCCCTACAAATCCCACAATCTACTGTCCATGGGAGGCAACACCTTTTCTATCCCTCGGGGAGAATAACTTTGATATTTTTTTGTTAGGTCTGATCCCTAACAGATGGCTGATGAGGGTGGATGGGGAGAGAGAGACAGAGGAATCTGTTTGTTTGGCTAGACTTGATGATGATAATGCTGATGTCAGGATGTTTTAGAAATTGATAGCTTTATCTTTGTGAAAAATGTTCCAATTCACAACAAACTAGAATCTCGTTTTCTGTTAAGTAGGAATATATAAAAACAGATTCCATACAAGATTCTGATTAAACCTTTTTTTTTCTTCTGTTCATGAAGATTTTCTGCTTAATAATTTCAGGGTGTTCTTTCTATCCAAGACTCTGAAGAGAGGGTCGTTGTTCAAGCTGTTCATGAATTGTTTGATTTTCAATACACATCAAAGTGGGAAATGGATGAACAAAGACTAAACAGAATGGTCTTTATAGGTAAATATTTTTTTTTTTGTTTTAATTGTCTGTAACTGAAAAATCATATGTCATGTGGGGTGTGTGACAGTGTGCACCTAATGTGGGAAGAGTCTCCATAGCATAGTGGTTAACTTGCTTGACTGTGACGTTACCGTAACAAGAAAACTCTACAACCTCTATTGCTCGACCCATTGTTAAAAAAACTATTTCACAGATTTGGATGAATTACCTCAAATTGATGTCTAAAAGAATTGACTGTTTCATGGAGTATCTTTGAAGAGAGAGCTTTGGTATCTGTAACAAATATTCTAATGTCCCTTGAGCAATAGGACACTTAATCTCAAACCCTAACCCTACTCTTTTGGGTGAAAAAAGAGCTCCTATTTAGATGAAGATGGCTCCCTGAAATGTTGCGCTTTGGTCATATTTATTCATATCTAGCAGGGAGTCCTCATGAAATAGTTGCAAACATAATGAACTCTGACATTGTAGTTAGCAAGTTGGAACTCCAGTTGTGCTTTTATGTTCACTTTTAGACTTATAATCTTGTGAAAGGCATGAACTCTCTTATCCCCCAGGTCTGAGTTTGATGGTGCCTCTGCTATTTTTTTTTTTTTTTTTTTTTTTTTTTTTTACAATAATGGCCTTAAATAACCCATGAAAGTTGATATGTCATTAAACAAAGAAACTAAACCAATCACCCAATGAGGGTTAAATTGGCTCCACACATTGATGTGTGATGTTTTTTGGGATATTAGTGTGTGAAGGTTGTCCCCAACCATATAGGTGCAAATAGTTTGAATTGAGAATTTTTCTTTTCCAAGATGAATTCTCACACTAAGTGTTAAATAACATAGCCTGACCTACTATTCACATGTAGCTGAAGGGAGAATATTTAAATGCATCCTTTTCCAAGGTGTGGTTTGGTTTCTTTGTTTAATTGCATATCATCTTTCATGGGTTATTTAATACCAAAGTCATCCTTGTTGAAGAACATCAATGCTACTATTTAACCCATAGCCGGGGTTGATAAGGGGGTTCATACCTTTCTCAAAGGGTATTTAGTCTGAAAGTGAATGCAATAGCATGACTGCAGTTTGAACCTGCTTACTTTGAGACTGCAATCCAGCACTAACCGTTATGCCATAGGGACTCCCCATTTCTCAGGATTATTAGTTCTATGTAAAATACAAACAGCCTTGTCCAGGGTTTGAACTCAGGTCATTATGTCGATTTCCTTTAATGATAGTTATCATTTCACAAGTGGCTCCTATTCCATCTGCTGTATGTGACATCTCACCAATTTTGTTATGGAGATCCATCATCACCCAAAATTTATATACATGCATGTAGCCATTTATTGGTGCAAATTATTTCTATAAAGAATTGTTATAATTGTTAACAAAGAAATTATTATGATTATTATTAGTGTGGTTTTTCACTCCTTTCTTCTTCTGTTGCTTTCCTTTCTCTTCCCTCTGTTTTCCTTTGTCTCTCACCAACATCCTTTGAGTGACCAGTGGGCATCTTTTTATCCCCACCCTCTCATTCACAATGCATTGCACTCTCTTATAAGAAGCCACCTCTCCTTGCTTCTGGCTTTCTCATTAGTTACAGCACATCAGCAAGCCCTACTTGACCACATGCCTAGTTTCAACATATCAGTTAGTACTTTTCAACCATAATTAATTATGGGTGAGTCCCTGTGGCATAATGGCTTAGATACTAGACTTTGGCTTTGAAGTAAGCAATTTGTTTGTGCTATTACAGTCACTTTTGGATTAATACTCATAGGAAAGTTATTGAACCTCCTTATACCTTCAACAATGAGTTAAATCGTATCAGTGCTGTTCTTTTATGTGAATGAATTTGGTATTAAATAACCCATGAAGGTTTATATGCCATTAAAAACACAAAGAAAACCAAATCATTATTACTTACTTGAAATCATATAATTGCTTTGAATACTTGAAATACATGTGTAAATTATTAGTATTTGATAGGAATACTTTAAACCATATAACTATGTGCAAACAAATGATTATCATTTAATTAGAATAGATACTTGAAACCATGTAATTGTATAAAATATTAGTATTTGGTAGGAATACTTGAAACCATTTATCTGGGAGTAAATTTTTGTATTTCATAGGAATACTTGAAACCATATAAATGTGTGGAATTTACTTGTATCAGCTAGGGATATTTGACAACATATAACTGTATGCCAATTATTTGTATTATTTCCTTTAGTTTGGTTAATTTAATATACTTTAAAGTGTGTGTATATATATATATATATATATATATATATATATATATATATATATATATATATATATATATATATATAAAAGATTTAACTTCTTTTTTACCTTAAAGCAAAACAACTAAAAGTAAAAATAATGCATTTTGTCCTTTAACAACAATATCAAAAAAATATTAAAATAAATGTGATAAATAAAATGGTTTTATTATTATTCTTTTGAAATAAATTTTGCTGTAAAAACATTAAAACACAAGCACAAAAAAATGAAATCTTCATAACATGTAAAAGGAGACCTTTCTAAAAAAAAAAAAAAAATTAAGATATTGACATTAACTCCATGTAATAAAATTTATTAATGTTATTTTTTCTTTAATTCTAATAAGTAAAATCATTACAGTTCACCAGTTAATAACTAATGTAGTAAAAATAATTTATTCTTTAACTTTGGAAACAAAAGCGTGAAGAAATTCACTTTTTTTTTTTTTTTTTTTTTACTTTTAATGGAAATGTTAGATAAAGGTTTAATAGAAAAATTTTATTCAAATTTATTATTCAAACTTAAAATTTTAATAGAAAAATGTTGGCTTATGCTAATCTTTATCAACTTAAGAAAATTAAACTTTAACTTTGTTGCTGTTATGTTTTCATCCACACTAACAATGTTTTTGTTTTTCTAATGATATCAAAAATAAATAACAAATTAAGTAATGTCATTAAATTTATGAAAAAAAAAATTTTATTCATTTTATTATAAAAATAGTTTGCTTTATGTTTGAAGATACTAAATTAAATTCTGTTCAAATTTGTTTAATGTTTTATTGTTTTACTTCTTAAAATAACACAAATTGCTAAAAAAGAATTGCATTTTATCAATAAATAATTCTTTAAACTTTAATTAAAAAATTTTGAACATACTTTAAGAGAGAAAATGCCAAAAATGAATTAAAATTTAATTTTAAAATATTGAAGCTTTAAACTTAAGTAATTGTGGTGTAATGGTTATCATCACAGGAAATGGACACGGCGACAAAAGTTCAAATCCTGGACGAGGCTGATTGCATTTCACATAGCACTAATACCTTTGGGAAAGGTATGAATGTGATTATTCTCCCTCTAGCTATGGGTAAATAGTAGGACAGACTGGGTTCTTCAGCCTTGGTGAGGTAACTAGTCTAGGAGAAGGAAAACTCTAAATTCAAACCTGTTAAACTCCGCTTAAAAATTGACCTTGTGTCATGTCCTGCCCGAGCGGAGGGGGTTGATAAATAGGATCAATTACTAATAATTCTAATATTGTTTGTTTGCAGACAATGAAGTGGTTATAGGTATTGCTATTTAACACTAACAATTCAATTTAACATAATTTTTTTACACACAGTTAAATGATCAAAATGTTTTATTTCAAACATTTCAATTTAGAATGAGTCATTTATTTGTACTCTGTTTAAATGTCAAACAGTTCCATTTGACCATAGATAGGACCCTTTCAGGACCTACCCCTCTGGATCAGAATAGATCTGGGAGCGATGACAATGAAGGGGTTTTCTGCTTTCCCAAAAGCTCCTGTGTTACTGGAGCCTCTCCATCAGATTGTCAGTGTCATATCCAGGACAATTGTTTGGGCAAGTCTTACTCCCCCTCTGCAGAGGTGCAGTCAGTGTATTCTACAACCCCAGCTGAATGGGCTGGAATAGTTTGTGTGCAAATTATCATTATTACTAATAATACATGAGAACTTTTTTTTTCAGAATTTTGTAGTTCAAAGTTAGGAGTATATGGCATACACAAACAATTATTGTATTAATTAAATTAACCAAGTCCTAATTTAACAAAAATATATTTCATCTGTTACTGAGGTTATTATCATAAAAACTTAACATAATGGAACAAATTTTATTTATCAAAATAAGAAACATTCTTTTATAAGATTGGAATTTCCACAGGTACTGCTTGTATAAAAAAATAGAAAAAAAAACAATTTTGTTTAATGGCATATCAATCTTTGTGGGTTATTAAATGCCAAAGCTGTTCTTGCTGAAGGACAGTTATGGTACTATTTAACCCATAAGTAAGTAAAGTTGGCGACTGTAGTCGAGGGTGACCAGAAGGCTCCCTTTTCAATAGCTACTACACCGAGGTGTAGGGGAAGGCACTACTCCTTTCCCTGGATTGCTCCACTTTACCCTCGATATGTACTTTATATTGCTGAGTGTTAAGCAAGGAGGTATCAAGTACCATTTTTAAAGTCTTTGGTATGACACGACCTGGGATTGAAACCAGGTCTCCCGGACCATTGGCGAACACTCTCCCCACTAGGCCAATGAGCCAGTTATTAACCCATAGCTGGTGGCAATAAGGGAGTTTATACCTTTTCTAAGGGTATTATTCTAAAAGGGAATGTAATAACTTGACCGGAGTTTGAACTTTTTTACTATGATGTCACAGTCTAGCACATTAGCCTCTACACCATGGGGACTCTTCCCAAACGGTGTTACGAACGATGAAAGACTGCTTAGGGCAAGAGTGTTTGTCCCCAGGGTAAGGGAATTTATTTGCTAGCATGAAATAACTGTATTTCAGAGAGTACTACTTAAGCATGCATTGGATCTATATATTTATATTGATTTACTGAATATCGTACAAAGATTCTATTTTCTTGGATTTTTGCAAGTCTAAAAATGTAAGTAGAATAAAAGCCAATAATTTACTAAATCTTTTTTTTTTTAATTTTTGTTTTGTAAATTTGGAAAAAAGAAAGTTGATGTTATCAAGTGCATGGAAACCTTGGTGAAGAACTCGTGTTGGAAAATTTCAATGAGAAAAGCTGGTATTGATTCTACCCAATAAGTGGCAGAAAGGGAAAGGAAGAACAAGAAAGGCTGAGGTGGGTGGGAGGTGGATAGATTCTCTGTTAACTCATTCAATAATATTGCAAGGGGGCCTGTTGCCTGACCCATGTTCTTCTGTGCAAAAGGGGCCTCACAAAAGGGTTAAGCAACACCAAGTGGAAGTGAGTCTGCTTGGAGTGGGCAATCACTCCCCCTCAATAGAAGGAAGTTGCTTCTTGTGTTCACATCGAGTGACATTTGCTCAGCACTTTTGATGGTTTCATTTGCTTTTCAATTCAAACATTTCCTGAGATGAATGAAAAAGCACAGGGCAGCTGGCTTGGTGTTATTACAACCTCGTGAAATATCTCTTGTAGATCTGGAAGTTGTATTGTGTGTCGAATGACTAAGGCTCCTCTGATAAATGTTGACTTGTAGTTTTAGAAATGAGCTTTTTATCTTGCAGTCATTATCAGCTGGGAAGGGGAGATAACTGCTTTTTTTTAATGAAAGATGGGTAATCTCTTTAAATCATCCTAAGTTGTATTTATTTATTTTTTTGCAATTGATATAAATAAGAATGTAAATTCAATCATTTCATATTTATTTAAATACTTATTGATTGGTGAATGTCTCTCATAACTTAAAAAAGTACTCCCCCAGCAATTTTTTTCAGAAAAAGTTAACTTTCTTCTAAACTAAAAATACCAAAATATTATTATTTATGGTTGAACACTATAGACAAAATGAATAATATGTTATTGTCAAACTCTGCAGCTTAAAACTCTCTAACAAACGCTATGAATATGTCCAAAAATAAGTAAACCCCTTATATAAATACACACACACATATATATATATATATACACACACATTAGTTTACCATAGCTGTCAATATCATCTAAGAGTTTATAGCACAGAACTCAGTTGCTGGAATATAGCAAGTAGCCCATTTTCTATCATTGTTTTTAAACCAGCTCTGCCATTTTTGTATTGACAGTCTTTTCAAATCAGGTTGTTATTATCCACTTATACATGTGTGTGTATATATATATATATATATGTATACATGCACACACACACACTCTCTCTTTTTCTCTCTCACATATATATATTAACCCCTCTGCCTGGGCAGGATGTGACACAAGGTCAATTTTTAAGCAGAGCTTAGCAGGTTTGAATTCAGAGTTTTCCTTCTAGACTAGTTGCTTCACCAAGGCTGAAGAAACCAGTCTCTCTCTCTCTCTCTTTCTCTCTCTCTCTCTCTCTCTCTATATATATATATATATATATATATATATATATATATATATATATATATATATATATATATAAGGTATGTCAAAAAGTAATGGGACTGGTGTCACAAATGATTTATTTTATTTTCAAACAGCAAACTACATGGTTTTCCCTTCCAAGTAATCCCCCTTGAGTCTAATGCACTTTTTATCACCCTTTTATGTGCTGCTGGAAAGATTCTTCTGGGATGCCCTTCTGCTCTATTGTTACACCTCTCTTGATGACTACACTTTCAGAACAGGTTCCCTTAATGATTCCCTTAAGCTTGGGGAAAAGAAAAAGTTATATGAAGCAAGATCTGCTGAATAGGGCACTTGTTCCAGTATGATGATGTTTATCTTGGTCAGAAACTGCCAGATGCTCAGGATTTAGTAAGTCGGTGTATTGTTGTGGTGATATAATATGTGTGTGTGTAGTTAGGCAGCAGTCGTTCATTTAAGCATGTTTCATTAAATAGTAAAGACACATTTTGTCTGTGTAATCTAATTAAGATCCTTTCAAGTTTCCAACCTGAAACCTAGACTCTTATCAGGAAACTCAAAAGGATCTTAATTAAATTATACAGACAAAATGTGCCTTTACTATTTAATGAAATATGCTTATATATATATATATATATATATATATCATCATCATCATGTCGTGCCGCCAGCGCGGATATCCCTGACCCTCTCTCGCCATTTCTCCCTATCATTCATCGCCTCCGGCAGGTCTTCAGAGTTACATCCTGTGTCCTCACATAGTTGCTGTATGTAAGTTCGTCCTGGTCGTCCTACTTTTGCACATCCATATGTGGGGGTCCACAGGAATACATCGCTTATGAGCTCGTCCTTGCTTCTCCAGCAGTGTCCCGCGTGTCTGGTTCGTCTGACTTGTATAGTTTTCGTGATGGGGGGCAAGTGTCCGTATAGTTGGAGTCTCGTGGGGTGTTGTCGCCAGGACTTGTTTAATACTGCTCTCAACATTCTTGTGTAATTTCTGTCTAGTTTCTTCTCCAGCCGCTTCGTTAGCGTCCATGTGGTGCATCCATATAGCAGTATCGACACAACCGCTGCCTGGAAGAAACTGCGTTTCATTTTATCAGTTAGGTCTGACTTCCATATGATCGAGAGCCTATCGATAGCTGTCCATGCCTTCGTTAGTCGTGTGTCGATGTCTTTTTCGGTTGATGAGACGCTACTTCCTAGGTAGGTGAATTTCTCTACTAGTTTCAGAGAGGCTCCGTCTAGTGTGGCAATGTTGCCCGTTTGGTTGTAACACATATATTCAGTTTTGTTTGCATTGACATGGAGGCCAGTGCCAGCTGCGGCTCGTTCCAGACTATGCAGTAGTGTCTTTGCTTGATTAGGCGTATTCGCTAGTAACGCCAAGTCATCAGCATAGTCGGCGTCCGTGATTGTTTTTGCGGGGTACCTTTTGCTTCTTCTCTTAGTCAGCTCGAAGCCATTTTCTCTGATTTTGTCGATCGAAGTCCTAAGCACATAGTCTAGACAGATGATAAAGAGGTACAGGGCTAGTGTGTCTCCTTGTAGTACTCCTGCAACAATGTCGAAGTATTCTGTGTCTCCATCTGGTGAACGTACTTTCACTTTGGTGTTTCTGTAGAGAATCATTATCGCTGCTACTGTTTCTTTTGGTAGGCCGTATGCTAGTAGGATTTGCTCCATCTTCCCTCTGTGTATGGAATCGAAGGCCTTGGTAAAGTCGACAAATAGTAATGTCGCCTGTAAGTTTTTTGCCCGAACGCCTTCAAGGATTCTACGGATGGTCAGTATTTGTGAGGTTGTGGATCAATTTCTCCGGAAGCCGTTTTGGTTTTTCCTAAGGATGTTGTCTATTTTGGGTTCTATGCGGTTTCGTAGTAGGGCATTGTAGATTTTGGCTGCTATGGATGTAAGTGTTATCCCTTGGTAGTTCTTGGCTAGTCCAAGGTTGCCTTTTTTAGGGAATGGAAGGATGTATCCCTTCGTCCATCTTTCTATCCTATTTGGACTATAGACTGCGTTGCATTGCCGGAGCAGTATATTGTCGAATTGTCTAGTCTTCCACACTTCTGGGGGGATCTCGTCTAGCCCTGCTGCTTTCCTATTTTTAATTCTTCTGAGAACTGAGTCGAGTTCTTCTTTGGTGAAAGGACCTAGTTTAAGGTCTAATTGCTTACTAATAATTCTGGTGATCGGTTCATCCGTTATTTCCGGTGGGTTTCCTAGTAGATTTTTGAAATGCTGTTCCCACAGTTTTACTCTTTCTTATTGGCTTGCAGCTTTCAATTTTGCTTTGGCTGTGCTCTTCCTTCTACTTACTTCGTTTATTGTTTTCCAGGCTATCCTGGATTGTCTATCTTCCACCGAGTCTCTAATCTTATCTATCTGATTTTGTATGTATTCTGCCTGTTCTTTTAGATATATTCCTGTTAATTGATGTTGAGCCTTTTCTAGTTTTCGTGCATTTGTGTTTGTTGGGTTCTTTTGATAGCTTTTGGAGGCAGTTTTCACAAGTGCACGTTTTTCTCTAACCGCTGGCGTTTCCCAAGGGGCTCTATATTTAGTTCTAGGTTTTGTTGGAATACACTTTGCTGCCGCCTCAAGGTGTGCTTCTACAAAATTTTCATATTCGTCATTTGGGGTACCTTTTTCTGCCTTCTCTTGTAGTGCTTCGAATCTGTTTCTTAATTCTAATGCATATTTATCTCTAATATCTCTGTTGTTGAGTAGGGCCCAGTCATAGTGCTTGGTTGTCGCTTTACGTGTGGCGTTTTTTCGTAGGCTTAGTCGTACTTTGGCCGTAACTATTCGATGATCGGAGGACACACCCTCGAAAGAGGAGTATGCCTCGCAATTCATCGCACTGTTTTTCCATTTCCCGTTTATAAGGACGTAGTCTATCTGTGCTTTACTCTTATTCGCGTATGTGTAGGTCCATAATTTCCCCTCCCTTTTTTGAAAGTTTGTATTGAGGCATGTTAATCTATTTTCTATCATGAAATCTATTAGATGTTGTCCATTCCTGTTTGATGCGTTGTGTAGGCTGTATTTGTTGTGTCTGTTTTTCCCGATTTGTGCATTCATATCTCCGCCAATGACTAGCAGGTTGTGTTTCGGAATGCTACGTACTAGGGAGGATAGATCTTCGTAGAAGGTGACTATTTCGTTTTCTTCGCTAACATTGGTAGGGCTGTAGCAGGAGATAATTGTTGCTTTGGGGTTGCCATTAAACGTTGCGGCCATCATCCTAGGTTGTATTCTCTCAATGCTGTTCAGTGTTTTTAATGCTCTTGGTCCTAGAAGCATTCCCACCCCTCCTACCGATGCATTGATAGAGTTTTTCCATGCGGATACAGTCACCAGCGTCCATCCATTACCAGTTTCGTGATACTTGATATCTTCGGTGTGCGTGTATCGGTGCTCTTGTATGCAAATTATGTCTATCTTATGTTCTACGGCTGATGCAGTTAGCTCTGATAGTTGACCTATTCTATTTAGGGTTCTCACGTTAAATGTCGCTATCTGTATTGTTTGTTTGCATCTTAGTAGTTTTAAATTTGAGTTTGAGCTCTGTAAATATATATATATATAGTCATCCACAACAGACTGTTTCGTTGTATCACAACTCTTCAGTGTGGCTAGACACGTAGAACACTTGAAGCCAGGATCAAAACCCGCCCGACTTTACGTTAGACTTAGTATCAGACTGCTCGGTCAACAAGCGTACCATGTTGGCTAAGGAATTATAAGGTATTATATAGCAACTGCAGCAGCAGCGTTCGTTTGTTTACATTTTTATACCTTATCGGCTACCAGAGTGCTCAGTTCATTTGAAGAGCTTTGCATTATGTGAGCGGCAGCTGAAGGGTGCATTAAATGCTCTGACAATAAAAATGTGGTCTCTCCCCAATTTTATTTTGTTTTTTATATGAAATAATTATTTCCAAAAATGAAGTCATTTTGATATTGCCTTATATGACCACGTTGCACTTCTATATTAATATTGCTCAACATAGAAATTTACATCAAAAATAATTTTTTCAGGATATAATTTTTGGCAAAATAGGTATATCATGTTTTATTGCTGAGCTATATATTAATATTATCTTTTTATCGATATTCTATTGATACAATAATATAAATAATTCCAACTCTTTGCACACGTTCGTCTAAAAAATAATTACAACTTTACCTGCTAATAAAAATGTACATAAATAATAAATAATTTGAGTTGAAATCCATGTCTTTCATTATATTTAAAATTATAGGGCATCTACTCTTTGTGAATTTTGATACAGGCTTATAAACTACATACATTTATCTATTTAAAAAGTTATAAAACAAACCAATTACAAATTTCTATTTAGTTTTTCTTATATCCTCCTAAATATGACAAAACAATTATATACAGCATAATATAATAAACATAAAATGATAAGGCAGCCATACTAAAAGTAAACAAAATTCCACAATTTTTTGCATGAAAGCCTATTTATATATATGGAATAAAACTAAATTGGTGACAAACTAATCCTTTGAAATTTTTGAAAAAAGTTGGGCATTTGATGCACCCTAATATATATATATATATATATATATATATATATGTATGTCTATGTACGCATACATACATACATACCCACACATACTGGAGGCCCCTTTTGAGCAATAGTTATTGTCATTGGAAATGAACTTAGCAAGCCAAGTTCAATTCCTGGACACGGCTATTTGTTTTGTACTTATGCTCTTAGGAAAGGCATGAATCCATCTTTTCTTCTCTGGCTATTGGTAAATTGTAGTTCAGATTGGGCTTTTTAGCCTTGGTATGTCAACTGGTCTTGGCTAAGTTAAACCACCTCATGCTTCATTTATATTTTATATATATATATATATATATATAAAAATTATACATATATATATATATATATATATATATATATATAATTTTTATTGTTCAGGGTTTTTGAACTAATGTCTTTATCTTTATTGTTATATTCACAACATTTCAGCTGATATGTCCTCCAGCCTTCTTCAGGTGTTTGTTGAACTTGGGAGCCGTCATGGAACTTCGAAACACGTCCTTTATCTAATCCACGGGGGTTGCTTGTTCTGATTCTGTTAACCATTACCAGGTATAGGTGTTAAGTATTCCTGTATTGTTACTTGCCTGCAGTCAGGATTGAACCTGCATCCTCCAGAAGATTGTCTCTTTAGAAGCTTAGGGGACCAATGCCTATATCCGTTATGCTATGTGTCCTGCTGAATTCAGAGTGAATTTTTGGGACTTAAAAACTTAATGTTCTCACATCACTATGATTACTATTACTATGTATGATTTTTTTTAACCTGAGCTCATATCCAAATTTTTTAAAAAAAGCTTAACCTCATGGGCTAGATATACATTTAAAAATGATAGATCTGCACGCACCATTACAATAACATAACATTAACACAAAATAGATAGCTAATAAGAAATTATTGTAACCCAACGCAACTCCCCCACCTATTACCCTTACGTCCCAGACCTATCATGCTTACATGTCAAATCATATATTCATTTCCTTAATTATGCAATGATGATAATTTGCTCGTTAGTTAAAATCATCACCATACACACTCACACATAAAAAACCCCCTCAAAAACAAAAAAAAAAAGCATGACATAGCCAATACAAACAATTATTGCAACGTCTTAACACAATATATTCACTATATTTCTTACATACATACAATCATGGATTACAATGACATATATGCAATATATCATTAACATATCATAACTAATACAAGTTATTGCAATCTAGCACAAATCATATTCCAGCATAAAATACCAATATTGCATAATACTCTATAGTATATTAAAATATAACATATCTCATCACCATGATATTTATTGCGATTCTGGCCCACCATACTGCACTCGCTTATTATGCTTACAAATCAAAACTTTATTTTCTTCAAAATGCAATGATGATATTTTGTTCCTTAGTTAAAATCAGCCCCTACACACACACACACGAATAGATAAAGAAACAAATAAAGATCTTTTTTTTTCGGTCAATCTGTTGCAACTTTGGCTACACATTGTGTCTCATAAATTTAGGAGAGAACCTCAAATTTATTGTGCGGTACATGTATCTTCATACACACACACATACTAAATATCACTAAATATCACTTAGACGTCCACACACAATATGTAAATATAACCTACACAAACACATGCACATACACACACACACATAAAGAGTTGTACACAATTCTAATGTTCTTTTGGCTGTATTCTTTGATTTTTTCCATTTCTTCATTATCTTTCATTCTCTGCCGGATGACTGTTGTTTATGAAACGTCATGAAACCTGAGGTCGCAGACAAACTTCCATGCTATTGAATATATGTAAAGACTAATATATATTTACTTATTATTATCATATTATACATATATATTACACTCACACACACATATATATATATATATATATATATCATATCTATATTATACACACACACACACACACACATATATATATATATATATATATATATATATATATATATATATATATATATATATATATATATTATATACACCCACACACACCCACATATATATATATATATATATATTATATACACACACATATATATTTTGTATATATTGTACACACACACACACACATATATATTATATATATATATATTATACACATACACACATATATATATGTATATATATATATATATATATATATATATATATATATATATATAGTTTTACATTCAGAGACATGATTTAGCAATGTAATTTAACAAAGTGTTGGGGTTGGATAAGCTTTTACATTTGTTTACAATCCATGACACAAAGTGTCATCACTTGATACAGAACTAGACTATACACACAAAGGTAAAGTTATTAGCTGTGTTATTTTTTTCTCTGATTGGATCGTCCTATGACATTCAGCTTACCAACCAACCACAAGTGCTTCACAATAGCTGTCAGCTGATGACACAACTAATTACAACAGAAACCTCCATTTGAAATGTGATTTGGGCTTAATAGAGTTGAACTAAGCAACTGAGAAGACACTATCGTGTTATAAAAAGACTCAGCTTCCACTTTCAATAAATCTAATAAGTACAAAAAGGGAATGTAAGAAGAACCAGTGTTGATTTAATTCTTTTGAAACTAAACTATCTTTATAAACAGGGTGTTAGCCAGGAATTTGTTTTCACCTCACTGTTTTTATAGGATTGGGAAGTTTTCTGTGGATCACATTTTTTGTAAATGAAAAAAAAGCTAGAGCTGGTAAAAAAAGTACAAGAAAAAAAACTATCAAACACTCTCAAAATTGGCCCAAATCAAAACATAAAAATGGCCAAAAGCATATAAAATATGTCCCCTTTTAACCCCCCTCCCCGCAAAAAGTATTAAGAATAACTCAAATCAAAACAGAAAAAATGGCCGAGTATATTTCAAACATCCCCCCTTAACTCCTCTTAAAAATTGCCCAAATCAAAACAGATAAAAATAACCACAGGTATTTGCAATATGCCGCCCACCTCCTAAAAAAACCCTGAAAATATCACAAATGAAAACTGATGAAAATGACCAAAGTTATTTAAATCTTTCCCTGCCTCTCTAAAAAAATAAAAAATATAAAAATATCCTAAATCAAGACAGTTAAAAATGAACAGAGGTATTTAAAACATACCCACCCCTTTTATCCTCATCTTGGTAGTTTTTGTTGTTTTTCCAAGTTTGATCGCCCTTCGGGGCCCATGGTGCAGCGGATAGAGGCGTTGGGTCTCTATGGTTCCAGGTAAGCATTGTCAGAAGATAGTGGTTTCAATTCCTACCCAAGCTGGCCAGAGGATTTACTTGGTCAAAACATGGTGAGAAAAACAACAAAAACTACCAAGATGAGGACAAAAGTCCGCGATAAAAATTAATACTCAGATTAAGAAGCCTTATCTCAAAAAGGATTCCCAATAAAGACAATTACAAATTCGGCATGGACCTGACTATGGAAGACCAGATAAGGAGAACTAATAATTGGATTTATAAGACCAAAAAATCTAACCTTGATCGCCTTTCAGAGCCCATGGCGCAGCGGATAGAGGCGTTGAGTCTCTATGGTTCCAGGTGAGCATTGTCAGAAGATAGCGGTTTCAATTTTTACCCAAGCCGGCCAGAGGGTTACTTGGTCAAAACGTAGTGAGAAAAACAACAAAAACTATCAAGATGAGGACAAGAGTTCGTAATAAAAATTAATACTCAGATTAAGAAGCCTAATCTCAAAAAGGATTATCAATAAAGACAATTACAAATTTGGTACGGACCCGACTATGGAAGACCAGATAAGGAGAACAAATAATTGGATTTATAAGAACAAAAAATCCAATCTTGATAGCCCTTCGGGGCCCATGGCGCAGTGGATAGAGGTGTTGAGTCTCTATCAGAAGATAGCAGTTTCAATCCCTACCCAAGCCAGCCAAAGGGTTACTTGGTCAAAACATGGTGAGAAAAACAACAAAAACTACCAAGATGAGGACAAAAGTCTGCAATAAAAAATTAATACTTAGATTAAGAAGGATTCCCAATAAATTTGTATAAAATGGATTTGGCATTAAATAACCTAAATAAGTAATACATAGCAATACTAGAAACCATTTAACTTTGTTGACTTATGCTAAATTAAATTATTAGAAATAGAACTGTTTGATCATCTGTGTGTAAATAAATGACTGATGCTTAATTGAATTGTTAGTGATATATAGCAATACTTAGAACCATTTAACTGTGTATGCAAAAAAAATGAGGTCAGGCTCATTTAAAAATGTTATCCACAAACTTACCACAATACAGATGTCCTGCTCTTTCACTGTTATGCCACAGTATCCCCTCTTATATAATTATAATCTTTGTTTTTTTAATATAGAAAAAATGTTCTTACTTGTAAACGCTTAAGTGCTGTTGCTTGTCTTGCATTTGCTACAAAGATGACAGGAAAGAACATTAGAGAGAGAGAGAAAAATCTATGTACTCTTCTATCTATATTTATATCAGTCTATTATTTACTGTAGGCTGTAATTTTGAATTTGATTACAGAGTTTCAATACTGTGGAGTTTGATAATGTGCAGTAGCATATAATATCCATGATATTAATATAATATTGAGATAATATTTAATATGATATTCATAATATTTTACTATTTCGTGTGGTACATTCTGAAATGGATATTATATGTCATTGTTCATTACCAAACTATATAGAATTAAAACTTTTTTAACAAAAATAGTTTGCCCAGTTGGTTGAGGGTGGAAAATACACCAACTTCTTTTCTGCCGAGGGGTAAGACCCCCACCACAACGAGTGTCCTGGATATGACACTAAACAATCTTATGGTAAGATTCCAGTAATGCTGGAGCTTTGGGGAAAGCGGATTACACCTTCATTCCTATCGCTCCCAGGTCCACTCTGGCCCTGAGTTGTAGCACCTGACAGAGTCCTATCTATGGGTCAATTAGAACTAAACTGCGTAATTATGCTAAAATGAATTGTTTGAAATGGAACTGTTTTAGTATGCTAAATTGAATTGCTTGAAAAAGAATTGTTTTTGACATTGAAACTTTACTTACACTAAACTGAATTGTTTGGAATTGAACTGTTTGATTAAACTGAATATCTTGAAATAGAAATGTTGTTGACAATTAAACTGTGTACTTATGCTAAACTGAATTGTTTGAAATAGAACTGTTTTTAGGTTTAACTGTGTATTCCTATTAGGTAGAAATAAGTGATCATCTGTGTATAAACAAATGACTGATGCTTAATTGAATTGTTAGTGATACATAGCAATACTTGGAACCATTTAACTGTCTGCATAAAAATGAGCTCGGGCTAGTTTAAAAGTATTATCAACAAAATGTGTCGTCAAATCATATATATTTGATATATATGTATAAAAATGGATTTGGCATTAAATAACCTACACTGGTTGATATACCATAAAACCAAACCAAACTAAACCTATGTATTCATATTTTTGGTTTGATAGTTTCAGTACTGTAGAGTACATCAAAGAGATTAAGAAAGTAAATATAACAAGAGAGAGTGAGCTAAAGTGATACTATTTACCCAACCCCTCCGCTCGGGCAGTGGAGTTTAACAGGTTTGAATTCAGAGTTTTCCTTCTCCTAGACTAGTTGCCTCACCAAGGCTGAAGAACCTAGTCTGTCCTACTATTTACCCATAGCTGGAGGGAGAATGATTGGATTCATACGTTTCCCAAGGGTATCAGTGCTATGTGAAATGCAATCAGTCTCGTCCAGGATTTAAACTCGTGTCGCCGTGTCCATTTCCTACGACGATAACCATTACACCATGGGCACCTCAAAGTGAGGTAAAGTGATAATACTGAACATCAGATGCTTATCATCTACTTCAGTGAAAAGGAAAGAAGAAATTAGGGCAAACAAGAATGTAAGGTCTTCTGTCCTAGATATGACTTTAAACTGTGTTATATAATCAAAATAGGTATTATTAACAATTATATTTCTTAGTTTTAATATATTCTTATTATGTTAACCAGTGAATTTGCCACTCATAATGTGGCTTTCTGCTACCCCTTGAAGATACTATACATTTAACTTAGCAAGTCTTGTTCATTTGGTTTGTAGTGGCCATCATTCATCATGGAGTACTCAGATTTTACATCTTGCATATTACTTTTTGTTAGATATGTATTGACTATTATATTATTACAGATTTGCATCATATATTGCATAATGCACATTTCCTTTTAGAATCCTTATCTATAATTGTTTACTTTTTTACTGGGTATATTTTACCTTTTAAACATCGCAGTTTAACTTTTTCATTTTTTTAAAATTCAATATATATATATATATATATATTTATCCAATATATATATATATATATATATATATATATATATATATATATATAAACACACACACACACACATATATATATATATATATATATATATATATATGAGGGAAAGTCATATATATCGTCTTGTGATTATGTATGATGGGCACAATGCCTTGAGCATTAAGAGAAACAAAATATCCCTGATGGCATAAGCTGCTTTAGATATAGATATAGCTTTGTCATTTTTTAAAAAAGTTTGTTAAAAAAAGACGCACATGAAGACATCCCAGGTGGGTTACAACTAACAAGAAGGTTAATACGAGTGAGAGTTTGTAAAAAAAAAAAAAATCCCATAACCTAATTTGATTATGGGAGCACTACTTATATAGCATGTTTGGGAGGAATTGCCTGATGAAGCCCATCCCTCTCCAGATATATAACTGGTTTGATTTCAGTCTTTCTTCTCCTAAATTGGTTGCCATGTCTGGTTTGAAGAGCCCAGTTTGTCTTGCTATTTACTCATACCTGAAAATAGAATAGTTGGATACATAGCTTTTCTGAGAGTATTTAACGGAATTTGAAATGCAAACAGCCGTAGTCATGATTCGAACTCGGGTCGTCGTGTCCACTTCCTCCAATGATAACTGCTACACCATGATTGCCTGTATATTTTGTAAATAACCTGGAGGTATAAATGTGTATCAAGGTGTGTTTTTTTAGGAAGTGAGATGTGTCTCTTGCTCTTTTGTGCTCTTAAACAATGGAGGGTAATTTGCTTGTTTCCTGTGTCAGGACTTTTGAGATGATTTGAATAAGTCTGAATACAATTGTAATAATGAGCAAGGTAGGTTGAATGCGAGCTAGATACTTGTTAATGTGTAACCAAGTGAAAAAATCAGCTTAGCAAGGCTGACAAGAGTGCTTCCTTCAATAAAAATAGATCACATCTGCTTGAGTAATATATATGTATATATATATATATATACACACACATATAAGTCATTCATATATATATATCTGTGTGTGTATATGTACATATGTCATTGTATCATTTCATGCTTCATTATATATATATATATATATATATATATATAATTAAATAGTCATCTGTGTATATATATATATATATATATATATATATATATATATATATATATATAAGCATGTTTCATTAAATAGTAAAGACTCATTTTGCCTGTATCATTTAATTCAGATCCTTTTGAGTTTCCTGATAAGTGTCTTGGTTTCTGGTTGGAATTACTGGATGAATTATCAAAACTTATTTAAAAAACAACACTCTTTACACATGCAAGCAACCCCTGATGATGGCCTATGAAGTGTATGAAAGCTCTCAGGATAATTTTGGTAAATTCATCCACCAATTCCAACCTGAAACCAAGACACAAAATGTGTCTTTACTATTTTATGAAACATGCTTAAATGAATAACTGCTGCCTAACTACATATGTATATAAATATGCAATTGTATCTATTTCAGGCTTCTTTATATATATTTGGGTGTATATATATATATATATATACACACACACACACACACACACACACACACACATATATATATATATATATGAAGGAAAGTCATATATATCGTCTTGTGATTATGTATGATGAGCACAATCCTGTGTTTCACCAAAAACTGCTAATAAAAAGTATTGAAACTGTTACTGACTCATTGAGACATCATCACTTTTTTATATACCGTATTTGGCAACATATAAGACACATGGGTGTATAAGATGCAACCCAATTTCCGCAAGGCAAATCAAGAACAAATTTTAGTGAATAGTATTAATATTAAACATGTGAAATTAATATAATGAATATTATCAATGATAACACTTTTAATCTGTATGATAGCCTTTTAAATAATGACAATAGGTATATGAAAGTTACCTGTAAAGTCTAAGCTAATAGAAGTTGCCAGGTAGCTTATTTTGGCCAACTATCATAACTTTTAAACCTACATATGGCATATAAGACACAGGGGGATTTGAAAAGATATTTTATTAAAAAAAAAATAGTGCACCTTATATGTATACGGTAAGTTGTCCAGCTTAGATCAATTTAAGGGGGTGTCCTCATGGTGTAATGGTTACAGCAATGGACTGCGGAATCGTAGTAAGCGAGTTCGTACTCCAGTCGCGCTATTATGTTCACTTTCGGGCAAATACCCTTGGGAAAGGTATGAACCCCCATATCCTCCCAGCTATGGGTTAAATAGTATCACGACTGTTCTTCTTGGAGAATGGCTTTGGCAATAAATAACCTACAAATGTTGATATGCCATTAAACAAAGAAACCAAACCAAACCAAACCTTACCTTAAATCAATTCATACACACACACACACACACACACATACATATGATAATTAGACTTCAGAATTATATGAAGTCTCTTTGATTTTATAGTTGGATAACCATCATATTGTTCTGCGTTTTTCTGTATAAAGTAAAAAGTAAAGTTGGTGACTGTAGTCGAGGGTGACCTGGAGGCTCCCTTTTCGATAGCTACTACACCAAGGTACTGCTTGCATAAAAAAAATAGAAAAAAAACAATTTTGTTTAATTGCATATCAATCTTTGTGGGTTATTAAATGCCAAAGCTGTTCTTGCTGAAGGACAGTAGTGGTACTATTTAACCCATAAGAAAGTAAAGTTGGCAACTGTAGTCAAGGGCGACCCCCGAAGGCTCCCTTTTCGATAGCTACTACACCAAGGTGTAGGGGAGGGCGCTACTCCTTTCCTTGGATTGCTCCACTTTACCCTTGATCCATATCTTATAATGCTGAGTGTTAAGCAAGGCGGCATCAAGTACCATTTTTTGAATCTTTTGGCATGACTTGACCTGGGATTGAACCCAGGTTTCCCAGGACATTGATGCCAATATCCAGTGTGTATTTTTCTGTATAGAGTACTCTATTTTACATATATTTAATGGTTTTAGCAGTAAATTTTAATCAGATTACTATGTACATTTAGTCCTTAGCCTTATTAAAAAAAAAAGCATTTTCTTTGACTCCCTCTTGCCATAAGTCCTTTAGACAGCATTTAGTGTCAAAACAGAGCCTCTGGAACCACCTGTATGTACAAATTTTCTCAGACATGTATTTGCCTGTCTGTGTTTTGATATAACTCTATGTACAACAGTCATTCAATAAATAATGTTGGCAAGAGGAGATACTGTTTATTATTGAACCTTTTTTAAGGTAATCAATAGTCATGGGTCCTTTCATGTATCAGAAGACTGTCAGCATAACCTTCTATACTGACCACTGTACCTGGAACTTTTTCTTCAGTGCAGAGTCACTGTTTCCATTCCGTGCACAGTCTTTTCAATCCAGGCTTGTAGTGATAAACACATATTCAGCCCATTTGTAAAGATTTTTTTTGACTAAAACATGCTTTTCTATACATACCACTCATTCTTCTGGAGATCTCACATTGTTTGCACTTCTGAGCCAGCAAAAATCACATGACAGACCTCTGTTTAACCCTGGAGTACTCTGTTTGATTTGTTGCCATTTTCATCAGTTTTGGTTTGCTTTCTATGTTTAATGGCATATCAATCTTCCTGGGTTATTTAATGCATAAGCCATCCTTGTAGAAGGACAGTATAGATACTATTCAACCCATAGCTGGGAGGATAAAGGGGTTCATACCTTTCCCAAGGGTATTGATTTAAAAATCTATGTAACAAGAGATGGCTGGACTTAAGTCACTTACTATGATATCACAGTCCAGCATGTTAGCCACTATTCTTTGAGGACTTCTCTTCATTTTGAATAGCCTCAAAAATATTTTTGCAAGCTAATTTTTGCTATAATCCAATTCCAAGGGGAAGTCCCGGTGGTGTGATGGTTAAAGTGCTGGACTGCAACCTCAAAGTAAGTGAGTTCAAACTCCAGTAATGCTATCTATGTTCACTTTTGGACTAATACCCTTGGGAAAGGTATGAACCCCAAATTCTCCCCAGTAAGGGTTAAATAGAATTGCTGCTGTTCTTCTACAAGGTTGGCTTTTGCATTAAATAATCCATGAAGGTTGATATGCCATTAAACAAAGAAAGAGTATAAACCAATTCCAAAGAATGCAGAGTTTACATTCATGGGAAAAAAATTATTTTGCTTTTTTGTTAAAAATTTCTCTTATTGAATGACCCTCATATATATTGGACATTGGCATAATTGTTAGAGTGTTCCCCAATGGCCCGGGAGATCTGGGTTCAATCTTAGGTCAAGTCATACCAAAAACTCAAAAAATGGTACTTGATGCTACCTTGCTTAACACTCAGTATTATAAGGTAAGGATCAAGGGTAAAGTGGAGCAGTCCAGGGAAAGGAGTAGCACCCTCCCTTACACCTTGGTGTAGTAGCTATTGAAAAGCTTTGGGTCACCCTCGACTACGGTCGCCAACTTTACTTACTTTTATATATATATATACACACACACACACACACACACACACACATATATATATATACATATATATATATATATATTTGTCATTTTTCAATCTGATAGCATGATTGTAATTCTTTGGTGACACTAATAAGGGAGTGAAAAGCTTTGTTTGAAAGCCAGATGTTAGAAATTATCCTTTTTCTCTTATTACATTGATGATCTGAAGAGAATCAGTTGTGATAGGGAGTGAAGAAGGAAAAGAAGAAGAAAAATAGAAGCATATGGAAAAAGAAGAAAGGAAAAAGAAAGAAAAAAGACAAAAAAGCTAGGAGAAGAGAATCTATAACAATGATAGCAAAAAATTTTAAAGAACAAAGCAAATGTGAGGGAAAAAAAAAGGAAAAGCAAAAAGGAAACTATAGCGATAAAAGCATAAAATTTTAAAGAATGAAACAAATGTGAGAAAAAGAAAGAAAGAAGAAAAATAGAAGAATAAGAAAAATGAAGGAAAGAAAAAGAAAAAGAGCTAAAAAAAATTATAACAATAAAAGTAAAAAGGTTTAAAGAACTAAGCAAATGTGAGAAAAAGTTGCGGTTGAATAACAGTTTTAATAACCCCCAATTGTAGCCCCCATTTTATCGTTTCTCCTGATCCTCCTCTATTGTCAATTGGTTTGGCTCTAGGGTTCACGAATCTTCACTCAAACACCTGCCACGCTTCTCTGCTGAGCAGGTGTTGCAAGAACCTTGTTAAATTTTTCAAGATTTAATGTAGGGGACATGGGGGTGAAGAGAGTGGGGCTTTGCATATTACTAGAAAAGTAAATTGTGTAAAAGACCCAGTTAGATGGTGATGTCACCTTGAAGAATATAAAATTGCATCATGTTTTTATTGATATGTCTGGATAGAACCTATTTTGTCAGAAGCTGATTTTAAGGAAGGACCAACTGAGAAATGAACTATTATAATATTTCAAAGTTGATATCAGTTGTAAGTGAATAGTTTGTTGGTAACTTTATTTTTAAATGAGCTATTAGGGCTCAGTTTTTTGCACACTGTTAAATGTTTACAAGAATTCTTATCTAACACTTATAATTCTATTTGATATTAATCATTTGCTTGTTGTAGACTCTTGGAAATTCAGTATGTTATTGCTATACATCTTATGAGATGACTGACCAATTTTTATGATTTCTGGTTCAAATGAACTGCTACAGCAGCAATTGGAATACACCCTACTAAAGCCCGATTGTCACAGCTAGTGAATTTCAAAAATGCAATCTGAAGAACGATATGCAATAAAATTGTGTTTTAAACTTGGAAAAAATGTCTCAGAAACATATGGAATGCTTCAGACTGCTTTTGGAGCATCTTACATGAATCGAGCATCAGTTTTTGGGTGGCATAAGAGATTCAAGGAAGGCAGGGAGTCTGTGAGGGATGATGAGAGCTGTGGGAGAAGTAAGGAAGTCAATACACCAGAGTTGATTGGCCAAAGGGTTAGGGTTAGGGTTACTATGTTGAGGTTTAAGGGAGTTCAAGTAGAGATTCCATTGGAAGAGGCCAGCACTCTTCAAATCGGGTCAGTGGCAATTCCAGCAGGACAATGCACCAGTCTACAACTCCATCGTTGTCACAGACTATTTGACCAAGATGGGCATCAAGACACTTCCTCACCGTCCCTATAGTCCAGACCTTGCTACCTGTGACTTTTGCTTATTTCCTAAGCCCAGAAGTTGTTAGAATGGTACAAGTGCATTGCAGCCGGAGGATATTACTTCAAAGGGGACTAAAGTTTCATGTGTGTACTATCAGTAAAAGTGCCCATACGAAAAAAGTCTGGACACTTATTTAATGATCCTCGTAATTCTATTTATCAGGTAATCCTGTCTAATTCAAATAGTTTGTGAGGCAAGTCCCCGTGGTGTCGTGAGTAATATGGTGGACTGTGACAATAGTGAGTTTGTACTCCAGTCGATCTATTATGTTCACTTTTGAACTAATATCTCGGGAAAGGTATGGATTCCCTTATCCCCCATCATCTATGGCTTAAATAATATCACTACAATGATGGACTTGGCATTAGATGACCTGTGAAGGTTGATATGTCATTAAACTAAGAAACCTAACCAAATAATTTGCACACAACTGTATGGTTTAAAATAATTAATAATAATAATCCTTAGTAAATGATTAAACAGTTCTATTTGACCCATGGATGGATCTGTAAGAGCTACGACCACTTTGGGTTAGAATGGACCTGAAAGTAATGGAAATGAAGAGGTACTCTACAATCGTCAAATCATGAGGACTTAAGCCTCACCATCAGGTGCAGTTGAATGTCATACTCAGGACACTTGTTAAGAGGTGTTTAACTCACTGCAGTGGTGCAGTTGGAATATTTTGCAGATCCAGTCAACAAGGTGGGTGAAGAAAACTGTGTCTGATGGTAAGGCTCCAGTTCTGAAGATCTGGGAAGTGTGGACTACCTCTTCATTGCCATTATTTTCAGATCCGCTAAAAGCCTTTGTACTGCATATTGTCTCTTGTGGATAGGTTTAAGTAAATACATGGTTTTATTTTCTATTTTTTTTAACCCTTTGCCTGTTGAAGTTACTTGGCTTTGTTTTGGGTAACTTTAAGTATATATAAAAGAAAATAACCTGATCTCCCCAAAGCTAAGAGAGTATGGGTTTGACTCCCACCAAGAGCTTATCCTCTAATATTTTCTATGAACTTTTTATTGCTGAAATAATGACCAAACTGAATCACAATATCCTGTCGTGCTGCTTGCCTGGATTTCCCTAACTCTCTCTCACCAGTGTCCTACATGTCTTGTTTGTCTTATTTGGATAGTCTTTGAGACGAGTGGTTGGTAATTGTTCAGCTGCTGCCTATCCGATGAAATATAACGCTATTTTTTCCTAGCAGTGGTCATGTCCATACTATGGATGCACCACTTAGATGCCGACTAAGTGTATTGAGAAACGGCTTTATGCTAATTGCACAAGGATGCTACAAGTTATATTAAACAACATCGCACCAAACAGCAACCCACAAAACACATATATCATATATATATATATATACATAAACTACCTTAATTAATTGTGTATAAGAGGTACTATTTTTCCAGATTTTTCAGTCCAAAAGCTAAGGGTACCAATAATACACAAGAATTTCAATAAAGGACGTAGTTCGAAGTTCCGTGAAGGTTCCCGAGTTCGACAAACTCCTGAAGAAGGCTGGAGGACATATTGGCCGAAACGTTGTGGAAATAACAATAAAGATGAAGACAATAGTCCAAAAAACTTCAATGATAAAAAAAAAGAATTATGTAATTCACTTTTCTTTCCGGTCACATGTCTTACCATATTAAGGATGAAATCATCGAAAGAAAGTTTTATCTGTACTTCAAACTAATGTGTTTTTTTGCCATTACAGAGAACTATCCGCTAGAATATGTGTTTGTTTGTAATTTTGTTTCTCATAATACAAGCTTATTTTCACTGCAAGCTTGATGCATTTTTGTGAGACCATATCTGTGCATTTGCTCTGAATACTGTGTAAATTTTGTGTTTCAAGACATAATGTAAACTATATAAATTCTTATTTTTATTCAATACAAACTGATAAAAAATTAAAATGCTAAATTTAGGTTAAGTTTTGCTGGTATAAATTCAACAAAGTCAGTGTGTATTATACACAAGAATTTTTTTCCCTCCAAAATTTTGTACTTCATAGTTAGGTGTGCATGTTATATATAAATGATTATGGCAAAGTGAGAAAAAAAAAAGCTACATGAAAATACCAGATAAGATTAATAAATAATAGTTGACGATAACCTTGTTTTTTATATCAATTTCCATAGATACCAACATCCTTTCATCAATACTTCTGTATTAGTTGGTCGTTATTGTTAGTTTTCTTTGTAGATAATTAGGGTTCACAGCCCACTTTTTTGAGGCTTAAATTTTTCTTATCCTCAAGGAGTCCGACTACCACCTTTTTTTTTCTTTTTCTCAATAAAACAAACTATACACAGCAGTCAGAAAGAGCTGTTTTCATTTGAATGAGAGGGGCAGGCTCAATTTAAGATCTTTATTCCATCACTAATGATTCTTTTCTCACAGCAGGAAGCCGGGATAAGTATGTAGTTGTATTGAGCGGATCAGTCTAGTGCCAGTTTACGTGACAAACCTCCTTAAATAAATTTTTACAAGAATTGTGTACATTCCTCGCTCTGGAGGGTTCAATCTTTTCTTCTTCAAGGAGCAAGAGGTTTTGCTTACTGGACTTGATACAAGTAGCTATTTATGAAAGGCATTCTTTCTATCAAGCCAGCCATTGGCTTGTCCCAAACACTTACAATAACATTTGTATTTTGCCCTCTTTCTTTTCTTTTATTTGTTTACTCTCTCTCTGTATTAAGTATGCCAGGTGTCTACGACAATGTTGGGTATTGTGAACTAAGAACTTTGTGTCAGTTGAGTTGATTAACAAAACATAAACTCTCATAAGTGTTGTATCCAGTAAGGTACCTTTAATGGTTTTGCAGTTACTTGTTTATCATGAGATATGTACAGGTAGGCATATAAAGTTGGTTTGGAAGTATAACGGTTATCATTGTACAAAGTAGAATCAGCGACCTGCGTTTAAGTTCTGGAAGAGACTGCGTGTTTGAATTAATGCTAATGTTCTTGTTAAAGGCATGAATCTATCTGTTCTTCCCCCAGCTATGGGAAAATAATAAGGAAGACTGGATTCTTTAGCCTTGTTTAGGCAACCATTCTAGGAATAAGGAAAAAATCTGTATTCAAATCTGCTTTATTTTTCTTAAAAAGTTAACCTTGTGTCATATCTCTCTGAGGCAGAGGGGTTGGGTTATTTGTTATTTCTGAAATAGTAAGGAATAGGGTGTATTGAAAAAAGTTATAAAGAGTAAGTGGAATGGCTTCCCCAACCAACCTAATGAACATTCAAGTAGGAGTGATTGACAGGTGACAGATCAAAGTTTGAATGAGAATGATGTGAAAGTTGTGGTTTCCTATAGATAGTAGATTGAATATTTACGAATTTCAGTTCAAAAAAGGACAGAGTAGAGTTGTTGAAAATCAAATACTTGAAATTAAAATAAATATTGCACGAGTTATGTGAGCTCATCAGCTGTACTTTTATTCAAGATGGTGCATCATTTAACTGTGTTATTCAAATAAACTTAGCAAATTTATTTTGAATTACAAAAGAACTGAAGGCACGCATGGTGTAATGGTTGTTCATTGGAAATGAACTCTGTGACCTAAGTTCAAATCCTAAATAAGGCTATTTGCATTTCACACAGCACTAGTACATTTTAGGAAAGCATGAATTTAACTATTCTTGATGACCAGTCTAGGAGAAGGATAACTCTGAAATCAAACCAGTTGTAGACCTGGTGATGGATGGACTCTGCCAGGTTATTTCTGCTCCAGATATACTTACATGAGTAGCATTCCCATGATCACACAAAGTTACAGGACCAGTAAAATGAAGATGACGAGAGAATTAGTTCTTATTATATTAATAAAAAAATCAAATATATTTTTTTTGATTTCCTATTCACTACAATCTCTCTCTCTTTCTAGGGTGCAAAATGTAAAACAAACAGAAGCTAATACAAAATGCGTTATAATTCCCGAGCTGAGCAGCGAGATACTGAGTCTAGCGTAAAAATTAGGTGGGTTTTGATCCCAGCTTGAAGTGTTCTGAATGTCTAGCTACATTGAAGAGTCATTATAAAATGAGACTGTCTGTCTGTGGATGATAATATATATATATATATATATAGTTGGGTTTTAGGCATATCAACCATTGTAGGTTATTTAATGCCGAATCCTCTTTACACATATATATCAAATATATGTGATTTGTCAACACATTTTAAATGAGCCTGAGTTCTTTTTGTACACATGGCTTTAAATATTGCTATATAAGAGTCACAATTTAACATCAGTCACTTGTTTGCTTACAGTTTGTTTTATTTAACCCATAAATAGGACCCTATCAGGTGCTACCACTCCCAGCCAGAGTGGACCTGGGAGCAATGGCAATGAAGGAGTACTCCACATTCCCCAAATCTCCAAGGCTGGAGCCTTGCTATCAGATTGTTTAATGTCATAAACAGAACACTTGTTGGGTGAGTGGGTGTGGGTTTCTTATCCCTCTGTAGAGATGCAATTGGTGTATTCTACAGCCCCAGCTGACGGGGCTGATATATAAAACATTAATTGTAAATTAGTACATCCCCCCCAAAAAAAATTTTTTTATTTAAAGTTAATTTTCTTCTAAACTAAAGATTTTGTTTCTTGAGGAACATATTACTACCAAAATGGATATTATTAGATATTGTTTATTATTAAAGTCTTATGGTCAAATCACACTGAAAACAGTGGTTCTCGTTTGATCACCAAAATTAAGCAGTGTCAAGCCTGACTAGTACTTAGATGGGGACTGCTTGGGAATACCAGGTATTGTAAGCCTCTTTTGCCCAATTGGCTTGGGGCTGTAGAATACACCGACTGCACCTCTGCAGAGGGGTAAGACCCTCCCAACGAGTGTCCTAGATATGACACTAAACAATTTGATGGTGAGGTTCCTGTGGTGCTGGGCCTTTGGGGAATGCAGTGCACCCCTTTATTGCCATTGCTTCCAGGTCCACTCTGCCCAGAATGGTCGTACCTGACAGGGCCCTATCTATGGGTTAAATAGAACTAAACTGCATTGTTTGAATTAGAACTGTTTGACTAAATTTAATAGCTTGAAATAGAAATGTTTTTTTTACAATTAAACTTTGTACTTTCATTTAAACTGCATTTAAACTGAATTGTTTGAAATAAAACTGTTTTTATGCTAAACTGAATTGTTTGAAATAAAACTGTTTTTATGCTAAACTGAATTGTTTGATATAGAACTGTTTTGACATTTAACTGTGATCAAAATCCAAACTTATACTAAACTGAATTGGTCGAATTAGAACTGTTTGAACTAGAACTGATTATTTGCATAAAAATTGATTTGGCATTAAGTAACCTACAAAGGTTGATATGCCATAAAACTCAACCAACCAACTTATTAAAATTTTAGAGCATTGAAACTGTAAGCGAAAGCATGAGTATGAAGTAATCTAAATCAAAGTAGGACTTTTATATATATATATATATATATATATATATATATATATATACATACTATTTTATTTTATATACAGATGTATTGCAATTTTTATTTTTGGTTTCAATAGAAATGAGCATCTCCCTGGTAATGTCTGATTCTTTTTTGGTAATAAATTTATTTCATTCTGATGTTAAACTTCCTCGTAAAACTTGTCAGTACCTTGTTTTAAAAAACTTTCTCATTCTTGTTTGTGTGTGTGCATATATATATATATATATATATATATATAAATAAAGAGAGAGAGAGAGAGGGAAAGAGAGAGAAAGATGGAGAATAAATGGAAATGTGGGAGAGAGAGAGATGGAGAATGAATAGAGATGGGAGAGAATGAATGAAAGAGAGTGAGATGCAGAATGAATGGAGACATGAGGAAGAGACGGAGGATGAATGGAGATATAAGAGAGAAATGGAGAATAGATAGAGATGTGAGAGAGGGAGATGGAAAATTAATGAAGATGGGAATGAGAGAGAGAGAGAGAGAGAGAGAGAGAGAGAGAGAGATGAAGAATAAATGTAGATGAGAGGAGAAAGAGTAAAAATTTGAAAGTCAAGTTGGTATGGAAATGATGAATAATTACAACATTCCTTATTCATAAGTTGAAACTAGTCCAAGTTTGTTTAATTTGATTAAATTGTTGATGGGTAATGAATATTGGAAAGAATAACGGAGACAAAATGAGAAGATATAAGCAAAAAGTGACTGATGAAAAGAATTGGTTTGAGTTTATGGCACATCAACCATTGTAGGTTATTTAATGCCAAATCCATTTTTAAACATAAACAGTTCTATTTCAAACTATTCGGTTTGGTGTTAAGTACAGTTTCTATGTCAAAAATAATTCTATTTCAAACAATTCAGTTTAGCATAAGTATGCTGTTTAAATGTCAAAACAGTCCTACTTCAAGCAATTCAGTTTAGCATAAGGACATAGTTTAGTTCTATTTGACCCATAGATTGGACCCTAATTAAGTGCTACCACTCCAGACCAGAGTAGACTTGGGAGTGATGGTAATGAAGGGGTACTCCACATTCCTGGAACCTCACTATCAGATTGTTTAGTGTCATATCCAGGACACTCATTGGGGTAGGGGTCTAACTCTTCTGCAGAGAAGCAGTCAGTGTATTCTACAGCCCCAGCTGACTGGGTAATGATGAACCGAAGCATTTGATGATGGATAATGTTATTTGTGAGAACCTGTAGAATTTTTGAAATTAAGATGAATAAATTTTAAATGGATATGTTGAAGTTTTTTGTTCTTTTTTTGTTTTTCTTTTTCAGTTTGAATTTATAAACCAGCCTTTATTCTATCTATCTATCTATTTCTTTTTCATTTCAGGTCGAAATTTGGATGAATCTGTTCTTCAAAAATGTTTAGCATCTTGCTTGTCTGAAGAAAGCAAACAATAATCTTTTTTGAGGCATCAGTGAAATTCAAAGGAAAACCATCTTGAAAAATTTTACTTGAATGATGAAAACCATCTTGAAAAATTTTACTTGAATATAAACTGAAAATTCAAAGCATTTCAAATTTTGTCATCTGTTTCATAATAAAAGTGAATGGGTTTACTTGTGTGTGTGTGTGTGATATAACATGGATGTCACCTTACCAATTTGGCCATTGAGACCAAGGATATTAAATCTAGTCATATACTTAATTCCTTTCTCATCTGATTTTTCATCATAGTGTTTGTGGCCTTTTTATTAGCTTTTGATGAACTAGAAGTAAATGAGTGTCGTATAGCAGGGATGAAGGTGACTACAACACTTTTTTATAAAAATATAAGCTTCTTCTTTATCACGAAACATTGAAATTGTTGCCTGAGAGAGAGAGAGAAATCGGGAACTGTTACAATTGACACCAGGTTGAGATAGATATATTCAGAGCCTTACTTCTTCGTGCTTCTTTCAGGGGTGATTGATACAGAGCAGCCTTACAGCTTTGGGGGGGGGCAATCTGCCCCCACTTCTAGGCTAGTGCCCAGATGGCATGACTTGTCTACTCTACTGACTTCTCTCCCAGACTGACTGCCATGGTAGAAAACTTCCATCATTGTATATTTTTCTGATGCCCACATATTTCTTCCCACACGATTCACATGGCATTTTTGCTGTCCCTTGTTTACCTTAAGACACAATTGTACGTCCTGTTTTTGAAATCCAAATTACCCGGCCTGTCAAAGGTCAGTATGTAACATGAGTTTACATGTCTATGTGTCATATAACATGAATGTTACCACACCACTTCAGTTATGGAGATCAATCACTTGGCAAAGTTAAATCTACCCATATAGTTACATCTGTTCTCATCCTATTTCTTCATTCCATATTATTTTTTTTTACTACCTTTGAAGAAGTTGACCGAATTGCCATAAGTTTCCTGAATTTCTTTGGTAAATGAGTTTTATTATTATTTTTCTAGTAAGCTGCAACAAAATAGGGTTATTTACAAAACTTAGCTTAGTTTTGGTAAAGGCCAAGAAGTATTTGACTCTTGGTGAGAATCAAAATCACTAGTAATGATTTTCTAGCTTAGTTTGTTAATCATTACACAATATGAGACAAGAAAATATGGAAGTGAAATTAAAATTTAGTGCAGACCAAATTCTTTGATCCACATTGGTGTACTTTTTCTTTTGGTGGGGCTTAAAATATACTGACTGTAACCCCAGCAGAGGGGTAATATCACCCCCTCCTCCATTAAGAAAATAGTTTTTGGTGACACTAATCTGCATCCAGAGGTGAGGCTTTAGTACCCGAGAACTATAGAATACCCTGTCATTAACATTACTCCGGAATTGGTCTCCGTCCCACCACCGGACATGTACAGCACAAAGCCTTTTTTAAGACCGGATGCAGGGCTGCAGCCCACACGCGTCCGGCAAAATCCAAAAATACTTTCGGCCCCGTCGGCATTCCCCCAATGGGGGTGTTTCAGACGCCTGGAAACATAACAGCAAACAAGACTTATTATCAAGACACTGTCTCTAATGATCAAGCAGTTCTTAATGTTAACTTCTTGTTTATTAGAGACAGTGTCTTGATAAAAAAAAATGGAGAGAGCAATGATAAACGACTCCTAAGAACAATTATAGTTTGGTAACCTCTGATCTAACCAGGAGCTGATCCTTGTCGCTACAACTATATTTCTGAGTTTAATCTTGAAATTTATGTCTGTTTGTTGAATAAGCTTTTGTGTGCAGTTCAGTATCAATCCGAATATGTGAAAAAAAGTTACCTTTTTAAATATAATTTCATTGAAAATAAGAGAAGAGGTAGAGAGGAAATTGAATAAGACGACGACTCACACGAATTCGTCTGAATTATGACAAAATGAAAGAAATCTCAACCAGTGTTTATTGAACTGCAATTGGACGTGTGGGGCAAAAGGTCGGCTCAACTTTTAGCCACGGACCGTTATTGAAACGACACTTTCAATAATTGAGAACAATTAATTATCTTTTCATGAAAACTGACTGGCTAAGGTTTTCTTTTAAATTAGAAAGGGAAAAAGAATTGGACATGAAGTTATTTCGAATAGTTGCTATTAATTGAGAGTTGAGAATGTAAAAAAAGAAGAAATAAAATAAAATAAATGCAGATATAGTTGGAAACTTGACCTTCTGAAAATAAAGATAACTATATCAATTCGTAGAAAATTTCCACAAAACAACGTCGTGGTAAAAAAACAACATGGCGGTTGGACAGAAATTTGTTTTTAGTCATTCCAATTTGTCATCATTTTTCGATTGTCTAATTTGTTTCTTTCTTTTCTTTCATCGCATAACACCCCCTCAGCTAGACTTATCATCATCATAATCAAGGTGGCCAGAGATTCCTTTGTCACACACACACACACACACACACACACACACACACACTCTCTCTCTCTCTCTCTCTCTCTCTCTCCATCCGTCCTTATTGGCCATTGCTCTTGGTAAGTCCTTTAGATAGCGTCTGGTGTTTGCACAGAGCAGATGAATGTAAGTTTTTACTAGTCGGCCAACATTGGTGTGTGCATATTTGGTTTGGTTTGTTCCTTTGTATTTATGAGATATCAACCTTTGTGAGTTATCTAATGCCAAAGCCATCCTTGTAGAAGATCAGTAGTGATACTGTTTAACCTATAGCTGGAGAAGAAGGAGAGGTTCATACCTTTCTCAATGGTATTAGCCCGAATGTGAACGTAATAGAGCGACTGAAGTTCAAACTCGCTTAGTTCAAGGCTGTTGTCCAGCACTTTTGCTTGTAGCAGAAAGAAACTTGAATTTTTGTTTGGCGCGTAATTTAATTTGACCGTTAGAGTCGCCGAACATTTTCACCCAATCAGGATGACTTGTTCGATTCAGCCCGAACCATATTTCCTAGCAGCACTAAAAATTCTTTCTGTCGCTCAGAAATCCTCAAAGGGAACGGACGTCTATTCGTCTGTTCGAGTAGCAGCATCAACCATTATGAGGAGAGCCATCTAGTTTATGGACCCCTTGGGTCTATTCTCCAAGACCAAGGGATCCTAGTTAAAAACAAATTAGATGATACACTCTAACACCTCCCTACCTTCTTTCCTTACTACGAGACCTCGCATCATACCAGTGTAAACCCCTTTACTTCATGCTGCTATTAAAACCTTCATTTAAAACCTAACGACGTCTTCGTTCTTCTCCACCACCTTTACTTTCGATCAACATTTAGCGAGGGGATAACTACTAACGAAATACCAACGCAACCAACGAAATACCAACGCTACCAAAGTAATACCAACAAAACCAATTTAAACCTTAAACCTAAAAACCCAATAATAATAATGTTATTCCCATCGCTATAAGCTATTATGCTATGGGGATTTCCCATCCTATCCAAGCAAGACATGCTGGACACTGCTGGGAAAATATTTGGATGAACTTATAATGGACTCTTACACATGGAAACCTAGTGTCGGCCGGCCTGCAAAAACTTACATTCATCAATTCTGTGTGGATACTGGGTGCTGTCTAGAGGACCTATTAAGAGTGATGGCTGATAAGGACAGATAGTGCAAGAGTGTGATTCAAAGGAATCTATCCTGACGGCACGCCTTGATGATGATGATGAATGACTGCCTTAGGGTTAAATCATGCTCAAACACCAGTTCCTGCTGTATCACCGACGTTAAGCAACAATGAGCCAGTTCAATACATGAATGGATGACCACTCGAGAAACAGCGGGTACTCAAAGCATTCTAAAACCTTTGTGCCAGACTAAGCATTGCTTAGTAAATAACAATTTTGGGTACCTCACGTAGTGGCTTGCAAATCATTATTCATGAGTTCGATTCTCCCCGATTGCATTATGCTTCTAGGCGTGTGCTAAATCTAAGCTAAGCTTAGTAAATTACTATAAGACGTTTTTAAAAATGCAATATATTATCAATTATGCTAGGTAGTGTTTTCTTGCGCTGAATGTGAAACTTAAAAAAAAATAGATCAGTAGGAAAAAAAACTCTAAAAGCTGCATCTGATGGTGAGGCTCCAGTTCTAGAGGGTGGAGTAACCCTTTACTGACATTACTCCAAGGTTTTCTATTATCCAGTGTGGTAGTACCTGTTTATTCCCTATCTATGGATCAAATAGATCTGTTTCAAATTATTCATACTTGTGGCCCAGTCAGCTGGGGCTGTTGAATATACCTACTGCATCTCAACAGAGAAGTACGACCCTCCCAACGAGTGTCCTGGATATGACACTAAACAATCTGATGATGTTTCAGTAACGTTGGAGCTTTGGGTAATGCAGAGTACTCCATTGCCATCGCTCCCAGGTTCACTCTGGCCCGGAGTGGTAGCATCTGATAGGATCCTATCTATGGGTCAAATAGAACTAAACTGTAATTACGCTAAACTGAATTGTTTGAAATTAACTGTTTTCCTATTTAACTGTGTGTAAACAAAAACTGTATACTTATGCTAAACTGATTTGTTTGAAATAGAACTGTTTTGACATTTAACTGTGTGTAAACAAAACTGTACTTATACTAAACTGAATCGTTTGAAACTTTAATCAAAATGACTTAATCCTTCTTTAAATGACCCGAAAAGGGTTGGTATGCCTTAAAACAAAACAACCAACCATTTATATTTGATTGGATAGAGAAAAAAAAAAATCTACCTAAAAAAACCTCTTCAGAAACAACTACAAAAAATGTAAATATGAACATACAATGAACTCTTTTCCCTACCCACTAGGCATAAAATAAACCTTGACAGGTTGAGATGCTGTTAAAATCAATCAATTGAAATCTGGGATAAAACTTCCAATCCAACTTGTACCAATTAATTGAAAGATCTGCCATTGTTGTTTTTGTTATCGTTTTTGAATTCGTATTGCTGAAAATCATAATTTAGTTCTATTTTTTCTTTTTTCTTTTTAAACAAATAACATCAAATGGTTGAAACCATTTAAATAAGAGGTATTCTATTTCACTTTGCAATAAACTTCTAATCCAACCAGAAATTGAATTCAATAAACCAAACGATTTTTTTTTGTTAATGGAAAGACAATTCTTCTTGCCGAAAAGAACAGAAGCGGAAATAAGTGACTTTCCCTTCGGCCGTAGAAGTTGAGTTATCGAAAGATTTAAACCGATTTAGCTCTTGTTATTACATTGCGAAAACACGCGAAGGAGAAAAATAAATAAATGAATCTTCCTCCTTTTCCCCCTCTTTTTTCTTCTCCTTCACTAGGAATTGTTGATTGATTCATAGAGCGGATTTTTAACGTGTAATACACTTAAAATACTATAACTTAAGAATAAAGCAGTTTCCAGTTCATGGTTTGCTTGTTGGCTGAGCGGTATGATACTAAGTCTAACGTAAAGTTGGGTGGGTTTCGATCCCAGCTTTAAGCGTCCTACGTGTCTAGCCACACTGAAGAGTTGTAATATAATGAAACAGTCTGTCATATGATTTATCCAGATATAAAGAAATAATATTCCGTTGGATCCCAAGCCACCTTAGTAATTTACAAAACCCTTTGCTTCGATGTGGCACAAGGCCAAATAAATGGGGCGCCCAATGAGACTCGAACGACTTGTGTAGGTTTGCTAGTCCAGCTTGCTAACCGTTACACCACCAGAGGTGCCCTTTGTCGCTGCCTCCCACCAGACACGACTTGACAAGGTCAAAAGCCCGAAGGCCGATTAAAGTGGGGATAAAGGGGAGGTCGGGAACGAACCGAGACTTGAACCCTGCTGGTCTATGCTGTTCATCGGCTCACTTAGTGCAATGTGAGCCTGATGAGGCAAGCAGTTTCACGAACCCAAATGTGGGTCCGGGCACGTATGCCAGTTTACGGCTTAAACTAGACGCGAGGTCTAGTGCCATACATGGGTTACAAAGGAGACAATAGTGCCGCTCGCCCACCCGAGGGTAGCCTAGTCGAAACTAGGTGCCTAAAAAGGCCCCAAGTCTGCCATTGTTCATTTTGCAGAGCCACGCTCCGGACCGAAGTCCAGAACAGGCCCCGGGGTGTTCCAAGCCACCTGAATATACCGGAAAAAGACAGGGCTGATTCGGAAGCAAAAAAAAAAAAAAAAAAAGCTCTAAAAGATTCAATTGCACCAACAAAAATACCATATACCAACTATGAATCAGTAGTGAATAAAAGTATCTTTAAGAAATGTCAAGATCATTGGGATACACACACTAATAACAAATTACACAGCATAAAATCTAACATTGGAGAATGGAACATAAACTACAAGAACAGACGAGAACAAGTTGTGGTAACACGCCTTCACATAGGCCACACGTACATCACTCATCATCAGTTATTAAAGGGCTCAGAATCCCTAATATGCTCTACAAGAAGAAAAAAACAACAAAAACATTAATAGTTAAACATATAAAATTTAATCAAGTGCGGGAAAAATATTACCAAACAATTTGAAAAAAAAAAACACTTTATGAAAATAACATCATGCAGGATAGTTAATTTTATAAAAGAAATTGGAATGTACTCAAAAGTATGAGTGGCTGAACAATATAAAGTAAGTAAAGTTAGCGACTGTAGTCGAGTGCGACCAGAAGGCTCCCTTTTCAATAGCTACTACACCGAGGTGTAGGGGAGGGCGCTACGCCTTTCTCTGGATTGCTCCACTTTACCCTCGATACGTATCTTATATTGCAGAGTCTTAAGCAAGGAGGTATCAAGTACCATTTTAAAAGTCTTTGGTATATATATATATATATACCAATCATCATCATCATGTCGTGCTGCCAGCACGGATATCCCTGACCCTCTCTCGCCACTTCTCCCTATCGTTCATCGCCTCTGGCAGGTCTTCAGGGCTACATCCCGTATCCTCAAACAGCTGCTGTATGTATGTTCTAGCTGGTCGTCCCGCTTTTGCTCGGCCATATGTGGGGGTCCATAGGAGCTTGTCCCTGCTTCTCCAGCAGGGTCCTGCATGTCTGGTTCGTCTAACTTGGATAGATTTCGTGATGGGAGTCAGGTGGCCGTATAGTTGGTGCCTTGTTGGGTGTTGCCGCCAGGACTTGTTCAATATTGCTCGCAACATTCCTGTGTAATTGCCGTCTAGCTTCTTCTCCAGCTGTTTTGTTAGCGTCCAAGTAGTGTATCCATACAGCAGTATCGACACTACCGCTGTTCTTCTAAACAGCCAAAATATATATATTATACATTTTTAGGGGGTGTCCTCGTGGTGTAATGGTTAAAGCGATGGACTGCGGAATCGTAGTACGCGAGTTCGTACTCCAGTCGCGCTATTACGTTCACTTTCGGTCAAATACCCTTGAGAAAGGTATGAACCCCCTTATCCTCCCAGCTATGGGTTAAATAGTACCACTACTGTTCTTCTAAGAGAATGGCTTTGGCATTGAATAACCTAAAAAGAGTTGATATGCCATTAAACAAAGAAACCAAACCTATACATTTTTATAAACGATTGAAAAAAAATTAATTTGTTAAATATTTCAATTTGTTAAAATTATTTTGAACCTTTTGCTCGATTTTTTAAAGCTTGATTCGGCGTTAAATGGCTCAAAACGGGTTGATACGCCGTTAAACAAAACATCCAACCAAGTTTCCCGTCCATTTTGCTACTGAAAGATAATTTTGTGGTGTGAGTGTTTGTGCTGAATGAGATTTTTTAATCATTCCCTTTCTTGATATAACGGAAATAATTTAAATACTAATTAGAATCCTAGGACACTCTTTAGCTTTGCAACGGTATTCGGTTTAAGTGAAAGAAAACTGAAATCAAACCAGTTGTACTACACTTAAAAATTGACCTTGTGTCATATCTTGATGTTGTATACCCGTAGTACAGCTACACGTGTACATATACAAATATACGCTTATATGCGGAAACATCATTAACCGTTAATGAACGACTTCATTAACGAACGAATACACTTCTTTGCAAAACTATAAATCTCTCACACTTTGTTTTCGAAAGGGTGATGTTCTGTTGTGTGTGAGAGATGAGTGGAGACAGGGACAGACTGCTATATTGACCCAAGTTCTTTTCTTGACCATAGCGGCATTTCTTTCGCATCTTGGTTGGGGTTGCTCAACTGGGAGTCACTGAGGGCCGCAAAGCCCACAGTCTGCAAGCTGGTTCTCACACTGGCATTCCTGTCTCAACTGAACTCGACCCGCCCGGGCATCTGCTTATATTATTTTCTAACGTCCACTTGCTTTCGCTCTTCTTCGGCTTATTTACACAGGTGATCGACGGATGTAGTTGTCAAAATGAAAATTAAACAAAACCCGTCGACTCTCAAAACCAAAAACAAGTGTCCCGCACCTAACTGAGCCTCAGAAACAATCAACCAGCTCCCCCAGGTCAATACAAGCTTTGAACAAAAAGATACTTATTTTTAGGATCCCTTTGTTTTTTAGATACACATTAAATTTCATATATGTATATTTCAATTTTTATACATTAATTAAATATTTAACCGCACGTAGTGCCACACAGGTGCATCTCTTGATTGACGGCTCGGTCGAGGGTCAATACATAACACTACTTGTAGTGAAGAGGTGGGGTAAATACCTGCTTCATGCACATTTTGACTCTCACGGGGGTCCTACGCGTCGAAATATTACGAAGGACTGGCTCCACGAATACCAAAGCGCTTATCATCTAAGGTAAGCAATGTTGTGACGGCTGCGACATCATGATACTTGAATCTTGCATCCCTCAACAGATCTCACTGGGCGAATTCCCCACCATAAGAAGTATGAAAAAAAAAAAAATATAAGAAAGAAAAGAAAAAGAGATTCAAGGATTTGTGGGTCGGGAAATACATGCAGCAAACAGCAGGAGATGGTATTTCGAGACCGGCTTTACCCGTGATCAATGCGAACACAAGCAAAAGGCAACAACAAAATCCTCTCTCCAATATGTGGGCAATGCTGCGTGCCGTTGAGCTGAGCCACCAACAGTACACTGACATATAACTTCATCTATTTGAAAAAAGAAGGTCGTCTTCGTTTCAATAAATTTCTATACCACTATTATTGTTGTTAATGCTGTAATCGGTTATCATTTTTACGGCTAACTCTTCTCTTATTAAACGTTCAATTGTTATTAATCTGCTGTAAAACATAACGAAGCGGAAGGAAGAATTTCGAATAATATTTTTTTAAATACAAATAAATCGAATAATATGGATATCGAAAGGAAATCCAGTTTGGAGATCACCTGACGAGGATTTTTTTTAGAAATGAAGAAAAGAAAAAGAAAAGTGTGTCTGGAAAATTTCCGAAACAAGATCACGTTCAGAATAATAAAGACAAATACATTGTATTTCAGAAAAATAGATATTTCTTAATATAATAACTTGATCAATTCTTATTCAAATGATCTGAAATTTTTAAAGCCTGAGTAGAAACAACTAAGAATTTTATGATTGTAGAAAGACTAAAAAAGGTATTCAAGTAATAAATATAGAATTTTGAATTTTTTCTACACATGCTGTTAAAATTTGAGATCATTTGAATGAAAATTGGTCACGTTATTAGATTATGAAATGATATTACTTTTTCTGAAACATTCTGTACATCTTGCCCAGTCGACAGCACCTCTGCATTGAGTATCCTGGATAGGACACTAAACAATCTGATGGTGAGGTTCTAGCGATGTTGGGGCTTTGGGGAACGCAGAGCACTCCTTCATTGCCATTGCTTCGAGGTCGACTCTAGCCCGGAGTGGTAGCACCTGATAAGGCCGTATCTATGGGTTGAATTGAACAAACTGCATTCTTATGCTAAACTGAATTATTTGAAATAGAATTGTTTGACTAAACTGAATAGCTTGAAATAGAAATGTTTTTGACAATTAAGCTGTACTTACATTTAAACAGCGTGCTTATGCTAAACTGAATTGCTTAATATAGATCTATTTTGACATTTAACTGTGTGTAAACAAAATCTGTACTTATACTAAACTGAATTAGCTGAATTAGAGCTGTTTGAATAAACTGAATAGCTTGAAATAGAAATGTTTTTGACAATTAAACTGTGTACTCATACTAAACTGAATTGTCTGAAATAGAACTGACTATTTGTATTAAAATGGATTTGGCGTTAAATAACCTACAAAGGTTGATATGCCATAAAAACCCAACCTACTAACCAACCAACCAAATGATATCAATTTGTCTAGCACCCTGTGTTTGAGATAACATTAAGATGAAGTTGATTGGTTTGGTTTGATTTGGTTTCTTATTTTAAAGGCACATCAATCTTCGTGGATTATCAAATGCCAAACCTATCCTTGTAGAAGTAATGGAGAAATAGTTTTTACCAATTATGGGATATCGAGCGAGAATTTTCAAAAGAAAATAATCGTCGGTAAGAAATTGACGATTAAAAAAGAGAAGGAAAAAAGTCTACCAAGTCATAAAAGGGGGGTGTCCTCGTGGTGTAACGGTTAAAGCGATGAACTGCGGAATCGTAGTACGTGAGTTCGTACTCCAGTCGCGCTATTACGTTCACTTTCGGGCAAATACCCTTGGGAAAGGTATGAACCCCCTTATTCTCCCTCCAGCTATGGGTAAATAGTAGGACGGACTAGGTTCTTCAGCCTTTGGTGAGGCAACTAGTCTAGGAGAAGGAAAACTCTGAATTCAAACCTGTTAAACTCCGCTTAAAAATCGACCTTGTGTCATATCCTGCCCGAGCGGAGGGGTTGGTAAATAGTACCAAGTCATAAAAGTGATAGATGATTACAATCAATCAAATTTGTGAGTGAGCACCTGCTGCTTACATAAGGTCTGACGCTGAAGGAGGTGCCCGTGGTGTAATGGTTATCATCGTAGGAAATGGACACGGCGACGCGAGTTCAAATCCTGGACGAGACTGATTGTATTTCACATAGCACTAATATCCTTGGGAAAGGTATGAATCCAATTATTCTCTCTCTAGCTATGGGCAAATAGTAGAGCAGACTAGGTTCTTCAGCCTTGGTGAGGCAACTAGTCTAAGAGAAGGAATACTCTGAATTCAAACCTGTTAAACTCTGCTTAAAAATTGACCTTGTGTCATATCCTGCCCAAGCGGAGTGGTTGGATAAATATGATAAGGTCTGACGCTGCATAGTGACTACGACAGCTTCAAAAGTTTTTTTTCCAGTTTGTTTTGTTTTCTTTGTTTTATGGCATGTCAACCTTCTCTGGTGGTGTAATGGTTAGCAAGCTCGACTAACAAACCTACACGAGTGAGTTCGAGTCTCATTGGATGCCTCTCTCATATGGCCTCGTGCCACATCTAAGCAAAAAGCTTAGTAAATTTCCATGTCAACCTTCATGTGTTATTTAATGTCAAAGTCCCCCTTGTAGAAGAAGAGCAGTGTTATGATTTAACCCATAGCCTGTGTTCAAAGATCATATTTATTATTGTGCTAAAATTCCAATGGCTGCGGCGAACCCACACCTTTTGACGTTGGGGGTGGGCCGACGAATAGTGGACCCATTTTTCTAGGTCTTTATTGTCTTACTCCCTTTCATTATTCGCCCTAGGTTCCCTCTTCCCTTTTTTTTATATACTATATATTTACTTAGATGTGGCACAAGGCTGAATAAATGGGGCACCAATGAAACTCGAATTCACTTTTACTGGTTTGCTAGTCAAGCTTGCTACCCGAGGTGACCTATTTGCTGATTTCACCCCCAGAAGAATCGTGTATCTGAAGAGGCGGAGATATGCTTCGTCGAAATAAATTTATAACAGCACTTGAACCGTGGTTGAGTTTTTTTCCATTTACATTATGTATATATTGTCTGGGCCTCACTAGTTCGAAAGTGAACGTAATAGCACGACTGGAGTTCGAAATCGCCTATTACGATGTCACAGTTCAGCACGTTAGCCACTACACCACGGGATGAAGTTGTATAGAATTATCAAAGACGAGGTGATAGAGTTCAACATCTCTTCTGTAAGATCGTAAGCTTGTTCAAGCTCCCCCGGGAGACCAGTCTTGTTGAGTCCATCATTTAAAGTGTCGGTCAGCCGAGCCGTGAGAGAAGAGTGATGTGAAGAGTTGGTCTGCGAACACCAGTATATGCATCATGGATTTCGAGATTCGGGATCTGTTTTTCTTTTGGTAGCCCGGAACTTTACGACGTCTCCAAATGACGCATATAAATAAATAAAAATGAACTGAAATTGAATGTCATAAAAAAGTATATTTTTAAATTTAGAAACAGAAACGTAAAGATTGAAATTGTCAAAATAAGAGAGAAATGAACGATTCTTTATCCGTTAACAGTGAAATGAAGTTGTGGATGGTGTAACGGTTAAAAGCGCTGAAAATGGAATCGACCAGCCGTATATACTTCCCCGGCTTTTTGGTTGGGCCGTCTGGTATTTGTGGCGGATGGGGTATCGAAACCAATGGCAGATCCGAGACCGAAAGGCCCCCAACTTCGGTTGAGCAACCCTCGGGTGGGTGAGCTGCTTTTCTGACCCCCTTGCACTCCTTGTATAGCACTAGACCTCACGGTCTAGTTCAAGCTATATTCTGGCATACGTGCCCAGATCTAGATTTAGGTCCGTGATACTGCTTGACTCATTAGACCCACATTGCACTTAGTGGGTCAATGACTAGCAGCGTTCGAGTCTCGGCTCGTTCCCGGCCTTCCCCTTCCCTTTATCCCCACTTTAATTGGTCTTCGGGCTTTTGACCTTGTATCAAGTCCTGTCTGGTTGGAGGCAGCGACAAATACATACTTTCCGGCTGAGGTTATTTGTTTTCAATTCGCATTAATGGAAGATGTGGCATAAATCTATGGCATATCTCTCTAGCTCTGGGTAGAATAGGATGGACTATAGTAATTTACGAAGCTCTTTGCTTCGATGTGGCACAAGGCCGAATGAATGGGACACCCAATGAGACAAGGAGACGAATGACGCAGAGACTAATGGAGGACTACTATATTGGCCTTTTAATCTTTGTTGCGATTCCATATTCAGAGCTTTACGTCCTTTCTTCTTTGACGAGAAGTACCCAACCAGAGGCCGCTCGTAGACCACTGCCACCACCCCCAGGCGCCCGCCGACCACTATCTGGTTCTGACTGCCCGATACTAACCGTGTCTGCGAGACTGACCGTGACTCTCTGAGGGACTTGCATGACTCCAAGACTGACCATTCTGACGTGGGTACCCGAGTATATATAATTTCATAACGCCAAAGTGTTCTCCGGTTGTCAACCCACATGATCTGCTGAGAAATCCCCGATTAACGGCTCTGTCAAAGGTCAATGTGCAACATTAGGAAGTTTTTTGTCCATGGCCCTATCAAATACGAATAATTCTTAAAGAGATTTATTTGACCCTGTATCCTAACAGGTATGCCAGTCCAGGTTTGAGAGGTTCCGGGAGTAATAGCGAAAAATGGGTTCGTCACACTCCCCAAGATCTTTAGAACAGGAGCTTCACCATCAGATTCAGTGTCATATCCAGAACCCCCTTTTTCGGGAGAGAGGGGATAGAGTCAGACTAGACTATCTAAGTATTTATCAAACCCCTTCACCACAAATCGGATGCGCTTCAAGATCAATTTTAAGCGGAGTACAGCTGGTTTGAATTCAGTTTTCCTTCTCTTAGACTGGTTGCCATACTAAGGTTAAAGGCCCTAGTCTGTCCTACTATTTACCCATAGCTTTGAACTTGCGTTGTCTCGTTTATTTTTTACGACGATAACTTTTACGTTACAACCTTGCTCAAGTCGTTATCCTGGAGAGGAAGCAAGGCACGGATCCATGGTTTGGTTCTAGATCCTCGAGACTCTCTGTTGCCAAGAACTATTAGACAACCGAGTCTAGAGAATATCCTATATTCTACAACTCATAAGGAAAGCACAAATATGTAAGAAACGCACACACATAGAGCGGATCAAAATCATAGAAAAACAAATTTTAGTACAAATAAGTAAAAATAAATAAATAAAATAAAATAAATAAGTGGTTTCTCGAACCTGATTGGATAAAATAATCCCGTGCCAGTGTTTTCAACGATGTCCGCTCAGAAGTCCAAACGAACTTGACCCATGCAAAATTAAATCTTTCATTTTGAGCTGTCATGTGATTAGGAGACCTATTTATTTCACGCTTTCGACGGCAACAGACACACAGACTATATTCAGCTTCTCAGGCAGCCACGAAGACAGTGACACACAGCCACGCACAGTCGAAAAATACAATAACTCCTTACACAGCAAAATACAGCCAGTAAACGCCACATGCTAATACTCAGCAAACGCTCCATAGTAATAAAGATACCCTAGCGGTTATATCACACATTCTAACACCGACGGAAATTCCATTTCATTATTATTGCAATTGAGAATCCAGACATCTAAAATACAACATTCATAATCATAGCGAAAGTAAGTTTTCCATTTCTCTGTCTGCTTATTTTCTTATGAGATCACTTAAGTCAGATTTCCTATGTCTCCATCCTCACACATATTTTCAATCAACAGTCAAACATATACTCCGCTCATGTGCACTTTCACTCTCACACGCACATACACACACATTCTTACCAAGAACATTTTTGAACTTTTGAACTTTTCCTACAGCAACACATCAAAGCGCTAAAAACATAAATACAATTATTAATATGACAGAAATACATGGAAAGTTGGGTAAATCAAACACTTAACTCAGATTTAGATATGTGATATTTCATTCAGTCTTTATTTCATCTTCACAAACTTCTTCAAGACAGAGACTGTTTTCTGAGTTTTTTCTATTTAAAAGCATGTGAGGAGAGTGGAGGGTGTATAGTTGTTGCAGGAAAAGGTTTCATTAAAGATTTTTTGTTTTGAAAGTGGAGATAGATTTTTTGTTTTCAAAACAAATAATCTTTAATGAAACCTGCTACATTTTGACTTTAAATCCCTCCCAAATTTTCCTGCAACAACTATACGCCCTCCACTCTCCTCACATACTTTTAAATAGAAAAAACTCAGAAAACAGTCTTTGTCTTGAAGAAGTTCGAGAAGATGAAATAAAGACCGAACGAAATATCACATCTAAATCTGAGTTAAGTGTTTGATTTATCCAACTTTCCATATATTACTATCATACAGTCGGATTCACTAAAAATCTATCTTTTCAATTGTTAATATGTATATAAATGTTTAACTAATTCAATCTGGTTTTCTTATTGTTTCTGCGCGTTTTTTTAAAAATAAATTTGTTTTATTCGGGGACAGGATACTCAGATATAAATTTTACTTAATAATCCGAGTTGACTGACTCCACAAGTCTACACTTTCCACTCAACATAGTCTGTATTGAAGAGCATGAACTTTCAACACCTCGGGGACTTTATACCAAAGTATGGACTGTATTCAACTTATCGCGGTTTCGAGAAATTTGTTAATTTCTCTAACACTATATTTTTTAAGGCAGCACAAATGAATTACGAAACTTTGCTTTAACAACACAACAACGAAAGTTCTTTATTTGCAGCTTTGAATATTTGGTTTGCTCTTGGTGCTGCAAGACTCGTGGAGTTTAGGCTTGTTAGTGTTGGAGACGAAATGGCTTAGCGGGATGTTGAGATGGCAGCGTGTTGCTGGACGTGTGAGGGATTGTGTTCATAGTCACCGTGTATTTTTGTGTGTCTGGTATTTTTGGGGAGAGTATGCGTTATCTCCATTAATATGGACCAGAAGTGAAATATGAGCTAGTGTGTCGAGAGCGGAGTTACGCTCGGATCGACATAGCCATTTTTTGGGGTGACATGAAGTGGTGCCTGTGGAAGGCATGCTGAATGTTTCTAATTTATGTTCAACTGGGATTCCTCGTAAAGACTCTATAAATTAGATGGTTCCCTCGTTGAGTGTCCATGTTGCTGCTGCTAGTGTTAAAGCCACAGTGAGATGTCCACACTGGGTGGCTTGTCTAGCTAAAAAGCATCGCTAAGCAGGGACGACTAAACGAACGTCTGTTCTGGTCGCCGTCTCGCGCCGAAGAGACTGGGTTTGGCTGCTCACCCGTTTTGCTAGCTGGAAATGAAGGTCCGGGCTGAATAGGATAAGTCATCCTGATTGGGTGAAATTGAGTGTTGAAATACATTTGCGCGCCAAACCAAAATACGAGATTTTCCTCTTCTCTACAAACTGTATGGACTCTCCACATCAAATTCTTTGAGTATGATTCGCTAATTAAAATCTCGGCATTTCAAACTTACCCTTCTCATCTTTTATCATCTCCTTGTTTAGTCCGTATCACATCACTTCCTTTTTATAAATGTTTGTAGGATCGCCGTATTTATTAGCTCCGCAAGAGTCTCTTGAGAATAATAGACACTTCCAAATCAACGAGCGGTTACGACTCTATTCGAAAATAAAGCAGGTAAATTTTAAAGCAATCAAGTATTGCATTCAGAGAGATTGGAAAATGGCGACCAGTGAAAGTATCTAAGGGAGATAATTTGTCCAGTTCATGTTATAATCTCAATAAAATGAAATAATTTATTGGATTTTATTTCGATACACAAACAGACATGTCATTCAAGTGAATGAAATATGCAAAGTTCAATAGTTTTTAAGTAGAAAAAAAAGGAAAAAAATAGAAAAACAAAACAAAGTAAAAAAAAAACAACAACCGAAAACAAAATCGTTATTCCATTTATTAAAACGATGTCGGTCTAGAAAGTAGTAAGACTGATTGAATTAAAAAAAAACTGCTGCGCCATATTTTAAGAAAAAGTAGTCAAATATCAACAGTATAAATAATTTTTTGCGAATTTAAATAAATTAACGTATATACCCGTGTATTGGTCGAATTTTTAAGAACTAATTTCTGGGCTGGAAATCGTTTCAGGTAATTGACTTGTTGTAATTTACTAAACTTTTTGCTCTGATGTGGCACAACTTACTCGTGAAGGTTTGCTAGTCTAGCTTCCTAACCATTACACCACCCGATGCGCTCCGGTAATTAACTTGTAAAATTGAAATCCAAGAATGAAATAGAGTGCGACATAGTGACAATGAAAGAACAAAGAAATATAGGTCGATAGTTTATTTGAGCGATCCTTGACAGTAGTTTCACGAAAAGTTACCTCATCATAAAAAGGGATGGGAATTCAAATCGCATCGAATACTTATTATTTATTTTCTGATTTTTCTTTTTACTTAACAGTGGTAGAATAGCGATCTGAAATTAAAATTGAGATAAAAAAAAAGCAAAAGAGGCACAGCATGGACTTCATAAAAGTAATTGACAGGCTTCCTCCTTCCCCGCCCCCAACCCCAAACAAACAAAAAAAAGTACTCAGCAAAACCTTTTTTTCTTTTTCGAAGGAATTTAACCAAGAAGTTCATATGTCTTATTCAAGGTGGTTTCATCTCATTAAATGGCAAGCCTCTAAAATTACTAGATCAATTCATATACCTCGATAGCATTATCTCATCGACTGAAAACGATGTCAGCATACGCACGAATAAAGCATGTCAAGTTATCAACCATATGAAAATCGGATCTTTCTGATAAACTAAATTGGGGTTTGTTCCAAGCTGTAGCTGTGTCATTACTACTGTATCATTGCACCACTTGGACTTTAACGAAATGTTAAGAAAAAAGTTAGAGGGAACTGCATGAAGATGCTGCGTGCAGTTTTTAACAAATTCAAGAAGCATCCAACAGAACATCTCTCGTAAGGTCACTTAGCTCGAATCTCACAAATCATTCAAGTAAGACGATCTAGACATGCTGGGAGATGTGAGGAAGAACTTATAAGCGACGTTCTCCAATGGACTCCTACACACGGACATACCCGTTGTGGCCGACCAGCAAATATTTACTCTGTGCAGACATTATGTGCCTTCTAGAGGACTTATCAAGAATAATTACTGATAGGGACGAATTGTGTGTGTGTGTGTGTGAGAGAGAGAGAGAGAGAGAGAGTCAAAGGAACTCATGCTCTCAGTAAGTCTTGATGATGATGTCGTATACTTTAGTACTGAACCATATTCTGTCCAGTCTCAAAGGTTAACTGACTTCTCCGCCACGTTGTGCTTGATTTTAAAAAAAAGTCGGCCGCTGGTTTTGGTCGAATAAGAAGGAGCCATGGATAAGGTCAATAAAGGGAAAAGAAAAAAAACGAAGTCGAGAATCGAATCGCATTGCTGTTTTCATTGATAGCTCCTTCTGACTAATATTTGAGCGTCGGATGCGATTCTTTGCTCTTCAGCTTAAGTAGGCTCTAACTATGAAATACGGAGGGGAGGAAGGAGAAACAGCCTGGACATGAACTGTCAACCCAAACAAGAGCGGGCGGATATGTGTGAAGGACTCCTTGTGGTATCTTTCTATCTCACTCTGTATCAAGATTCGACACGCTCCAAACTTCTCTAACAGTGAGTCGCCCAGTCGGCTGGGGCTGCAGAATACACCGACTGCATCTTTGTAGAGGGGCAAGACTCCCCCAATGAGTGTTCTGGATATGACACAAAATAACCTAATTGTTAGGTTTCAATAATGTTGGAGCTTTGGGAAATGCAGAGTACCCCTTCATTGCAATCGCTCCCAGGTCCACTCTGGCCTCGAAGTGGTATCACCTGATAGAGTTCTATCTATTGGTCAAATAGAACTGAACTGTATTTATCTAAACTGAATTGTTTGAAATGAACTGTTTTTACATTAAACTGTTTGTTTAAACTGTGTACTAATGCTAAACTGAATTGTTTGAAATAGACCTGCCTCCCATCACGAAAACTATACAAGTTAGACGAACCAGACATGCAGGACACTTCTGGAGAAGCAAGGACGAACGCATCAGTGATGTACTCCTATGGACCCCCGCATATGGCAAACAAAAGTAGGACGACCAGCTCTAACATACATACAGCAGCTATGTGAGGATACGGGATGTAGCCCTGAAGACCTGCCAGAAGCGATGAATGATAGGGAGAAGTGGCGAGAGAGGGTCAGGGATATCCGTGCTAGCGGCACGACATGATGATGATGATGATATGTATAAAAATGGATTTGCATTAAATAACCTACCTTGGTAGATATGCCAAACCAAACCATCTAACAGTGGGGTTTGTGAGGTGCCCAATGAGGATCGGATATTTGTTTAGCTCGGGCTGTTTTTGAACAGAGACGCGAATAGATTTTACAAGTATGGCTTATTTAGGCACAAGGTCATTGTAGTCAAGCATCCAGTGTGAATGAAACTCAGTGCACTTTTGAATAATTCCGCTTGTTAGTTATCGCTCTGAAACGCCCATTTTTTTCCAAGCTTCGCATAGTGAGGTATGAGGAGCGCTGAGAGCGCCAAGTGAGGAACTAATTCACGAACAACAGCCTGCGTGACTAGTTTGTTGGAAATGATATCACGAAAGACCCTTCGCTATTTGTAAATTTGCTTATTTAAAAAAAAAATTCATTTTAGTCTTAAATCAATGGTGCTTTTTTTACAGCAATTTTTCGCTTGGAAACATCTGCTAACGAAAGAGCAAACAAGAGGGAACTCCTTTGTTTGCGAGAGAGTGAAAGCGTTTTCAATGGTCTGGTGATCTTAATGGTGAATTTAACAGCTATTGTGTGTTCCTATTCTTTTTCATTTTAATTTTAATTTTAAACAGCCAGAACCAAAATACTTCACTATGGTAAATAGTAAAGAGATCTTAATCATTTATATACTCGTCGAAAGAAATGATGGATGTTTGATGAGTATATACTATCTTTATTTAAAAAAATCATTAATTTATTTTTTCATCTCAACTCACCTAGAACGTCATTTATACATGCATCAGAGCGTATCAGACTAACATACCCCAAACAAATAGTGTAGATTTTATCTTAGTACTTTGTTGCGAGCAATATTGAACAAGTCCCGGCAGCAACACCCCACAAAGCACCAACTATATGGCCACCACGACATGATGATGATGAATTACACCTATCATTATAATTTCTCAAGGGAGATGAATAGTAAATACTAATTATTGAGTAGTTACTCTTACTATTTGAAATTATTATATAAATGCTATTGATTGATTGATTTTAAAGCAAACCCGTTTTGGGGAATTCTATGCCGAGAGGAATTACGTTTATTTTACGTTCATATATACATTTTTGTGTCCATGGTGTAATGGTTATCGTCGTAGGAAATGTACACGGTGACGAGTTCAAATCCTGGACGAGACTAATTGCATTTCACATAGCACTAATACCATTGGGAAAGGTATGAATCCAATTATTCTCCCTCCAGCTATGTGTAAATTGTAGGGCAGATTAGGTTCTTCAACCTTGGTTAGGCAACTAGTCTAGGAGAAGGAAAACTCCTAATTCAAACCTGTTAAACTCCGCATAAAAATTGACCTTGTGTCATATCCTGCTCCAGCGGAGGGGTTGGTAAATATAAATGATTTTTAAACCGATTTATTTGATCCATAAATGGAACTCTAACAGGTACAACTACTCCTGGTCAGAGTAGATCTGGGAGTAATGGCAACGAAAGTGTATTCCTACCCCCGCAAAAATTCTCCAGAACTGAAGCCTGACCATCTGATTTAGTTTAGTGTAACACTCATTTTTCTTTTTGAGAGTAAAGCTCCTTTTCAGAGGATACATTCAGCGTTGATAGGATTATGATATCAATTCTACAAATTGCATATAACTCGTCACCGAGCTTAATGCCCGATGGAAGTGGCCTTTAAGTTATACTACTAAAAAGAGAAATTGTTTCAATCTTTCCAGTAGTCGTTGTTCGGACGAAGCTAAAAGCTAGGATTCGAACAAGGAAATTCAAAGTTGAATGAAAAGCTTATTAATCCTAGTATTAATTAATCAAGTATTAATCCAACGTAAACGCTATAGCGAGTGTCTACTAAAGGGAGGAACCTAAAAACTCCAACCCATGAAAACATGTATACATATGGGGGGGAAAAAAAAACAAAAAAAAAAACGAAATCGTAGTTTTTAAGTAAGAGAATAATTACCTACCCACATCTTTTCTTTGTGTTTTGTTTGATTGCAGGCTTTAATCTGTCAAGAATGACAATGAATATAGCAGCTATTCTGTTGCTACTGCCCGGATGGATAACGCTTTTCTTAGATTCCCTATCGGTGCCAGTGGTCAGTGTTTTTGCTCATATAAAAGTCTTGATTTTGAATTATTGGGACTGTTGGTGCAACACAATCTTCATCCTTCACATTCCTCCTCTTGGCTTAAGCTTTGTAAATATAAACTAAACCGCACTTTTCTTTAACATACCAGTGACAAAATTAGATAGACTGGCAAGTCGTACTAGTGAGATAAATAAGAAAATGACTAAGTTATTTAATGCTGAACCAGATATATATTTCAACTATTACTATATAATACTAATAATTTGAACTCGATTATATGGCATTAAGTATTTTAAGCAGTTATATGGCTTTAAGTATTTTAAGGAATCATGTGTTTTTAAGTGTTTCAAGCAGCTATATGGTTTCAAGTATATCAATCAGTTAAATTTCAGGAGGGTTTCCAAGCAGGTTAGGTATTTGCAAATGACGACCAACTAAGCTAAATTGTATTATAACGATAAATTAACTGTATTGAATACCGGCTCATTGGGCTAGTGGGTAGAATGTTCGCCAATGTTCCGGGAGACCTGGGTTCAATCCCAGGTCGAGTCATACCAAAGACTTTAAAAATGGTACTTGATACCTCCTTGCTTAACACTCAGCAATATAAGGTACATATCAAGAGTAAAATGGAGCAATCCAGGGAAAGGAGTAGCGCCCTCCCCTACACCTTTGTGGTAGCTATTGAAAAGGGAGCCTTCAGGTGGCCCTCGACTACAATCAGCGTGTAGTAGCTATTGAAAAGGGAGCCTTCTGGTCGCCCTCGACTACAGTCAGAGTGTAGTAGCTATTGAAAAGGGGGATTTCTGGTCGCCCTCGACTACAATCAGCGTGTAGTAGCCATTGAAAGGGGAGCCTTCTGGTCGCCCTCGACTAGAGTCAGCGTGTAGTAGCTATTGAAACGGGAGATTTCTTGTCGCCCTCGACTAGAGTCAGCGTGTAGTAGCTATTGAAAAGGGGGATTTCTGGTCGCCCTCGACTACAATCAGCGTGTAGTAGCTATTGAAAAGGGAGCCTTCTGGTCACACTCGACTACAATCAGCGTGTAGTAGCTATTGAAAAGGGAGCCTTCTGATCGCCCTCGACTACAGTCAGCGTGTAGTAGCTATTGAAAAGGGGGATTTCTGGTCGCCCTCGACTACAATCAGCGTGTTGTAGCTATTGAAAAGGGAGCCTTCTGGTCGCCCTCGACTACAATCAGCGTGTAGTAGCTATTGAAAAGGGAGCCTTCTGGTCGCCCTCGACTACAGTCAGCGTGTAGTAGCTATTGAAAAGGGAGCCTTCTGGTCGCCCTCGACTACAGTCAGCGTGTAGTAGCTATTGAAAAGGGAGCCTTCTGGTCGCCCTCGACTACGGTCACTAACTTTACTTACTTACTTTACTTAACTGTATTGACATTTAACTGTGTGTAAACAAAAATATATACTTATGCTAAACCGAATTGTTTGAAATAGAACTGTCTATATATATATAAACGGATTTGGCTTTAAATAACCGACAATGGTTGATATGCTGTAAAATTAAACCAACCAACCAACCAACCAACTAACAAGTGAATGGCAGAAAGTACCCCGCAAAAACAATTACCGACGCCGACTACGCCGATGATATTGCGCTTCTGGCAAATGCACCCGCCCAAGCCGATATCCTGCTACATAGTCTGGAACGAGCTGCTGCAGGCATCGGCTTCCATGTCAATGCACACAAGACGGAATATATGTGCTTTAATCAAACAGGCGACATCTCCACAGTTAAAGGTAGCTCTCTGAAACTAGTTGACAAGTTCACTAACTCGTGAATAGCACTTTTTTACCTGACAGCAAATTGTTAGCCATCTTATCATCTAGTGACAAGAACAAAGTCAAAATGACAGGCGGTAGGCCAGAGAGAGAGAGAGAGAGAGAGAGAGAGAGAGAGAGAGAGAGTTGGATTAATGCCTTTTAAAAGAGTCTCACCTGGATTTCAATTTGCCGATTCGGTTTACTGAGCATATAATCACGACGCCATCTGTCACTTCCGGCTGTCTCTAATAATGAATGAATTAGACAAATAATTAAAAATGTTTGCAGCATCATGAGTCATGGATTGGTTGGTTGGTTCGTTGATTAAGGCATGTCAACCCTTATTGGGTTATTTAATACAGAAGTCAGACTTCTTCTGTAAGCAAGTATATGGTTTCAAGTAACTAATGATAATCCTCTGTAAACAATTACGAGGGTCGACTGAAAAGTTCACGGGCTTACCAAGATAATCTCATAGAATGTGACTAGATAAGTTTTATTTTCAACATAGTACCCCCTTTGCGATCCACAATATTTCTTCCATCAGTGTTGTTGAGCTTGGATCCCATTGGTCACAAAAGTAATTAACAGTAGATATGGTGTCATCAAATGAACTTCTCAGTCCTCCCACGTCTAGTCACAAGTAATTATTCTTAATACAAATGAGTTACTTACGATTATGTATTTAACTATTCTCATCAAATACCAATCGCTAATATACAGTTACTTGGACCTTGTTAGAGAACGGAAAGATGAGGAACATGAATTCAAGGTGATACCAAATGTAGTTAGTGTGCTCGAAACGGTTCCCAAGAGCCGAGAGAATTTGGAAATCTGTGGGAAAATGGAAACAATTTAGACTATAGCATTGCTGTAATTGACTCGAATACTGAGAAGAGTCCTGGAGACCTGAAGAGACTTGCTGGCACTTTTTTTTTAGTAATAATAGAATTAAAAATAATGGGATTTTGAGATATAAACAGATCCCCTAATCCAGGCCATAAAAGAAAACCTAGTGATAGTTAACAAAAAAAAGGAGGATAACCTGCCGAATAGTGGACTTTGCTGTCAAAGAGGACCACAGAGTAAAAATCAAGAAAACGAAAAGAGAAACAACTACTTGGACCTTTACAGAGAACTAAAAAAGATGTGGAACATGAAGGTGACGGTAATACCAGTTGTTATGGGTGCGCTGGGAACAGTTCCCAAAGGCTTGATAAGAGGGCTAGAAGACTCCAGTGAAAGACCATCAACCAGCTAATGCTAGTGTGAAAAACTTGCAAAAATTATAATAATAATAATAATCTTTAGAAAACAATTATAGTTTCAAGTAATTATTTTAAAACAAATAATTTCAGCCCAGCCGGCTGGGGCTGTTGAATACACCGACTGCATCTCTGCAGAGGGACAAGAACCATCTCCTCTAAGAGTGTCCTGTTTATGAAGTCAAACCATCTGATGGCGAGGTTCCAGGCTTGGAGATTTGGGAAAAGTGAAGTACCCCTTCATTGTCATTACTCTCGTGTCCACTCTGTATGTATAAAGAGGATTTGGCATTTAATAACCTACAATGGTTGATATGCCATAAAATCAAACCAAACCAAATCACACACACACACACACACACACACACACATATATATATATATATATATATAAACACATAACAAGTATTACGGTAATATGTGGTTATCGGTCACATGGAAGTCAGACCTGACCGATAAAATAAAACGCAGTTTTTCCCAAGCAGCGGTCTTGTCGATACTGCTATATGGATGCCCTACATGGACACTAACTAAACGTATTGAGAAAAATCTTGACGGCAATCACACAAGAATGCTGCGAGCTGTATTGAACAAGTCCTGAAGGCAATACCCTACAAAGCAGCAGCTGTACGGCCACTTACCACCCATCATGAAAACTATCAGAGTAAGACAAACCAGACATGCGGGACACTGATGAAGAAGTAAGGATGAACTCATAAGTGATGTACTCCCGTGGATTTCTCCACATGGACGAACAAAGGCAGGACGACCAGCTAAAACCTATGTAAAACAGCTCTATGCCGATACAGGATGTAGCCTGGAAGACCTCCTGGGAGCGATGGATGATAGAGACGGGTAGTGTGAGAGGCTCAAGGAGATCTATACTGGCAGTGCAACAGGATTATGATGATGATAATACACGCATGTATCCCAAACAGATGAAATTTCCACTGTGTTCTATGTAAAATGCAGCACATAAAGAAAACTTACCGAATTGGTGAAAGTCTTGTCTTCAGTGGTTTTCATTTGAATGACGAGGTAGAATCATGTACCTCGCTGGCGTTGGAGACAAAGTCTCTCTTCTGTTCAATGAGCAAGGATGAAAAAAACATCCCCAACTTTCCTCAGAGAGCGTTATCAGAAAAAAGTTTTATCTGTTGAACAGAGACCAAAAGAGATTAATTTGAATTCTCAGAGTATCACGTGATGTCCAAAGACCCACACAAAAGCCATACATTAAGGAATTCCGTTGGACTGTGTATTTTAAGAATTGTCTTTGGCGAAATAAATGTCAGTCTATGATTTCTTCAGTAAAATACGGTAGTTGCTTACTAAGCTGAACATAGTCGTGTCAAAAGGTTGGAAGTATGATGCTGGGGTCCTGGTGAGAATCGAACTCATTAGCAATTGTCTTTTAAACTGATTGACTAGCCAAGCTCAAATCTTAAATAAGACTGTTCGCATTTCACTTTTCACTAATGTCTTGGGGAAAGGCATGAATCCTTCCTCCTTAACTATGGTCTCTAAGTCAAGTCGGCTAGGGCTGCAGAATACACCAACTGTATCTTTTCAGAGGGGTAAGAGTCCGCCTCCCCCCCCCGCCACCGCAAAGTGTGTCTTGGATATGACACCAACCAATCTGATGGTGAGGCTCCAGTTATGCCAGAGCTTTGGGAAATGCAGAAGACCACCCCTTACCGCAAGGTGCGTCCTTGATATGACACCAAACAATTAGATGGTGAAGCTTCAGTTATGCTGGAGCTTTGGGGAATGCGGAGTACTCTCTCCTCGCCATGACTCGCAGGTCCACTCTCTCCCGGAGTGGTAGCACCTGATAAGGTCCTATCTATGGGTCAAATAGAACGGTTTGACATTTAAACTGAATGCAAACAAATGACTAATGCTAAATTGAATTGCTTGAAATAGAACCGTTTAACTCTGTGTAAACAAATAACTGATGTTTGATTGAATTGTTTGTGATACGTAGCAATACTTGGAACCATTTAACTTTGTTGACTAACGCTAAATTGGATTGATAGAAACTGAACTGCTTAATCCTTTAACTGTGTGTATCAATAAAATGTGTTTACAAATCATATATTTAACATATATGTAAAAACAGGATTTGGCATTAAATAACCTACAATGGTTGGTATGCCGTAAAACCAAATCAAATCAAACCGAACCAGACAGTTATTAGAATTTTTGGGAGCTGTTACCGTAATAAACACTAGATAAGATTTTCTGAATTTGACACAAGATCTATAATATTCCCACTTCGATTGCACACACAGCAGGTACGTGCCTATACTTTCAACCTAAATTCATTCAAATTTGACAGCATAATGTATTGTTCTCCCCTTATCTATATTTGATTGACGATCATATACAAACTCGCTCACCTACCCTTCAAGACTTTAAATGGCACCCCACCTTGGGGAATAGTATTAATCACCGTCTCCCTTTAACTCCTGATGCTCCCCACCTCTAAGGGACGGTACGGCTCTCGCTTGGGAAACTCTTGTGTAAATCATTTAACATATTGGTATGTATTGTTGGATTACCAAAGATCTTGTTTCCCCCACATGTGTTATAGGGTTTGCCGAGACATAGGACAAAGATTGTGCACCCGTCGTTTAAGGAGTTTCAGGATGCACTAAGATTAACGATTTCCTGACAAACACGGGTCACTCAGTTCGTGTTCTTCTCAAACAAGGGAGGCAACTTGACTAAGTGAAAAACAAAGAAAGAAAAAAGAAAAGAAAAAGAAGATTGCGATAATATTTTAGCCCGGTTTGCCTGTCTATAGGTTAAGGAAAGCAGTCTGTTCTCGCCGCCTCTGCACTTCTTTAATTTATATATATATATATGTGTGTGTGTGTGTGTGTGCTCGCTTATGTGGGTGTGGACACTTATTTTTTCAGGGGTGTATGTTTTTTTAAGACTACATATGTCATTGTGTAAAAGTGTGAGAATTGCGATTAAGAATTCGGTAGGAGACAAGAAATTCCAGAGAGAGAGAGAGAGAGAGAGAGAGAGAGAGAGAGGTGTAAGGAGGATTGTGCATCCTTATGGAAAGGAGTAGTATGAGGAGAGTAATAAAAAAAGCAAGTGTAAGGAGTGAAGAGAGAGAGAGAGGTAAAAAGAAGGCTCGAAGGAAGAATAATAAAAAGGAGCGGGAGAAGGGGAATAAAGAAAAAGATGGAAACACAAGTGCAAGAGTGATGAAGAAAGAAACATAAAGAGGAAAAAGGCGAAAGAAAGAAAGAAAGAAAGATACATAGATAGGGAAAAATAGGAAAAGGATGACAGAAATAAGACAGAAGGGTTGAAGAAGAAAAAAGGAAAGAAAGACAGAAGTAAGTTTGTAAGAAAGAAAGAAAGAAAGAAAGAAAGAGGCAAAGAAAAGCAAAAGAAGAGAGAGAGAGAGAGAGAGAGAGAGAGAGAGAGAGGGTAATAGTAACTGTAGGACAAAACCAGGACGAGGTAAAACGGATCAAATAAGAGAGAGAGAGAGAGAGAGAGAGAGAGAGAGAGACAGACAGACAGACAGACAGATGAAAGAAACCTGGACGAGATACATTAGAATCGGCGCCGAAAGAGATAAGCAGAAAGAATGAAGACGGAAATGAAAGAGAGCATCTTCTAATAACTCGACATAATAAAAAAAGATGGCGACGTGAGAAAACAAACTATTGATCTTGGGCCAGGCACAGTAGTGGATCTTCCTGACTTTCTGTCTACAGGTGTTTCTCATGAGGCAAGGCCCTGTTTGCTTTTGGCCTATTGTCGGGCTTGACGGCCACACAATGAAAACACAGCCAGAAATGTTATCAAAGCAGTTACCTTAACATTTTGCAGAAAGAGGACGGGCGATGAAGATAAATGCGATCGTCACCAATGATGCTATTTCTGTAGGGCAGGGGGTTGAGTGTGGGCTATAGGTGGGGTGTTTGTATGGCCTGGCGCCTTTGAATAAACACTCCCCAAATAATACTCTACCACATCCATCACACATAAGTACCTATATGAAATATATATATATATATATATACGAAAGAGTGAAAACAAAATCGCTGCGATAAAATGGATATGAGAAGAGAGAAATGGATATAAGAAAGAAAGAAAGAAAGAAAGAAAGAAAAGAGTTTATTACAAAAAAAGAAGGAAAGGAAAGAAGGAAAGTAAGAAAGAAAAAGGACAGAAGAAATAAAAGAAGAACAGAAAGAAAGAAAGAAAGAGGAAAAGAGAAAAAAGTAAGAAAGAACTAAAAGAATTAAGGAGGCAGTCGTGTTGAAATTGTTATCATCGTAAGAAAAGGACATAGTGACCCGAGTTCAAATCTAGGACTAGGCTGTTTGCAATTCACATCATGCTTATACCCTTCGGAAAGGTACGAATCAAACTATTCTCCCTCCAGCCATGGATAAATAGAAGGACAGACTGATCTCTATAACCTTGGCATGACAACTGGTCTCGGAGAGTTAAAACCCGTTAAACTTCGCTTAAAAACTGACTTTGTGTCATCCCCCGCTCGAGCAAAGAGGTTTGTAAATACACACATAAAAGAAAGAAAGAAAGAGAAAAGTAGAAAAAGAAAGGAAGGAAGAAAAGAAAGAAAATAGAAATACGGAAAAAAGAAGGAAAAATGAAAAGAAAAGAAAGAAAGAAGGATAGTAGAAAGAAAGAAAGAAGCAAGGGAAGAAAAAAAAAAGAAAGAGCAATAAAGAAAAAGCAAAAAGATATAAAAGAAAGAGAACAGAAAAAATGAAGACGACAAGAAAGAAAAAAGACGAGAAGAAAGAAAGAAAGAAAACTCGGAGAAAGTCAGGGAGAGACACATGAAGAGCAAGATAAAGAAGAAATGAAGAGAACGAAAGGAAAGAACAATTAGAGAAAAAACAAGTTTAATGAGAGAGAGAGAGAGAGAGAGTGAGAGAGAATGGTTAGAAAGGGACTCATAGTAAGGCTAACAGATAGATGTGACCAAACTGATATATATATATATATATATATAGTAGCGTCCCAAACTAAGGGACAGAATTTTAAAACCTAATATTTGTTAGAAATAACAAGTGTGAAGAGCTGAAATTTTGACAACTGGTAGTCGTTATCATCCCTAATAACATACTAAAATTTGAATCATTTACAAAGGATAGAAAAAGAATTATAACAATTATTTATTTATTTTCAAAATAGGATCGTCCAAAAGTAAGGGACAAAATTGAGAAAAACAATGTAAACTGTATACTATATTCAAATTTTTTGATTTCCTCTAAAGAATAAGTCTTACTTAGTCATTTGTAAACGTTGCATCAGCCGGCACCATGGCGAAACGCCAAAAACTTGATTACTCTGTGAGACAAGCAATTGTGAAGCTACACAAGGAAAAGCAAGGAAAGTGAAACGTTCCAAGAGTGTTGTAGGCAGGGTTGTTAAATCCTACAATGATACTGGCAAAATAGTTAGTGCTTTTAAAACCGGCAGACCCCGCAAAACTTCGGCAAGAGAAGATCGAATAATGCAGCGTATGTCATTAAAGGACCGTTTTAAGTCTTGCACAGAAATTAAAAGGGTTATGAATAGTACCTCATGTGTTAATGTGTCAAGATAGACTGTTTCTAGACGACTGCAAGAAATAGGGCTGTTTAATTGAACCCCAAGAAAGAAACCACTTGTTAGTTCGAAGAATAAGAAGAAGAGATTAGAGTTTGCAAACAGGTATGTAATTTAGACATGAAAATTGGGCAAAAGTATTTTTCAGTGATGAAAGCAAGTTTGATTTATTTGGAAATGATGGAAAAACAATATAAAGAGACGTATTGGTGAAAGATTAAGTGCAAAGTGTACTAAGAAAACTGTCAAGTTTGGGGGCGGAAGCGTCATGGTATTTGGAATGTTTTCTAGCCAAGGTACAACGCCTCTTGTCCGGTTACAAACTCGTGTAAACGCGCAGATCTATAAAAACATTGTTCAAGATCATGTTGTGCCAATCATACAGAATTCAGGTTTCGATAGGGCTACCTTTATGCAAGATAATGCCCCATGTCACAAGGCAAAGGTGGTAATGAGTTACCTCAGCGAGCAAGATTTCGAAATTATGGATTGGCCACCGCAAAGTCCTGACTTAAATCCAGTAGAAAATCCTTGGGAGACCTTAGGAGTGAAAGTTATGGAAAGAAATCCCACTAACACGGAGGATTTGTGGGTGAAGCTTCAAGAAGAATGGTCTAAAATTAGTATCGAGGATTGTCAAGAACTGATTCGTTCTTGTAGTCGAAGATGTGCAGCTGTCATTGAGAGCAAGGGCTCATTTACTAAATATTGATTGTACATGTATTTTTATTGTTTTTTGGCTGTTTACATGGTTTTCTCAATTTTGTCCATTACTTTTGGACGTTCCCTATCCTTTGCAAATGATTCAAATTTTATGGATGATAACGACTACCAGTTGTCAAAATATCAGCTTTTCACAGTTGTTATTTCTAACAAATATTAGGTTTTAAAATTTTGTCCAATAGTTTTGGACGCTACTGTATATATGTATGTATGTGTGTGTGTGTGTGTGTGTGTGTGTGTGTGTGTGTGTGTGTGTGCTGATTGGTAGATATATCGTGATGAAGAGACTAGGATAGATTGATATGAAAAAGCTGAGAGAAACAAATATATATATACACACACACTCACACATATATATATATATATAGATAGATTTTTATGAACGGACTGAGATAAATAAATTAAGAACAGACTGATATATATATATATATATATATATATTTGTATATAGCAATCTGTTCTTAATCTGTACATATATATATATATATATATAGAGAGAGAGAGAGAGAGGGAGGGGGAGACACTCACACACACACACACACACACACACACACACACACACACACACACACACACACATATATATATATATATATATATATATATAACATACTTAAGTCTGCGAATAGACTTAAAAGGAATAATCCAAATAGAGTGCTCAACGCACGGCTAATTACTATATACTGAAAATATATTTAAAAAATTCATATTCAGTGCCAAAAATATCCTTGAAACCAAGAAAAATCAATTGACATAATCCATTTTAAATTTATCTCACCAGCTTGTTAAGTGGATCATCAGATGGAATTTAAAAAGAAATGGGTCTTTTTTTAACCGTTAACTTAGGTAAAATAAATTTATAATGGATTATATCTATTTATTTTCCTTGATATTAATTATATATATATATATATATATATATAAAGATAATATAGATAGATAGAGAGAGAGAGAGAGGATGAGAGAAAGAGGGAGTTTTTAAAAGGAAGATGATACACTTCTTTTGTTTATTGGTCGGCTTAGAGAGGTTGAATACTCAGTATATAACTGTTTTGTTTTCTTTCTCGTCTTTTCCAACGAAAGTGGAAAAATGTTTTAGTTGTCAGGGTGTGAACGTCTGTATGCACGTGTATAGAAAAACAACTAACTACGAAGTATGCTTTTAAGGCTAAAACAATCACATGTACATATATATGCACACAGGCATATATATATATATATATATATATATATATATATATATATATATCGGGTGTTTGGGACGGAAATGGAGAAAAGAGGAAAAGTGTGTTTATATATAAGAGAATGTTTATGTGTATTTACGAATGATAAAGAAAGGCGGTGGTTGAGTTCACTTGTTGACAGATTGAGTGCAAAAGAAAAAGAGAAGATATATATATATATATATATATATATATATATATATATATATATAGACAGAGAGGTAAGAAGTGGAAGGGAGCGAAAGACCACTCAATGAAAGATGTGGATAGATAGATAAAAACAGAAATCAAGAGATAGATAGATAGAGAGATAAAAACAAAGGTCAAGAGATAGATAGATAGATAAAAACAGAAGTCAAGAGATAGATAGATAGATAGATAGATAAAAACAGAAGTCAAGAGATAGATAGATAGATAGATAGATAGATAAAAACAGAAGTCAAGAGATAGATAGATAGATAGATAGATAAAAACAGAAGTCAAGAGATAGATAGATAGATAGATAGATAGATAAAAACAGAAGTCAAGAGACAGATAGATAGATAGATAGATAAAAACAGAAGTCAAGAGATAGATAGATAGATAGATAGATAGATAAAAACAGAAGTCAAGAGATAGATAGATAGATAAAAACAGAGGTCAAGAGATAGATAGATAGATAGATAGATAGATAAAAACAGAAGTCAAGAGATAGATAGATAGATTGATAAAAACAGAGGTCAAGAGATAGATAGATAGATAGATAGATAAAAACAGAAGTCAAGAGATAGATAGATAGATAGATAGATAGATAGATAGATAGATAGATAGATAGATAGATGTTAAAATGAGAGAAAGTATGATAGTCGGACACAACCAGGAACAATAGCAAAGAGAGAGAAAGAGAGAGACAGACAGACAGACAGAGAGTGAGTGAGAGAGGAGATAGAGTGAAAAAATATATAGAGAAATACAGAAATAAAGAGAGAAAGACAGAAATTCAGTTGAAGATAGATAGATAGATAGATAGTGAGAGAGAGATTGAATAATATATATATATATATATATATATATATATATATATATATATATATATATATCAATATAAAAGAGGCGTAAGATAGAGAGGACAGAGAGGTAAGAAGTGGAAGAGTGCACAAAACCACTCAAGTTATGAAAGATGTAGATAGATAGATAGATAGAGAGATAGATAGAAACCAAGAGAGAGAGAGAGAGTGAGAGAGAGAGAGAGAGAGAGAAAGTGGGCGGTCAAAATGAGGGAAATAAAGAAAGGAAGATACAGACAAGAAATAACAGAGACAAAAAGGATATATAGATATTGAGACATAGAACGATATATATATCGACAGAAAAAGAGGTGTCAGAGAGAGAGAGAGAGAGAGAGAGAGAGAGAGAGAGAGAGAGAGAGAGAGAGAAAGATAGATAGAAAAAGAGAGATAAAAATATAGTCAGAAGAAGTAAGAGAAGGAGAAGTTATAACTGGAGTAGGCTTTAGGAAGAGCTGTTTACAGATGTACCCTTTTCAAGGAAATCAAGTGATAGGTCCTTTTATGTCCCAGAACCCTGTCAGCATCACCTCCTTTACTGACCGTTGCACTCGGAACTTTTTTCTTTTGCAGTCATTGATTGTTTTTACGACTCAGGCCTGTAGTGACAATCCCATGTCTTGCTCATTTGTAAATTTTCTTTTTAAGTAAAACATGCTTCTTCATACACATTGCACTTTCTTTAAATTCACGCGGTTTTCGTTTCACAGCCAACGAAAATCTCATAATAGACCTCTTTTCAAGCGTGGAGTACTCTGATATTTGAATTTGTCAGCATTTTTAATAACCTCAGAAGAAATATTTTTATGAGATTAAAATTATTTTTGCTATTAAACAACTTCAGACAATGCAAAGTTTACATTTGTGGAAAAAAAATCTGAATAAGAAAATTTAATAAGCATTTAAAAAAAAAACTCCTTATATATATATATATATATTTGTGTGTGTGTGTGTGTAGTGTGCACACGTGTGAGTGTGTATGAAAATAAGTAAAGTTGGCGACCGTAGTCGAGGGTGACCCGAAGGCCCCCTTTTCGATAGGGGAGGGAGCTACTCCTTTCCCAAGATTGATCCACTTTACCCTTGATCCTTACCTTATAATGCTGAGTGTTTAGCAAGGAGGCATCAAGTACCATTTTTTAAGTCTTTGGTATGACTCCTCCTGGTACTGAACCCAGGTCTCCCGGGCCAATAACATGAACATTTCGCCCAGTCAGATGGGGCTGTAGAATACACTGACTGCACCTCTGCAGAGGGGTAAGACCCCCCGCACAATGAGTGTCCTGGATATGACACTAAACAATCTGATGGTGAAGTTCTAGTGATGCTGGAGCTTTGGGGAATGCGGAGTACCCCTTCATTGCTATCGCTCCCAGGTCCACTCTGCCCCGGAATAGGGCCCTATTTATGGGTTAAATAGAACAAACTGCATAATCATGCTAAACTGAATGGTTTTAATTAGATCTGTTTGACTAAACTGAATAGCTTGAATTAGAAATGTTTTTGACAATTAAACTGTACTCACATTTAAACTACGAGCTTATGCTAAACTGAATTGTTTGAAATGGAACTGTTTTTGACATTGAAACTCTACTTACACAAAACCGAATTTGTTTAATATAGAACTGTTTCGACATTTAACTGTGTGTAAACAAAATCTGTACTTATACTAAACTGAATTGACTGATTTAGAACTGTTTGAATAAACTGAATAGCTTGAAATAGAAATGATTTTGACAATTAAATCGTGTACTCATGCTAAACTGAATTGTTTGCAATAGAACTGACTATTTGCAAAAAATGGATTTGGCGTTAAATAACCTATACTGGTTGATATGCCATAGAAACCAACCAACCAACCAACCATCCAACAACCACTAAATGAATATTTAATTGTTCTTGAGGTTGCTCCTTCCTCGGACTAAGTGATAACTTTTCAACATCTCCCGTTTATATATATATACAGAGAGATAGAGAGACAGAGAGAGACAGACAGAGACAGAGACAGACAGTAGAAGAAAATGTATACAACGTACAAAGAGAGGAGAGAGAGAGAGAGAGAGAGAGAGAGAGATGTATAGAGAAATGGAGAGACAAAGACAGAGATAAACAAATTGGGAGCGAGTAGAAGAAAATATATTGAAGGCTCAAAGACTTATACAGATAGATAGATAGATAGATAGATAGTGAGTGAGTGAGTGAGAGCAAAATATATAGAGAAATATAGAAAGTGAGAGATTAAAAGAGAGAGGGAGTGAGAGAGAGAGAGAGAGTAATTAGAAGAATTGAGGAAGAGAGAGATTGGAAAAGTAAAATCATGTAGAAATAGAAATAGAGAGAGAGAGAGAGAGAGAGAATGAGAGATCTATTGAGAAAGACAGAGATAGATAGACAGATCGATATAATTGAGAAACAGAGAGGGAAAGTAGATGAATAGATGGGGAGAAAGAGGGGAAGAGTAAAATTATATAGAGAGAAATTGAGAGAGAAAGAAAGAAACAGTGAGTTGAAAGAAGAATGATAAATCTTGGGAGAAACTGAGAAAAACAGGCAGAGACAAAGAAGAAGAAGAAGAAGAAGAAGAAGAAGAGAAGAAGAAGAAGACACAGAGAGAGAGAGAGAGAGAGAGAAAGAAAGAAAGAGAAAGAAAAATTATAGAGAAACAGGGAAAGAGGAAGAGAGAGAAAGAGAGAGAGAGAGAGAGAAAGAGGGAGAGAAATTGATAAAAGGAGAGGAAGAAAAGGAAACGTAGTATAAAAACAACTTTTATAAAAAGGAATTAAATAAAGAGGATAGAAAGATAGATAGAGAGAGAGAGAGAGGGAGAGTTAAAATTAAAGAGAAACACAGAGAGAGAGAGAGAGAGAGAGAGAGATTAATAAAACGAGAAGAAGAAAAAGGAAATATATTATAAAAATAACTTTTATAAAAAGGAATCAAATAAAGAGGATAGATAGATAGATAGATAGATAGATAGAGAGAGAGAGAGAGAGAGAGAGAGAGAGAGACTTATGAACGAGTTCGCTTTTTAGCCTTTTGCCATCTGCCACCGATTATGGTCCTTGTCGGTGACATCAAAGAAAGAGAAACGTTGACAAATAGACAAACAGATTGTGAGTTGATGACGTTCAGCCTTTTGCCGTCGTGTCGTGTCCGGGCGATGACGGAAGCGTCCGATTTCATTGATTGTCTCGGATTGAAGCCAATTAAATCGCCCCATTGGTTGATGTGAAGCCATACAAACACTCTTGTAATCCCCTCACCCCCAATTGCATTGGGCGTTCCGTCGAGCGACGATGGGGTTCAAGTTGAGACAAACCAAATAAGCAAAGAACGAAGTAAAAGGTTCCAAAGTTTATCTACTTTAAAGAAAGGTATTTGCGATCTATCACACGCACGGAAATTTATCAACTCACATAGATGTTTTTCTTTCCTCTGCTGTCTCTCTCACTCTTTCCCTTGATTTTTCTTTTCTTTTGCCTTGTGAGTTAACCATTTTAAAATCGTAAGTATCACTGTTGCTAATGCGCATGCGCGTGGGCATGCGTTAGTAAGACTGGCTCTGTAAGAGAGCAGTAACTGACTTTTTTAATGTTTAGATGAAACTGTTATGCATTTGTGATTGATCTTTCTTCCACCTGTTTTTTTTACACCAAGTTTTAGTATATCATTTGATTGATGGATGGATTTAATTTAACGGCATGTCAACCCGTCTAGAATTATTCTATACCTGGAAATTAGGGAAATTCATCCATTATACGTTCATATTTACATTTTTTGAAAGGTTAGGTTAAGTTATTTGGTTTAATGGTATATCAACTCTTCATGGTTATTTAATGCCGAATCTGGTTTATATATATATATATATATATATATATATATAGAGAGAGAGAGAGAGAGAGAGAGATAGAAAGATAGATAGATATAAAGTTGTAAGTTGGCTTAGCGTAGTCGAGGGTGACTCGAAGGCTTCCTTTTCAATAGCTACAACACCAAGGTGTAGAAAAGAGCGCTACTCCTTTCCCAGGATTACTCCACTTACTCTTGATCTGTACCTTATAATGCTGAGTGAAAAGCAAGGAAGCATTAAGTACTATTTTTTGACTCTTTCGGATGAGTCGACCTGTAATTGAACCCCGATCTCCCGGACCATTGGCGAACATTCTAACCAACATGTCATTGGGCCGGTATGTATATATTCATGGAAGTAAATAGTGGAAATGAATCCGATGGTATGAAGAAAATAGAAGTAATTCAAAATTGATGAATTTATAATACATTTAAACATCATTGCTTGCGCCAATCACGAGATAGTTTTTTCAAAAAAGAACGCTGATTGTACGGTTATATAATCTTTTTTTGTACATATATATATTTTTTTCTTTTTCCCTGTTGTTATATTTTATGAAAGCATAATTATGTTTTACCATCTCAACGTCCCGTTGAAGGTTTACTGAAAGCGAAACGTTTAACGTTGACTTTCCTTTATAATAAATTCATCACTTTTGTATTTATTTTTCTGTTTTTTTTTTCATACATATATTGTCATCCAAAGACAGACTGTTTCATTGTATCACAACTCTTCCTTGTGGCTAGATACGCGAGACGATCCAAGATGGGATCAAAACCCGCCTAAGTTTACATTAAACCGACAATATATCCCTCAACCAGAATGTGAACCAACGCTGACTCCGAAATTTAACGCATATAAATTAACTTTCGTTTATTTATATTTTACGCTATCGGATATTGAAATACTCAATTCGTTAGAAGAGGTTTGCATAACGCAAGTGGCAACCGTTAATTCCTTCACCAAAATGCTCAATCCCTGGGAGACAGACTGTTTCGTTGTATCACAACTGTTCTATAGCGGTAGACACGTTAGACTCTCTAAGCTGGCATCGAAAACCCGCCTAACTTTACGATAGACCGACAACATACTTCCCAGCTAGCATATCTGATTTTGAAGTGAATAGTTTATAGGCAACTTCATAAGTAAAAATCTAGTTCTGAAGCATTGAGAAGTCTGGAGTCTCACCTTTATTGGTATTACTTCTAAGCCTACTCTAACCCGATATGGTAATACCTATTAGGTTCCTATTTATTAGTCAAATAAATCTGAGTGAAATGATTAAGTGTTTACTTATTTAAAATGGCTGTTTGGATATACTTCAAAATGTCACTGACTCGTCTAGCAATCATAACTTTATTATATACGTGGTTTTATGCATCCAACGCCGTCGTCACCGGTAAGATGTGACAAAAAGTCAAATTTATACAGAAAACGGTTCCTATTACTCCGGGAAAATTACTCCGCCAATTTTATTTACCAAGACAGGAGTAAACAATTATAAAGAAAACTATATATAGTAACATCCTACAAAACAGTAGTTGTACGGTCACCTACCTCCAATCTATAAAAACAAATCCTGGAAGCAACACCCCAGAAAACAGCTGCTGTACGGCCACCACTTATCTCATAAACTAACCAAAACGGACAATATATGGACACTGTTGCGGAAGTAAGAACGAACTCATAAGTAACGTTCTTTTATTGCGTCCTACAAATAGACACACCACTGTTAGCTAACCATTATGATGGTGGTATGGTTTCAAGTATTCTTATCTAATACTAATAATTTGCACTCAATTACATGGTTACATTATAGAAGTCAGACCTGACTGGTAAAATGAAACGCAATTTCTTCCAAGCAGTGGTCGTGTCGATACTGCTGTATGGATGCACTACATGGACGCTAACGAAACGGATGGAGAAAAGGCTTGACAGCAACTACACAAGAATGCTACGAGCAATACTGAACAATTCCTGGAGGCAACACCCAACAAAGCAGCAGCTATACGGCCTCCTACCACCCATTACGAAAACTATCCAAGTTAGAAGAACCAGACATGCAGGACACTGCTGGATAAGTAGGGACGAGCTCATAAGTGATGTACTCCTATGGACCCCTTCACATGGCCGAGCAAAGGCAGGGTGAACAGCTCGCACCTACATACAGCAGCTCTGTGAGGATACTGGGTGTAGCCCTAGGGACCTGCCGGAAGCGATGAACGATAGGGAGGGGTGGCGAGTGAAGGTCAGGGATATCCGTGCTGATAGCACGACAAGATGATGATGACATGATTTCAAGTCATACTTAGGATACTCTTTTAGGGGGTTGTCTTACCTCTCTACAGAGTATGCGTCTTCTCATTCGTTTATTCATTATGTTATTTAATGGCATATTAACCTACTTGGGTTATTTAATGCCAAAACCATCCTAAAAAACAGTAATATTTCTATTTAACCCATAGCTGGGAAGATAAGGGGGTTCATACCTTTCCCAAGGATATTTGTCTGAAAGCGAACGTTATAGCGCGACTGGAGTTCGAACTCGCTTACTACGATTCCGCAGTCCAGCGATTTAACCATTACACCCTGAGGACCCCTCCTCAGCGTCCTCTCGACGCTACTGATTATATGTGATTATGTGTACGTGCCTTATATTGATATGCCCAATTTTTATCCACACAGAAATGCTATTCTGAAATAGAGGGAACAACATCATTGACAAACCAGTATGGGATCAAAAAATATAAATGCTTTTTCTTATATTCTATTTCGTATTCTCATAAAAAAAACCCAACCCCAGTGCGTTTCTATTTCATGTAATGATTTTATAATGTCTTTTTAAGTTAAAATAAAGGCAAGAAGTACATTTAAAAAGTCTAAGATATTTAATAGGAGTAGATATAAGTTGAAATCGGGAGAAAATTGAGAGTTAAGTGCACATTAAATACAGCTCAGGCATCCAAATTTATTAGTGCAGAAATATCAGTTTACACTTTTAAGATATCTTAAATGTTGTCTGATGGCGAATTATGTAGCTCAGTGGTAAAATCTTGGGAAACGAGGATGGTTCGTTCATATTTCCAGGGCAAGTTAAAAGTTTTGCAATATTTGAGGCGCAATTCGGCAGTCCCGGATGACTTTGCTGAAGCCCTGAAGGTGATGAACCCCACTGGATTGTGAGATGCCGAGCTCGCCTGATACTTTTCGAGTGCTACTCATCAGATTTGCGTCTAAGGCTTGTGGCACGGCCTCGGAATCCAGTTTTGGACCTGACCTTTTCTGATTGTCCAGGCTCTTGTAACCCGAACGAAATTTCTTCAACCATCTGTTTTCTGTCCTGTGATCAACTGCACCTCCACTTTTTCGCACCAGAAAATGTTTTTGATTGCTTCCGCAGAGTTATAGCCCAGTTCGAACCAGAATTAGACTACGTTGCACGTAAATCTATGCGGCCTTCAAATTACACACGAAGTGAAGGAACGCACAACGAGTCAGCGCACCAACTATCACGATATTACCAACCATAGGTAATATCTGAAATGGTCTGAGCTGCTTCGGTCACGTAACATATATAATGCAAAATATTTTACTCACCCAAGTAAATGGCAACACAAATACTTTCTAATGGTCACCGTTTTCCTCTACGTATGTTTTTCATGCAAAGTGGACTGTAATTAGATTTAATGGTCAACGGAACGGGAACCTCTTTCGGTTTCAATGTGGAAAGCGGACGTCTTTTGATCAGATTCCACAGACTTATCCACGGAAAGGCGCCTTTTAATTGATAGAAACACGCACACACATACACAGTTTAATTTTGGGTTGATGAGGAGGAAGGGAAAGATTGATTTATTTTAACGGCATCTCAACCCGTCGAGGATTATTTTATTTCGAGAGGTTAGGGAATCGCGTTCATTGTACATTAATTGTGTAGTTGTTTCTTAAGTGTATTTTTTGCACAGTGTTACATGATATAAAATATTCCTAATCCTAGAGGTTAGGGAATCGCGTTCATTGTACATTAATTGTGTAGTTGTTTCTTAAGTGTATTTTTTGCACAGTGTTACATGATATAAAATATTCCTAATCCTAGAGGTTAGGGAATCACGTGCATCATACGTTTATATTTACATATTTTACGTTGTTTTATATTAAGCGTTTTTTGTACATGGTCCTATCGAATATAAAAAAAAATTTAAACCTACATATTTGAAAGGTACTATCAATCTGGGCTAGATTGGACCTGGGAGTAATGGCAAAGGAAAAAGAGGTACTCCACACTCACCAGATCTCCAGGATGTAGTTTCGTGTCATTCCCAGGACAAATCTTTTGGGGGTGTTCTTACTCCTCAGTAGAGGATACAGTCAGCGTATTCTGTGCCCTGTTGATAAGGTGGCTGTTACATGTTACGTATGAATAAACGACAACACCGGTTTCCCGTTGTTGCTGAGGTGGTGTTGTAATTAATTTTGTCTTTTGATTAGAACAAGTCAAGCATGGATAAAAAGATACTTCTGTTCCCAAGAGCAATGATCGGAACGATACTTCTGGTTTAGCAAAAATGGCCGAAACGAAACATCCGTTTTTTCTTTGAACCAATATACAACTGTGCTATAAAATCATAAGTATAAGGTAGGAAAACTTGATACCGTATAACTGTGCAAACAAATCATCTTTATCATTGTTAAATAAAAAAAGGGTGATTTAAAAAATCATTGCAGTGGGACGTTATTAACATAGAAAGTTGTTATTGAAATAAAAAAAATTTACAAATGAATCGAATTTCAACGTTGAATAACCCATAAGCAGTTGATATACCGATAAATAAATAAAACCAATCTACTTTTTCAATTAACTGATTCAATTTATCTTTTCTTTGCCCTTTGTTTAAATTTATTTCGCATTTTCCTTCATTTCTAAAAAAAAAAGTGAATCAAATATCGGTATTAGATAACCCATAAGGAGTTGATATACTGTTAAACAAATAAGCCAATCCAAACAAAATCAGAAGCTGGACTTTTCGAGGTTATATTCAATATCGTCCTGGCAACACAAATGCTAAGTAGGATATTACCTTGCTCTTCCCTTGGACCACATCGGTGTCGGGAAAATGGGGAGATCTGGAGCAATGGCAACTGTCTCTCTTCTATCTTCAGTTAATTCTTATTGCAACACAAATGGAAAGTAGAATGTTACCTTGCTATTCCCTTAGACCACATCAATGTCGTGAAAATGGGGAGATCTGGAGACATATATAAAAAAAGCATAAAACACTAAAACTAAAAGGAGAGAATAAAGAAATTAAGATTTACGATTTTAGTAAAAAGAATGTGATGTTATCTAGTTGAAACTTTCATTGTAGCTAATAGAATTTTTAGTTATGGTAGAAATGTTTTTCAGTATTTCTCCTCGTACTGGAAATTTACTGCCAAGATAGATTTCAAAAACTAAGTTAACTATGCAATTGGGTTTTGTACTGATATAGTAATATATTTTTAGAAAAAATTTTCCTGTCAGATCAAAAACAGCAGTAGAGTAAAAAAAATTATGATTGAATTGGATGATTTCGGAAATAATGGAGAAAAAAAATTAAGAGGGGATTTTTGGGAAGTATCGGATGAACGAACAGAATTTGAGCTGTATATAGATAATGTATATTTATTATGTTTTGTGCAAAGATCCTTTTTTTTTCTTCGGGGGATGGCCTCGTGGTGTAATGGTTAAAAGCGATGGACTGCGAAGTCGTAATAAGCGAGTTCGAACTCCAGTCGCGCTATTACGTTCACTTTCGGACAAATACCCTTGGGAAAGCTATGAACCCCCTTATCCTCCCAGCTATGGGTTAAATTGTACCACTACTATTCTTCTAGGAGAATGGCTTTGGGATTAAATAACCTACAAAGGTTGATATGCCATTAAACAAAGAAACCAAACGAAACTTTTTTTTTCTTTAAAGGTTGATTTGAGCAGACAGTAAAAAAGAATTGTATAAATAAATAAATAAATAAATAAATAGATAAATAAAATAAACTATATTCATTGGAAAGTATATAAATAGATACGAGAGAATATTGGATTGTGAAAAATGATATAAACATCAACTAAAACCAATAACAGAAATCTAATGAATTACTATTTTCAGGGACTTTGTTATCCAGACTGATAGAAAAATAAAGATCATTCGGTTGGTTTGGTTTGGTTTGTTGGGTTTTATGGCATATCGGCCTTTGTAGGTTATTTAGTTTGGTTTGGTTTGTTGGGTTTTATGGCATATCAACCTTTGTAGGTTATTTAGTTTGGTTTGGTTTGTTGGGTTTTATGGCATATCAACCTTTGTAGGTTATTTAACGCCAAATCCATTTTTATGTAAACAATTCAGTTCTATTCAAAACAATTCAGTTTAGCATAAGTACAGTTTAATTGTCAAAAACATTTCCATTTCAAACTATTCAAGTAGTTATATGTAACAATTTAGTTAAGTGTAAATACAGTTTTAATGTCGAAAAAACAGTTCTATTTTAAATAATTCAGTTAAGCATAAGTAGGCAGTTTAAATGTAAGTATGGTTTAATTGTCAAAAACATTTCTATTTCAAGCTATTCAGTTTAGTCAAAGAATTCATTTTAGCATAAGTATGCTGTTAGTTCTATTTAACCCATAGATAGGGCCCTATGAGGTGCTACCACTCCGGGCTAGAGTGGACCTGGGAGCGATGGCAATGAAGAGGTACTCCGCATTCCCCAAAGTTCCAGCACTGCTGGAACCTTGCCATCAAATTGTTTAGTGTCATATCAGGACACTCGTTGTTGTTGTTGGGGGGTCTAACCCCTCTGTAGAGGCGCAGTCAGTGTATTCTACAGCCCCAGCTGACTGGGCAATACACAGAGTTAAATGTGAAACATTTTTATTTCAGATAATTCAGTTCGGCATAAGTATACAATTTAGACGTCAAAAACAGTTCTATTTGGAGCAATTCAGTTCAGCACTAGTACGCAGTTCCAATGTCAAAACAGTTCTATTTTAAACAGTTCAGTTTAGCATAAATACGCAGTTTAAATGCAAAAATCAGTACAGTGAAAGAACCACAGTTTAGTTCTATTTAACCCATAGATAGGACCCTTATCAGGTGCTACCACTCCGTGACAGAGTGGACCTAGGAGCGATGGCAATGAAGGGGTACTTTGCATTCCCCAAAGCTCCAGCATTGCTGGAATCTCACCATCAGATTGTTTAGTGTCATATCCAGGACACTTGTTGGTGGGTGTCTTACCCCTTTGCAGAGAAGCAGTCGGTGTATTCTACAGCCCCAGCCAACTGGGCAAAAAGATCATTTGTTCAGATATTGTAGTTAAAGATTAAAAAAGAAAAACATGCCTTCTAAAGGAGTGTCGACATATAACATATCAGTCAAAGGATATAATAAAAGTAAATAAAAAGACTTGGAAACAGAAATTGAGAAAATATAACACCTTGAACTACTGCCGTGCTAGTAATAGTGGAAGCCCTGGGTGTGAAAAAAAAAAAATGGACTGATAAACACAAATACAAGGAGGTGCTCGAGGAGTAATGGTTATCGTCGTAGGAAATGGACACGGCGACACGAGTTTAAATCCTGGACCAGGCTAATAGCATTTCACATAGCACTTATACTCTTGGGAAAGGTATGAATCCAATTATTCTCCCTCCAGCTATGGGTAAATAGTAGGGCAGACTGGGCGAGGCAACTGGTCTGGGAGAAGGAAAACTCTGAATTCAAACCTGTTAAACTCCACTGAAAAATTGACCTTGTGTCATATTCTGCCCGAGCAGAGGCGTTGGGTAAATATGGGTAAACACAAATACAAAATAATTACAAAAAAATCAACAGGAGAGACAAACAACACCATGGATGGGCCTCGCAGACATTCATATACAATGACTATGAGACGCTTTCCAGTCTCTGAGAAACTGCCCGTTTCTAATCATAAAAAGGACAAGCTTCGGCGGTACATATACTAAAAAAGGACATGTAATTCTTTTATAGCTTAGTTGTGTTACACACACACACACACACACGAGCTCATACATATACACACACTATTATTTTGTTAGTAGAGTTAGTAATATTTTTTATGTATCAATGTAAGTTTTATTGTTGTAGAATATAAATTTGTTTTTGTCCGTCGCCTTGTTTAAATGTTCATTTTGTCCGCGCCGTTTTACAACTTTTATTTGTTTCATATCTTCACTCATTTATTTCATTGGCTTCCTTCATTTAATACTTTATCCATGTGTCAATATATTATGCCTATATTATACCTTTTTTCAAAACACTAAATATCAAAATTAACATTAAATTATAGGGGACTTAAAATTCACTCAGTCACTACTACAATACTAAAATCGGCAATATTTTTGAACGATCCAAAATCATTCCTATTTTTTGAACGACCTAATATTATTTTTTTTGAACGACCTAATATCATTCCTATTTTTGAAATGATCCGATATCATTCCTGTTTTTCGAACAACACAATATAATTTTTTTTTAATAATCCAAAATCATTCTTATTTTTTAGGAATAATCATCGTTATTTACTAATCTAAATTTAGTATATGACCAGAATTATGGAGAATCCGGTGAGAATCGAATTCACTACCAATAATCTGTGAGTTTAGCTTACAAATCATGACACACATAAGCGGATTTTGTTATTATTTCTAAACTTAGTTTCGTTCTTGTGGTAAGTAATTCCCCACAACCTGCTCCCCCTTGTTTGGTGTAATAGACAGGCTCCTGAAATGCTTATAAAATAAGCTAACTTAATTCTTTTTTTGTGGTTAGTTGTATTAAGTTGAATAAAGCTTTCCTAAGTTTATTCGCCTCGGGTTATTCATTACAGTTCTGACACAAGGCTTTAAGTATGAAGCACCCAGTAAAAAGGCGAACGATAATAGTCTACCTGTTCAGATCACTAACCATTACACGAAACGTGGAATACAAGAAGTAAAGTTTAACTGAACACAAGGTTAGAAATATTACCCCCAAGTGAGAATCAAACTCACAAACAATGGCTTACTAGCGTGTGTATTTACCCAACCCCTTTACCACGTGTAAGATGCCATTCATAGTAGTTTTTTAGCGGAGTACAACTAGTTTAAATTCAGAGTTTTCCCTTCTCCTAAAGTGGTTTACTGCCCTAAGATTAAAATACCCAATCAGCCCGAATATTTACCGATAGTTGGCGCTAGGGAAAATAAAGGAATTTATACCTTTCCTCAGGTATTAGGTATCTTGATTTCTAATTTCTCCAGTCTTTCTATTAAGCCTTTTGGGAATGTTCTAAGTAAGCCAACTACAACTGGTATCACCGTCACCCACAAGTCCCAAAACATTTTTTAAAGATCTCTGGCAAGGTCTCTCTTTCCAGTTTCTTTTATTTTTACTCTGTGGTCGGCAGGAATGACAAAATACAGCCGGCGGAAAGTTTAATCTTTTTAGATTAATAATCACTAGGTCTGGTCGTCTGCCAAGGATTGGGTGATCCGTTTATATCTCAAAATCCGAGGGAATTTTACGCGTCTTATTTTTAGGTCGGATTCTGTTTTTTGCATATATAATTTGTTAGTATGGTCAAATTTTAATCTCTTGCACAATTCTTTGTGGATCCTCTTTCGCACCCAGTCATGTCTGTTTTTGTTCTTGGCTTGGGTTAGTTTGCTACATTTTGCTTATTATGTGATTAACCGTTTCATATATTCCCCAACATAGCATACACTTGTTATTCTGTTGCGTATTATCAATTTCCGCTTTCATCTCATAGGCACTTATGATCTGTTTTTTAGTTGCTATTAAAAGACATTCACTTTCTCTCTTTAGGTTTCCCTTTCTTTGAGATGTCCATGTCTTCTCGTGTGGAATCCCACTAGTTTGTTGCTTGAAATATCCATGTAGTTGTGTTACATAGCCACAATTAACACCATGTGCGAAATGGACATATAATGTTCATAACGATAGAACATAAGAATCTCGAAAACACGTAACGACTTCTTGTTCAGGTACGAAACCTTTTTATTACTTTTGAGTTAAAGGTTTCGACATAAGGAGAGAGACACAATCTTTTTATGCCGGCTTCTTCATCTGGCCCCTATCTCGTGCGGCACCCATGGCGCGCAAATTCGTCTCGCCTCTGTGAGCCCCAAAAGTCGAACCTCCTCGTTCAGTGTCTAGTTTCAACTCTCTTAAATTTTCTTCGAAATCCCCCAAATCCTCCGCGCGCTTCCGGTGCGTGACGTCACCCGCACTTTGTCATCCGTTTCATCATCTCAGGCTATTGTGACATCTCTGAGTGACGCATCCGCTCTGTGCGCCCACGCGCGTTACCACCTGCATCAAGGTTGCACCTAACTAACCCATGTGCTGAGCTGAAAGGTTCTCAGCCTAACTAAACCCAAAGGCATGAACCGAAATCCCTCGGCCAATATATTACAGTTGTTTTATTGTCTGTACTCATATTGCTAGTGCTGTTGGCTGTTGTACTTCATATTTCTTTGCTCTTTTTAGTCCTCGAGTCTTTATATTGTTGCGTTTACGCAATCCTCAATATTAGCGAGTTCTCTTCCTCTTTCTTGACGCACACTTCAGTCTATGTCATTTCCAAATGTAAGTCTTTGTGCATTATTATCAATTTTCTTGTCCTTTGGTTCATTTGTGCGAGTTTTTCCCTTGTCCATTTCAAGAATGGTCCTGCGTATCTTACAAAGGAAACTGCCCAAGTGTTTATTCCTTTGTGTACCATGGCCATATACATGAATATGCGAAATGTACATGGGAGTTTAAAGGTTCTTCGACATAAGGAGAGAGGCACAATCTTTCTATACTGGCTTTTTCATCTGCCCCCACCCCTCATCTCGTGCGGCACCCGCCACAAAGGTCTCCGCGAGCAAGCGAAAGTCAACTGTCTCGTTCGGTGTCCAGTTCTCAACTAACTGAATTTTTCAAAATCTCCCAAAATCCTCCACGCGCTTCCGGTGCGTGACGTCATTCGCACTCGCTAGCCTCCGTTTCCCATCTCGGACTATTGTGCCATCTCTGAGTGACACGTCCGCTCTGTGCGTGCGCTCGCGCGTGAGCACCTATGCTAATGTTGCACCTAAGTACCCCATGCACTGAGCCGAAAGGTTCTCGGCCTAACTAAACCCAAACGCATGAAACCAAAATCCCTCAGCCATTATATTACATTTGATCAGTTTTGTGCTGCAGAGAAGTTTTCCTTTCTTCTTCTTCTTCTTCTTCTTCTTCTTCTTCTTCTTCTTCTTCTTCTTCTTCTTCTTCTTATTATTATTATTATTATTATTATTATTATTATTATTATTAATCACTCATTAGAGCTTTTCACATCAGCGTTAGCCGATGGTTTTTCACTAGAGTCTGAGTGACAGCAAGTCTCCTCAAGTCTCCAGTTATCTATTACGCTTTAGAGGTTTTCACATCAATGTTAGCAGATCATTTTCCCCTGAAGCTTGAGTTACAGCAAGGCTCCTCAAGTCTCCAGGACTCTTCTCAGTATTCTGGCCGTTCTCAATAATGCTATCGTTTGGATGGTCTCCACTCGTCCGCCAACTTCCACGTCATCCAGACCTTTTAATAATTCTTTAGTTACTGTGCCAAAAACACCAATCACAATTGGTTTGATTGTCACCTTCATGTTCCATAGTTTTTTCAATTCTCTCGCAAGATTGAGGTACTTATCCTTCTTTTCACTTTCTTTCAGTTTTATTCTGTGGTCAGCTGGAACAGCAAAGTCGACAATTTTGCAAATTCTATTTTTTGTTGTTGATTATTATAAGATATGGTCTTCTGGCTGAGATTCGGTGATCCATATGCATGTCAAAGTCCTAAAGGAGTTTATGTGTGTCATTTTCTAGAACAGGTGCTGGGTTGTGCATATACCATTTGTTCGTACGGTAAAACTTAAATTTCTTGCATATTTCCCAGTGGATCATCTTGCCCGTATCTAGTCTTATGTGCTAAATTGCTGTATATTATTATTATTATTATTATTATTATTATTATTATTATTATTATTATTATTATTATTATCTTAAGAGTTTTTCACACCAGTGTTAGCCGATAGTTTCTCACTGCAAGTCTCCCCAAGTCTCCAGGATTCTCCTCAGTATTCTGTCTGATCTTAATAAACTAATAGTTTGGATGGTCTCCACTCGTCTTTTATTTTCAAGTCCTCCATTTCCTGTATCAATCCTTTGGTGACTGTACCAAGAGCATCAATTACAATTTATTATCATTCATCATCATCATACCGCGCTGGTAGCACGGATATCCCTGACCCTCTCTCGCACTCCTCCCTATCGTTCATCGCCCTCGGTAGGTCTTGTCTTTCAATTTTTTGTATTAGATAGGGATACTTGAAACCATATAAATGCGTTGAAATTATTAGTATTCGATAGGAATACATATTCTTTCTCTGCACTTTTTAACCATACGTCATACATACCAACATAATGAGGATTTTATTTGAGTGTGAATGAATACTTCAATTATTTTGTCTTGTTCCGAAACAGCAAATACGTATCGTGGAATTTCATGACCTGCATTGATAGATCTGATAATTAGTGCATACGTATAAGAAAAAAATTATGCTGGTCCACACGTTTTTTGGCACTTCATTAAACGCAATAGACATAAACAAATGTTTGGTTTGGTTTTATGGCATATCAACCATTGTCGGTTATTCAATGCCAAATCCATTTTATACATATAAACAGTTCTATTTCAAACAATTTAGTTTAACGTGAGTACACAGTTTAAATGTCAAAACAGTTATATTTCAAACAATTCAGTTTAACATAAGTGCACTGTTTAGTTATATTTAACCCCAAAATAGGATCCTATCAGATGCTACCCCTCCCGGCCAGAGCGACGGCAATAAAAGGATACTTTGCATTCCCCAAAGCTCCAGCATTTCTTGTGCCTCACCATCAGATTGTTTAGTGTCATATCCAGGATACTCGTTGGTGGGGGGTTATATCCCTCAGCAGAGATGCAGTCGGTGTATTCTACAACCTTAGCCGACTAGGCCACATAAACAAAGAGTATATATATATATATATATATATATATATAAGAGAGCAAAACATTTTGTTTCAATTTTTTTCCATACATGTAAACTCTGCATTTTTTGAAATTTGTTTAAAGCAAAGATTATATTAATTTCAGAAAAATATTTGCCTTGAGTCTTTTCATAAGAGTTGTAAATCAAATAGTGTCCCAGGCTTGAACAGAGGTCTGTCATCAACTCTTAAGTGGTCAAGAAGTTCAAACCATGTGAAAATTTATCAAAGAAGGTGTTATGTGCATGAAGAGGCATGTTTTCAATAATTTCTTTTTTTTTACTAATGAGCCACGTCCATGGAATTGAAACACACTGACTCTCCGGTAAAGAGAATGTTCCGGGTGCAGCGTTTAGTAAGAGGTCATGTTGTCAGTCTTCTGGTACATTAAAGGACACATCACTATGGTTTTCTCAGAAAAAAAGCACAACTGAAAATAGTGCTTCCTACTGCGAATTCGTTTGGTAAAATTTACATTATTTATTGAATGACTCACACACACACACACACACACACACTCATATATATATATATATATATATATATATATATATATATATATATATACCCAGATATAAACAAAAGAAAATATAAAAGCGAAACGAAAAAAATAAACACTACTCATCACAAGTACAGAAAATAAATAAAAGTATAAAGTAGACACAAGATCGGTTTTCCTATTTAGTATAAGAGAGAAAGAAAAGGGAGGTAATTGCTGCCCGACGCCATCTGGGTGGGAATTTGGAGTCTCCTGAGCCCTAAACATGACATTGATGGATAAATATGTGCGTAAACCAATACATTGATTCTTAAAGCAAATCTTCCCCGAAGGCTGATCCACTCTCCCCAACAGTTTCCGCTCTGTTCTGACATTATTCCGCCGACCCTTATTTCCCTATTCCCGAAACTCTGCCATCTCCCGCATTCCTTATTATGAGGCAAACATTGGTATGTTTACAGAGTAATTGCAATTGTGCGAAACACAAAACTCTTTTAATAATATCTCAATTAGCTTTCAAGTCAAGCTTGATACCTTATTCTGCAAAGACTGCTTTTGCTTTAACAGCTTCATCGTCTCGTCTCGTAGAAACCGTTTTGTACTCTTTCTTCGACAACTCCACCACCTCATTCCACGGAGACCAGTTTTGCTGGCTTCTATCATCAATCTCATTACCTTGTTCCGTGATGACCCATTTTGCAGTCTTCCTTCGACAACTTTATCACTTCGTTCCGTGGTGACTGTTTTAGTTAGCTTATGTTGACAAGCTTATTACCTTATTATCTAGCTGTCTTTATCTAACAATCTCATCACCTCGTTCCATAGGGACCGATTTAGCTGTCCTTCTCCGTCAACGTCATCATCTCATTCCATTGAAACAGGTTTTGTCATTTTCCTTCAACAACTTCATCACCTCGTTCCGTGAAGACTACTTTTGTTGTCTTCTTTCAGCAACGTCATCACCTCATTCTGTAGTGACCGATTTTATAGTTTTCCTTCCACAACATAATTACCTTGTTCCGTGGAGACTGCTTTTGCTGTCTTTCTTCGTCAACCTTATCATCTCATTCTGTTGAAATCGATTTAACAGGCTTTCTTCGTTAACCACATCACCTCATTCCATTGAGACCGATTTTGTAGTCTTCCTTCGAAAACCTACGTTTCGTGAGTAGTTTTTAACATCGCTTTTATCTACGTGGCTGTAGGTTCAATCTCTGAATAAAGAAGTGAAGAATATATTTACTGAGTGACAGATTTCAATAGCTATCATAAGGGAGAAACGACTTCTCTTCTGCCATTTTCAGTTGTCGGTCTCAACTGGTAACCTTGTTGAATGCAACCATTTATTTGATCTTATCTATGGGCCATTCAGTAGAATCGTTTGATATTTAAACTGAAATCGAATTGTTTGAAATAGAAGTGTTTGATCGTTTAACTGTTTGAAAAAGATGTGTTCACATATATTGAATATAAGTGTAAAAACTGGATTTGGCATTAAATAAACAACAATGGTTGATGCGCCATAAAACCAAACCAAACCAAATCATGTTTATCACTTTTCGACTGCAGTACACTTCCCCCAGGCTTTTACCCTCTTCGGGGGAGGGGGGTTTATTGCTCGGAGCCTAAGGCGTCTCTAATAAGGGGAATGCCGATGGGCAATAGGCATTTATTGAAAATTCCGGGCGCGTGTGGGCTCCGGTCCTACGCCCTGACCCACCAAAAAGGCCTTGTGCCACACATGCCCGTTTGGTGGGGTGGACATCAAATACCGCAGATCAATATCGGTGTTATTCGAACAGTACGAGACTTCTTACTTTTTCTCCGTAACTCTATCTTTCTTGTGTAATATAATCTGTTATCTAATATCCGTATTTGCGTTTTCATTAGTGACCCTTTCTGGGGCCACAACATACTGGCGACGAGGAACTCAAACGAAAAAAGGGACACTCCAACAAGCAAAAGGGGTTAATCGCACAACATACTGGCGAAGATACAGCGCAACAACAAAGAGATACCGAACTACAAGTTTTTAAAAAATCTACAACAAAGTTCCAGCATACAACAAACCGAACAAGATTTTTGTTAAACAACTACAAGGTATCAAATTGTACAAACGACGGAGTGTGTCAGATAGCGGATTTAAAAAAAAAAACTGTAACTAAGATTGTCACGTAATCAAAAAGTGATTTTCATATTTTTCTTTCTTCCCCCCCACTTCAGAGAGAAAAATTTAATTCGGCGCTTACAGTTTTGTGTTGTACAAAAAAAAAAAAAGCAAAAACACACACACACACACACACACACACACACACACACACACACACACACACACACACACACACACACACACAGAGTAATTATTCTTGATTTATGGGGATATTTACTGAAGGAACCCCCACTCCAGAAAAAAAAAGATTTTTTTAAAATGGAAATTTTTTAAAGTCTAAAAAAAATGGAAGACCATCAAGAAATGTTTGCACAAATGATGAAGTTCCAAATGAAGTCTCAACAAAAAAATGAGGAAAAACTCCTTCAACTTCAGAAAGAAAACGAAGAAAGAATCTTAAAAAACGAGGAAAAACAACAACGGTTCTTCCTTGAATTGCAAAAACAACAAGAAGCACTTTTTAAAAGTCTAAGTAATAACCAGCCTACAGATAGTACTACTATTTTCACTTAAAATGCTGTGTGGAACGCACTGGAAACATTTTCCTACGCACCAGATGAGGATAAGAACTTTGAGGCATATTACAGAAGATATGAAGATATCTATATTACCGACTGTGTCGATTGGACTCATGCAAAAAAACGTCCGGCTACTTCTACGAAAGCTAGAAACTGTGGAACACAACAAGTTCGTAGATTATATCTTACCAAAAAAAAAAAAAAAACAAAAAAAAAAAACAAAAAAAAAAATAAAAACTTGCGGACTTGGCTTTTTAGAAACAGTTAAATTACTGTCAGAATTATCCAGCTCCAAAACGTCTCTATTCCACAAAAGTTGGAAATATCTCAACTTAACAAAAAGAGACTGTGATGATTATTTGGGGTTTGCCTCGGTCGTCAATAAAACCTGCGACGATTTTAAACTAGGCGAATTGTCAGCGGATAACTTCAAATATCTGATATTCGCACAAGGACTAGTGTTGGCAAAAGACGCGGAAATCAAATGCAGAGTTTTGTCGAAATTAGAGAACGAAACCGATCTCACACTTCAAAAACTGGCTGAAGATTGTCAGAGGATAGTGAATGTCAGAAAATACTAAAAAAATATCGAGGAGTCTGGTGTTGCTTACGTAAGGAAAGTCAAGCATAGATCCCAATCATATTCTCAGAGAGAGAAAAAAAATATGATTACCCAAAATTTCAATACAGGTAGATTAGTGACACCCCCCCCCCAAAAAAAAAACACCCAGCGCTTGCTACCGCTGTGGAAAAGTACACTGGGCCAAGGACTGTCCCTATCGTACAAAAAAAAATGTCAAAACTGCGATAAATTCGGACATAAGGGCTCACAGTGTAGAAACAGAAAAATAATTAAAAACAGAGTCAGACATACAAAAAGCGAGGACAAGTCAGACAAAGTCGTTCGTAAATACATAACCGTCAAAGTACTAAATAAATCGGTAAAATTTTAGTTAGACTCTGGCTCTGATCTATCAATAATAAACTTACTAACTTGGAGAAAATTAAATAGGCCAATAATAAAGATGACAAGCAAGACGGCGCGAACGGTAACAGGAGACAAAATAAAATTTGAAGGCGAAATAATTATCCCAGTACCACTAAATGGTATGACCAAAAAATTAAAAGTCTTCGTACTGAAGAACACAGAAAATTTGTTTGGGTGGGATTGGTTTCAGAAATTTAATCTCTGGGACCAACCAATTAATACGTTTTGCCAAAAAGTAGAATGCATTACGACCGAAGCTGAAAAAATTAATATGGAACTAAAAGATAGTTTCCCCGAAGTATTTTCAGCTGGTCTTGGCAAATGTACTAAAATTAAGGCAAAATTTGAACTGAAGGAAAATACACGTCCCATTTTTAGAAAGAAGCGAAGCGTACCGTTCGCCACGATCGAAGAACTAAATAAAGAGCTAGACCGATTAGTGAATATGGGCATATTATCGAAATTGGAATTCAGCGAATGGGCTGCTCCAACGGTATTTATAAGAAAAAAATCCAAGGAAATCCGGGTATGCGCAGATTTTTCTACAGGATTGAACGCTGTACTCAAGGATTACCACTATTCACTCCCCCGCCCAGAAGAAGTTTTTAATAAATTAAATGGAAGAAAAAAAAGTAAATTCACCGACCCGTTGATGATCGACCCCAAAAGAAAAAAATACTAACAGCACTTTTACGAAGTAAAAGGCTTGGAGGAGGGGTGTTGTGGGAGCCTTACCCATCTCACCATAATGGACTCTTCTCACCGTTATTAGTCCTGAGAGATTTCGCTGACAGAGACGCAGATCAATCTCGATCTGAACCTCTCCAGGTGTCGGGTAGCGCTTCGGCCGGCTGTGTTATCTGCGGCACGGATCTGGCCGGGTGTGTCTCGGTACCTGGAGATTTCCTTCGGCCTCAGGGGGCCTTCCCCCCAGGCTTTTACCCCCTTTCGAGGGGGGTTGGGTTCATTGCCCGGCGCCTGAGGCGCCCCTAACAAGGGGAATGCCGAAGGGGCCGAGGGTATTTTTGACAAACTCCGGGCGCGTGTGGGCTACGGCCCTGCGCCCGGTCCCACCCCAAAAAAGGCCTTGTGCCATACATGCCCGTAAGGTGGGGCGTGCATCAAATACCGCAGATCAATCTCGATCTGAACCTCTCCAGGTGTCGGGTTGCACTTCGGCCGGCCGTGTTATCTGCGGCACGGATCTGGCCGAGTGTGTCTCGGTACCTGGAGATTTCTTTCGGCCTCAGGAGGCCTTTCCCCCAGGCTTTTACCTCCTTCGGGAGGGTTGGGTTAATCGCCCGGCGCCTGAGGCGCCCCTAACAAGGGGAATGCCGACGGGGCCGAGGACATTTTTGGCAAACTCCGGGCGCGTGTGGGCTACTGCCCTGCGCCCGGTCCCACCCCAAAAAAGGCCTTGTGCCATACATGCCCGTAAGGTGGGGCGTGCATCAAATACCGCAGATCAATATCGGTCTGCATCTCTCCAGTTGCCGGGTAGCACTTCGGCCGACCGTGTTATCTTCGGTACGGATCTGGCCGAGTGTGTCTCGGTACCTGGAGATTTCCTTCGGCTTCAGGTAGCCTTCCCCCCAGGCGTTTACCCCCTTCGGTGGGTTGGGTTTATTGCCCAGTGCCTGAGGCGCCCCTAATAAGAGGAATGCCGACGGGACCGTAGGCATTTTTGGAAGTGCTGGGCGTGTGTGGGCTCCGGCCCTGCGCTCGGACCCACCAAAAAGGCCTTGTGCCAAACATGCCTGTTGGGTGGGGCGGACATCAAATACCGCAGATCAATATCGGTCAGTACCTCTCTAGTTGCCGGATAGCACTTCGGCCGGTTGTGTTATCTGCGGCACGTGCGACCTCGCCGTCGGCCGACTCTTTACCACCGGGACCTCGCTGCTCTGTCTGCTCCTGGCCCTTTTTACCGCCGTGACGTCTCCAAATCTCTTTCTTATATAAAAATTATTTCTTAATCAAAAGTAATCACTGAAAAATTTTATTGATACGTCATTGCTAAATCTCTGATGATATCTGACTAATTGTTTAATTTAATATATTTTGCCTATTGCTGGTTCTAAAAAAGTTGTCGAGCTTATTTTGACATGATTGACATGTGTACGCCAAACAAGGTTAACGCTAGTCCTGATCTTTCCAAATCGAAAATTTGCGACTACGAACTCAAAGTTGAGCTAGAAACCAATCTCTAATTATTTTACATATATCGACGTATAAACTGGCATTTACTCCCCAAAATTGGAGGGTCGTTTTATACGCCCAGAATAAAATGTTAATCTTAAATCCTGTGACGTAAGGGACGTTGTTAGCGCGGGTACTAGTTAACAATAAGCTTATCCCTGTCTTTGTGACAATACAAATATTTTCTACTTGAATCACTTATCGTAATTCACATTATTTATATGAAATAATAAAAGTGTAATCACTGGGAAAGGTACAAAACACCTTATCCTCCCATCTATGAGTTAAATAGTATCACTACTGTCCTTCTAAAAGGATGGATTTGGCATTAAATAACCTATGAAGGTTGATATGCAAAGAATCCAAATCAAACCAAATCAAAAGGGTACTGTAATAAAAGTACTCTTATCTCATTTAACATGTGATATGATTGCACAACTATAATACATTCATTTTTTTAATAGCAGTCTTTACTTGTTACGTTTTTGTAGGTAGATATATCTACAATACATCACCAGGTGTTGTACGGTGATGTTCGTCGAGTAAATTGATCAGGACGTGTAATGTAACTGTATGTATATGGTTACAACCAAAATATGGATTAAAAAGTGTTAGGTGCCACAGTAATTCTCCCTCTCTCTCTCTCTCTCTCTCTATATATATATATATATATATATATATATATACCGAAAATATACGTGGATGGTATGAGAGTTAGCGGCAGGAAAGGACCAAATCGCGTGGGCTTTTTTACACTGGGGATGTCCAGAAACGTGCACCGGCTAAAGCACCATTTTTATGAAAAAAAAAAATCCTCCAAAATAGGCCAATTTAAGTGAAGATTATGAAAAATAAATTTTAAAAATGTTTTTAAGGGGCAATGATATATGTGCAGTTCGTACCTCATATTGTATAAGTTGAATCGAGTAGTGGCAAGTATAGACCCAGACCAACGTTTTAATTTGAACGTGGTGGTGGTATTAGGGGTGGGTCATCTTATATAACCAGTCAACCTTTTGGCAGAAAAATATATATCTGCTGAAGAAAATGATTTACCTGTGTGGTAATGATATCAATTTTACGTTGTGTTTGTTTTCACGTTCTAGATATTTTTTTACATATACTTTTTGTTATTTTTACTTCTTTTGATTACTTGTCTTGGAGTTCTCTATTTGGGGGTTCCCCCCTCCTATCGTTAGAAACCCTTGGTCAGAAGGGCGTACAACTCGTTTAGTCACTTAAGCAAACATATCTGACAAAGAGGCAAACAACTAGCGACATCTGCTGGGAAGATTCAATGTCACTATCATGTAAGGCAGCTTCGTTCACTCTACAATAGTTCATGGTTCAGTTCCAACAAGAGACAGTTATTGTCACTGTTAGGGTATATCTAAGTCTCGCTCGACCCCTATGTATCTGCTCCCTTATATCGGTATAGGCTTTGACAAGATTTGTACGGAAGACAGGAAGTTTCTAATCTAGCAAGTCTCCCCGACTTCATGACGCTGATGTTGTCCTGCGAAGGACAAAATGCTGGACTTACCTAAACAAAGAAGAATGTCATCCCCATCATACACAGCAGCAGCACAGATTCTTTTAACTCTCTCTCGGTATCTGTTCCTATCAGTCATCGCTCTTCATAAGTCCCCTGGACGGCATCCAGCGTCTGTACGAAGCTGATGAATATATCTTTGATGTTTGATGTTTGTTTGGTTTTATGGCATATCAACCTTTGTAGGTCATTTAACGCCAAATTCATTTTTATGTAAATAATCTGTTCTTTTTAAAACTATTCAGTTTAGCATAAGTTCATAGTTTAATTCTCAAAAACATTTCCATTTCAAACTATTAAAGCAGTTATATGTAAAAATTCAGTTAAGTGTAAATACAGTTTTATTGTCGAAAAACGGTTCTATTTTAAATAATTCAGTTCAACATAAGCACACAGTTCAAATGTAAGTACGGTTTAATTGTCAAAAACATTTCTATTTCAAGCTATTCAGTTTACTCAAACAATTCTGTTTAGCATAAGAATGCTGTTAGTTCTATTTAACCCATAGATAGGGCCCTATCAGGTGCTACCACTCCGGGCTAGAGTGGACCTGGGAGCAATGGCAATGAAGGGGTACTCCGCATTCCCCAAAGCTCCAGCACTGCTGGAACCTCACCATCAGATTGTTAAGTGTCATATCCAGGACACTCTTTAGGGGGGTCTTACTCCTCTGCAGAAGTGCAGTCAGTGTATTCTACAGCCCCAGCCGACTGGGCAAAAATATATCTTTGCTGGCCGGTTAACATTGGTGTGTCCTTGTGTAGAAGTCCATTAAGGAACGCCGCTAATGAGTTCGTCCTTTCTTCACTAGCAGTGCCAAGAATGTCTGGCTCGTTCTACTTTAATGGTCTGCAAGATAGGAGGTAAGTGGCCGTAAAACTGCTGTTTTATGGAGTGCTGCTTCAAAAATTTACTGAAAACAGCTCGCAGCATTATCTTGTATGGCTCCCATCCGGCTTTTCCTCAAAGCACTTCGTTTGAATCCAAGTGGTGCAATCATACAGTAGTAATGGTACTGCTACTGTTTAGATCTATTCTGACAATTTGTAACTTGTTTCTGTGTCACTTGAAGTACATTTCTATGCATTCAAATCACCCCCCCCATATATATATTCAAGGTGGGGAAGCAAAATATGGAATAATTTTTAAAACATTATTCAAGCACTTTTTTCATTAAAATTCAGCCCAATATGAGTGAGTTAGAAAAGAAACGACAAAGAATCTATGATTTGCTTAACGCCGAAACCAAGCCAAAAATATTTCCGAAATAATTGGAGTTTTTTATGGCCTCCATAAAACCTTAACCCCCTTGATTACGCTGTATGGGGCGTTTTAGAAAACAAAAACAAATACAACTTTTCATCCAAATATTGGTTCCCTTAAGACTGCTATTGAGGAGGAATGGAATAAAATATCTGAAGAATTTATTTTGAAATCGTTTCGAAGGCGCATTGATACAATAATTGAAAAAAATAATGACAGCCATATTGTGTAAATTTAGTATTGTGTCTATCTTTTTATTTTGTTTATTTTTTTAAATTAAAATTAATCTTGTTTTATATTAGTAAGTAAAGTTGGCGATCGTAGCCGAGGGCGACCCGAAGGCTCTCTTTTCAATAGCTACTACACCGAGGTGTAGGGCCTGGGGTCTACTCCTTTCCCAGGATTGCTCCACTATATATATATATATATATATGTATGCGAGATGTGTTCCAAAATTATCGAGACTGAAGCTGAGTTTAACTCAAAGTTTCACGCATTAAAAATAAAATCATCTGATGAAACTCGGGCGTAAAATGGATGAAGAAAAGAATTATTAAGTACTGAATATTCCCTGTGCATAAAACGAACAATGACTGCATGCCGCAGAAACAGAAGTGGAAAGGAGGAAGTAAAAATATACGAAATAAACAATCATCATCATGTCGCGCTGTCAGCACGGATATCCCTGACCCTCTCTCGCCACACCCCCTATCGTCCATTGTTTTCGGCAGGTCCTCAGGGCTACATCCCGTATCGGCACAGAGCTGCTGTATGCAGGTTCGAGCTGGTCATCTTGCCTTTGCTCGTCCATGTGAAGGGGTCCACAGGAGTACATCACTTATGAGCTTGTCCCTACTTCTTCAGCAGTGTCCCGCATGTCTGGTTCGTCTAATTTTGATAGTTTTCGTGATGAGTGATTGGTGGCCGTACAGCTACTGCTTTGTGGGGTGCTGGCTTCTGTACTTGTTCAATATTGCTCGCAGCATTCTTGTGTAGTTGCTGTCAAGCCTTTTCTCCTTACGTTTAGTTAGCGTCCATGTAGTGCATCCATATTCTAGTATCGTCACGACTGCTGCTTGGAAGAAACTGCGCTTCATTTTATCGGTCAGGTCTGACTTCCATATGACCGAAAGTCTATCGATAGCTGTCCATGCCTTTGCTAGTCACGTGTCGATGTATGTCTTGGTTGATGAGACATTACAAAGTGCATTTGTTATATATTGATCCTCGACCGGGCCATCAATCAAGAGATGCACCTGTGTAAATAAGCGGAAGAACAGCGAAAACAGGTGGCTGTTAGAAAATAATATAACCAGGTGCCCGGGCGGTTCGAGTCAATTGGAGACAGGATACCAAAGTGAGAACCAGCTGCAGACAGAGGGCTTTGGGCCCTTAGTGACCCCCGGTTGAGCAACCCAAGCCAAGATGCGAAAGAAGTGCTGCTATGGTCGAGAGAAGAATTTGGGTCTATATAGCAGTCCGTCTTTGTCTCCACTCATTTCTCACACACAACAAACATCACCCTTTCGAAAATAAAGTGTGAGAGATTTATATTTTTATTAAGAAGTGTATTCGTTCGTTGTTGAAGTCGTCATTATCAGTTGATTATGTTCCCGTGTATATTTGTATACGCGTAGTATTATTATCAAAATTAGTTATAAATTGATACCAGAATATAGTTAATGTTAATGTTTTTTTTTCCGGATATAGAAATGCCATTCATTGGAAAAGAAAAAGGCATTTAAATAACAAACATAGAATTTTGAGTTGACCATGCTGTTAAAATTTGAGATCGTTTGAATGAGAATCGGTCAAGTTATTAAATTACGAAATGTAATGCATTTTTCTGATACACCCTGTGCATTAAAAATACTGAACATTTTAATTGTAGACAAATGGTCATGCTCTTGAAAACTAAGTCTCTTTGTTTAATGGCATATCAACCTTTGTAGGTTATTTAATGCCAAAGCCATTCTCTTAGAAGAACAGTAGTGGTACTATTTAACCCATAGCTGGGAGGATAAGGGGTTTCATACCTTTCCCAAGGGTATTTGTCTGAAAGTGAACGTAATAGTGCGACTGGAGAACGAACTCGCATACTACGATTCCGCAGTCAATCGCTTTAACCATTACACCACGAGGCGTGAAAATTAAGGATAAAACTTATTCCATCTTTATCGCATGCGCATGCGCACACACACACACACACACATACACACACACACACACATCTATTTGACGGTTGTTCAGAAAGTTACAAGACTCACCCTAAAAGAAAAGCCATAGCAGAACATTTTTGTTGTAGCAACACACTTCTCATAAAACTAAAAAAAAAAAAACAAAAAAAAAAAAACTCAGATATCTGTCTTAATTTCAATACAGGTGAGACCCATGACAAAAATAAAATCTGAGTGAGGCTTAGAACTTTTTGAAAGACCCTCGAACATATCACTGATCTTTTATACAACTGTTGTTACATATATGTATTAGTAGCTATTTGAGGTGCAGTAAGACAGATATTTCTAATCCTTGCATGTACAAACCCCTCTCTCCATTCAAAGTTGGTAAAGTTCTACCTGTCTTTTTTCTTGACAAGTTGACGACACCTTTCAACATTCCAAACCGCCGTCCACTTTTGCACAGGGACAAATTTTGACGTGACTTCAAACAATCCTGAATTGTCGGCACACATCTACGACATGATGAACTTTTGTTTATAGAGAGTCTTTTTACAGTTGTACCTCCGTCATGTACCCACCACCTCATCAACATGAAATGGCAACGTTAAACATATTTACTCACCTACAAAGAGGCCTTACCGCCATGCTCTCTGACGTCTAACACACACAGAGAGAGAGAGAGAGAGAGAGAGAGGATGTTAGAAATTTCTACAGTACCCCTGAAGGAGTGTTTACTTTGAAACCCCAGAAATGTAAGGGCAGTTAACAATTTTTTTTCTGTAAATAAAATGAACGAGAAAACAATATACCAAAAGAAAAAAAAAAGATGAGGAAAAAAAAAAAAAAAAGGATTTAAATGGATAATAGATATACTTAATTCCCTACACACATATCAAAAATATCTGGAGAGTAAAAACAGCAAAAAAAAAAAAAAAAAAAAAACACGAGAAAAGAGAGGAAGAAAGCAAGAATAAAAGCATTTCTCTAAAGAAAGAAAGAAAGAAAGAAAGAACATGGACTGAGAGAGACAGAAAGGAGAAGAAATAATAATAATAATAATAATAATAATAATAATGAAGAAGAAGAAGAAGAAGAAGAAGAAGAAGAAGAAGAAGAAGAAGAAGAAGAAGAAGAAGAAGACAGAGAGAAGGATGAAGACGAAAGAGAGAGAAGCAGACGGCGTTAGACCGGACGGTTCTTCTTTTACAAAACAGTAATATAGAAGAAGAAGAAGAAGAAGAAGAAGAAGAAGAAGAAGAAGTCTTCTTTTTCATTATTATTTCACTATTTTGATAATTTTTCACACTAGCGTTAGTTGATGGTTTTCCACTGAGGTTTGAGTGACAGCAAGTCTCCTCAAGTCTCTTTTCTGGCTGATGGTTTCCACTCGTCCTCATATTTCCAAGTCCTCCAGTCCCTGTAACTATCCTTTGGTTACTGTACCGAGCACACCAATTACAACTGGTATCACCGTCACTTTCATGTTGCATGATTTTTTTCACTTTTCTAGAAAGATCTAGGTACTTATCATTCTTTTTGCTTTCTTTCAGTTTGGCCCTGTGGTCAATCGGAACGGCCAAGTCCACTATTCGGCAGGTTCTCCTTTTTGTTGACTATCACTTTGTCTGATTAATATAATTAGACTACTTCCGAGTTTTTCATATCAACGTTAGTTGATGGACTTTCACTTGAGTCTGAAAAGACCGCAAGTTTCCTAAGGTATCCGGGACTCCTCCCAGTATTCTGGTCGTTGTCAACAATACTGTACTTTGGATGGTCTCGATTCGTCCTCTGATTTCCAACCTATCCAGTTCCTTTTTCAATCCTTTGGAAACCGTTTCCTGTGCTCCAGCTGCAATTGGCATCAACGTCACCCTCAGCTTTTTAAAATTCTATCGCTCTGTCTATGTACTTGCCTATTTTTCATTTTCTTTCATTTTTACTATGTGGACGGCAAAATCCTCGAGACGGCAAACTCTCGTTTTTTTTTGTTAATTTGTACTAAGCTTGGTCTTCTGGCCGGGATCAGGTGATCTGTTTTGCATCACAAAATCCCTGTAGACTTTATGCATCTCATTTTCTCGAACAGATTCTGGTTTGTGCATATATCGTTTGGTAATATGGTCAAATTCCAGTGTCTTACATAATTCCCAGTGGATCACCTTTTCCACCTAGTCATGCCAAGACTTACTTGTATAATTCTTTGGCGTTAGTTTGCTACATTCACTTATTATATGAGTCTTGTCCTGGTTACAACATAACCTACACTAGCTATTCAGTTGCATAGTGTTGATTTTCGCTTTGTTATTATTATTATTATTATTAGCAGCAGCAGCAGCAGAAGAAGAAGAAAAGTCAGGTCTAACGCTATTTCTTTTACTCTTCTCTTCCTCATTCTTCCTCAATCTTCTTCTTCTTCTTCTTCTTCTTCTTCTTCTTCTTCTTCTTCTTCTTCTTCTTCTTCTTCTTCTTTATTATTATTATTATTATTAGCAGCAGCAGCGACAGAAGAAGAAGAAGAAGAAGAGTCATGTCTAACGCTGTTTCTTTTACTCCTCCTTTCCTCATTCTTTCTCGATCTTCCTCTCCCTTCTTCTTCTTCTTCTTCTTCTTCTTCTTCTTCTTCTTCTTCTTCTTCTTCTTCTTCTTTGTAATTATCATTTATATTATCATAATTATACGCCTTGTTTGTTCTTCTGACTAGCGTTTGCTGGTTGTCTTTCACTGAAGTCTGAGTAACAGTAAGTCTTTTTAGGTATCTCTAGCCGATCTCAACAATGCAGTAGTCTAGATGTTTTCAATTCGTTCCCTGCTTTGCAAGTCCTCCAGTTCCCTTTCTAATCCTTTGGGGACCGTTTCAAACGTGCCATTTACCATTTCCACTGCTTTTTTAGCTTTCAGGCAAAGTCTAAGTACTTGTTTCTATTTCGCTTTCCTTTATTTTCACTCAGTGGTTCGCTTGGACGGTAAAATTAACGAGACGGTAAATTCTCTTATTTTTTTGTTAATTAGAACTAGGCCTGGTCTTCTGGTCGAGATTAGGTAATCCGTTTGTATCTCAAAGTCCCAGAGAATTTCATGCGCCTCATTCTCTTGTTTGTGCATATAGCAATTGGTAGTATGGTCAAAATTCTATCTTTTGCACAATTCCCAGAGGATCACCTTTTCCACTTAGTTGTACTTAGTCGTGTACTCATTTTTTGCAAGTTTAATGTATTCGCTTACTAAATGGTTAATTGTTTCCTCTCTTCCTCCGCATTATCAATACTTGCTATTCTGTTGCGTATAGTAAATTTTCGCGTCAATATAATTGGTCCTTATGGCGTAGTTTTGTATTGCTATTTGAAGAGATTCATTTTCTCTCTTAATATTTCCTTTTCGTAGTCATGTGCCGATCTTCTCGTGTTAGATTTCGCCAATTTGTCGCTTGAAATATCAATACAATTGGGTTTTTTTCATTTGTTTTCAAGTTTTTCTTTTTCTGTTTGTCCTTATGTTATTTGCCGCTGTAATTAGTCTTTCTTTGCACTTTTTGATGTTGTCTTCGAGTCCTCATATTGATGGATTCACGCTATCTTCAATACTGGCGTGTCTTCTTTCTTCTTCTTTTCTTGACACATATAGTCTGTCTATGTCATCTCTCGGATGTAAGGTCTTGTGCATAGTCATCAACTTTTTTGTTATCGAGTCCATTTCTCTGATTTCCTACCTTGTCCATTTTAAGAATGGTCTAGAGTATCTTATAAGGGGAAATATATGCACAAGTCAGCACCTGTCCTAGAAAATGACACACATAAACTCCTATGGGACTTTGACATACACACGGATCACCTAATCTCGGCCAGAAAACCAGACCTAATAATAATCAACAAAAAAAAAAAAAAAAAAAAAAAAAAGAGAACTTGTAAAATTGTGGACTTTGCTGTCCCGGCTGGCCACAGAATAAAACTGAAAGAATGTGAAAAGAAGGATAAGTATCTCGACTTTGCTAGGGAATTGAAAAAACTGTGGAACATGCAGGTGACAATCATACCAATTGTAATTGGTGCTTTTGGTATAGTAACTAAAAGATTACTAAAGGGACAGAAGGACTTGGAGAGTTGGCGGACGAGTGGAGACCATCCTAACTACAACATTATTGAGAACGGCCAGAATACTGAGAAGAGTCCTGGAGACTTGAGGAGACTTGCTGTCACTCAAACTCCAGTGAAAGACCATCAGCGTTAGCAGATGTGAAAAACTCTAATGAGTAAATAATAATAATAATAATAATAAGCGAATACAGAAAAATTGTACAAAATGAGTACTAGACAAGGCACAACTGCGTGGGAAAAGTGATCCACAAGGAATTGTACAAGAGATTAATATTCGATCATATTACCTAGTGGTACAAGGGTCATATGGAAATCAGACCTGACCGATAAAATGAAACGCAGTTTCTTCCAAGCAGCGGTCGTGTCGATACTGCTGTATGGATGCACCACCTGGACGCTAACAAAACGGCTCGAAAAGAAGCTAGACGGCAACTACACAAGGATGTTGCGAGCAATATTAAACAGGTCCTGGCGGCAACACCCCACAAAGCACCAACAATACGGCCACCTGCCTCCCATCACGAAAACTATCCAAGTTAGATGAGCCAGGCACGCAGGACACTGCAAGAGGAGCAGAGACGAGCTCATAAGTGATGTACTCATAGGGACCCCCACTTAAGGCCAGGCTTTGTGGTAGTTAAAAAAATGGGCTACTTTATCCCCGACTAGAAGGTCAGGCTTTGTGGTAGTTAAAAATGGACTACTGTATCCCCGACTAGAAGGCCAGGCTTTGTGGTAGTAAAAAAAAATGGACCACTTTATCCCCAACTCGAAGGCCAGACTTTGTGGTAGTTAAAAAAATGGACTACTTTATCCCCGACTAGAAGGACAGGCTTTGTGGTAGTTAAAAAAATGAACTACTTTATCCCCGATTAGAAGGCCAGGCTTTGTGGTAGTTAAAAAATGGACTACTTTATCCCCGATTAGAAGGCCAGGCTTTGTGGTAGTTAAAAAAATGGACTACATCATCCCCGACTAGAAGGCCAGTGGTAGTTAAAAAATGGACTACTTTATCCCCGACTAGAAGACCAGACTTTGTGGTAGTTAAAAAATAGATCACTTTATCCCCGACTAGAAGGCCAGGCTTTGTGGTAGTTTAAAAAATGGACCACTTTATCCCTGGACTAGATGTCCAGACTTTGTGGTCGTTAAAAAATGGACCACTTTATCCCCGACTAGAAGGCCAGACTTTGTGGTAGTTTGAAAAATTGACCACTTTATCCCCGACTAGAAAGCCAGGCTTTGTGGTAGTTTAAAAAATGGACCACTTTATCCCTGGACTAGATGTCCAGGCTTTGTGGTAGTTAAAGAAATGGACCACTTTATCCCCGACTAGAAGGCCAGGCTTTGTGGTAGTTTAAAAAATGGACCACTTTATCCCCGACTAGAAGACCAGACTTTGTGGTAGTTAAAAAAAATGGACCACTTTTTCCCCGACTAGAAGGCCAGGCTTTGTGGTAGTTAAAAAATGGACTACTTTATCCCTCGACTATATGGCCAGGCTTTGTGGTAGTTAAAAAAATGGACCACTTTATCCCCGACTAGAAGGCCAGGCTTTGTGGTAGTTAAAAAAAACAAAGAAAAAAGAAAAAAGAAAATTTTTTGTCTGATGGATTTTACTGTTTAGCCGGATTACAACGTGAAAACAAAAAAAAAGCGATGAGATAAACAAATTCTTTGATCTTGCCAAAGAGTTGAAAAAAAAACAAACGAGGAAAATGAAAGTGAAAGTGATACCAATTGTAATTGGTGTACTAGGAACAATTTCCAAAGCCCTGGAAAAAAATAGAGGATTTGTAGGTCAGAGGAAGGATTGAGACTATACAGGTCACAGCATTGTTTAGACCGACTAGAATACTGAGAAGAGTCCTGGACAACTGAGATTTGCTGTCACTAAGGCTTCAGTGAAAAGGGCACTAGCTAGAGTTGGTGTGAAAATCTCACGGAGAGTTATTATAAACTAAACGTAGAAAAATAGCACAATGAGAATATAAGACTAGACACGAGTAGGTGGGAATGGTAATCCACAGGGACTTGTGCAGAAGATTGAAATTCGACCAAATGGTTCATGCACAAACAAGAGTTCGTCTTGGAGAATGAGACGTATAAAATTCTATGGGATTTTGATATTTAAACGGATCACTTAATCACTGTCAAAAGACCAGACCAAATGATAATTAACAAGATAACAGAAAACCTGCCATCTAGTGAATTTGGCCGTCCCTGAGGACTACAGACTGAAAATCAAAGAAAATGAAAAGGGAGAGAAGTACTTGGACTTTGCCAAAGAGCTAAGAAAGCTGTGGAACATGTCAGTAACGGTGATACTAACTGTAGTTGGCGCGCTTTCAACAGTCCCCAATAGCTTGAGAAGGGGACTGGAAGTATTGGAAATCCTGGGAAAAATCGAGACTATCCAAACTACAGCATTGTCAAGATCGGCCAGAATATTGAGAAAAGTCCTGGAGACTTGTAGAGACTTGCTATCTCTCAGACTCCTTTCAAAGAACATCAGCAAACGCTGGAGGGAAAAACACACAAGAAATAATAATAATAATAATAATAATAATAATAATAACCTACAAAAAAAAAAGCGAACATACCGAATATTAGATTTTGTCGTCACGGCTGACCGCAGGGTAAAACTGAAAGAAAGCACAAAGAGAAATAAGTACCAAGATCTTGCTAGAGAACAGAAAAAACTATGGAACCTGAAAGTGACGCTGATACCAATTGTAATTTGTGCTCTTGTTACAGTCACCAAAGATTGGTCCTGGGACAAGAGGATTTGGAAATAAGAGGACGAGTGGAGACCATCTAAACGACAGGATTATTAAGATTGGTCAGAATACTGAGGAGAGTCCTGGAGACTTGGGGAGACTTGCTGTCACTCAAACTCCAGTGAAAAACCATCGGCTAAAGCTGGTGTGAATAATTCTCAAAAGATTCATACGGATCATGTAATCTCGGCCAGAAGACCAGACCTTATAATAATCTACAAAAAAAAAAAAAATAAGAGAATTTGCAAAATTGTCGACTTTGCTGTCCCAGCAGACCACAGAATAAAACTGAAAGAATGTGAAAAGAAGGATAAGTGCCTCGACCTTGCTAGAGAATTGAAAAACCTGTGAAACATGAAAGTGACGATTGTACCAATTGTGATTGGTGATCTTGGCACAGTAACTAAAGGATTATTAAAGACCTTGGATGACTTGGAAGTTGGCGGACGAGTAAAGACTATCAAAATGACAGCATTATTAAGAACGGTTAGAATACTGAGGAGATTCCTGAAAACTTGAGGAGAAAGAAATAATAAAAAAGAAAGATCGGAAAAGAGAAAAAATAAGGAAGTTAAAAACTTTACAAAAAAAAAAGAAAGACAGAAAGAAACAATATAAAAGAAAGATTGTAATCGAGAAAAATAAGGAAGTTAAAAACTTTAAAATGAAAAAAGAAAGAAAGACTAAAAGAAATAATAAAAAAGAAGGATCGTAAAAGAGAAAAAGTAAGGAAGTTAAAAACTTTAAAATGAAAAAAGAAAGAAAGACTGAAAGAAATAATAAAAAAGAAAGATCATAAAAGTGAAAAAGTAAGGAAGTTAAAAAAAAAAAGAATAAATGTCGAGGAGAATGACGTAAAAAAAAGCGGGAGAATTAAATGGGAGACCCCCCCCAAAAAAAACAAAAACAAAATAATAAAACCCCCCACAAAAACGACAAAATACAAAGCAAATTAATTTAAAAAGAGTGAAAAAAAAAAAAAAAAAAACAGGGAGAAAAAACGATTTTTGAAAAAGGAGAGAACGGAAGATAGGCATGAAAAACTGAAAAGAAAAGTAATTATTTCAAATAAAAAGAGAATATTACTCATAAAAAAAAGAAAGAAAATAAAAAAGAAAAGTTAAAATAGTATAAAGAAAAGAATGTAAATATCTAGTTAAAGTAGAAAAAAAGGAAGAAGAAAAACAACAAAAAATGTTACAAATTTAGAAAGAATAGAATAAAAAGACGGAATGCTGGAAGAAAAAGCAAGAAAAACTTAGCGCGAGAACGAAAACAAAAAAAAAAAAAAAAAAAAAGAAAAAAGAAAAAAGAAAAAACAGTGAAAGAAAGAAAATAAAGACAAAAATGTATAATAGCGAAAAATAAGAAAAATAAGATAGAAATGACATCAAGAATGAGAAAGTATGCCACAGAAGAAAAAACATTACATAAGTATTTAAGAAAAAGTTAAAAATTAAAAAAAAAAAAATAATAAAGCACCCCCTTCAAAAAAAGGAAAAAAAAACAAAGCAAAAAACAAAAACTAAGAAAAAAAACCAACAAAAAGCACACACACACACACACACACACACACACACACACACACACACACACACACACACACACACACACACACACACAAATAAATAAATAAATAAATAAATAAAACAGATTAAAAAATAAAAAGTCACAGTGAAAAAAACAAAAGTACTACAGTGTTATGAAAAAAGAAAAAAAAATGAAAGAAAAAAGAAAAAAAGAGAAAAAAGAAAAAAAAAAGAAGTAAAAAAAGGACGAAATAAAAAAGAACACATTTTAACTGTTTTTCAACGCATTTCATGTTCGTATTTTGCAAGTCCACATTTTTATTCTTAAATTACAACTCTTTGTTCCCTTCTCTCTTGTATAGCAGCTTGTTGAAAATTGACTTTTCTTCCTCTGTTTTTTTCTCTCGCATTTAAAGCACCACTTTTCTCATGTCCACCTTTAGTCTTACATTTTCCTGCATTTCTTCCCTAACTTGAAACCTGTGTATTCTCATCCCCACTGAATACAAGCCTGACGACACACACACACACACACACACACACACACACACACACACACACACACACACACACACATATATATATATATATATATATGCCTCGAAGCATCATGCGTGTTTAGTCACACTGAAGAGTTGTGATACAACGAAACAGTCTCTCTCTCTCTCTCTCTCTCTCTCTCTCTCTCTCTCCTCTCTCTCTCTCTCTATATATATACATGCTTCGAAGCATCATGCGTGTTTAGTCACACTGAAGAGTTGTGATACAACAAAACAGTCTCTCTCTCTCTCTCTCTCTCTCTCTCTATATATATATATATATATATATATATATATAAAGGTAGCAGTTGTTCTTTTACCATCTTTCGCGAAAAATTTTGTGAAAGACTATAAGATAAGTTCGGGCACCTCGCGTGGTGTAATGGTTAGCAAGGTCGACTAGAAATCTTTCATGGGTGCCTCATTCATGCGAGCCTTGTGCTACATCTAAGCAAAAAGCTTAGTAAATTACGACTCTAAAATTAGTTCTTTTAATCATTTTTATTTGATTACATTTAATGTACGTGAAAATGTGGTTGTACGGCCAATATGTATGTTAGAAGTAATTTACTAAGCTTTTTTTGCTTAGATGTGGCACAAGGCCGAATGAATGGGGCACCAAATGAGACTCGAACTCACTCGTGAAGGTTTGCTAGTCTAACTTGCTAACCACTACACAACCCGAGATGCCCGAATATGTAAATTAGTACTTATTCTCAATCCGAGTTCTTCAAACACAAATTTTAAAAAGCAGTCTTTATCTGGAAACTGAGGGACAACAAATATTTTCAGGACTCTTCTCAGTATTCTAGCTGATCTCAACAATGCTTTAGTCAGGATGGTCTTGATTCTTCGTCTGATTTCTTATTCTTCCTGGTCCCCTTTTCCAAGCCCTTTGGGAATGTTCCAAGCGCACCAACTAAAATTGGGAAGTGCCCGTGGTGTAATTGTTGTTATCGTTGGAAATGGGCACGATGACACGAGTTTAAATTCTGGACAAAATACCCTTGGGAAAAGTATGAATCCAATTATTCTCCCTCCAGATATGGTTAAATAGTTGGACAGACTGGGTTCTTTAGCCTTGGTTAGGCAACCAGTCTAGAAGAAGGAAAGCTCTGAATTCAAACCTATGAAACTCTGCTTAGAAATTGACCTTGTGTCTCATACTTTTCGCGCAGAGGGGTTAATAGATACATATCGTATTTGGTATCGTCGTTATCCTCATGTTCCGCAGCATTTTTTTTCATTTCTCTGGCAAAGTCCAAGTATTTATCTATTCTTTCGCTTTTTTATTTTATTTTCACTGTGTGGTTCACCGGAACGGAAAAATACACTAGAAGGCAAATTCTCTTTTTTAAAAATTAATTAACACTAGATCTGGTCTTCTGGCCGGGTTTATGTAATCCGTTTGTATTTCAAAATCCCAGAGAATTTTATACGCCTAATTCTCTTGGAAGAATTTTGGTTTGTACATATATCATTCGGTAGTATGGACATAATTCAATCCTTTGCACAATTCCTAGTGTATCACCTTTTCCACCCAGTCATGTCTATTCTTGTACTCGTTTTCTGCTAGTTTACCGTATTCGCTTACAGTGTGATCAATCGTCTTATCTCTTTCTCTGTATAATCTACAATTGCCAGTCTGTTACTCCCTATGAGTTTTTCACACTAGTGTTGACTGATGTCTTTCACGAGAGTTTGATGGACAAAAAGTCTCCTGCCGATCTTAACAATACTTTAGTCGTCTGGAAAGTCTCGATTCTTCCTCTGATTTCCAATTACTCCAGTCTTTTTCCCAAGCGTTTGAAGACGGTTCCAAGCGCACCAACCACTTTATTTTCTCTCCGTGGTCCACCAGAACGGCCAAATCCATTTGATGATTATTTCCTTTTTTCTTGTTAATCAACCTGAGGTTTGGCATTCTGGCTGGGAATCGGTTTGTATCAAAAAATCCCTGAGTATTCTTTAGGAGAGAGTCGGGTTTGTGCACATATCATTCAGTGGTGTGGTCATAATTCAATCTCTTGCTCAATTCCCAGTGTATCACTTTTCCCACCCAGTCATGTCTATTCTAGTACTCTTTTTCTGCTAGTTTACCGCATTCGCTTACTATGTAATTAATCGTTTTATCTTACACTTGCAATTCTGTTGCATGGGACGAGAAAGTTGTACATCGAAAGCATGGAATGCGATTCCTGCCTTACGTTCTTTGTAAATGCTATATCCCTAATATCGAACACTCTTATAATCGAAATTATTATATTACGATAGGAACAATAATGATATATACATGTTTACCAACCCCTCCGCTCGGGCAGGGTATGACACAAGGTCAATTTTTAAGCGGGGTTTAACATTCAGAGTTTTCCTTCTAGACTAGTTGCCTCACCAAGGCTGAAGAACCTAGTCTGCTCTGCTATTTATCCATAGCTGGGGGGAGAATATTTGGATTCATACCTTTCCCAAGGGTATTAGTGCCATGTGAAATGCAATCAGTTTCGTACAGGATTTGAACTTGTGTCGCCGTGTTCATTTCCTACGACGATAACCATTACACCACGGGCACCTCCAAAAACAACAATGATATATAAATGTATGTGTACGTACGTTGGATTACCGCTGGTTATTTTATAAATCCCAGTTAATCAAAAATTTAGACCTAACGTGCACAAACCTTATTTGTTACTAAAAAAGATATTTCGAAAATCAAAAAAGATATTCAAACAATATTTTTTGATATTATCTTATGAATATTGCTCTGTTAAAAGAAAAAAGAAACAATATATTTGCAACTTATATATTTCTGTATTTGGTATTTTGAGGATTTGTCCGGAAGAATATATTTTAAGGTAAAACCTCACTTCTGTGATTATTATTAAATTTATCCTTGTTAGTTTTTCCCACCAGTGTAAGCTGATGGTCTTTCACTGAGTGATAGCAAGTCTCCTCAAATCTCCAGTACTCTTCTCAGTATTCTGACCGATCTTAACGGCGCTGTAGTTTTCGTGGTCTCTGCTTGACCTCCAATATCCAACTCTTCCAGCCCCCTTACGAAGCATTTGGGGGATTGTTTCAAATTATAATTTTCCTTGCGAGTTTTTCACACGAGTGTTAGCTGATTGGTTTTCACTGAAGTCTGAGTGTCTGTAAGTCCACAGGACCTTCCTCAGTATTCTAGCCGATCTTAACAATTATGTGTTTTGAGTAGTCCCGTTTCTTCCTTTGACTTCCAATTCATCCAATTTTTTCCCAAACCTTTTTGGGTCCGTTCCAAGTACACCAACTACAATTGGTATGACCGTCACCTTTATGTTCTACAGTATTATAATTCTCTGGCAAAGTCCAAGTACAAGGTGTCTCCAAATAAATGCAACTCATTAATATGATAATGATTTATAACAGAGACAAGCGCAATGGCGGTCGTTTGGAACACGTCCTGTAAAAAATGCATCCTTTCAGCTAGAGGCATTAAATCAATGTTTTTTTTTTTTAAATTGTTATTGTATCAACTACCAGGACATGCAATCTTATTTTGGATTTCTTGTCTTCGTAATAAATGATTATCATATTAATGGGTTGCATCTATTTTGAGACAGTTTTGTTTGATTTTGTCTCCAAATAAGATTGGACGCAAATATTTTTTCTTTCTTGTCCAAGACATTGTGATCGAGGATGTATAGTTGCTATAGTATATTATTTTCAAATTTGAAACAAAAGAGAACACAACATTATTATTAATAGAGTTATTAGCAGTCACCAAGGATCCCATGTATACTGAGACACCCTACGTATATGTACATATACTGAATGAGCAAAAATAATAAGGCAGTCCCATAGGTCCCATGTATATTGAGACACCCTATATTTACCGATTTTTTTTCGCTTTCTTTTATTCTACTCTGGTATTCACCAGAATTGCAAAATCCATTTGATCACAAGTTATTTTTTCTTGTTAATTAACACAAGGGCTGGTTTTCTGGTTGGATTTATGGGATTAATTGTATCTTAAAATCCTTGAGACTTTTATGGATCTCATCCTCTTGGACTGATTTTGGTTTGGGTACATACAATTTGGTCGTAGGATCGAAATCTTAATCTCTTGCACAATTCCCATTGGATTACCCTTCTCACTCAGTCATGCCTAGTTTTGTATTTCTTTTGAGTTAGTTTGCTGCATTCACTATGAAATTAATTGTTTCGTCCCTTTCTCTGCTGGCCCAGTCAGCTAGAGCTGTAGAATACACCGACTGCATCCCTGCAGAGGTGTAAGACTCCCCCAACGAGTGTCCTGATATGACACTAAACAATCTGATGGTGAGGCAACAGAAATGCTTGAGCTTTGGGGAATGTGGATTACTTCTTTATTGCCATCGCTCCCAGGTACACTCTGACCCGTAGTAGTAGCATCTGAAAGGCCCTATCTATAGATCAAATAGTACTAAACTGTGTGCTTATGCTAAACTGAATTGTTTGAAATAGAACTGTTTTTTGCATTTAACAGTGAGTAAATACATGACAGATGTTGAACTTAATTGTTAGCATTGCTTAGAACCATTTAAATTTGTTGACTAAACTGATTAGCTTGAAATAGAACTGTTTTTGACATTTAAACTGTGTACTTATGCAAAACTGAATTGTTTGAAATAGAACTGTTTATATGTATAAAAATGGATTTAGCATTAAATAACCGACATTGGTTGATATGCCATAAAACCAAAACAAACGAAACCAAACCTTGCTCTGCATAACCAACACATGCTATTCTGTTGGCTAATATTGATTTTCACTTTATCATAATTGGTCCTTATGGTGTTGTTTTGTGCTACTATTAGAAGGGATTCAGTTTCTCTCTTGAGATTTTCCTTTCCTACCTATTTCCACGTCTTCTTGTGTGCAATCTCGTCATTTTGTCTCTTGAATTGTCCAAACAGTTGTTTTTTCTCCCCATTTTTGTTTACTAGTTTTATTGTTTTTCTGTTTGGTCTTAATTCACTATTGCTAATACTGGATGCTGTGATTAGTCTTTCCTTGCTTTTTATTGTGTATTCATCGAGTCTTTGTATTGATGCATCTACGCTGTCCTCAGTACTTATGAGTTTTGTTGTTGTTGCTATGATTATTATTAATTTTCTCTTTTGAGAGATTTTCACACCAGCATTTACCGATGGTCTTCTAATGGAGTTTGAGTGACAGCAAGTCTCCTCAAGTCTCCAGGACTCTTTTTAGTATTCTGGCCGATCTTAATAATGCTGTTGTTTGGATGATCTCCAATCCTGCTTTTATTTTCTATTCCTCCAGTCTTTTTACCAAATACTTTGGTGATTACATTCGGTATCATCATCACTTTCATGTTCTATAGTGTTTTCAGTTCTCTAGCAAGGTCTTGGTAATTATCTCCCTTTTCATTTTCTTTTAATTTTATTCTGTTGTCTACCGGCACGACAGGGTCCACTATTAGACAGGTTCACTTTCTTTGATGACTATCTCTAAGTCTGGTGGTCTGGCCTAGATTAGGTGATCCGTTTGTTACTCAGCTGTACACACGTTTTCATTTTGATTTTAAAATTAAGACAATTCAAAGCCTCAATCTCTGCTGATCACGCTTGACTGTTTTTGTCACACATTTCAGCTTAAATGTAAACGTCTCTGTTTATGAAGTTGCCTGTCAATCAGGTAAAACTGGCTTGCTCTTCTATAATAAACTCACACTTGCAAAATTGTCGAGGATGTCATTATATAACTGTCAAATGTAGTGCAACGGAAAGCACACGAAAATTTGATCAGTCATCAACGTTACTTACCGCCACTTTAAGAGTTGATCGACACCATCTTGAAGAAAAAATCGATAAGACGTTGTCAATGTAGACGGTTTTCTGACATTTCTTACTGCTTTTATAAACATTGGGCCTTTCTCTAATGAATACAGTTTTAATTGAATTTCCTAGCAGACGATAATCTGTGAATTTAATTCAGTAGGACCTCTGTTGATTAAAAATATCCTCATTATCTAAGATGAGATTTGAAGAAAAGAACTTTATTTTTACGCGATAGAAGCCTAATCTAATTCAAAATGGCCTTTCTTTTCAAAGCTTTGAAAATGTAATTATTCAAAACTGGCTATGAAAAGACATTGTCTTTCTTACAACATTATATTTCACTTTCCCAACGGTGGCATTGTCGATTGGGGAAGTATTGGACAATGCTTCAGTAAAAGGGTTAAATGTCCATATTGTAAAACCATTAAGGAACTAGACTTCAAGCTAGTAGTGTTTATCTGGTAATGTGCTTAGCACAATTGTAATCTATTCCAGGCGCGCAATCGCTGGTCCTTGTCTGCCTGTCGCGGTTTCTTACTGGATAAATATGAGTTGTGGCAAGTATTGGAGAAAAGACAAAAAGTCTTCAGTGGGAGAAGATGAAAAGAAAGCCATAAAGAATACAAATGTCATTCAAAATGAAAACGAAATTCAAGAATTGCTTACGGAAGCTAAAAGTGAAATATCTATATTCTTTTGACTGACCACAGAACGATTCAGATTGCAGGAGTCATTAAGGATTTTGAAAGGCGGGAACCAAATTAACTTACTTGTCATTTCGTTCCAAACTTTCTTTAATTTTGTACACGGCGAAAAGTATGGAGGTTCCAATAAGGTTTAGTTGTTTGACGGCCTACCAACTCGTTTTGGATTATTTAATACTGAAATTTAATTAATTTGTAAATGTTTCTTTGTTTTAATGGCATATCAACCTTCATGGGTCATTTAATGCCAAAGCAGTCATTGTAGAATACAAGCAGTGGTACTATTGAACTCATAGCTGGGAGGATAACGGGGTTCATACCTTTCCCACCTGTATTAGCCCGAAAGTGGACCTAATAGCATAAATGAAATTTGAACTCGCTAACTATGAATTCGCAGTGCATTAACCATTACGCCTTGGTGATTATCCCAATTTCTATATGTTTGATTGTAACTATATCTATATTTTCTATACTCCATTGCAATTTTTTATAACACTTTTTTGTCTATAATAATTTGTTTATCAAATTTATATAATATCAAATATTTATATCTACCACTCTTGTTTGATTATAATGGAGTGCGTAAATATTGTGTGACCAATTTGCTATTGTGGTATAACGACTTTATGCTCAAAAGAAACGACTAACCATCATGTCAAACACTTTACTCAGTTAAATATTTTCGTATAGATTGTGAAAATTTAACTATCATTAGACAATGTTTCTCAACGCTAACAATATGAAAGACCAATTTGAAAATGACGACATAGAGAACATTGTATCATTCTTGAGAGAAATAGGTTTGGTCTGGTTTGGTTTGGTTTGGTTTGGTCTGGTTTGGTTTGGTTTGGTTTGGTGGCATATCATTAAACGCCAATTCTCTTTTATACATATATATTAAATATCTGATTTCTAAACACATTTTGTAGAAAACTCTATAAAATAAGCCTAAGCTCATTTTTTCCGCACAGTTTAATTGTTTTACTCATTCAAATGATCAAACAGCTCTATTTCTAACAATTCTATTTAGCATAAGTGCAGTTTTTGTTTACATACAGTTAAATGTAAAAACAGTTCTATTACAAACAACTCAGTTTAAATGTCAAAGTTCTATTTGATCCATAGATAGGACTCTATCAGATGCTACCATTCCAGACCAGAATGGACCTGGGAGCAATGGCAATGAAGGGGCACCTCTTGTTCCGCAAAGCTCCAGCATTACTGAAGCCTCACCATCCGATTGTTTAGTGTCATGCCCAGAACACTTGTTGCAGGAGTCTTACTCCTCTGCAGAGATGCAGTCGGTGTATTCTACAGCCACAGCCGACTGGGTCACAGGATATTCGTTGGGGGAGTCTTACCCCTTTGCAGAGATGCAGTCGGTGTATTCTACAGCCACAGCCGACTGGGTCACAGGATATTGTTGGGGGAGTCTTACCCCTTTGCAGAGATGCAGTCGGTGTATTCTACAGCCGACTGGGTCACAGGATACTCGTTGGGGGAGTCTTAACCTTCTGCAGAGATGTAGTCGGTGTATTCTGCGGCCCCAGCCAACTGGGCCATTGAGAAAAATAGAATTACACAAAAATGATATCCGTAAATATGATCAGTACCATACCAAGTAATTCTGAAAAACTATCCTAGTAGATTTTAACATCTTGTTAAAACGAAATATTCAAAAATCAAGAAAAAAAGAAATTTCTAATCAACTGTACACCAATACCAAAATATAAATCCAGACGTAAATTGTACATGATTCGCTAATCTTTTGTTATGAAATAACACAATTCAGATCAAAGAATTGATAAATCGATCAATATCTAATAAACACAATTTGCATATAGTTGAACGGTTCAAGTATTCCTATCTAATACTAATAATTTATACATAATTATATGGTTTAAAGTAACTATTTAAATCATAATTTGTTTATACTTAATTATATGGTAAGTATTTTTTTCAAAAAGCAGAAATGTTTGGATATAGCGTCAGAACCCCCTGACTGGCTGTTAATAAGTTGAATGTAAATTAATGTATTCAATGCAGAGGGTAAGATACTCCTCCCTAAAAAACGGGTGTGTCTTTGGTATGATACTAAACTGCATCTGATGTTAAGGTTTCAGTTCTGGAGATCTGAGGAGTGTGGATACTCCTTTATTGCCATTACTCCTAGGTCCACTCTAGTACGAACTGGTGGTACCTGTTAGAGTCTAATTTATTGGTCAAATAGATCTGTTTAGATATTGATAGGACCGTGAGCATACTCCCCACCCAAAAAAACCCTCAAATCTAAAAAAAGCAACTATACAAAAACTGTAAAAATGAAAGTATAATAAACGTGAATTCATGACTTCAAGGCATAAAGTAACCCTAGATAAGTTGGCATGCCGTTAAAATCTATGGGTCAAATAAAAGTTAACCAGATACTTACGTTAAGATGAAATAGAACTGTTTTTGCATGTAACTGTGTTTAAACAAAAAAACTGTACTAATGCTAAAGTGAATTGTTTGAAATAAAACTGTTTTACATTTAAAGATGACTGATGGCTTAGTCGGGTGGGGCTGTAGAATACACCGACTGCATCTCTACAGAGGAGTAAGATTCCCTCAACGAGTGTCCTGATATGACCCTAAACAATCTGATGTTGAGACTTCAGTAATGCTGGAGTTTTGGGGAATGCGGAGTACCCCTTAATTGCCATCGCTCCCATGTCTTATCTGGCCCTGAGTGGTAGCATCTGAAAGGGTCCTATCTATGGGAAAAATTGAACTGTTTGACATTTAAACTGAGTACTTATGCTAAATTGAATTGTTTGAAATAGAACTGTTTTTGAAGTTAAACCGTGTAACTGTGTGAACGAAATGAGCACAAGCTAATTCAAAAATATCAATCGTATACTTTATATATATGTATGAAAAGGATTTGGCATTAAACAACCTACAATGGTTGATATGCCATAAAAATAAACCAAACCAAACCTTGACCAGTCGGCTGGGGCTGCAGAATACACAGACTGCTTCACTGCAGAGGGATAAGACCAACCCCAACGAAAACTATACTTATACTAAACTGAATTGTTTGAAGTAGAACTGTTGGACAAAACTGAATAGTTTTTTACAATTGAATTGTGTACTTATACTAAACTGAGTTGTTTGAAATAGAACAGTTTATTTGTATAAAAATGGACTTGGCATTGAATAACCTACAAAGGTTGATATGCAAAAACCAAACCAAATCAAACTCTTTTATTCACCCCATTTATACACCCCCCATATATATATATATATATATATATATATATATATATATATATATTAGAGCAATTCGGTGTTGTTGTCTGAGAGTTGGGAATATTTCATATTTCAGCTTAGTAAGAAATGTGTTCTATATTATACGTTCTGCATTATATGCCCTATATTATGTGTCCTATATCATATGTCCTATGTTATATTTCCTATATTATGGGTCCTATATTATATGTCCTATGTTATATGTCCTATATTATGGGTCCTATATTATATGTCCTATGTTATATGTCCTATATTATGGGTCCTATATTATATGTCCTATGTTATATGTCCTATATTATGGGTCCTATATTATATGTCCTATATTATATGTCCTATGTTATATGTCCTATATTATGTTGCTGCTAAATCATTTCGAAATTGTTTGTATAATTTATTGGTTAATTTTCTATTAGTAGAGGATCTTAGTAAAATCTTTATAGGAATAGCTTTGTCTCGTTGCTAAATTAAAAGAATCTCAAAGACATTTAAATATTCTGTGAATGTTTCTTTGTATTTAATTTCTATCTTATACAAATTATACACAAACTATTGCTTATACGTATGGTTTGGTTTCGATAGGTTTTATAACGTATCAGCCACTGTTGGTTATTTAATGCCAAATCCTGTTTTTACATATATATCAGATGATTTGTAAACACATTTTTAGATACACACATTTGAAAGATCAAATACTTCTAACAATTCAATTTTGCATTAGTCAACAAAGTTAAATGGTTCAAAGTATTGCTATGTATCACTAACAGTTCAGTTTAACTTCAGTCATTTGTTTACTTACAGTTAAAAGATCAACAGTTCTATTTCTAAAAGTTCAATTAAGCCTGAGTTACTTGTTTGCACTCAGTTTAAATATCAAACAGGTCTATTTGACCCATACATAGGTCTCTTTAGATTCACTCTGGGCTGGTGTGAACCTGGGAGCAATGGCAATGAAGAAGTACTCCGCATCCCCCAAAGCTCCAGCATTACTGGAACCATCAGATTGTTTAGTGTCATATCCAGAACACTCGTTGCGGGAGTCTTACCCCTCTGCAGAAATGCAGTCGATGTATTCTACGACCCCACCCGACTAGGCCACTTATACGTATGAATTGAATCTATCTATCTATCTATCTTAAGGGGGTGTAGCCCAGCATGTATAAATCTATCTTGTTTTTGATTTTCGACCGAGTGAGGGACTTTAAACACCCACCTATAGGATTGTTTGGTAAAGTTTGACAATTTTTTTCAACCATATACATAAGAATAAAACAAAATTGAACTCATTTTTATCTTAGCTCATGTAGACACTAATGCCTCTTGCTGACTGCGCCAGACTTTACAACAAAGATTCGGATTGAGCTGGTGTATTTGCAAGAGATATATAAGAGATTATATTTATTAGTAATTTTTTAATTTGGAAATTTAAAAAAAAATACATCATCATCATTATCATCAGGTAGTGCTGATTGTATAGATTCCCTTGTCTCTCTCCTAACATAAGTCCCCATTGGTCATCGCACGTGACAGGTTCTCTAGATGGCATCAAGTTCCTGCACAGAGTGGATGAATGTTGGTCCTTGCTGGTTTGCCGAGACTGGTGCGTTTATGTGCCGGAGACATATCACTTATGAGTTCGTCCTTACCTCTCCAGAACTACCTAGTGGGTCTTTCTCGTCTTACATTGATGGTTTGCAAGATGGGAGGTAAGTGGCCATTCAGCTGCTGTTTTGTATGGTACTGCTTCTAGAATTTGTACAAAACAGCAGGCAGTATCTTTGTGTAAACCCTATTTAGCTTCAAGGGCTTGGTAATATCTATGTGGTGCAGCTATACAATTGTATTGATACGGCAACAGCTTGGAAGAATTTCCATTTTATCTTATCAGATTGATGAGATTTCAATATGGTCAATAACCTATCAATAACAAGTCGTACTTTTCCCATGCGTATGTTGACATAGTTTTCAGTAGATAAGATATTGTCACCGAGGTATTTAAAATGCTATACTAATTTCAGATATCTGTCCTTTGATTTGGAATCGTTGGTTGCTTGTTCGTTTATTTTAAGGCATATCAAGTCTTGCTGATTTATTCATTATCGAAGTCATTCTTTTATTCTAGCAGTTTATAGAATAACTATTAATAACGAAAATTTGTGAAAAATGCTTTCCGTTTGGTTCCTGAACAAGTCCTGGCAGCAACACCCCACAAGACACCAACTGTACGGCCACCTGCCCCCTATCACGAAAACTATTCAAGTTAGGCGAACCAGACATGCAGGACATTGCTGGAGAAGCAGAGATGAACTCATAAGAGATGTACTCTTATGGATCCCCACACACGGCCGCGCAAAAGCAGGACGACCAGCACGAACGTACATTCAGCAGCTATGTGAGGATACAGGTTGTTGTCCTGAAGACCTACCAAGGGCGATGAACGATAGGGAGGAGTGGCGAGAGAGGGTCAGGGATATCCGTGCTGCCAGCACGATATGATGATGATGATGATGATGACATACCAACCTTTGTGGGTTATTTAGAAGAACAGTAGCGGTACGATTTAACGGATAACGAGGGAGATAAGGGGGTTCAGAGCTTTTCCAACAGATGTACATCGTGTACATATTCCAAGTGACAGACTTGGAGCTTAAATCAGCTCTGGCAAATACCTAAAATCAACTCATTCATGAAGGCTATGATACTATCAATTCCATATGTCAAGAATATTATTCTTTTACAAAAGGGGAAAAGTGTGATGTACAAGGGTTATTTTATAAATAAGGTGAATTTAGCTGAAGGAGTTGAAAATAAAAAGGAGTGTTCATAGTTGTACCCTTTTCAAGGAAATCAATAGTGATGGGTCTTTTCATGTCCCAGAAGACTGTCAGCATGACCTTCTTTATTGACTACAGTTGTGTATTTTTCAAGGAAATCAATAGTGATGGGTCCTTTCATGTCCCAGAAGACTGTCAGCATGACCTTCTTTATTGACTACAGTTGTGTATTTTTCAAGGAAATCAATAGTGATGGGTCCTTTCATGTCCCAGAAGACTGTCAGCATGACCTTCTTTATTGTGTACAGTTGTACTTTTTCAAGGAAATCAATAGTGACGGGTCCTTTCATGTCCTAGAAGACTGTCAGCATGACCTTCTTTATTGTGTACAGTTGTACTTTTTCAAGGAAATCAATAGTGATGGGTCCTTTCATATTCCAGAGGACCGTCAGCATGACCTTCTTTATTGACTACAGGTGTACCTTTTTCAAGGAAATCAATAGTGACGGGTCCTTTCATTTCGCAGAAGACTATCAGCATGACCTTCTTTATTGTGTACAGTTGTACTTTTTCAAGGAAATCAATAGTGACGGGTCCTTTCATGTCCCAGAAGACTGTCAGCATGACCTTCTTTATTGACGAAAGTGAAGACAGTAACACAACTGGAGTTCGAACTTGTTTACAACAATATCGCAATCCAGCACATAAGCCACTTTGGCACGGGGGTCTCTCCTCTTGTAAACATTGCTCAGTCGGTTGGGGCTGTAGAATACGCCGACTGCTTCTCTGCAGAGGGGTAACACCTCCACCCAACGAGTGTCCTGGATAAGACATTAAAAATTCTGATGGTGAGGTTCCAGTAATGTTGGAGCTTTGGGGAATGCAAAGTAACCCTTCGCTGCCATCACTCCCGTGTCCACTCAGATCCGGAGTGGTAGCACCTGATAGGGTCCTATCTATGGGTCAAACAGAACTAAACTGTGTATTTATGCTAAACTGAATTGTTTGAAATGGAACTGTTCTTTTTTACATTGAAACTGTGTACGTATGCTAAACTGAATAGTTTGAAATAGAACTGTTTATATCTATAAATATGGATTTAGCATTTGTAGCCTGCAATAGTTGATGTGCCATAAAACCAAACCAAACCAAGCTTCTCATAAACAATGATAGCTTCAAGTCGTTATTCTTAATACTAATAATTTTGGCACAATTATATTGTTTCACTGGATCCTTGGTCTCGTGGGTAGAGTGTTCGCCAATAGTCCGAGAGACATGGGTTCAATACCAGGTCGCATCATACCAAAGACTTTAAAAATGGTACTTGATGCTTCTTTGCTTAACATTATTTATCACTATAAGGTACGTATCAAGGGTAAAGTGAAGCAATCCAGGGAAAGGAGTAACGCCCTTCCCAACACCATGGTGTAGCAGCTATTGAAAAGGGATCCGTCGGGTCGCCCTTGACTACGGTCGTCGACTTTACTTACAACTTATATAGTTTCATGTAATTATTCCAGTCGAATAATAATACTTTATATAGTTTCAAACATTTCTAATGCTGGTAATTTGCACAGTTTAATGGTTTGAAATAATTAAAGCAATTACATGGTTTTAAGTAAACAGTAATAATCTTTAGCAATCAATTTTAGTTTTAAGGTTGGCTGTTTAGGTTCTATGGCATATCAACCTTCGTAGGTTATTTAACACCAAACCCATTTTTATGAAAATAGTTCTATTTCAAACAATTCAGTTCAGGATAAGTATGCAGTTCAAATGTAAATACAGTTTAATTGTGAAAAACATTTCTATTTCAAGTTATTCAGAACACCAACAAGAGTTGACATACCAACCAACCAACTATTTGTATTGACTGCCACCAAAAACTTCTTATGCAAAGATACGAATAATAGAATTCTTTCCGACAAAGAAATGATTAATATATATATATATATATATATATATATATATATATATATATATATATATATATATATATATTGCCCTTTTATTGTCAGAGACCCTTGATTACTTATATATACATTTATATATATATATATATATATATATATAAGTAACCATGGGTCTCTGACTATAAAAGGGCTATTTCAAATGGTTAGTGTGGATCATAATTGATTGTGATTTAGCAACCCTTTCTTACATTCACGATATTAATATTGCGAAAAAGCCACTGTAGGGACTGACCTGACCTTCTCTTCTAATGCCCAGTGCCACCATGAACTTCTCAGCACCCCGGAGACTCTGTTTGTTCACAGATTAAAAATTGTATATGGGCTGTTATTCCTCCTCAAGTGAGACTACGTAAACAGAAAAAGGAGTTCCTTGTATATCCAATTTTGCATGGTTGCTCCCTGATAATGAAAACTAATTTCTATCTGAACCATCCGCAGGCACGTCGACCGGTCTAGTGTAAAGTAAAGAAAAAAAAAAGGTAAATGAAAATCTGAAGCGAAAAAAAAAAAAAAAGAAAAAAATGTATACAAAAAGGTTTTCTTCAGGAAGCGGAAGTTAGATGTGTGTATCATAATATTAACAACGATAACCGCAAGGAACGGGAAATACTTCCATTTCTTTTACCAAGGGAGGTAATCAATCCTGATGTCAGGAACTTGCTTCTCAGAGCGATCAACAAATCTATATTAGATTTTCCTCTTTTCTGTCCGATTTGTCCACATTTCCGAATGTATATAACAGAATGGTTTCTGATGAGGATTTCATTCCGATGAGGACAATGGTTCGTTTTCCCTCAAGTAACATTTTCAGCTTTTCGTATAAAGAACTCACGGAACTTCCATAGCCTTTTACCTTCTTTTCTATTCAGTAACAGGCATTCTTGTGTACATATCAAACGTGGGATCTTATATTTTACAAGTATACAACAACAGTGATACAGGGGCGCATACGACTAGACTAAGCCTTACATTTTCTATCTGGGTTGCCAGACAGAAGTTTACACTTAAAACCAATCAATATTAAATATTATTAGTGTGAAAGGGTATCAATATGTATTTACCTAACCCCTCCAATACGAGCAGGATGTGACACAAGATCATTTAAAAAAACAGAAAAAAAAAAACAAAAAACAAAACGGTTAATTGCTGGTTTGAATTCAGAGTTTTCCTTCTCCTAGACTGATTGCCTAATCAAGACTAAAGAACCCTGCCTGTCCTACTATTTACCTTTAGCAAGAGGAAGAATAGATGGATTCATGCTTTTCTAAAAGTTATTAGCGCAAAGTGAAACACAGGATTTGAACTTGGGTTGCCGATTCCACTTCTTGCGACGATAACCGTTACCCTAAGCGAGTAAGTCATTAGTACACCAATATTTGGGACAATATATTTTAATTCTTCCAATTTAATGATAATGAAAAAAAGAGGAATATATATATATATATATATATAGAGAGAGAGAGAGAGAGAGAGAAAGATATATATATATATACATATATATACTGAGAGAGAGAGAGAGAGAGAGAGAGAGAGAGAGAGAGAGAGGTTATGATTCTATCAATTCCATATGTCAAGAATATCATTCTTTTACAAAAGGGGAAAAGTGTGATATACAAGGGTCATTTTATATCTTATCCCACCCAGGGCACACAGTCAGCGTATTCTATACCCCGCCGACAGTGCTAATGCCCTTAAAAAAAAAAACTTCTCAAAGTGACTTTTCAAATGATTTTTTTTTGTTAATTGAAAGCTAACATTTTAAAATGAATTTGTGGATTTCTTAAAAGAGTGAAATAAAAAGTATTGACAGAATGGGCATTTTTGGAAACGATAATATACAGAAAGAATCAAAGAGACATAAATAGATAATAAAATAAAATAGAGAATAAAGATAATATAAAAATATATAGTACAGGGTGTCTCAAAATTGATACAACCTATTATTATGATAATGATTTATTACTGAGACAAGCGCAATGGCAGTCATTTAGAACACATCATGTAAAAAATACGTCCTTGATGGTTTAGTTTGGTTTGTTGGTTTTTTTGGCATATCAACCTTTGTAGGTTATTTAACGCCAAATCCATTTTTATGTAAATAACCTGTTCTTTTTAAAACAATTCAGTTTAGCATAAGTACACTTTAATTGTCAAAAACATTTATTTCAAACTATTCAAGAAGTTATATGTAACAATTCAGTTAAGTGTAAATACAATTTTAATGTCGAAAAACAGTTCTATTTCAAATAATTCTGTTAAGCATAAGCACGCAGTTTAAATGTAAGTACGGTTTAATTGTCAAAAACATTTCTATTTTAAGCTATTCAGTTTACTCAAACAATTCAGTTGAGCATAAGAATGCTGTTAGTTCTATTTAACCCATAGATAGGACCCTTATCACGTGCTACCACTCCGGGCCAGAGTGGACCTGGGAGCGATGGTAATGAAGTGGTACTCCGCATTCCCCAAAGCTCCAGCACTGCTGGAACCTCACCATCAGATTGTTTAGTGTCATACCAGGACACTCGTTGGGGGGGGGGTCTTACCCCTCTGCAGAGAAGCAGTCGGTGTATTCTACAGCCCCAGCCGACTGGGCAACGTCGTTTGAGCTAGAGACATGAAATCAATGTCTTTTTAAAGGACATGTCATCTTTTTTTCCAGGACATGCCACCTTTTTTGAGTATCTCGTCTCAGTAGTATATTATTATCATATTAATGGGTTGCATCTATTTTGAGACAGTTTTGAATTATTTTGTCGCACACAAGCCGAGACTTGTGCGTTGCTGGTCTATGCTGGTCATTTGATCATTAGGTGCGATGTCGTTTTTAGGTCTCTCGGCACGAAGCCAGGTGACCTCGCTTGTCATTGTTGCCGTCAGGCGGACGGTTGAAGCCATTCCCGGTCTGGATAGTGTGAATAGCATGTTTTTTAAAACATGCTTTTTTTTTTTTTTTTTTTTAGTTTTATCTTTCAGATGAAGCATTGTCAATTATAATTTTTATTTTAGTCCTTGTGAGGTTTTCACGTCAGCTTTTAACTCGAGCTTTTTCACAAAGGTTACAGCAAAGGTATTCCAATCTAATTCTAATAATTTGAACATGCTTATATGGTTTTAAGTATTCCTATCTAATAGCAATAATTTGGATGTGCTTATATAGTTTTAAGTATTCCTATCTAATACTAATAATTTGAACATGCTTATATGGTTTTAAGTATTCCAATCTAATAGTAATAATTTGGATGTGTTTATATAATTTTAAGTATTCCAATCTAATACGAATAATTTGAACATGCTTATATAGTTTTAAGTATTCCTATCTAACAGTAATAATTTGGATGTGCTTATATAATTTTAAGTATTCCTATCTAATACTAATAATTTGCACGAGTTGAATTTTTAATCTAAAGGTTACAGCAAGTCTCCTCCGTTATACAGGACTCTTTGAACTATTATTACAGATTTCAACAATGCTGTGGTCTGGATGATTTCAATTGTTTTCATATTTTCCAAGACTTTGGAGACCGTTCCAAAAGCACCAACTACAATTGATATCACAGTCAGTTTCTTGTTCCACGGCTTTCTTTCGTTTTCACTTTGCGGTTCGTCCGAACAGCAAAATCCAATGGATGACAAATTCTTTTTTTTCCTAGTTCACAAACACGGGGCCTGGAAAGGAATTATTATTACTATTAGTTTCTTTTCTTGTTTTCTGGCCTGAATTTGTTTATCTGTTTGTATCGCAGAGAATTTTATGCCGATTCTGGTTTGTGCATATACCACTTGTCAGTATGGTAAAACTTTAATCTTTTGCACAATTCCCAGTGGATCATTTTTTCCTACCCTGTCATGCCTACTCTTTCATTCCTTTTGTGCCAGTTTGCAGTATTTGCTTAGCAGTTTCACGTCTATCACCACATAACCTACACTTGCTATTCTTCAATTCATCATCAATTTTTGGATAATAAACACAATTTGTTTTTATAGCTTTTTTGTGCTACAATTAAAAGAGATTCAGATCCTTTGCTAAGGTTTCCTCTTCTTAGCCATGTATAACTCGTGCAAATTCCTTAGTTTTTTTGTTTACTTGAAGTATTTATGCAGTTATCCTTCTTCCCTGATTTGTTTCTTTTCTATTGTTGATTTTTTTCTATGGCTGATTTCCTATTTGTCCTTTCGTTCTGATATCGCCGCTGTATTCAGTCTTCTTTTATTGATATTATTGCAGCAGCAGCTGCTATTATTATTATTATCATTATTATTTTACTCCTTTGAATGTTTTTCGACCAGCGTTATCTGATGCTTTTTCCCTGGAGTTTGAGTGACAGCAAGTCTCCTCAAGTCCAGGACTCTTCTCAGTATTCAGGCCGATCTTAATAATGCCATAGTCTGGATGGTCTCCACTTGTCCTCTTATTTCCAAGTCTTCCAGTTCCTTTAAGCAATCTTTTGGGAGACTGTTCCAAGTGCACCAATTACAACTGGTATCACTGTCTCCGTCATGCTCCATAGTTTTTTGTAGTTCTCTTGCAATGTCTTAGTATTATTCGCTTATTTTGTTTTCTTTTGATTTTAGTCTGTGGTCGGCCAGGACAACAAGTCCACTATTCGGCGGGCTCTTTATTTTGTTGATTATCACAAGGTCTGGTTGTCTGGCCGAGATTAGGTGATCTGTTGGTATCACGAAATCACAGAGAGGATTGTGCGTCTCATTCTCTAGGACGAGTTCTAGGTTGTGCATATATCATTTTTTCGTATGGTCAAATTAAAACTTCTTGCTATATTCCCTGTGGATCACCTTTCCCACCCAGTCGTGTCTATTCTTATTCACTTTTAGAGCTAATTTACTGCATTCGCTTATTATGTAATTGATCCTTTCTTCTCTATCACCACATCATTATTGTCTGCGAATTTTGACACAATACTAGATGATAGTCTTCACTGAAGTCTGAGTATCTGAAAGTCTACTCAGCTCCCAAGGACTCTCCGCAATATTACAGCTAGTCTCGACAGTGCTGTGTTCTGGAATATCATGATGCTTCTGTTATATAATTACGGAATGATCTTTTTTATATTAATCATTTTTCGTTAATTATATTTATCATTCGGTTTTGGTTTGGCTTTGAACTATTCGGCGATTTGTGCAGGTGCACACACATTGAGTACAGTTCATGCTCGCGCGCAGAGGATATGACAGTCACAAATATCATAATAAAACCCCCAGATAGGAAATGAGACTGGGGTGTGAATGACGTCATGCCCGGAAGCGATGGGCTGAGAATTTGGTGATTTTTGAAAAAAGCAGTTAGTTGAGATTTCACTCTGGGCCGGGCCAGTCCAGATGGGGGGTTGACTGTGGACGATGTAGGAACAGTCAGCATAGTAAAAATTTTGTCTCTCTCTTTTTGTGTCGAAAAACTAAAGTCAAGAAGAAAATGAACGTTTTCTACCTGAACAACGGAGAGTCGCCAGTGTTTCGTATTTCGCTGCATCTGTATATTTTACTCTTCCTCTAATTCTTTGGTCGTGTTCCAACTTTTCCTTATCCTCTAATTTCCAAGTCCTCCAGTTCCTGTACCAATCCTTCGATGATTGTACCAAGCACACCAATCACAGTTGGTGACAACGTTGCTCTCGTGATGCTTAGCTTTTCAGTCCTCTTGAAAGGTGTTGGTATTTATCTCTTATTTCGCTTTCTTTCGTAGTGGCTCCCACTACTCAGCATGAATAACGAATGTAAAAGGAAGTTCTGAAAAAAATTCTGTGTCAGTTAACAAAAAAAAAAAATTAAAAAAAAAAAAATAAATAAACAAATAAATAAATAAATAAAAATAAAATAAAATAAGAATTTAAAATAGTTGTTTGATAGTGTTTTTACTTTGCGTGGCTAAAAAAAACTGGAACAAGAATCTATTTCATAAATGAAGTGTTAAACATAATGAGAAAAGAAAAACAAAAGCACAAACAAACAAACAAAAAGGAAAAAAAAAAAGGAATTTAACTAAATAATTTTTTGAATGATTCTCAACAATATATACAGTGACATGGCCAAATACGAGGGAGATTCCGTCTTTTATCAGCTGAATGTTCCGCTATGGAAATATATTGGGATAACACAAATATTCCACATCCGCCCACGTTGTGTTTTTAAGATCCTGACAACGAATCAAACGCTAATCAGAGACGCCGCTTAGCAAATCGACGAATTCCACCGTACAATCAAGTAAGAAAAAAAATCTGCCCCCAGAAACAAAGTACAGCATAACAATATTTAGTATGAATAAAGAAAGAGTCATTCAACAGTTTTTACATTTAACGTTCTTATATAAGTGCAAATACTGTCAGCGATTGTCAGGTATTTGCCTAAGACTAGCTTTTCTTTTATCTTCTACCCAGTCAGTTTGGAACAAGATGAAATAAGCTCAGAGTGGGAGAAGCTACTCCGTCTGCTGTTTTCCCTTTGGTCTGGTCTCGTCTTGATCTCGTCTCGTCTTGTTTAGTTTCATCTCGCTTTCAGTTTAATTTATGTATATTCGTAATTCGGTCAGAGTCGTTGCAGGGTGCTGCCACCAGCCCTCGCTGAATTCCACTCTAAATTCCAGGGCTAAATTTAGCTAAAAAAAGTTCGCTTTGATCAGGACAGAAAACCACGAAGTGTTAACACTTTGTTTTCATAATTTTCTTTCGTCGCCGAAATAATTCTGTCATTTTGAGAATTCCTTTTTCACCAAACAATCGTAAATTCTTTTTCATATCAATGACCTTGTGGTGTCAATATTATTGTTATCACAATTCTCTCATTATCACCGAAAAATTCCGGGATGTTGACACTTCATTTGATCAAACACTTTGGACATTCTTTTTTCATAACAAAAGTTTTCATAAAAATTTTGCGATAAGATCATATTTACCAACTCCTCCGCTCGGGCAGGATATGACACAAGGTCAGTTTTTAAGCGGAGTTTAACAGGTTTGAATTCAGAGTTTTCCTTCTCCTAGACTAGTTGCCTCACAAAGGCTGAAGAACCTAGTCTGCCTTACTATTTACCCATAGCTGGAGGGAGAATAATTGGATTCATACATTTCCCAAGGGTATTAGTGCTATGTGAAATGCAATCAGTCAGGTCCAGGATTTGAACTCGTGTCACTGTATCCATATCCTGTGACGATAACTATTACACCACGGGCACCTCCATAATTTTGCGATAAGATAAGCAACAGATTTCTTTCTACACTGCTCGTCGAAAATCCATCACGCTATTACACCTCCACAATGTATTTTCTCTTGTCTTCTAAAATCCACACCAGTTTCTTTTCCCTCTCGGTATTAAACTCCTTCTGAACGGTTCCAGAACCCATAGGGTTACAATACCACTTTGTTGGCAGGGCTTAGAATTCAATAACTGTATCCCTTGCAGAGGGGTAAGACCCCCCCCATCAAAAAGGGGTATCCTCGGTTTGATATTAAACTGCATCTGATGGTGAAGTTCCAGTTTTGGAGATCTGAGAAATGTGGAGTACCCCTTCATTTCCATTACTCCCAGCTACACTCTGAGCCGGAGTGGTAGTACCTGTTACCGTCTTATCTGTGGGTCAAATAGAATTTTTTTAAATGAAAAAATAAACCCTCGAAAATAAAATAGCATTAACTCATGAAAAACAATTGTGCAAAAAATGTAAATATGAACGTACAATGAACATGATTTTCTAACCTCTTAGCATAAAATAACCCTAGACGGATTGAAATACCGTTAAAATCAATCAATCAATCAAAACTATAGCCTATACTATTGTTGTCTCTTTTTTAATCTTATTTTTAAAAAAGAAAACAAAAATTTAAAGATTAAAAAACAAGAAAAAAAGCGTCGTATTTCGGATTATATTCTTCTCCCTCATTCTGACATCTTCATTTTTCTGCACTTTTCACGTTCGCCATTTTCTTTTTACTTCTCTTGTCGGCGCTTTCTGACTTCTCCCACAATCACAGAAAGGTTATTGTATTTTCTTTTCTTTCTCACTCCTCTCATCTTTCCCCCGAACAATTCCTCTTTCACTTTCCTTGCTCTTTCTCTGCTTGTTTTTCATCGGCATTGCTATTTTTTCTTCTTTTAATCTTGCAAGACGAGGTACTGGGAGGAGAAGAAAGAAATTGAATTCCAAATAGGTTAAACTAACAGAGCTTTAGTGCTGGTTTACAATAACTTCCTACACACTAAAAATGTAGATTGTTGAACGCTCTGAAACTGTAGACGCTGTTTGTTGGTACACACTCTTTATGAAGACCATTACTCGATCGAAAATGTCAGTTTAAGCTTTCTTGTTGCCGTTTCATGTTAGACTTCAATATAGCGTTGTTACCTACAATATAAGAGTTACGTCCCTTTTATTCACACGGTATGTTTATTTGTTGTAGCTAAAATAGAGTTTTTTTTTTGTTCACTTCCTTAGGGTGTTGGCTCGATCGAGAGGGGCATTTTTGAAGAAGATACAAAAATGAATCGGAAGAAGGGAAAAATTATAAAGAAAAGGAATGATCCGTGAATAAAGTTTATAGAAGAAGAAGAAGAAGAAGAAGAAGAAGAAGAAAAAGAAGAAGAATGTAAAACGAGCTAGATTTGAGGTCCAGATGGGAAAGAAGTATAATAAAAATTTATCATTAAACCGAGCCCACGCCTCTGTAGAATACACACTGCCGAATTAACCATAACGTAAGGAAAACAGAAGATTTATTCAAGATATATGTGTAGATAGAAATCTTAGAAATTACGGCATTTGTTTGCATTGGCCACCCGGGGAGTTACGTTTGGGGTTCCTAATTAGGTAACTGAACACTCTTCTTTACCCCTCCAAATGGAAGACAGAGCCACACACACACACATGCACAGAGACATATACGTACGTATGACAATTTGGTGTTTACTTGTCACAATGAACCCTTCTCAGTCCTTGTGTGGGCCTGACATTTTCATACCGAAATCTTACAGTTAGTTTTGGATAAGGCGCGGTTGTCTATCCGTATGTTTTGAATCAAATCTTTATGATGCATAATGAGAGTGTTTTGGTTTCGAGAGCAGTTAACAGGGCGAAGTCCTACAAAGATATGTTGCATTTGTTTTTCTTCGGCAGTGGTTGTTTAAGGAGAGCCAACAATTACTCCGTTCAACACTGAAGAAGACAGTTCAATGGCACTGACATCAGCAGAGGTAGAGGAGCGGGAGTGCTTACTCCTCCTCCTCCTATTCGTACCCGTTATACTTCTCCCTCTCCTCTTGAGCATATTTTTCAAAAGTGGGGAATTTTCAAGATTTCTTTTGAACTCTTTAGTAGTCTTTTTGGTATCAAGAAAATATTTGCTTACCTTCACCGACAAAGGAATATGGAGAACCTGGAAAGGCAAGAAAAGCAGAGTTGTAAATAAGCAGGTAAAACGGAAGCAAAAATAATCATGGGTGAGTTGACATGGCTATTAAAAGGTGGGGTGAAGTTCAAGCTACAAACATTCTTTCTTGTTTTATGGCTGTCATCCTGAAATGAGAACATGATTTACTATCAAGTCCCGCTGAAAGCCCCGATTACCCCAAGATCACAAGAGTTAAGCAGCAAACAGCCTGTTTAATACTTAGATGGGTGACCGCTTAAGTAACAGCAGGTACTGTAAGCATTCATATCTAAGCAAAGCTAAGTAAATAATAACAATACCTACAACCCTGAAAGTCACAGAAGTTAAGCAGCGATGAACCTGTTCAATAATTAGATGAGTGACCTATTAAGCAACCACAGGTAAGCGTCAGAATCTGAGGCCTGTGTTCCATATCGAAGCAAAGCATAGTAAATAACATCACTTTTTTACAGTCAGTTCACCTTGAAGTAAAGACGATTTACTGTCAAAAATAGTAGGGCAGACTAGGTTCTTCAGCCTTGGTAAGACAACTAGTCTAGGAGAAGGAAAACTCTGAATCCAAACCTGTTAAACCCCGCTTAAAAAATTGACCTTGTGTCATATCCTGCCCGAGCGGAGGGGTCGGTAAATATGGTCAGCTGGGGGTATAGAATAAACCGACTGCATCTCTGCAGAGGGGTAATAGCCACAACGAGTGTCCTAGATATGCCACTAAACAATCTGATGCCAAGGCTCCAACCTTGGAGATGTGGGGAATGTGGAGCATTTCTTTATTGCCATTGCTCCCAGGTCCACTCTGACCCGGAATGGCAGCACCTGATAGGATCCTATCTGAGGGTGAAATAAAACAAACTGTGACCAAACAAATGATTAATGTTAAATTGTTACTGTTACATAACAATACTCGAAACCAGTTAACTGTGTGCAAAAAACAGCTCAGGCTCTTTACGAATGTTCTATACAAAATGTGCTTACTAATCATATATGTTTAATATATATGTATAAAGAGGATTTGACATTAACTAACCTACATCAGTTGATATGCCATAAACCCCAACCCAACCAAATCATATGTTTAATCTATATGTATAAAGAGGATTTGGCATTAAATAACCTACAATGCTTGATATGCCATAAACACAACCCAACAAAATCATATATATTTAATATATACGTATAAAGAGGATTTGGCAGTAAATAACCTACAATGGTTGATATACCATAAAACCAAACCAAACCAAACCAAACCAAATCATATATATTTAATATATATGTATAAAGAGGATTTGGCATTAAATAACCTACAATGGTTGATATGCCATAAAACCAAACCAAACTATAATCAAATACAGGTGAGTGACGTTTTTCACTTTCTCAGTTTTAAACTAAAGTTCCCTTGTACAATAATTGTCCCAAAATTTCATCAATTGTACATTTTACTTCATCGCATGGCCCTGGAAGAATTTGCAAGTCTCATTATTTTATACGTGCAGCCTCACACGATCTTGAATTGCAAGCTCAGTCTTTGATGATGCATTTATGGCTGCCATCATCCTGGGAACCAAAAGAAGCTATGACGTCATAACCTTCTCATTGACTATGAATAATTTTACGAAGGTTTATTCAACATAGAAATGAATCGTGAAATCACAGATTTTTGCAGAACAATTCGTGTATTTTTCCGACCCTTCCTCCATAGACAGGATGTTACACAAGGTCAATTTGTTAAGCAGAGTACAGCCGGATTGAATTCAGAGTTGATTGTCAAATTAATTCTAAGTTATTCGCTATTCAATGTTAGACGTGTTCATATTTTTAATCTAATTTACTATGTAGGAAATTTAGAATATAAGTTTTTTTCAGCATCTAACGACATTTTTTCTAAATATAATCATCAAATCTCCGTGCGTTGCACAGCTTATAGTTGACAGCTGACCATTCTATAAAAATTATTTATTGTATTTTTTTAAACATGTGTTTTCGAATCAGGTTAAGTGCTTGTCTCAGTCACCACTAAATTCTTTGAGGTTAAATCCTCAGTGTCTGAGTGAGTGGAACAGATCTCTCTCTCTCTCTCTCACACACTTTCTCTGTCTCTTTTCTTTTTCTCTTTCATATACATAGACACAGACAAAAGCCTACAGAAATTAGATGGAGATCGAATCTTTTGGTTCCATTGTTATATTATTAGATTCCTTTATATTATTAGTTGTAAGTAAAGTTAGCGACCGTAGTCGAAGGCTCCTTTTCAATAGCTACCACATCGAGGTGTAGGGGAGGGTGCTACTCCTTCCCCCGGATTGTTCCCTTTTACCCTTGGTATATGTATTTGTATTACTGTTGTGATTGATATCAGAAGAAATCTACCTAGGTTTCTCTTCTCCGGATTATCAGGATAAAACTGACCGAATATTTGTCGCTGCCTCTCATCAGACAGGGCTTGACAAGGTCAATGAACTGAAGGTCGATTATAGTGGGGATTTAGGGGAGGGAAACGTCGAGCACGAGCCGAAGCTCGAGCCCTGCTGGACTATGTTTGTCATCGGCCCGCTTAGTGCAATGTGGGTCTGATTAGCCTAGTTGTACTTAAAACCAAATCTGGGTCCAGCCACGTATGCCTGATTATAGCTTGAACTGGACAGCATGGTCCAGTGCTATACAACGGGGACAAAGGTGTCATTGATGCAGCTCGCCCACCCGAAGACGTGGGCATTACGGCCTCAAGTCTGCCTTGTATTTGTCGCTGCCTCCCACCAGACACGACTTGACACAAGGTCAAAAGCCCGAAGGCCAATTAAAGTGGGGATAAAAGCGAGGGGAAGGTCGGGAACGAGCCGAGACTCGAACCCTGCTTGTCTGTGCTGCTCATTGGCTCACTTAGTGCAATGTGAGCCTGATCTGCCTTTGTTGAACGGGGTCCACACACAGGCGAACCAGTGGCGGGGTAACTCCATCAAGATTAAACTAACTGAAGAGGGTAGGGCAAACTACACTTTATTGATTAAAAAATTCTCTCAGCCAAACAAAATTTGCATAAATATACTACATTTTATTGATTAAAACCACATAGGAAAAAATAAAAACGAAATAAAAATAAATAAAAAATAAAAAATCCAACGGAGGAGGGGTAAAATTAACTCGCTCGGAAACAATGTTTACAAATATAAAGAATTTCAGATTTATGATTAAGTAATTCTTTCGGGTTATTATAAGAAATAATAATTAATTTCTCCTTCATACACAATTGGTAAAATTTATCACCTGTCTTATATTTATGACATTTTTTTAACTTCCCATTTCAGTATAGGATATATGCCTAACTTTGTCTTGATCTCCTAAATATATTTCGATAAATTGGTACTTTTCTTATATGTCTCATGGATGAAACTGCATTTATGATTATAAAAATCCTTTTTTACAAACATCTTGAATAGATCCAATATACGCTTTCTTATTATTGTTCTTGACAGCATTATGGTTGCAATATACTTCTACTTTATATACTACACTTTCGTATTGACATTTACCCCTAAGGAGGGAATTAGTTTTATTAATGAAATTGTATTTAGGAAGCTCCTTACGTTGTTTATTCATAAATTTCTTTAGTGTTGCTCTTATTAATCAAATTAGCTACATTTGACATGCCACTATAACTTAATTTAACGTTGTTCTTCTAAAATATTTTATATAAACTCATCCTCCTCATAATATCTTTAAAACAATCATTTCCCTATGTTATTGGCCACACACAAGTTAAAAGGTGAGTTAAACCAGATAATCCTCCTCTTACGATTATGTCTCCCAATTTGTTTGTTAGAACATTTATTTATAGTTTTATAAACTTAGTTTTATATCCACTATATTTAGTGCTATTTCATAGTCATGCTTGTTTTGAGAGAAAATATCAATGTTAGAAGAATTAATTGACAGTCTAGTCATGATCCCCTCATTAGGGATATGTTTAAAAACCTGTTTAGGGAGACTGGACTCGGTATTAATATAATGTGGGTGTTGATTTTTTTTATAAATGGGGATATTGTATTATTGTATAAGTTAAGTGTAATATCTAAAAATTCGGTAATTTTTAAATTAGTTTGAATGTCAAACTTAAACCCGAAATAGCCAGGGTATTTTTTCCTAATCACGTGACACTCTGGATTTACAATTGTCTACTATGATCGCGATAAAGGCCGTGACTATGAGGGTAAATTATTTTATGGAGGCTATGAAGCAATAGACATCCTATGAGCTCACAGATTTTTGCTCAATCAAAAGAACCCACTGGCGTGTCAAAGTAGCGACTTTTCCCTTTTTTTTAAATCCATAAACTATCGTTGTGATATAGTTGAGATTTGCAGCAATGCTTAATAATGTTAATTTTATCTTTTGGGATTGACATGTGTTCTTTAGTCAGATTTAAAGCCTCATCTACCGTTTTCTCAGTAATAGATGGGTAAAATTCTTTTATATCATACTTGATAAATGAACATTTAACGTTTTTATCATAATTTTTAAACCATTTAATGCAGTCCTCAGTACTGGACCACCGGTTAATATTCAAAACTATTCTAAGGGTCGCAAATATGTCCTGTTGTATAACTTGACTAATTTTCCCCCATTTGTGTTTTGGAGGGGTTGATTAGTCTGCATTCCAGTTTAGTACGAAAATTACTCTTATGGTCTTTGAGAATGATGAAACAATTATTAATGTTGAATTTTTTAATACGATCATTTAACATCAATTTATTAACCAATGATTCGGCTTCTCTATTCAATTCAACCTTTAAATTCGGGACGAGGGCTTTTCATAATGTTTTATGACTTCACAATGCAACATTTGCTTACATTTGCTAGGGTTTATCATATTTAACCCCCCCCCCCGCTCGGGCAGGATATGACACAAGGTCATTTACTAGGGTTTATACCATACAAATTATCTGATTTGTCCGACCTAACAAACACCTTATAACTTAGTTTGATGTTTTTAAGATCTCCGAATTCGTTGTTGCATACTGTTATCAATGTTTTTATATTTGATAAATCTAATTAGACCAATTAAGTGAGATTCGAAATTATCCAATTCTTTAATATGAGCAGCGAAACCTGGGTAGATTTCTTCTGACCCATTATATATATATATATATATATATATATATATATGTGCGTGTGTGTGTGTATTTGCGTTTATTCGTTAATTTACTCAATTTTCAGCAGCCCACGAAAATCTGGCGAACGATTCAGCTAAGCAAATATTTCCTGGCTTTCTCTGCTTACCTTGTAGTGCATCTCTTTTTGGAATCTAAGTTTTTGGAGGACCGGAAAGAGCGGCTCCAGTAATGGCTGATAACAGAAAGTTACAATTACAGAAAGAGGCCAGCTCAACAGATTACGAAGTTCTAGTGCAAGCGAAAAAAAAAAAAAAAATCAACAACAGAGTAAAAGAAACTGCAGTTTAAACAACGAAGAAAAGAAATGGAGATAAGCGAGGGGAAATGTGTGGCTAGAATTATTTATTTGTTTTTTTATTGTTACAGATTCATCATAGGATTTGAAATCCTTCTCTGTGTCGTGAAAACTGACTTCTGGATATCCAGCGAAATAAACGTATGTTATATAAATAAATAGTTCATCGTCACTACCGGATTCCGTTTTTCAAACTGATAATAGTTTCCTTTCTCGGCATGACTAAACCATTTATTAAGTCGTGTTTTGTAATTTGTATTTGGGGTTAGCTTGAGCGTACAACGAGCGTCAGCCCGGTGGAATTGGGCTTTAGAATATATCGACTGCATCGATGCAGAGGGGTAAGACCACTCTCTCCGTCTAACGTGTTTCCTGGTTATGACACTAAACTGCATCTGATGGTGAGGCTCCAGTTCTGAAACTTTTAGGGAGTGTTGAGTACCCTTTCAAAGCCATCTGTGGGTCAAATAGAGCTTTCCGACTATTTAACTGTGTGCAAACAAATGACTGGTGTTAAATTGAATTGTTACCGTTACAATTGGTTCTAGCCCAGTCGGCTGGGGCCATAGAATAGACCAACTGCATCTCTGCAGAGGGGTAAGATTTCCCCAACAAAAGTCCTGATGGTGAGACTTTAGTAATGCTGGAACTTTGGGGAATGTGGAGTACCCCTTCATTGCCATCGCTCCCAGGTTTACACTGACCCGGAGTGGTAGCACCTGAAAGGGTCCTATGTATGAGTCATATAGAACTGCCTGACATTTAAACTGTGAGCAAACAAGTGACATATGCTAAATTGAATAGTTAGAAATAGAACTGCTTGTGTTGCATAGCCGTGATACATATACAACTATACACATATACGTGCGGAAACATAATCAACACAATAATGGACGAACGAACACGGTTCTATAGAAAAATATACCACTCACTTTATTCGAAAGGATTGCGAAGAGGTGAGTTGGAGACTGAACAAAGACTGCAACATATTGACCCCAGTTCCTTTGTCTTTAGTAGCATTTCTTTCTCGTTCGGCTGGGCTGTTCAACCGGGGGCCCTGGGTCTGGTTCTCACTGCCTCGAACTGCAACAAACTGACTCCAACTCCAAACTCACTCGAACTTCCTGTGGTATCAGGTTATATAATTGTTTGACACCCACCTGCTTCAGTGAGCGTCGCATCTGCACCTAATTCAACCCGTCCACAGTCAAAGTTATCCTCTGATATCTTCGACCGGATGCACCTGTTATTTACACTGGTGCATTTCTTATTTGACAGCTCGACCGGGTCGGAGGTTAATATGTTACACTTGATTCTTTGACTGTGTATATCTACAAAATGTGTTTATAAATCATATATTCAATAAATATGTAAAAACAGGATTTGGCATTAAATAACTAGCAATTATTGATATGCCATAAAACCAAACCAAACTAAAAAAATGATTGATATTGAATAGAACTATTCGTGTTTGATTGGGGTACTTGAAATCTCTAAACTTTGTGCAAACAATGAATATTAAATAGAATTATTAATATTTGATAAGAATACTTGAAACCACCTAACTGTGTGCAAAGTAATGAGCTTTGGCTCATTTAAAAATGTTACTTACAAACTATTTGTTTACAAACAATATTCATTTAATATACGTATAATCAAGATTTGGCATTAAATAATCGACAGTGGCTGATGTGCTATAAAACCCAACCAACCAACCCACTAACCATTACTCTGTGTTTGTTAAATCATTTCGGAACCCAGTAACTTGATAAGTATCTTATGTTGTTCATTAACCCTGTATTTAGGCTCATATAATTCACATGCCCCACTACACAAATCGAACATATAATTCATTAAAATTTGGTTCCAAGACGAAAACATCTTTCTTTAAAGCTAATGTAGGAGGTTGATTGGATGTGTTTTATGTTATATCAATCATTGTAGTTCATTTAGTGCTGAATCCTGTATATATATATATATATATTAGATATACATATTTAATTCATGGAATTTAGACTGCGACCCCAGGGTTTCATGGAGTTTTTTGTAAAACAATCTGATTGCTGTTTTGCAAAAAACTCCAAGAAACCCAGGGGTTGCAGTCTAAATTCCAAGAATTAAATATATATATCTAATATATCATTATTTATTTATTATTATTATTATACTCCTTTAGAGTTTTTCACATCAGCGTTAACTGATGGTTTTACACTGGAGTTTGAGTGACAGCAAGTCTCCTCAAGTCTCCAGGACTCGTCTCAGGATTCTGGCCGTTCTTAGCAATGCTGTCGTTTGGATGGTCTCTACCCGTCCGCCAATTTCCAAGTCTTCCAGGCCTTTTAATAACCCTTTAGTTATTGTGCCTAACGCACCAATCGCAATTGGCACAATCATTACTTTCATGTTCCACAGCTTTTTCAATTCTCTAGCAAGGTCGAGGTACTTATCTTTCTTTTCACTTTCCTTCAGATTTATTCTGTGGTCCGCCGGGACAGCAAATTTGACAATTTTACAAATTTTCTTTTTTTTTTGTTGATTATTATGAGGTCTGGTCTTCTGGCCGGGATTAAGTGATCCGTTTGTATGTTAAAGTCCCATAGGAGTTTATACGTGTCATTTTCTAGGACAGGTGCTGGGTTGTGCATATAGCATTTGTTTGTATGGTCGAATTGAAATTTCCAGCAAATTTCCCAGTGGACCACCTTGCTGACCCAGTCGTGTCTCGCCTTATACTCCTTCTGTGCTAATTTGCTTCATTCGCTTATTATGTGATTGATCGTTTCGTCTTTGTCACCGCATAGCCTACATTTAGTGTTTTGTTGCGTCTTATCTATCCTCGCTTTCATATGATTGGTTTTTACGGCATTGTCCTGTGCTGCTATTAGGAGGGATTCCGTTTCTCTCTTAGTTTCCTTTTCTTAGCCAGGTCCAGGTTTTTTGGTGTGAGATGTTGTTTATTTAAAGCGGCCACAGAGTTGTTTTCCTTCCCATTTTTGTTTCCTAGTCGTTGTCACTCTTTCGTCTATCGTGTTGTCGGTATCGTTTCTGATGGTTGTAATTCGTCCTCGTTCGTGTTTTTCTATGTAGTCTTCGAGCCGTTGTATGGATGCGTCAACAGTGTCTTCGATGCTGGCAAGTCCTCTTCCTCCCTCTTTTCTAGATACATATAGTCTGTCAACGTCGTCTCGGGGATGTAATGCCTTATGCATGGTCATTAGTTTTCTTGTTCTTTGGTCCATTTGTTTAAGTTACTCTCTGGTCCACTTGAGAAAGGGTCCCGAGTATCGGACCAGGGGCACAGCCCAAGTATTTATTCCTTTGATAATGTTTCTGCTGGAGAGTTTTGTCTTGAGTAGTTTTCGCGTTCTCCTGAGATATTCTTTTCGGATCGTGTCTTTCATTTGCACTTGTTTGATGTTGTCAGCCTACAAGATGCCCAAGTATTTGTAGGTTTCCTTTTCTTCGAGTGTTCTAATTCTGTCGTGATTTGGTAGTTCTATTCCGTCAGTCATATGTTGTTTGCCACTTTTCATGACGAGCATGGCACGTTTTTCTATGCCAAATTCCATTCCTATGTCCTAACTGTATATTCTAACGGCGTGTATGAGAGTTTCCAGTTCTTTTTCATTTTTAGCAAATAATTTAGTGTCATCCATGTACATTAGGTGGTTGATCTTCTCTTGCGATCTGCTGAGTTTGTATATTATATTGCACTTGTTTCGACACAAACCCACAAAGTGATTTAGTGACAACCAACACTGTTATAATATATATATATATATATATATATATTCTTTAAGAAAAAAAACCCCGGTCACATTAGGATTATAGATTTATTTCCATCCTGTTATATATTTTTGATAGAAATCAAAAACACGAAAAAAAATTAACAGGACTTCATCAGATCTTATGGATAAAATAATTCAGAATAGACACAGGAAAGAAGGAAGGGAGGGGATAGAAGAGAGGTGAAGAGTTTTCTTCTCATTTAGCCCACTTCCGGTTTATTTATTTTATTGCCGGTTGGAATTATAGTAAACTATTTTTTTTATTTTTTAAAATTCTAATTAATTTTCGACTTAAAACTCCAGATTTAATACTAATTTAGTTAACCGGGACATTGGCCCAGCGGTTAGAGTGTTCGCCAATGGCCCGAGTCATACCAAAGACTTTAAAAATGGAACTTGATACCACCTTGCTTAACACTCAGCATTATAAGGTACGGTAGGGTAAAGTGGAGCAATCCAGGGAATGGAGTAGCGCCCTCCCCTACACCTTGGTGTAGTAGCTATCAAAAAGGGAGCCTTCGGGTCACCCTCGACTATGGTCGCTAACTTTTACTTACGTAAGGGTACAGTAATACTTATATTAAAAACAACGCAGTTTCTGCCAGGCAGAGGTCGCATCGATACTGCTATATGGATGCACTACATGGACTCTAACAAAACGGCTGGAGAAGAAGCTAGACGGCAATTATACAAGAATGTTGCGAGCAATCTTGAACAAGTCCTGGCGACAACACCCCACAAGACACCAACTGTACGGCTACCTGCCTCTTATCACGAAAACTATTCAAGTTAGACGAACCAGACATGTAGGACACTGCTGGATAAGCAGGGACGAACTCATAAGTGATGTACTCTTATGGATCCCCACACATGGCCGAGCAAAGGCAGGACGACCAGCACGAACATACATTCAGCAACTATGTGAGGATACGGGATGTAGTCCAGAAGACCTGCCGGAGGCGATGAACGATAGAGAAAAGTGGCGAGAGAGGGTCAGTGATATCCGTGCTACCAGCACGACATGATGATGATGATATATATATATATATATATATAATTTCTTTGTTTTGGTTTAATTTTATGTCAAATCAAGTCCTGTTTATAAATATGATTTGTAAACGATAAGTTAGTAGGTAATATCTTTAAACGAACCAAAGCTCATTTGTTTGCTTAGAGTTAAATGGTTTCAAGTATTGATATCAAATACTAATAATTCAATTTAATATTTATCATTTATTCGCACACATTTGAATGGTTTCAAGTATAGTAAATAGTTTAACAGTCCTATTTGACTCATAGGTGAGACTCAAAAAGGTACTATAACTCCGAGTCAGAGTGGACCTGGAAGTAATGGCTATGAAGAGGTACTCCTAAAGCTCCGCGAGTGGAGTTTCACCATCAGATGCAGTTTCGTGTCATATCCTTCACATTCGTTGGTGGGAGGGTCTTAGCCCTCTGCAGTGATGCAGTTGGCGTATTCCACCGCACCAGCCAAGTGGGCTGACCTTATCTATTGGAATAATGTATATTTTTACCCAACCTTTCCATGGTCATTTTTTTCAATTCAGTGGTTCTTTTTTTTTGTAATATCCTAGACCGGTGGCCTTACCAAAGCTAAAAAACCCAGTTTGGCTTACCAGAGAGAGAGAGAGAGAGAGAGAGAGAGAGAGAGAGAGAGAGAGAGAGAGAGAGAGAGAGAGAGAAGAGATGTGTTCATGCCTTTCCAAAGCGTATTAACGCGAAGTAAAACGCAAGCAGCCTCGTTTTGGATTTGCACTCGGGACACCGATTCTATTTCCTATGGCGATAAGCATTACACTCAGCGCGCCTCTTTAAAGGAATACAGTTTGTATTACCCAACCCCTCCACAACGAGCCGAATGAGACACATGGTCAACTTTTAAGTGGAACAAAGCTAGTTTTAATTCAATGTTTTCCTTCTCCTTGACTGGTGGTCTCACTAATATATATTTATTCATTATTCACTCCTTTAGAGTTTTTTTTTACATCAGCGTTAGCTGATAGTTTTTCATTGGAGTTTGAGTGACAGCAAGTCTCCTCAAGTCTCCAGGACTCGTCTCAGGATTCTGGCCATTCTTAGCAATGCTGTCGTTTGGATAGTCTCTACTCGTCCGCCAACTTCCAAGTCCTCCAGGCCTTTTAATAATCCTTTAGTTATAGTGCCTAACGCACCAATCACAATTGGCACAATCGTTACTTTCATGTTCCACAGCTTTTTCAATTCTCTAGCAAGGTCGAGGTACTTATCATTCTTTTCACTTTCCTTCAGATTTATTCTGTGGTCCGCCGGGACAGCAAAGTCGACAATTTTGCTAATTCTCTTTCATTATTATTATTATCATTATTATTATTTACAGGATTCAGCCCTAAATAAACTACTATGATTGATATGACATAAAACACACCCAATCAACCTCCTACATTAACTTTAAAGAAAGATGTTTTCGCCTTGGAACCTATTTTTAATGAATTTTATGTTCGATTTGTGTAGTTGGGGAATGTGAATTATGTGAGCCCAAGAATAGGGTTAATGAAGAATACATTCTGTTCTACTATTTACCCATAACTAGGGCGTAGGGGAACAGACGGGTTCATGCCTTTAACAAGAACATAAGAGCAATGTGAAACGAAAATAGCCTCATTATGCTAACCTCACTTTCTTGAAGGAATATAATATGTATAGAAATGTTGAGCAATATAGTATGTATTTTTATGTGCTCGTCTATTAAGGTGAGAATCTGGCAACTTATCTGCTCAGTTAAGACACCAGCTCGCGTAACAGATTTAACATCTCATGGCTTGTAAGAATATGAATAATAGAGTCATGGGCAAATGCTTTACTGTTTAACTCAGTAAGATACCTCATGGGTGTCCTCGTGGAGTAATGGTTAAAGCGATGGACTGCGGAATCGTAGAACGCGAGTTCGTACTCCAGTCGCGCTATTACGTTCACTTTCGGTCAAATACCCTTGGGAAAGGTGTGAACCCCCTTATCCTCCCAGCTATGGGTTAAATAGTACAACTACTGGCCAATCTCAACAATGCTGTAATTTGGATGGTCTCCATTCGTACTGTTCTTCTAGGAGAATAGCTTTGGCATTAAATAACCTACAAAGGTTGATATGCCATTAAACAAAGAAACCAAATCAATTATTAACTATAGCTTTATAAGAAAGGAGAAGTAGTAATTTACAAAGAGTTTTGATTAGATATGGCACAAGGCCGAATGAATAGGGCACCGATGAGACTCGAACTCACTCTTGCCGGTTTGCAAGTCAAGCTTGCTAGCCATTACTCTACCCGAGGTGCCCAAGAATGGAGAAGTATTCTTGAGTATATATATGAAAGAGACGTCTAGAATTGTGCAGGTTTTTAGTTTATGAAATTGCAAGTCTTCTAAAGTCTCCAAGACTCTTCACAGTACTCTGGCTGATCGTAAAAGTGCAGTAGTTTAGATGGTCTCGGCTCGTCCTCTGATTTTCAACTCGTCCAATCTCCTTACTACGTCTTTGGGGACCGTTTCGAGCACATGATTGGAATTTTCGTCATTTTCATGTTCTCTGACAAGGTCCAAGTACAATTATTATTTTACTCATTTGCGAGTTTTTTTATACCAGCGTTAGCTGATGGTCTTCACCAGAGTGACAGCAAGTCTCCTCAAGTCTCAGGACTCTTTTTAGTATTCTGGCCAATCTCAACAATGCTGTAATTTGGATGGTCTCCAATCGCCCTCTTATTTCCAAGTCCTATTGTCCTTGTACCATTCTTTTGGTCACTGTACCAAGTATGCCAGTTACAATTGGTATCACTGTCACTTTGATGTTTCATAGTTTTTTCAGTTCTCTAGCAAGATCTTGGTACTTATCTTACTTTTCGGTTTATTTCAGTTTTACCCTGTGGTCAGCTGGAACAGCGAAGTGCTCTATTCGGCCTCTTTTTTATTTATTTTTTATTTTTTGACTCTCTCTAGGTCTTGTCGTCTAGCCGAGATTAGGTAATCTGTTTGTATTTCAAAATTCAACTGAATTTTATGCGTCTCATTTTCGCTTAGACGGATTCTGAGTTGTGCATATACCATTTGTTCGTAAGCTCAAATTTAAACTTCTTGCATAATTCTCATTGGATCACCTTCCTCACTCAGTCGTGTCTACTCTCATACTTTTTGGGGTTAATTTACTGCATTCGCTTATTATGTGATTGATCGTTTAGTCTCTATCATCACATAATCTATATCTGCTATTTTGTAACGTCTTGTCTATTTTTGCTTGGACATAGTTAGACCTTATGGCGTTGTTTTGAGCTGCTATTAGAAGTGATTCAGTTTTTCTCTTAAGGTTTTCCCTTTCTTAGTCATGTCCAAGTTGTATCTTGTGAGATTTCGCTTTTTTGTCGCTTGAAATATCCATACAGTTGTTTTTCTTCTCATTTTTGTTTTCTGGTTATTTTTGTTCTGTTGATGTTTGTGTTGTCTGTATTGTTTCTGGTCGCTATAAGCAGTCTTTCTACGTGCATTTTTAATGTAATCTTTGAGTCGTTGTATCGATGCATTGAAGCTATCTAGAATCCTGGCAAGTCCATTTCTTTCTACTTTTCTTGACACATACAGTCTGACTACATCTCTGGGATGTAAGGCCTTATGTATTGTCATGGTTTTTTTTTCTCAGGTTCATTCGTTTAAGTTCTTCTCTTGTCCACTTTAAGAATGGTATTGACTATCTTACGAGGACGACAACACCAAGTATTTGATGATATTTCTGCTACGTAATTTGATGATATTTCTGCTACGTATTTAATGATATTTCTGCTACGTAATTTGGTTTCGAATCATTATTATTTGACTTCTTGTGATTTTTTCGTTACGAATGCAACCTTTACTTGGCGTAATGGTTAGCCCTCTAGTTTCACAGGTTAGCTGTTACTGAGTTGAGTTCGATCCTCATCAGGTGCATCATACCTTCAGCTTTATATTAAATCTAAGCTAAACTTAATTTCATGAGACACCTCGATATGCAATGACTAGCAATCTACTTTACCGTTGAATTACCACTGAGCACTGAATTTGATTCACACGGAGTGTCCGCAATTTCTGCGCGCGTGTTAATCTAATTTGAGCTTTGTAAAAGATCAAATTAGAATAACCAATCTTTCTCCTAGACAACGTCTAATAATCTGTCTCGTAAATAACTCAGTAGAAATTGAAGGAACTGAGGTAGGAAACTTTACCCCGCCCAGCTTACTCCCCAGACTTCTCTCCTCACAACGACCATTTTATTTGGATGATTTCAGAAGATATCAGATTATTCCATTTTTAAAAAGCTATCTATCATGCATTCAATCTCTTGTTTCCAAAGATAGTAAAGTGAAAACTTTCCCACTCCATATATATATATATATATATAGGTGTGTGCACGCGTGCGTGAATGTGGGTGCGTATGTATGTGCAAGAGTGTACGATTTATGTTTTTGTGTGGCACGCACTTAATCTCTCTATTGCTACTAAACTGCATTTACTGGTCCTATTTACCCCCCCCCCGCTCGGGCAGGATATGACACAAGGTCAATTTTTAAGCAGAGTTTAACAGGTTTGAAGTCAGAGTTTTCCTTCTCCTGGACTAGTTGCCTCACCAAGGCTGAAGAATCAGTCTGTCCTACTATTTACCCATAGCTGGAGGGAGAATAATTGGATTCATACCTTTCCCAAGGGTATTAGTGCTATGGGAAATGCAATCAGCCTCGTCCTGAACTCGTGTCGCCGTATCCATTTCCTACGACGATAACCATTACACCACGGGCATTTGCTGGTGAGGTTCAAGTTTTAGCATTCTGGGGAGTGTGGAGTCACCACTTCGTTACCGTTCATATTTACCCAACCCCTCCGCTCGGGCAGGATATGACACAAGGTCATTTTTTAAGCGGAGTTTAACAGGTTTGAATTCAGAATTTTCCTTCTCCTAGACTAGTTGCCTCACCAAGGCTGAAGAACCTAGTCTGCCCTACTATTTACCCATAGCTGGAGGGAGAATAATTGGATTCATACCTTTCCCAAGGGTATTAGTGCTATGTGAAATGCAATCAGTCTCGTCCAGGATTTGAACTCGTGTCGCCGTATCCATATCCTGCGACGATAACCATTACACCACGGGCACCGTTACTCTCAGGTTCACCCAGGCTCGGTGAGATAGTACCTGTTAGGATCTATCTATCTATCTATCTATCTATCTATCTATCTGCCAGCATTTCTCTGTCTGTCTGTCTCTTTCTATATATAGATATATCCTTCTGTTCATATCTATCTATCTATCTATCTGTCCGCCAGCCTCTGTCTCAGTCTGTCTGTCTGTCTCTTGTCTCTGTCTCTCTCGATATACATATATCATCCTGTTCATATCTATCTATCTATCTATCTATCTATCTATTATTATTATTATTATTATTATTCTTTGAGAGTTTTTCCCACCAGCGTTAGCTGATGGTTTTTCCCTGGAGCTTGAGTGACAGCAAGTCTTCAGGACTCTTCTCAGTATTCTGACCGATCTGAATAATGCTGTAGTCTGGATAGTCTCCACTTGTCCTCTTATTTCCATCTCTTTCAGTCCCTTTACTAATCCTTTAGGGATTGTTCCAAGGGCACCAATTACAATTGGTATCTCCACTACCTTTATGTTTCATAGCTTTTTCATCTATCTAGTAAGGTCCAGGTATTTATCTCTCGCTTCAGCAACGTCCGCTATTCGGCATGTTCTATTTTTGTCGACTATCATTAGGTCTGGTTGTTTGGCTGAGATTAAATGATCTACTTGTATCTCAAAACCGCAGAGAAGTTTGTGGATCTTATTCTTCAGGACGGATTCTGGATTGTGCATATACCACTTGTTCGAATGTTTTGATTTAAACTCCTTGCGCAATTCCCTGTTGATTGCCTTCCCCACCCAGTCATGTCTGATTTTATATTATTCTTTGTGCTAATTTGCTGCATTCGCTTATTATATGATTGGTCGTTTCGTGTCTATTACCACATAACCTATATTTGCTATTTTGTTGTGTCGTATATATCTTTGTTTTAACATCGTTTGTCCTTATGGCGTTGTTTTGTGTTATTATAATATGAATGGCAAAAAAAAAAAAAAAAATTCTGTGTGTTCTAGGCTTTTTAAGATATTTTCCTAGATTAGTTCAGACTTCAGCACAAGAGCAAACAAAGTTTAATTTTCTTTCTGTTCAACTCAGACTTTCTGATGAATTTTACACCAAAGATGTCAATTTTATTTGCTTTCTGTATAAATTAGAAATACCTTATTATCTGATTAATTTTAATAAAAGTTCAGAGAGACCAACCCACAGGGCGAATGAATGATCCTTCTTTGGTGTTGGGGGCGAGGCGCTTATGTTGATGCAAATTTTATTTGTTTTATAGACGAATTAAGCATTTCTGATTATTTTAAAACTAAAATACTCTGCATCTCCTAAACAACATTCCTTGATTTCAAGTGAGTCCATATGCCTAGTCTCATTAAGGTTGAGTATATAAGGAGGAGTATATATATATATATATATATATATAACAAATAAGCACGCAGGCAAAAGGAATTATGTCTTAGAAATAATCTATGATTGTGAACGTAAAATCTGTGGTAAAGGGATTACAGGGTATAATACAGAAGAATGGATTTTGTTTAAAATTTAGAATATTAAAAAAAAAAGAAAAATTTAAGATGTTTAATTTTAAAAATGTATGTAGGTTTTGTAACGCTCACATGTGCATAAAAAACAGAATTATTGATAGACAACTCAAGTAAAGTAAAGTTGGCTGACCTTTGTCAAGGGCGACCAGAAGGCTCCCCTTTCAATAGCTACTACACCGAGGTGTAGGGGAGGGCGCAACTCTTTCCTCTGGATTGCATCACTTACGCTTGATACATACCTTATAATGCTGAGTGTTAAGCAAGGAGGTATCAAGTACCATTTTTTGAGTCTTTGGTATGACCCGACCTGGGATTGAACCCGCGTGAAAGTAAGTAAAGTTGGCCCGTGTGAAAGTAAGTAAAGTTGGCAACCGTAGTCGTGGGCGACCAGAAGGCTCCCTTTTCAATAGCTACTACACCAAGGTGGAGGGGAGGGCGCAACTCTTTCCTTTCACTGGATTGCTCCACTTTACCCTTGAAACGTACCATATAATGCTGAGCGTTAAGCAAGGAGGTATCAAGTACCATTTTGTGAGTCTTTGGCATGACCAGACCTGGGATTGAACCCCGGTCTTCCGGAATTTTGGCAAACACTCTAACCACTAGTTAGACAACTTAACAAAAGCATAATTATTCCATTGAATCGAAATAACAGATTAATAGAAAATAAAACAAGCAAAAGATTGTTACAATCCATAACACTGTCGGCCAAGCTAATTACTGAAAGTCTTTTCTCTCTGAGGTCCGTCTGACGATTTGTCCTTTCGATTACTGTCCACCAACTAATGTCCTACGACCAATTATCTCATACTAACAGTACAGTACTTCTATTTATTTTATCTGGAGGCCAGCCACTACTGTCGACTGGTGGACGGTGTTCAATCGACAGTGTTTCACTTTATTCCTATATGACAGTAGGTAAAATGTATTGCCCTAAATTATAATGGGAACCATCGATATAAATTGCCATTAGAGATGTCTGACAACGAGTGAAAACATCTGGAGAAAATTTGGCTTGAAGTTAAGGACTGGAGCAAATATTGATTTTGTAAACTCCAAACAAATAGTCGAGTTTGCCAACACCCTCATGTTTTGATACTCTGACGAAGGAATAAACGGCCACCAATCGCGTAATGCAAAGCTCTTCTAATGAATTGGGCACTC